>OU342744.1:38292759-39492759 GCA_910589775.1 Avena eriantha
CACTAGAGTCATTGCAGTGTGTTATTTCCACAAACAAAACATGGATCAATCCACTAGAGTAATTGCCATTTTGGTTTTGTATCATAACACCACATGTATTCCACCAGTGGTTCATTGCATGTGTGTTCTTTCCACCCAAACCACACATGGATCAACCTCTAGAGTCCATTGCATAGTGTGTTATTTCCACAAAACCATACAGGGATCAACCACTAGAGCCATTGCATGTGTGTTCTTATACTAAAACCACAAACCAGTACTAGAGTCATTGCATGTGTGTTCTTATACTAAACCACAAAACAGTACTAGAGTCATTGCATGTGTGTTCTTTTCCACAAACCACACCATGGATCCACCACTAGAATCATTGCATGTGTGTTCTTTCCACAAACCCACATATGGATCAACCAGAGTCATTGCATGTGTGTTCTTTCAAAAACCACACATGGATCAACCACTAGAGTCATTGCATGTTTGTTCTTATACTAAAACCACAACCAACACTAGAGTCATTGCATGTGTGTTCTTTTCCACAAACCACACATGGATCCACCAGTTTGTCATTGCATGTGTGTTCTTTCCACAGACCACATATGGATCAACCAGAGTCATTGCATGTGTGTTATTTCCACAAACCACACATGGATCAACCACTAGAGTCATTGCATGTTTGTTCTTATACTAAAACCACAAATCAACACTAGAGTCATTGCATGTGTGTTCTTTTCCACAACCACACATGGATCCACCACTAGACTCAATGCATGTGTGTTCTTTCCACAAACCACACATGGATCCATTTGAGTCATGTCATGCTTGTTCTTATACTAAAACTAGCACTGCCCCCCAATGGATCCACCGTTAGACCGAGTCTTCTAGAAGGAACGCCATAACAAAGTTGTTCTGCTTGACGATTGTTACATACCGTTCGATTGGGGCGCTTGGACGATTGGGATGGTCTTCGCGAGAGCGATCCTCGAGTAGGCTGTTCTGTGGCATGATTGGCCACGCTTGCTCTGGACAAACTGGCATGTTGCGAGTGTTACGACTCACGAGTTCAGTGGGCCATATCCCAGTGTCACGTCCCCGTTACTTCCCTTCCTCCCCATTCTTCAATTCCTTCCCCTCGAAGCCACTTTACCCACTTCACTTCCATCCTGCCGTAGCCGCAAGCCGACGACATCCGCCAATTCTCCGGTCTCTACCTTCATGGTAAGAAATCATTTTACAAGCTTTTGAACTTATCCTACACATTCCTGCTATTCGCCAATCTAATTGCTGATCTTTTTTCCGATTTCTCGACGAACTTCAGTTGTGGGAGATGTGGGAGCCCAAGAATCTGGAGATCCTCGCGCGCAACTTCACAGCGGCGTTCCCACTTGTGTGCTCCCACCTAGGATGCTTTTGCCATTACTCCTACCACGAGCTCCCGCTCCACGAGCTCGCGTGCCCCGCACGGCGCGTGCGCCTGCACAGAGCCGGGCTGCAACTACACCGGCCCACCGGCAGAGCTCATCGTCCACCTTGCAGATGAGCACTTGATCGAAGTGATTAGGATCCCGTACGGGAAAGCCCAACTTCTCCAAGAGCAGGTGCCGTTCACTGACTCGGCATGCCGCCTGCTAATTTTCTAGGGGGGGATAGCTCTGTTTTCGTCCTGACTGTCACCGCCGGTGTTCAAGGAACTAGAGCCGGGCCCACCGTCATGGGTGCCGATGCGTCAGGTCGGTCTCGTGCGCCTAGCCTGTATACACGGTGCGCATGTGGGCGAATGCCCAGCCGCCATCGTCGGATAGCATTCTTGTGCTAGCCGAGGCGTCGAGCTGCCCGACGCCACGGGAGGTGGAGTATGTGGACCTAAGGTCGATCCTATGTGTGCCATCTCAGTACCTTGTCGGTGCTGGACTGAACAGGGAGATGCATTTCTACATTTGTATCGAGAAGAGACCGATAGACAAATGTAGTACTTGTGCTGTCGTTACTGTTAGACTTAAGCGATGCTTCTCACATGCTTAGAGCATACGTGTTGTGCGAATGTACCCCAGTTGTAGTTTTCAGTACTCCTTAATACTTCGACGAGTTATTATATTGGTCCAATCAGCTTGCTGTTGTCATGTTGCAAAGTCCGCTTGCTCTGGACAGACCGGCAATACCGTGTGCTCCCGCTCCCGCATGTCAATGTCACGTGTTCCGAGGGCCCACCTGCCAGTGTCCTTCCCCTCGAAGCCACTGTCCCAACTTCTCTTCCATCATGCCACTCCCGTCCGATGGTTGTAATCTGATGATTTTTGTCGGATTGTTACAAGTAATCTACGTTGATAATGCAACATGCAAATGGCACAGACACAATTTCTAAAGTGGAAGCACTCACCGGCTGCTATTGCACACATTTCTTAATATAGCTCGACAAACACATTACAATAATTGTACTCGCATTAAACACAACCGAAATTGCAACCATCCTAAACAACATCTAAACCCACATCACACAGCTGTCGTCGGAGTCCACCTCGATTGGTGACATCGTCGTGCCCTTCCCAGCGACATCCACTCCCGCCCTTTGGCTTGCCCTTCGCCAAGGAGGCAACAATGGCGTTCTACACAGCTTCGTCCCCGTCACCCTCCACATCGGAATCGACAATGACGAAGGTGACGGGGTTGGCGTGGACCGAGCGCCGTCGCGCCTGGCGGCTCCTACTCGAGCTCGACACCGCATCAGTCCTTCTACAGGTAGGAGGGGCCGAGCTCGCATATGTAGCATCGTCACTCCTCTCAAGAAACCATGGCCATTTGATACATAGTGTAGGATCTTGGGGTGGATCTGCCGCGGCGAGCCCTACTGGAAGCGGTGGAGCGGATGGATCTGTCGGCACGAGCCATGACAAGTTCCTAAGAGGGAGTAAGATTGCGGGCCAGGCGTGTCTAGTTCCTGAGCAAGACCTCCCAGTGATATGTACAAGGGCAAGGTACCAAAAAAATTCGTCCAATGCACGCGACAGGGCTTTGAACCACGAAGGCGCGAGTTTCTTTTGACAAGTCCACATGCTAGGTCCCCCACCTGTCAGCCGAATGTGGACGGTAGGATTCTGCCTGAGTTATTAAGTAGGGATAAATCACGCTTCACCACTACCCTGACATCCAAAGGCTCCTCTTTCTTCTTCCCTCGCTCCCCTCGCTCATGGCTCGCAGCTCGTGCAGTTCGTCTCGGGCGGAATCAGGGTCGGCTCAACACCGTCAGGCGGGTGCCCCCATCAGGTACCGGAGGGCTCCCTACGATTACTACCCCGATATGTTGTGTTTGTGTGGTGAGAAGATGACGAGATGGATATCATGGACCGACGAAAATACTACAGGAAAATTCAGCAACTTCAGCATCAGAGCGGTAAGTTCCTACTGTAGGTACAATGGTAACCCGAATCCGGAAAGCGTAATGTAATTCTTTTTTTGTTTCCTTCGATCTACTACGCAGGAAGGGAGGGGGACTGGTTGTGACAAGTTTGTGTGGATCGAAAATCTACTGACAGGTTTTCACAAAGAGCTTGTTCAGGATCTGCGTGATGCTGTGTGGGACAAGAAAGAGGAGATTCATGCGATGGGGCGAGAGATCCAGGAGCTTCGCCAGGTGCAGGGGAGGTAGGGGCAGGGAGGTGGTGAGACAGACGGGCTCAATATTAGGCCAGATAGTAGACACAATTTCCTCATTATCTGGGCATTATCTGTTGCATTTGCAGTTTATGTTGCCATGTCGTTGTCCAGCAGCTGAAATAAGTTGCTGCTTCGTGGAGTGTAGCGGCCAGCTTAAGAAATTGTTTTCCAGCCCAAAAACTTATCATAAGTGTAATGCCAACAACAGGGATTTATTAAGCGCCTATAAATAAATCATGTCTGTGCCACTAACACCCATCGATTTTGGAGAGGATTTAACCGCTCAGCTATCGCGATTGTTCAGATAGTAGTGGCACAGTCATAGTTTTGGATTCAACTAGTGGCCTCGGCCGTATCAATTCCTAAAGTCGCGATACATTTTACTGCTAGTACGAGAGGCAGATTGTTTCGCCCAACAAGTTCCACGCACACAGGTCCAGAGTTTAACCGAACTACATATATAGGTTCAAGTTCAATACATCATTATGCTGCTACACTGCTAGCCCTGTTTCTCTGCTTGGGTGCCAACTTTCTTCCTCTTTCCTTCACGTCCACTGGCTTCTTCACTCCTACCTTCTTCCTCTTCCTAGGTGCCAATTTTCTTACCTTCACGTACCCTGCATCTCCGGGCCAAGGGAAGTCAGGTCAATCAGCACCAGAATCTTGTCCGGCATCATCACTCCACTCATTTTGGTTTTCTTCCCGCAGCAAAATCACTGAGTCAGCTGTCTTGTTTCTTACCTTGCGCTTCCTGTAAAAAAACAGTACATGGATTACTACCTTATATCTACAGACTATAAACAATTTTTTGTGTGAATGTACCATCTCATACCAAGGTTTGGGAGCATTAAGGGGACATCCAGCTCCTCTATGGCCTATAAGATGGCAGGTCTTGCATCTGTTTTTGCCCTTCTTTGTACCACATAAAGTCGAACCCTTCTTCTCGAGAAAATTCTTAAACCTATTCACCTGGGGTCTTCCTCTGCCCCTTTTTGTAACTGGCTGGCAAAGCTCGAAAGACAGTTGGACTTGAGGCCACTGAGATGGGTATGTACATGGCTCGACGGATCCAGCGTACGCAGCTCTGAACTTTTCCATAGAGTAGTAGTCTGACAAATACTGATCCAAATGTGGTAGAGTTCTTTTCTTCACCAAGAAGGCCAAGGCGTGGTCGCAAGGTTTCCCGGTATGCTGCCACTCTAAGCAGGTGCATTCTCGCAGCTGGATGTTCACAACACCCCTTTTGCCACTCTTGGACGTATCGACCACCTCACAACTTCTGCTGGTTGACGGGAGAACCTTAAGATGAGCAAGTCCTCGGCTTCTCTTGTGCAGTTGTTGTACAACTGGCGGTAGCATATGTCCTCTAAGTCTCCTACCGATCTCTCTCCTTATATTTAATAGCTTCATGATCATACCACGTATGTTGTCCATCAAGATATGAACAGGACACACTTTTATGTCCTTCACCCAGTTTTTCAGGCATTCTACAAGGTTGTTGTTTATGTAATCAACTTTGATGTCAGGGTTGAATTGACTCCTCTTCCATAGCTGCGAATGATGGATGGCTAAGTACTCTGGAAGTTCAGGGGCTTCGGCAAAAATCTTGCTCATGAAATAATCGCTGCTACTAGGTTTGTAAACTCTAGCAGCAGGAAACATGTAACGAAATGCGTTGCCTGCGTAGTGTGAGTACAAGTTGAGCATCATATGGGCATGGCATTCTCTACCTTCAGCTCGCGGGAACACCTCCTTCACTGCATTCGTCAGCCCTTTGCATGCATCCATGGATATAGCCAATGGATCCATGTGGCCTATTGATCTCCTGAGCTGCCTCATAAACCAGACCCAATTTTCCTCCGTTTCTGTTTCAAACAGCCCGAATGCCACTGGGAACATCCAGTTGTGACCATCAAGTGCTGTGGTAGATGGCAGGCAGCCTTTCCATTTTCTAGATAGGACAGTGCTGTCTACACTCAGATACGGCCTACAGCCGCCCTTGAATCCATCGATGCAAGGTTTAAGCACCATGAAAAATCTTTTGAAATATATTTTACCACCTTTTGATTCGGTGTCAATCTCCACAACACTCCCCGGACACCTAGCTTGCACCTCCGCCTTGAAGTTGTACAACATCCTGAAGCTATTGATCCAATCCCCGTGCAAGACCCCCAGAGCTTTCTCTTTACCTTTCCAAACCGTGTAATACGAAAGGACAATGTTGTATTTAGAACCGAGGCTAGTCTGAATATTCTTCGCGGTCTCCTTAGGGTTATCCTTTAGTATGGACATAGATTGCATAGCCACCCACTCAGTATCAGCCATTGAGGATTTCAGTTTGCTTCCTGTCGGACACATGTGTGCAGGGCCCATTCTGTTCACCTGCAACACATATTCATTTAAAAGATAAGCGGAGTCGACTAGTTGCCAGAAAGATATCGCACATCAATTGTAGTTATAGAGTGAAAAGAGAGAGAGAGAGAGTTCTAATGGTTTGCTGCATTCATTGCCCCAATACCCTAATTGCAGTCGATGCAGGTAAGGATCTTGTTGTGATCCTCCATGGACAATGTACCTCGACCCGGCCATTCATCCACGTTAACTTACAAACAGCCTCATACCTCTCGGCAGAGTTCTTCAGTCGATAAACGTCGAACTCCCCCTTGATACAAAATGCCGGAACGACATCCTGAACTCATGCATGCTCCTGAACTCGGTGCCGACCGAAATTATAGGATACTCGTGGTCATGTTTCATTTCTTCTACTTCAACACCCAAATCATCGACTGGAATACCAGCCTCATCGTTAAGTTCCTCGTCTATTTCATCATCACCAGATTCTTGATCCTCTATAGTGCCTGCTTCTTCATCCGATTCAGAATCTTCGCCATCGTCTCTAATGCCTAGTACTGCACACATCATATTGACTCCCATGGGTGGGGCTGCACCATCGTCTCCACCCGGATGGACAGGAACATTGCCCCAGTACACCTCACCGGCAACTCTGTTTTCTCCAAGACACTCGGTTGGTTCTGCTGCAACCACATGGGGTGGTCTTACGTTTGCACGCATCCTAGGTACTTCAGTGGACAAACAACAGTCAGAATCAATTTCATCTTGAGTGTACAGAACCCTCTTGTTCTTCCTATGTACATTCTCTTTCCTGATGTAATCTTTCCTGATGGTATCAGTAGGGCTTGAGATCCGCGTTCCATTCCCCATCGAACTAGGCATTTTGCTGCCGCTCTTGGGTGTGATCTCCTTACTGCCTCCCCTCACGGGTGTTGGCTCCAGGGTGCTGGCATTATTGCCTGACCTCTGCGGCGTGTTCTTCTTCGAATTAGCCCTTTTGCTGCTACTATTGGGCGTGTTCTCCTTCGTGCTGGCATTATTGCCTGACCCCAGCGACGTGTTCCGCTCCAAATTAGCCCTTTTACTATTACTATTGGGTGTGTTCTCCTTCGTGCTGGCATTATTGCCTGACCTCAGCGGCATGTTCCGCTCCAAATTAGCCCTTTTGCTGCTACTATTGGGCGTATTCTCCTTCGTGCTTGCATAATTCCTTGACAGCGGCGTGTTCTGCTCCAAATTAGTGTTTTTTATGCTCCCACTTGGTGTGGTAGCATCCGTGCTGGCCATCTTCGCCTCTTTGCTACCACTCCTGGGAGTGTTCACCACCGTGCTAGCCCTCTTAGCGTTTTTCCTGCTACCGTTCGGTGTGGCATTTTGACTGGATCTCAGGGGTTTACTCTGTGGCATGGTGCCTTTTGTCGTGCGACTCTTAGGCGTCCTCTTCTCTGGCATGGTCTCCTTGGTGGCGTTCTTCTTCGGGGTGCCCTTTCTGGGGATGCTCTTCCCGCTCCTCTTTATGACGCTCCTCTGTAAGACTCTCCTCTGTTCGAAGCCGCCCTCAGTCGCACCAGCCCCAGTGATGCCATGGATCAGGTCATGCATGCCTTCTAAAAGTCCATCTCTATTGTCGAGTTCCAATTCCTCTCCAACCGTGAGCACTACCAAGTGGAAGTAAACTTCACCTCTATAATGTTTCCTTGTAAACGGTACGACTAAATCCCTTGTATCTTTCACTTCGATAGCCTTTTTACTCCTGTACCATAATATAACAAACGTGCTTCCTGGGAGGACCCCCACAGCACCTTCACACGTAATGATGCCATCAGGTCAGATAACTCTACCACTTCAGGGTCGTATCTGCCAAGGATTACATCAAACTCGTCATAGAATTTTTCTGTGCCATCATCTAATTTTGTAGTATAATCCGCGACACCGATACGAACGATTACTTTGCCATCATCAGGTTCTTCAGGATAGAAACCTCCGAGAGGTTCGAGAGATGGAGCGGCACCATCAGACCCAGCCCCAATGCCACCGCCGCCATCACCAGCGTCATCGTTAGCTGGATCAACCTCGGTGGAAGTACCATGACCAGGAGCAAGGCGAGGGCCCTTAGCAGCGGGAGCTACATTACATGGTGGACAGGCAGGGCCCCTTCTAACGGCAGCCACAATAGGATCAGCTGCTGCCATGCCACCTCGATGATCAGGAGCAGTTCCCACAACAGAAGTGTTTCGAGTGCTAGCAGAGTCCAGATCATGAGCTGGCTTTAGACCAGCAGCTCGCTGAACCCTAGCACGGGTTTGAGGAGGAGAGAATGGTTCAGTCTTTGCAACAACAGCGGGGCAGCCTCCGGAAGCCTTAGTTTGCTCAACAGCGGCAGGGATTGGGTCAACATCGTCCAGATCAACAACAACACGAGGACGACCAGTACCAGCAGATTCCAGAGCACGGGTTCGCACAACTTGAGGACGGTTTCGAGGAGGAGCAACACACAAGGCGGTGGTCTTGGCAACAATAGCGGGGCAGCCTCCGGACGCCTTAGTTTGCTCAACAGCGGCATGGATTGGGTGAGCAGCAGCCGCAGCAACACGGGCACGGGGACGGGGACGACCAATACCAGCAGATTCCAGAGCAGAGTTTTCCACAACGGCAATAAAGGGACTCCTACGAGGAGGTTGCCTGACAGAAGCATGTCACGGATGAGGAACCACATTTTGCTCAACAACAGCAGGGGTTCGAGTTAGACCTCCCTATCCAATAATAGCTAGGTGACTCCCAGTAGCAGGAGATTCCTCATCCACTATGTTACACACCAGTGTAACCACGCGAAGCCTAACATGTTGTTTCATCAACCCAATTAGCTGACTGTCACGCGCTATAGGAACCTTGAAGCCTCGGTCATCAACGAGGCTGAACCGTGTAGTCTGCTCTGGCCTCATTTCAGCAAGTTCACGCACAGTAGCAACCAAACTAGGGATAGTGCATAACTGCACAGGAGCCAGTTCCATCTTCAGACTCTGAGCCTCTTTCCACGTGCTCTTCCCATGTGCTAATTTAATGAGGTGGCCGCAGATGCTCACCAGAACCGTGTAGATGGGTTCAGCGAAGATCCTAGTTGACAGAAAATTGGAGATAAAAGATAAGAATTGTTTATCAGTGTCGTGCTAGCAAACAATTCTATGTTCGATATATCTCTGTAATGCCAATAGCCAGCTAGCAGTTATAGGTAGTGCGAATAGCAAAGAGAAGAGTAGCTCACCTGAAATTAGCCAGAAGTACTTCTTCCTCGGCAAATGGATCTGCCATCCTCCGCGCTGCTCAGCTCGTCAGCGGTAGAGGTGGGCTAGATCGTCGCAACGGCTGGCACGGCATTCGACATTAGCTCGGTAGCAGCGAGTAGGCGCAGGAACTTGGCGCCAAAAGTCAAATGTCCGACCAGATCTTTCTGGTTGGAGAGGGGATTTCGACGCCGCCGGTGCTAGGGTTCATGCGAAAGGAGGGAGGGGGTGGATTTGTGAATTTGGTCAACGCACGATGCTCCTTTAGTATCTCGTTTCGCCTATGTGGTTGCCGTGTTGGCACTCGCGTCACGGAAATATTGCTGACATGAGGGTCCCGACCGTCTACTTCATGGGGTAGTTTCACGGCATGTTTGGATTTGGTAGGGGTGAGATGAGTTTGCATCGAAATGACCCCTCTCGGTAGTTGGTGGCCCAACTTTTCGAAACGCGGTGATTTCAGGAAACTTAGGTACCGCCATGCGCTGGCTTGCCAACTTTGGTACCGCAGACGAACAAGCCCATTATGTCGGTATGTATGTCGACAATGAGCACATCAATGAAACTTTGGCACCCTAGATTGAAACCTAGGGGCTGCCTTAAAAATTATCTTTTCTGTATTTACTTTTTATATGTCGGTTGGCTTAAATTACTTAGATCTTAGCCAGATTAGTAATGTGTGAGCACTAAAAACCCAACTCTTCGACTTTGCTGTTGTCCAACAAGAATTGGCTTCATGGCAAGCAAGAGAACAAGTTTGGAATTGCAAAGCACATGAAATGACCAAGGAAAAGAACGTAATCGAGCCAACATTTGTTATTTGTACTAGCCCTCTATTTACCTTATATATCTTGCGTTGGATTATTTTGAGCTAATCTCAAAGTTTCAAGTATTGTTGCATCAATTTTCTGAACCTTGAACTCGTAAGTCAAAATTGCCGAATCAAGGTAGACGTGAACCGAGTCATAAAAATTGTGGGAACAAGAGAAGGAAACTTGGCGACTTCGCATGAATATTGTTCAAGTACTTGATAGCTCAGGGAAACCTGGCGACTCCGACATTTCAAAACATAGTAGCAAAAAATAACCAATTGTAGAAAAATAAAATCATTGTGCATAAGATGCAATTACACCCAACATACCGGGGATCGCACGAATATTGTTCAAGTACTTGATAGCTCAGGGAGCAGTAGCAGGAGCCAAATCATCGGTCAAGGAAGGAGGTACTTCGGCATGTGTAGGCAGGGAACTAGCCTCGGCCTCATCTTCGGGGATGGCCTCCTCGTCCTCCGGGTCTTCAGCGTCATCACCAAGCTCGGAGGCTTCCTCCTCATCCTCTTCACCCTCAGCGCCATCAGTGATATAGGGATCATCAAATGCGTCAAGGTAGCTCGGACCCTCATTCCAACTATGGCAGAAGGCATATTGGATGAGCTTGTTGGCACATACTTTGTGTTGAGCGATGCACTCCGGATCAGTGGACCATTTAGATCCGGTGCGCATATGGTCAAGCAACCCCAAGTCCATCCCTTTGTACCATGAAAGAACGAAGTTCAGTGCCATGTCAGCTCCGGCTTGAGCAGTAGATTCCCGCCACAAGTGAACTTGGGTCTCGCACTCCATAAGTTTTGCTAGAAAAGTAGTGCTTCCTTTGGGGGTGGGCTCAGTTTTCCAGAGAGCATTGAACATCCAAACTACTACCAGCATTATGTCTGCGCCATAGTTCTTCATAACTTCAAGGCAGACAGCAAGGCTAACAAGCAAATCCTCTGTGTCATAAGGAATTGACCCGGCGGCAGGACCTGTTGGAATACCCCGCTGCTGGCGAGACCTAGCCACAACACCATAAGCAATCGACTCACTCTCTGGAAACTTGCATGTAAGCAAAACGGAAGGTGTCAATGAGGAAAAGCATGTAACATGGAGAAACAGTCATTGAAGGATGGCAAAGTACTTATGAGTGATGTGGCTGAGAATGCGAGTTAGCTTGTTGTGCACATCGGCATTGCTGGCCTGGAGCTTCTCATATTCAGAGGTCACCGACTTAAGTTTTATGTCGGCTTCCTGCAACAAGTCATTATCCTTGGAGATCTGCGTAGTCAGGCGCTCTTTTTCCTCGGCGAACTCCTGATCAGCCTTATCCAGCTCGGATTTGTGGAGGTCCTTGAGCCTTTGGATTTTGGCATTCAGCCGAGTAATCTCTGAGTCCTTGAGGTGTAGTTGAGCAATCTCATCATCTTTTTTCTTTAGCTCAGTCTGGTGCTTCCTTGATTGTTCGAGAAAATGAGTCATCATGTCAGGGATGGGCACGCTATCTTCAAGTATAACGTCAATAGTGAGTTGACCCGACAGAGCCGAGGTATAAATATCAGCTAAGCCAAGAAATGAGCATATAATGGGTAAGTAAACAAGACAAGTTACCTTGGATATCAGCTAATTTTTTTTGCATGATGACATTCTCAGCCTCAGCCTCGGCTGCATATTTCGGATAACAAGTTAATACGAATTTACCCTTCTTCTGGTGATCAACCAACAATTTTCCGTATCTGGCACAAAGATCTTTATATGAGCCTAGCAGGCACTAGAACTCAGTGGTTCAGCGGTTAGTGGTGATCTAAAAATAAGCCAAAATTAGTTCACAGATAGAACGAAAGATATTCGAGGTCTACAAAATCCAGGCCAAGTGGAACTTAACCCGGCTCTAGGTGTGTGGATATTGGAAGTCTACAAGATCCGGGCCAAGTGGAACTTAACCCGGCTCTAGGTGTGTAGATATGCGAGGTCTACAAAATCTGGGCCAAGTGGAACTTAACCCGACTCTAGGTGTGTGGATATTCGAAGTCTACAAGATCCGGGCCAAGTAGAACTTAACCCGGCTCTAGGTGTGTGGATATTAGAAGTCTACAAAATCCGGGCCAAGTGGAACTTAACCCGGAGGTGTGTGGATATTCGAAGTCTACAAGGTCCGGGCCAAGTGGAACTTAACCCGGCTCTAGGTGTGTGGATATTCGAAGTCTACAAGATCTGGGCCAAGTGGAACTTAACCCGGCTCTAGGTTTGTAGATATTTGAAAATGCTAAGGACTTGCGCTAATTCTCTAAGAGCATCCGACCGAGTAATAAATTACTCCCTCGGAGGCTCGGGGACTAGTGGGTATATCTATAAGTGTTTGCATACTTAAAAGGCATAGTAGAAAAAGGGTTCCCTCCATCATCCGGCCAGCAAGGGAGATGGCCTTGGTAGCGGAATTCATCTGAGCGCTGAACTCCGCCAGACCAAACTTCTTCGGAAAATCATCTTGCGGGTTGATAAACTCGGTGTCATTCCAGTTATGGACATATTCTATGAGCGCCGAACTATAACTTTCACCGCTAAGTGAATGGCTCGTCACCAAGCCCTTGGCATGGGCCTCCCACCTTGCGGACTAAGCAGCAGTAGGACTGGTATGCAAGGTCAATTGCTTATTGCTCTTAGATCCGGCCGCAGGAGAGCCGGAAGTAGAATCCTTAGCTGGCTCGGTGGCTTTCTTGCTCTTGCTAGATGATGTTGACCACTGAAGAAGAGCCGAGGTTGCAGAGCCAGACTGAGCTTGGGAGGCTGGCTAAAAAATGTCTTTAATAGACACTATGGATCCAGAGGCAGTGGCCTGAGATTTCTTCTTGGGAGCAGGCTTGGCTGTGGCTGTTGCTGGTGCTACTGCTGGTACTACAAGTACTGGTGCTACTGGTACTGGTGCTACTGGTGCTGTTGGTGGTGGTACTGCTGATGCTGCTGGTACAAATACTGGTGATGCTGGAGAAACAGGAACTGAAGAAACTGTCTGGGGCGATGCCGATGAAGCTGGCACCTCAGAACTTGACGGTTGCATCGGAGCAGAGAAGCTAGGGAGATCCGACATCACCGTATCCTTGGCCGCTCCACTAGCCCTGCGTCAATGTTGCCCTCTTTATGACGAGGTGGGCTCTGATCTGGCGTTGCCGTGGAGTCCTCTTGGATAGGACTCAGCGGACGAACATTATCGTCACGGGGGGAGAAGAGCCGCTCCGGATTGGAGAGGAAATGCTGGGGCCTCTCTCGGGAATAACCCTAGGAGCACTGCAGAAACGAAAAGCAACAAATCAAAAGGAGAAAGAAAGGCAAGTAAAAGGCAAAGGCAAAAGGATCAAGACTCAGGAATGAATGGGAAAAGAAAAATGACTTACTCGTCCACGGTTGGGGGCGCCCAAGGTTTGGGTGTCCTCCGGACTATGCTCTTGACCACAGGCTTAGCTAGAGCCTTGACCCCAGATTTCTTCTGCCTCTTCTTGGGCGGGGGCACCTCCGAAGCTGCGGCCGAGGTTGCCACGCGCTTCTGGGAGGGGGCAGGAGCCGGATCATCCGTGGCGAGAGAGGGAACCTCGAGGACCTGACCGACCAAGTTATCTGAAGATTCGAAAATAACCGAGAACGTGTAAGAGATGGGCACCGGATCAAGTACCTCCATAACCTCAACATCGGAGTCATCGTCATCCGGCTAATCCCTCAAAGAAGAGGCCTTACCAGAGGGTCGTTTGGTGTTGTCTGGAGCAGGCAAGAACCTCTTCGAGTCAGGCTCCTCGTCTGGCTCTGCGCGGTCCGTCACCCATTTGAGGGCGTTGACCCGGCGGAACACCTCGAAATTGTTGAGCTCGAAGGAGGAGGTCTGGTGGGGGTCAAGGGGGACACTCAAATAAAAAATCTTGTGGGAGCGTTTCTGCAGGGGGAGACCCGGCTGCGTACGAAAGTGATCATAACGTCCTCGCCCCACAACCCCATCTTGACCAGCTCCTTGATCCGACGATCTACCTGGTTTGCCAATGCAGTAGGCCGTTTCGGAATATTCTCCCATATAGAGGTGTCTAGGACACCCATCTTGAAGAGGAGGAGCCGGATCAAGTCTACGTCCGAAGTATTCCAGACATAGAAGAAGGTGCGGGCCCAGCCTTTGCAGGATTCAAGGACGGTAACTCGGGGGAAAGTGGAGTTCTTGCAGGGAGAAATGGAGGCTCCACCACACTAGGTAAGATGTTTGTCGGCAGGCAAGAGATGAGGATCTGGGATAACATTCTTGCGGAGACCAAAAAACTTGATCCACAGTTCTTTGGCGGGCCAGAGGCCGGCGTACCCCTCTATGCCGGAGGCAAAAGAGGAAAGAGAGGTGATTCTGTTGGCAGGAAGGTGGTGAGGCTATAGCTGGTAGGTGGAGATGAAATCATGGAAACAATTGGAGACAAGCAAGCCAAAGACGCGCTGAAAATGAGAGAGGAAGACGATGAACTCGCTTGGGTTAGGCGAAGGGGAGATTTCCTTGGCGGCGAGGCGGCAGGCGACGCCCACGGGGATGCGACGGGTCGCATAGAGCCAGTCCAGATCGTCCTAGCAGACGAAGGCGCCCGCCCAACCTTCACGCTCGTGAGCTTTGTCCTCCTCCTCCTCCTCAGCAACAATGGTGGCCTCCTCCTCTATCATGCCTAAATCAAGATCCTCGAGGAAGTAGTCAGAGAAAGAGTAACCGTCCATGGCAAACTTGGAGGTGTAGGGCCCCGTGGAGAAATGCTCGAGCAGAGACGGTGGCGCGGTCGCGAAGAGCGGTTGGGTACGGCAGCGGCGGTGCAGCGCTAACGCAGAAGCGGTGGCGGCGGTGGCGTCGCTGTGGAGAAGAAGGCGGCAAAGGGCAGGGGAGAATGCGAAGTGGGGGAACTTCCCCAAGGGCCGCCCCTGCCCCCTATATAACCGCACCCCACGGGCGCGTAGTGGGATCGGTTGCTACAGCCCAACAACACGATGTGGCTGTGTATCTTCCAAACCAGCCAATCAGGCTCGTGCCACGGCAAGGGCTACAAGGAGTAGGAGATCCCACGATGTGATGTTATGATACAGTTAACGAGGGGCTGCCACGACGGGACGTGCGGAGTAGTTATTCCTGATATTTACTATAGTAACCAGCGCACTAAACTGGCGCGACCCTTAAAATGAGGCAAAGTGATGATTACCCTCCACATAGGACGTGGGAAAGCATATGAGAGAAGGAAAGGTAACCCGGATACATGGGCAAAAACCCGGTCAGTGAGAAGTAATTCGGATTGAGCCAAGGGAGCATCGAAGCAAAGAGTCCGGGTTACGGAATAACTCGGCTAAAGAAGTGCAGATTCGTATAAGGGGAACCTACTGTGGCCTTAACAGCTGAAGTTGCTAAGACCGCACCAGCTTCGGGGACTAATGTTGGGGGGATGCCCTGATGGCTCAATGCACGGCGCCCAGAAAAATGCTTGATGGCGGTGTTGATGTAGAGCTTGTTGGGAACCCCAAGAGAAAGGTATGATGAGCACAGCAACAAGTTTCCCTCAGTTATGAAACCAAGGTTTAATCGAACCAGTAGGACCAAGGAAACACCCCAAAGGTGTTACTAGCTGAGCTTTGGCAGGGCGCACTACCGGTGCTAGTAGCAACGTGGAGACCTGCACAACACAACCACAAAACTTTGTCCCCAACTTGCGATTAGGTTGTCAATCTCACCGTGTTTTGTGGAAAACAAAGGATTAAACGTATTGAATGGAAAGAAGTAAAAGTTTGCAGAAAGTAAACACAAAACAGTAAAAGATTGTAGATTGAATGTAAAGAAAAAGGACCGGGATCCATAGTTCACTAGAGGTGGCTCTCCTTAGATAGATAACATGCCGGATGAACAAATTACACCGGGGCAATTGACAAACATCGAGAAAGCAATACATGCATATACTAATCATCGTGACTCCTTTGAGACTTTATTGGGCATTACAACATTATACATAGACCGCCATCCAACTGCATATATGACTAATAATCCACCTTCAGGTTATCATCCGAACCCCCTCCAGTATTAAGTTGCAAGCAACAGATTATTGCTTTACGAACTGCATGTAAAGTAAATAATACGATTGTTCTATGAACAAAGGATTGTTGTTTTCTCCCTAGTAGCAACAACACATCTAGTACCTTTGAGATTTCTATCACTTCCCCAGATTACCATAGGCATGAACCCACTATCGAGCATAAATACTAACTCTTGGAGTTGCTAGCATCTACTTGGCCAAGATAGCTACTAACAACGGAAAGCATGCAAGATCTCAAATAACAAAGACATGATAGAATCAATAATCAATCTGAAATATCATCTCAATATCCATCGGATCCCCGCAAACACAACGTGCAGAATTACAAATAGATGATCTTGATCATGAACGGAGCTCACAAGATCTAGACATGAAAGCACAAAGGAGGAGAACCAGCCATATAGCTACTACATGGATCCGTAGTCCAAGGATGAACTACTCACGCATCACACTGGGGGCTTGCATGGTGATGAAGAAGGCCTCCAGGGTGAATTCCCCTCTCCGGCAGGGTGCCGGGAAGAGCTTCAGATCCCTCCCGATCTAGGGATGGAGATGATGGTGGCTACAGAACCTTTCATGGATTTTTGATCGGGTGCTTAGGGTTTTCGTCCCAAGGGCATCTTATAGTCGGAAGGGGAGGCCGAGGGGGTGCCGAGAGCGGCCACACAACCCCCTGTCGCGGGCCAGGCCTGACCGCGCGGCCAGGTGGTGTGGTGGCCCCCCTGGCCCCTCTCCGTCTCATATTCTGGCACTTGATGTCTTCCGGAAAAATAGGCACTTTGGCTTTTCTCCCGTCCAATTCCGAGAATATTCATTTTCTGACTTTCCTGGAACCAAAAACAGCAGAAAACAGGCAGCTGGCACGGTGGCTCTTGTTAATAGGTTAGTCCAAGAAATCATATGAAAAGTACTCCAAAGTTGGAAAAAAACACAAGAAAGTGGATAAAACCAAGCATGGAACATCAAAAATTATAGATACATTTGCAATGTATCAACATCCCCAAGCTTAACTCCTGCTCGTCCTCGAGTAGGTAAGTGATAAAAAAGAAAGAATAATTTTTGAGGTGACATGCACCATCAAAGACTTGATCAAAGTATTTGCAAAACATTCAAAGCTGGGATCATAGTACTTCAATCATAACATGAAAGACAAAGTTCTAGCAATAAGCAAAGAAACTATGATGCAACATGAAAAGGCACAAACAAAAGATTCATGAATAACAATGCTTTGCAAGACGTTTGTTTGTTTCACATAAAGAAAACATAGCATAATAGTATTCAGCTTGTCCCTCATAGAGTAGCTAATATAAATGCATAGGACACCTTTAAAGTTCATAAGAGTGACTAGATACAATAGTTTAAACAAGCAATAACAAGTTATGCATCAATCAACTAGTCTTGGGACAATGCACATAGAACTAAGAATGGCCACTATGCTCTCAAAGTAGGTGCATAAAGATAGAAGGTGGAGACTCAATATAATGGTGGAAGAAAGGCCTTTTTATAAAAGGAAGTAGGGATTCAAGTCTCATAAAGAGCTTCCAAAAATTATGGTACTTATAGCTTTCAGCTCTCATTACCCCTATCATAAGCATCTTTATGGTGATTAAGGTTAAAGTGACACAACTAAGAGGATATGCTTGACAAGTTATAAACCGAAACCTCATGCCCCTTACTTACGAAGACCGATCTGAAGGGAATATGCCCGAGAGGCAATAATAAAGTGGTTATTATCTTATTCCATGTTTATGATAAATGTTTATTTTACATGCTAGAATTGTATTGATCGGAAACATCAATACATGTGTGTTTAATAAACAAAAAGGGTTCCTAGTTATGCCTCTCTTATAGACTAGCTCGTTGATTAACAAGATGATCAAGGTTTCCTGATCATGGACATTGGATGTTGTTAATAACGAGGTCACAACATTGGTGGAATGATGTGATGAACATTCATCCGAAGTATAGCATTACGATCAAAGTCATTATGTTTATATTGCTATAACATCATACGAAGTAATCTTTATCCTTAGACCATGAGATCATGTTAATTGCTAACACCGGAAGAGTATCTTGATAAGATCAAACGTCACACCGTAACAGGGTGACTATAAAGATGGGTTCAGTGCTACGAAGGTGTTATGTTGAGGCTCATGGATCAAGAGTGGAATTTGTCAATCCCGATGACGGATAGATATACTCTGGGCCCTCTCGGTGATATCACATTGAAATAGCTTGCAAGCAAGTGATGTGATCACTAGAATGTTATATCACGGGAACGAGAAAAGAGTGCATGTCGGTAACGAGATCAAACTAGGTATGGAGATACCGATGATCGAATCTTGGACATGTAATATATCGCGAGACAAAGGGATTTAGTTACTAGCGTTAAAGGTTCTCACGATCACAGAAGTCATCGTTGAATGTGTAGGAGTCAGTATGGATCTCCAGGTCCCGCTTCTGATTATTGATCTAAGAGGGGTCTCGATCATGTCTGCATTATTTGTGAACCGTAGGGTGACACACTTAAGGGATACCGACACCATTTGGAGCAAATATGTTTCAGATAAAGATTTAAGAAAGCGCTGGAATTATTTCAATAGACACCGAAACTGTTTCGGGTGAAATTGCTGAAATTGGTTCTGCATGTAATATTAAAATGTTGCAGGGGGTTTTATGTGGATGTTTGTTAATTAAAGTAATTAACAAAATTCTGAATAAAAATAATAAAAGAGTTTTATTAAATGAGAGAGCATTAAATTTGGAGAAATTTAATGCATTTAAAGTGGGGACTTTAAAAGGGAATGTGAAGAGGCATTTTAATGTGGAGGGGTTGCCACCACATGAATGGAGGAGGTGAAGAGTGACCTGCTCCATGCGCCGGCCATGAAGGAGGGGCACCCCCCTCCTCCTATAAAAGGCCACCCTCTCCTCACTTCTAAGACACACCTCCTTGTGAAGGATCTCTCTCCCCCTCTAGTATTATTCCCCCATGGTCTCGGATTAGCGAGATACATGTTCCCGGTGGCTTTATCTGGAAAGGAGTTGCTGCTTCCGCTGCTTTGCTGGAGCGAGGGGCGGAGGTTGTCGGGGTACCGGACGTGTGTGCGATCACGGATGCACCGTTGCTTTGCGGTGCTGGAGTTGGTGCTGCTGGAGCTGGATCTGATGGACGTGCTGGAGCCGGACCTGCTGGACTTCCTCACGATCTTGAGATCGGCAAGTGTACGACTACATCAACCATGAGTTCCTACTCGTTAACAAAGCTCGTTGTCTACGAGGGTAAGTTCTCGTTGGATGTATGTCCACCCGTTGCTTTGTACCTAGTAGATAGATCTTGGCATGTAGTTCACATCGTAGGAATTTTTTTGTTTTCTATGCTGTGGACCCAACAGTGGTATCAGAGCCTGATCTATGCGAGGGTGCTTTGCACGGGTAGAACACATAAGAGTATGTGGGCGTTGATGATCATCTTATTGCTTCTTATATGTACTTTGGATATTGGTGGCATAGTGGGATGAAGCGGCCCGGACCAACCTTACATGTCATCGTACATGAGACCGGTTCCACGACTGACATGCAAGTTGTTTTGCATAAGTGGTTGGCGGGTGTCTGTCTCTCCTACTATAGTCAATATCTGATTTACAACGAGTTGCTAATAACTTGGTTATCCTCATTGTGGTTCATGTTCGTAGGTAAGAACGGTTCTATCTCCGAAAGCCCTAAGCCACGTAAAACTTGCAATTGATAAATTAGAGGCGTCTAGTTTAGATCGTTGCTGGGCTAGTGTCTTGATATGGTATTGTTGTAAGTAGATGTATGATAGATACTCTTACAACACACTCAACGTGTAAGTTCCATATACCTTGGCCTTACACACAAAGGAATGATAGAGATCATACCACGATGCAAGTGATAGAGATCAAATGCATGGACCATATCATCTCACTTTACACATTAGATGTTAGCATCTTATACTGCTAGTTTGGCGCTTTCTGTAGCATTGTAAGATGATCCCTCTTTTAGATATCAAGATAAAAATGTGTTCTTCCTTAAGTATGCACTGTTCTGTGGATCGTGTTTCGAGACATCACGTGATGATCGGGTGTACTCGAATCTACGCTTTCATAGGAACGGGTGTAAGACAGTTTTACACACGCGAATACTAAGGTTCTTACTTGGCGAGCCTAGCATGTACAGACATGGCCTCGGAACACAGACCGAAAGGTTAAGCATGAGTCATATAGTTGATATGATGCCCATATAGATGCTTGCCTTTGAAGCTACATCCACTCACGTGATGATCGGACTTGGTGTAGTGGATTTGGTTCATGTAATCACCAAAAAGGCACGAGGGATGTCGTTTTTGAGTGGGAGTTCATTTCTAATTTGGATTAGTCGAACCAAATTTGTCATAAATTAAATCAAATTGAATTTGCATAATTTGTTGTAGTCATTGGCATTCGTTTTCTACCTTATGCTTAGTTTTTATTTCAGATAATAGAACTATAGAATTCTGGATATTTACTTTACGAACTGGTATCGTATTGTTTTGAATGTCAATTTAAAGTTTATAAGTCCTACTGCAAACTTTCAGCAAACTCTATTTACTCTATGAAGTTTAATAAGTAGTATTAAATCAAGAGTAAGAATTTCAATGTTAGTATCTAAAGTATCATGTTTGCCTCCATGATTATTGATATTCTAAAAGTTGTTTTAATATCAATATTATATTGGAGCTGAAAATTGTTTCAGAAACCATCATGTGTGAAAGATATTGTGATATCTGAAACAATGTTTTTTGGTTGCATTATGATAGAGTATAATTTAGCAAAATACATGTTCTCATATTGTAAGAGAATTTGTGAAGGATGGAGATGCTAGGCATCCGAATCTACCAAAAAGGTTTTGGGAACTGATATTATACTCATTGAAGGATGGCAAAGTACTTATGAGTGATGTGGCTGAGAATGCGAGTTAGCTTGTTGTGCACATCGACATTGCTGGCCTGGAGCTTCTCATATTCAGAGGTCACCGACTTAAGTTTTATGTCGGCTTCCTGCAACAAGTCATTATCCTTGGAGATCTGCGTTGTCAGGCGCTCTTTTTCCTCGGCGAACTCCTGATCAGCCTTATCCAGCTCGGATTTGTGGAGGTCCTTGAGCCTTTGGATTTTGGCATTCAGCCGAGTAATCTCTGAGTCCTTGAGGCGTAGTTGAGCAATCTCATCATCTTTTTTCTTTAGCTCAGTCTAGTGCTTCCTTGCTTGTTCGAGAAAATGAGTCATCATGTCAGGGATGGGCACGCTATCTTCAAGTATAACGTCAATAGTGAGTTGACCCGACAGAGCCGAGGTATAAATAGCAGTTGAGCCAAGAAATGAGCATATAATGGGTAAGTAAACAAGACAAGTTATCTTGGATATCAGCTAATTTTTTTTTGCATGATGACATTCTCAGCCTCAGCCTCGGCTGCATATTTCGGATAACAATACGAATTTACCCTTCTTCTGGTGATCAACCAACAATTTTCCGTATCTGGCACAAAGATCTTTATATGAGCCTAGCAGGCACAAGAACTCAGTGGTTCAGCGGTTAGTGGTGATCTAAAAATAAGCCAAAATTAGTTCACAGATAGAACGAAAGATATTCGAGGTCTACAAAATCCAGGCCAAGTGGAACTTAACCCAGCTCTAGGTGTGTGCATATTCGAAGTCTACAAGATCCGAGCCAAGTGGAATTTAACCCGGCTCTAGGTGTGTAGATATGCGAGGTCTACAAAATCCAGGCCAAGTGGAACTTAACCCGGCTCTAGGTGTGTGGATATTCGAAGTCTACAAGATCCGGGCCAAGTAGAACTTAACCCGGCTCTAGGTGTGTGGATATTAGAAGTCTACAAGATCCGGGCCAAGTGGAACTTAACCCGGCTCTAGGTGTGTGGATATTCGAAGTCTACAAGATCCGGGTCAAGTGGAACTTAACCCGGCTCTAGGTGTGTGGATATTCGAAGTCTACAAGATCTGGGCCAAGTGGAACTTAACCCGGCTCTAGGTTTGTAGATATTTGAAAATGCTAAGGACTTGCGTTAATTCTCTAAGAGCATCCGACCGAGTAATAAATTACTCCCTCGGAGGCTCGGGGACTAGTGGGTATATTTATAAGTGTTTGCGTACTTAAAAGGCATAGCAGAAAAAGGGTTACCTCCATCATCCGGCCAGCAAGGGAGATGGCCTTGGTAGCGGAATTCATCTAAGCCTTGAACTCCGCCAGACCAAACTTCTTTGGAAAATCATCTTGCGGGTTGATAAACTCGGCATCATTCCAGTTATGGACACATTCTATGAGCGCCGAACTATAACTTTCACCACTAAGTGAATGGCTCGTCACCAAGCCCTTGGCATGGGCCTCCCACCTCGTGGACTGAGCAGCAGTAGGACAAGTATGCAAGGTCAATTGCTTACTGCTCTTAGATCCGGCGGCAGGAGAGCCGGAAGTAGAATCCTTAGCTGGCTCGGTGGCTTGCTTGCTCTTGCTAGATGATGTTGACCGCTGAAGAAGAGCCGAGGCTGCAGAGCCAGACTGAGCTTGGGAGGCTGGCTAAAAAATGTCTTTAATAGACACTATGGATCCAGAGGCAGCGGCCTGAGATTTCTTCTTGGGAGCAGGCTTGGCTATGGCTGTTGCTGGTGCTACTACTGGTACTACAAGTAGTGGTGCTACTGGTACTGGTGCTGCTGGTGCTACTGGTGCTGTTGGTGGTGGTACTGCTGATGCTGCTGGTACAGATACTGGTGATGCTGGAGAAACAGGAATTGAAGAAACTGTCTGGGGCGATGCCGATGAAGCTGGCACCTCAGAACTTGACGGTTGCATCGGAGCAGAGAAGCTAGGGAGATCTGGCATCACCGTATCCTTGGCCGCTCCACTGGCCCTGCGTCAATGTTGCCCTCTTTATGACGAGGTGGGCTTTGATCTGGCATTGCCATGGAGTCCTCTTGGATAGGACTCAGCGGACGAACATTGTCGTCGCGGGGGGAGAAGAGCCGCTCCGGATTGGAGAGGAAATGCTGGGGCCACTCTCGGGAATAACCCTAGGAGCACTACAGAAACGAAAAGCAACAAATCAAATGGAGAAAGAAAGGCAAAGGCAAAAGGAGCAAGACTCAGGAATGAACGGGAAAAGAAAATTGACTTACTCGTCCACGGTTGGGGGCGCCCGAGGTTTGGGCGTCCTCCGGACTGTGCTCTTGACCACAGGCTTAGCCAGAGCCTTAACCCCAGATTTCTTCTGCCTCTTCTTGGCCGGGGGCACCTCTGAAGTTGCGGCCGAGGTTGCCACGTGCTTCTGGGAGAGGGCAGGAGCCGGATCATCCGTGGCGAGAGAGGGAACCTCGAGGACCTAACCGACCAAGTTAGCTGAAGATTCAGAAATAACCGGGAACGCGTAAGAGATGGGCACCGGATCAAGTACCTCCATAACCTCAACATCAGAGTCATCGTCATCCGGCTAATCCCTCAAAGAAGAGGCCTTACCAGAGGGTCGTTTGGTGCTGTCCGGAGCAGGCAAGAACCTCTTCGAGTCAGGCTCCTCGTCCGGCTCTACGCGGTCCGCCACCCATTTGAGGGCCAACTCCTTACCGTCCTCAACTGTCTGCTGGAGAAACAGCTGAGAGCAAAAGTACTAAATGGTTAAGTTAGGAAGCTATCCGACATAACGCAAGACCCGAAAAAAATACCAAGAGAAGAGTTTACCTTAGGAGGCGGGTTGGCCCGGGTAAAAGGTGCAAGCCCCCATTTCCATGCCTCGGAGAACTCCTTCACCTTAAAAATGGCCTTGACCCGGCGGAACACCTCGAAATTGTTGAGCTCGAAGGAGGAGGTCTGGTGGGGGTCAAGGGGGCCACACAAATAGAAAATCTTGTGGGAGCGTTTCTGCAGGGGGGAGACCCGACTGCGTACGAAAGTGATCATAACGTCCTCGCCCCACAACCCCATCTTGACCAGCCCCTTGATCCGACGATCTACCTAGTTTGCCAATGCAGTAGGCCGTTTCGGAATATTCTCCCATAGAGAGGTGTCTAGGACACCCATCTTGAAGAGGAGGAGCCGGATCAAGTCTACGTCCGAAGTATTCCAGACATAGAAGAAGGTGCGGGCCCAGCCTTTGGAGGATTCAAGGCCGGTAACTCGGGGAAAAGTGGAGTTCTTGCAGGGAGAAATGGAGGCTCCACCACACTAGGTAAGATGTTTGTCGGCAGGCAAGAGATGAGGATCTGGGATAACATTCTTGCGGAGACCAAAAAACTTGATCCACAGTTCTTTGGCGGGCCAGAGGCCGGCGTACCCCTCTATGCCGGAGGCAAAAGACGAAAGAGAGGTGATTGCGTTGGCAGGAAGGTGGTGAGGCTATAGCTGGTAGGTGGAGATGAAATCATGGAAACAATTGGAGACAAGCAAGCCAAAGCCGCGCTGAAAATGAGAGAGGAAGACGATGAACTCGCTTGGGTTAGGCGAAGGGGAGATTTCCTTGGCGGCGAGGCGGCAGGCGACGCCCCCGGGGATGCGACGGGTCGCATAGAGCCATTCTAGATCGTCCTAACAGACGAAGGCGCCCGCCCAACCTTCACGCTCGTGAGCTTTGTCCTCCTCCTCCTCCTCAGCAACAATGGTGGCCTCCTCCTCTGTCATGCCTAAATCAAGATCCTCGAGGAAGTAGTCAGAGAAAGAGTAACCGTCCATGGCAAACTTGGAGGTGTAGGGCCCCGTGGCAAAATGCTCGAGCAGAGACGGTGGCGCGGTCACGAAGAGCGGCTGGGTACGGCAGCGGCGGTGCAGCGCTAACGCAGAAGCGGTGGCGGCGGCGGTGTCGCTGTGGAGAAGAAGGCGACAAAGGGCAGGGGAGAATGCGACGTGGGGGAACTTCCCCAAGGGCCGCCCCTGCCCCCTATATAACCGCACCCCACGGGCGTGTAGTGGGATCGGTTGCTACAGCGCAACCGCACGATGTGGCTGTGTATCTTCCAAACCAGCCAATCAGGCTCGTGCCACGGCAAGGGCTACAAGGAGCAGGAGATCCCACGACGCGATGTTATGATACAGTTAACGAGGGGCTGCCACGACGGGACGTGCGGAGTAGTTATTCCTGATATTTACTACAGTAACCAGCACAGTAAACTGGCGTGACCCTTAAAATGAGGCAAAGTGATGATTACCCTCCACATAGGATGTGGGAAAGCATATGAGAGAAGGAAAGGTAACCCGGATACATGGGCAAAAAGCCGGTCAGTGAGAAGTAATTCGGATTGAGCCAAGGGAGCATCGAAGCAAAGAGTCCGGGTTATGGAATAACTCGGCTAAAGAAGTGCAGATTCGTATAAGGGGAACCTACTGTGACCTTAACAGCTGAAGTTGCTAAGACCGCACCAGCTTCGGGGACTAATGTTGGGGGGATGCCCTGATGGCTCAATGCACGGCGCCCAGAAAAATGCTTGATGGCGGTGTTGATGTAGAGCTTGTTGGGAACCCCAAGAGAAAGGTATGATGAGCACAGCAACAAGTTTCCCTCAGTTATGAAACCAAGGTTTAATCATAACAGTAGGAGCAAGGAAACACCCCAAAGGTGTTACTAGCTGAGCTTTGGCAGGGCGCACTACCGGTGCTAGTAGCAACGTGAAGACCTGCACAACACAACCATAAAACTTTGTCCCCAACTTGCGATTAGGTTGTCAATCTCACCGTGTTTTGCGGAAAACAAAGGATTAAACGTATCGAATGGAAATAAGTAAAAGTTTGCAGAAAGTAAACACAAAACAGTAAAAGATTGTAGATTGAATGTAAAGAAAAAGGACCGGGATCCATAGTTCACTAGAGGTGGCTCTCCTTAGATAGATAACATGCCGGATGAACAAATTACACCGGGGCAATTGACAAACATCGAGAAAGCAATACATGCATATACTAATCATCGTGACTCCTTTGAGACTTTATT
Organism: Avena eriantha; assembly: GCA_910589775.1. Lineage (NCBI taxonomy): Eukaryota > Viridiplantae > Streptophyta > Magnoliopsida > Poales > Poaceae > Avena > Avena eriantha. The sequence continues at coordinate 38,318,914 of OU342744.1, forward strand.
GGGCATTACAACATTATACATAGACCGCCATCCAACTGCATATATGACTAATAATCCACCTTCAGGTTATCATCCGAACCCCCTCCAGTATTAAGTTGCAAGCAACAGATTATTGCTTTACGAACTGCATGTAAAGTAAATAATACGATTGTTCTATGAACAAAGGATTGTTGTTTTCTCCCTAGTAGCAACAACACATCTAGTACCTTTGAGATTTCTATCACTTCCCCAGATTACCATAGGCATGAACCCACTATCGAGCATAAATACTAACTCTTGGAGTTGCTAGCATCTACTTGGCCAAGATAGCTACTAACAACGGAAAGCATGCAAGATCTCAAATAACAAAGACATGATAGAATCAATAATCAATCTGAAATATCATCTCAATATCCATCGGATCCCCGCAAACACAACGTGCAGAATTACAAATAGATGATCTTGATCATGAACGGAGCTCACAAGATCTAGACATGAAAGCACAAAGGAGGAGAACCAGCCATATAGCTACTACATGGATCCGTAGTCCAAGGATGAACTACTCACGCATCACACTGGGGGCTTGCATGGTGATGAAGAAGGCCTCCAGGGTGAATTCCCCTCTCCGGCAGGGTGCCGAGAAGAGCTTCAGATCCCTCCCGATCTAGGGATGGAGATGATGGCGGCTACAGAACCTTTCATGGATTTTTGATCGGGTGCTTAGGGTTTTCGTCCCAAGGGCATCTTATAGTCGGAAGGGGAGGTCGAGGGGGTGCCGAGAGCGGCCACACAACCCCCTGTCGCGGGCCAGGCCTGACCGCGCGGCCAGGTGGTGTGGTGGCCCCCCTGGCCCCTCTCCGTCTCATATTCTGGCACTTGATGTCTTCCGGAAAAATAGGCACTTTGGCTTTTCTCCCGTCCAATTCCGAGAATATTCATTTTCTGACTTTCCTGGAACCAAAAACAGTAGAAAACAGGCACCTAGCACTGTGGCTCTTGTTAATAGGTTAGTCCAAGAAATCATATGAAAAGTACTCCAAAGTTGGAAAAAAACACAAGAAAGTGGATAAAACCAAGCATGGAACATCAAAAATTATAGATACATTTGCAATGTATCAACATCCCCAAGCTTAACTCCTGCTCGTCCTCGAGTAGGTAAGTGATAAAAAGAAAGAATAATTTTTGAGGTGACATGCACCATCGAAGACTTGATCAAAGTATTTGCAAAACATTCAAAGCTGGGATCATAGTACTTCAATCATAACATGAAAGACAAAGTTCTAGCAATAAGCAAAGAAACTATGATGCAACATGAAAAGGCACAAACAAAAGATTCATGAATAACAATGCTTTGCAAGACGTTTGTTTATTTCACATAAATAAAACATAGCATAATAGTATTCAGCTTGTCCCTCATAGAGTAGCTAATATAAATGCATAGGACACCTTCCAAGTTCATAAGAGTGACTAGATACAAAAGTTTAAACAAGCAATAACAAGTTATGCATCAATCAACTAGTCTTGGGATAATGCATATAGAACTAAGAATGGCCACTATGCTCTCAAAGTAGGTGCATAAAGATAGAAGGTGGAGACTCAATATAATGGTGGAAGAAAGGCCTTTTTATAAAAGGAAGTAGGGATTCAAGTCTCATAAAGAGCTTCCAAAAATTATGGTACTTATAGCTTTCAGCTCTCATTACCCCTATCATAAGCATATTTAAGGTGATTAAGGTTAAAGTGACACAACTAAGAGGATATGCTTGACAAGTTATAAACCGAAACCTCATCCCCCTTACTTACGAAGTCCGATCTGAAGGGAATATGCCCAAGAGGCAATAATAAAGTGGTTATTATCTTATTCCATGTTTATGATAAATGTTTATTTTACATGCTAGAATTGTATTGATTGTAAACATCAATACATGTGTGTTTAATAAACAAAAAGGGTTCCTAGTTATGCCTCTCTTATAGACTAGCTCGTTGATTAACAAGATGATCAAGGTTTCCTGATCATGGACATTGGATGTTGTTAATAACGAGGTCACAACATTGGTGGAATGATGTGATGGACATTCATCCAAAGTATAGCATTACGATCAAATTCATTATGTTTATATTGCTATAACATCATATGAAGTAATCTTTATCCTTAGACCATGAGATCATGTTAATTGCTAACACCGGAAGAGTATCTTGATAACATCAAACGTCACACCGTAACAGGGTGACTATAAAGATGGGTTCAGTGCTACGAAGGTGTTATGTTGAGGCTCGTGGATCAAGAGTAGAATTTGTCAATCCCGATGACAGATAGATATACTCTGAGCCCTCTCGGTGATATCACATTGAAATAGCTTGCAAGCAAGTGATGTGATCACTAGAATGTTATATCACGGGAACGAGAAAAGAGTGCATGTCGGTAATGAGATCAAACTAGGTATGCGAGGGTGCTTGCACGGGTAGAACACATAAGAGTATTGACACAAGTTAAGAATTTCATTAAAATAAGATTTCGATGAAAGACTTGGGCAAACCCGGAATATTTGGCATCAATATCTATATGGATAGATTAAGGCGCAAATATGGTTGTGCTAGACATACATATATGAGATATTGAAAGGGTTCAATATGGAAACAACAAGAAAGGTTCTTGCTGCATGGAAAGGATTGTACCAAAATTCAAGTGTTTCAACACTTGGTGAGTAAAATCACATGAAGATTTTGATCGATTATACCATGATATGTATATATCCAGAATGTCCTATGCTCGAAATGTTATGAGCATATACCAGAATGATTCATAAGATGATCATTGGACAATAGTAAAGATATTCTTATGAGCTTTGGAAGAACTAAGAATATATAATGTATAAGTGACAAATAGTTAAAGGTAGTTCATTGTAAAGTGTTACATTGATACTAGTTTTGTCACAAGATACAAATTAAATTTATCTCAATTTATACTATGGGTAGCAGAATGTAATGGAAAGGATGTTCCATGATGGATTTGGATGAGTTCCAAAGTTGAGACATTGTGACGGATACTACAACAAAAGGCTAAGTATATAACTGCTATAGTAGTAGCAAAGGAAGGCATTTGTTTTAAGTAGTTTGTTATCAAACTAGGTGTGGTTAAAAGTGGGCTAATACTATGAAGATATATTGTGTGACAATAATATCAACATATTTTGAGCCGAACGAACTAAAGGTCTCACCAAAGGAACAAATTTATACAATGCCATCTCATTTGAGAATGAGTGATGTGTTGAGACGCAAAGACATGCAAATATGCACGGACCTGAAATTGTCAGATCCGGAGATTATGTTAACCACTAGCAATTGTGTATATGCAACACCAGAAAGCCATAGGTGTTCAATACGCAAAGTTTTTCAAACTAGATTATTAACTCTAGTGCAAGTGGGAGACTGAAGGGAATATGCCCAAGAGGCAATAATAAAGTGGTTATTATCTTATTCCATGTTTATGATAAATGTTTATTTTACATGCTAGAATTGTATTGATCGGAAACATCAATACATGTGTGTTTAATAAACAAAAAGGGTTCCTAGTTATGCATCTCTTATAGACTAGCTCGTTGATTAACAAGATGATCAAGGTTTCCTGATCATGGACATTGGATGTTGTTAATAACGAGGTCACAACATTGGTGGAATGATGTGATGAACATTCATCCGAAGTATAGCATTACGATCAAAGTCATTATGTTTATATTGCTATAACATCATACGAAGTAATCTTTATCCTTAGACCATGAGATCATGTTAATTGCTAACACCGGAAGAGTATCTTGATAAGATCAAACGTCACACCGTAACAGGGTGACTATAAAGATGGGTTCAGTGCTACGAAGGTGTTATGTTGAGGCTCATGGATCAAGAGTGGAATTTGTCAATCCCGATGACGGATAGATATACTCTGGGCCCTCTCGGTGATATCACATTGAAATAGCTTGCAAGCAAGTGATGTGATCACTAGAATGTTATATCACGGGAACGAGAAAAGAGTGCATGTCGGTAACGAGATCAAACTAGGTATGGAGATACCGATGATCGAATCTTGGACATGTAATATATCGCGAGACAAAGGGATTTAGTTACTAGCGTTAAAGTTTCTCACGATCACAGAAGTCATCGTTGAATGTGTAGGAGTCAGTATGGATCTCCAGGTCCCGCTTCTGATTATTGATCTGAGAGGGGTCTCGATCATGTCTGCATTATTTGTGAACCGTAGGGTGACACACTTAAGGGATACCGACACCATTTGGAGCAAATATGTTTCAGATAAAGATTTAAGAAAGCGCTGGAATTATTTCAATAGATACCGAAACTGTTTCGGGTGAAATTGCTGAAATTGGTTCTGCATGTAATATTAAAATGTTGCAGCGGGTTTTATGTGGATGTTTGTTAATTAAAGTAATTAAAAAAATTCTGAATAAAAATAATAAAAGAGTTTTATTAAATGAGAGAGCATTAAATTTGGAGAAATTTAATGCATTTAAAGTGGGGACTTTAAAAGGGAATGTGAAGAGTCACCTCCTCCATGCGACGGCCATGAAGGAGGGGAACCCCCTCCTCCTATAAAAGGCCACCCTCTCCTCACTTATAAGACACACCTCCTTGTGAAGGATCTCTCTCCCCCTCTAGTATTATTCCCCCATGGTCTCGGATTAGCGAGATACATGTTCCCGGTGGCTTTATCTGGAAAGGAGTTGCTGCTTCCGCTGCTTTGCTGGAGCGAGGGACGGAGGTTGTTGGGGTACCGGACGTGTGTGCGATCACGGATGCATCGCTGCTTTGCGGTGCTGGGCTTGGTGCTGCTGGAGCTGGATCTGATGGACGTGCTGGAGCCGGACCTGCTGGACTTCCTCACGATCTTGAGATCGGCAAGTGTACAACTACATCAACCATGAGTTCCTACTCGTTAACAAAGCTCGTTGTCTACGAGGGTAAGTTCTTGTTGGATGTATGTCCACCCGTTGCTTTGTACCTAGTAGATAGATCTTGGCGTGTAGTTCACATCGTAGGAAATTTTTTGTTTTCTATGCTGCAGACCCAACACGATCCTCATGCTACTCAACTTTAGTCACGAGTAAGCTCTTGTCATTGTAAGTATATGTGTATCATTAAGAACCACCAACGGGGTACCCCTTGCACATGATACGGGAGCTTTCCCATAATCAAAATGACAAGGCAAGACGACAATGAGCATCTCAGCGATCTTTTTATTTGCTATTTGCATAGGTTTTTATTGAGGATGCTTCATAGAGTGCTCATTATGGTGATTCTGCAAGTTTCCACCATGATTAGGCATGGCTTAGGCTAGCGACCCAGGTGTTTCTCTAACACACATACAAACTCAATGATCTTACAAGTTCCACTTTTATTTCACACCGCCGGGATCCGTAAGCAAAAGAACATGACATCAACGGGGTACAAAGTACAAGTGCAATGTTCAAAGCGTTCCCCATGAAACATGGTTCTGCTAATTTCAACTTATAAAGCGCAAGCATACACGCAACAAAGAAGGACCCAATGGTTCAAGTTTATTAGAGGCAATAAAGTAAAGTGTGCCATCAAGTTCGTGAGAGCTTTAATCACTAGTTTTCTCATAACAAGTTTAATTTGGAAGGTAAACAAAAGCATGAATATACTTGGAATAGCATAAGCTAGTAGGTAGGTATGGTGGAATCTTTGTAATAACTTGGTTTAGGGAGTTGGATGCATGAGTGAAACTCATACTTGGTGGTGGAGGCTAGCAAAAGACTGGGAGCGACAAACTAAGAGAGCAATAATGGCCATAACCATGCAGACTGACAAAACATCATTGATCAAAGCATAAAGTGATACTACAAGTTTAAAACTAAAGGATCATAAAGGCTATGGTGACTTGATATAATCATAACATGGTGTGAGCATGCGCCAAGCAACCCAAATAAAGCATCAAAGGAGAATACCACTATATTATGCTTTAATATGCTAAAACAACGCATGATTCATCCAAGGCACATTAAGCAATCTCAATTGTTTATAACAAGTCATGCTACAGCAAATAATACTAAGCATAAAGCTAAAACAATATCAAGCATGGCATGACAAAGCATAGGCCACAGTCAAAACGAGCTCTTTTTACCACATGTGTATGAACTTTCCTACTCTTTTCCAAACTAAACCATACTATTTGCAAACCAATGTATGAAAGAGGGGGTCCAACCAATTTATTCAGAAAACTAAGCAAACCAAGCAAACTAAAAACCAAAACGAAAACGAAAAAGAAGACGCCCCAAGAACAACACAACTGTGCATGAAACAAAAAAATGAAGCGTTTGGAAGAAACCTGAGATTTTTATTGATGAAGAAGGGGATGCCTTGGGCATCCCCAAGCTTTTACGCTTGTACTTCTTGGATATTTCTTGGGGTTACACGCGTGGCATCCCCAAGCTTGAGCTTTAGTCCATTCTTCATCTCATTACTCATTCCTTCCATACACCTAAAAATTTTCCTTCATACAAAACTTCACACAATCTTTATTAGCAACATTAGTGCACTCAAGATAAATAAGTCTTAAGGTTCAGTTCTAACACCAAATAAACTTCCATTAGAACACTAGCTACTGTAGCACTTCCCTCAAAAAGCTCAATTCCCCAAAAGAACTCAAGAAGGAACCAACAAGAAGCAAATGCAGAAAATGGCAGAAATCTGTCAAAACAGACCAGCAGGTAAAGACGAATTTTTTCTAAGATCTTATGTTGCTCAAATCAAAAAGTGTTGAACTTATGGAAGTTAGATAACAACCTGGGGCAGAAGCACAAAAAATTACAAGTCAATCCGACATACAGAGATCTCTCACGAATGTTTACGGTGAAGCACAAAAATCTGTTTCGAGACAGCAACTTTCCCAATCATTACTTCACTCTCATTAGAGGTTACTCTTGGCACAAAAAGCAAATAAAAAGGATAAGGAGAGGTTATTACAGAGGTAATAACTTCCAAGACTCATATAAAACTTTTGGGTTATCTAACGCCTTTAAGTTAGGCATAAGAAGCAAGAAAAAGGATCAAGTGTTCGAAGAAGCATTAAAACCAAATTTCTTGCCCTTACCTCTCTTACTTTTATTCTTAACCTTGGGGAAATATGATTGTTTGGTGGAGAAGAAAGGTGCATGGTACCTTTTCCCACATCTATTATTGCTCCAAGGAGTTCTAATAGGGACCTTCCAAGTGTAATTTGTCCTTTTCCTGCACATTCAATAACAAGATAATCAATAGAAATCGTTTTCCCAAGGATCTTTGTAAACACTCCTTCAGCTATTCCAAGAGGTAATATGGTAGTATTATTAGAAAGATATATTTATTTTCCTCCTTCATTGAGCCCCCAAGTATTCATAGATTTATAAATATCTCTGGGCATAAGACAAAATTCAGACATGATATCACAGCGAGCTTGAAAAGTTTGAGTGTTCATCTCAATCTTTACTGTAGGGAGCCACTTTGATGGTTCAGAATTTATTGGAACATAATTATGATGCTCCCTAAGTGTTTTATAGCAATTTTCTAAGCTAGTATTTCTAGTCTCAAGAGTGTTCAACCTAGCAAATATTTTTGCGAAAAAAATATCAGTTTGGCTAGGCACGTTGTAAGTGAGGATCAATTTCTTTATAGCATTAATAGCATCATCCTCATTACATTGGAAGAAATCTCCTCCCACAACAGCATCTAAAGCATATCTATAGCAAAGATGTAGCACCCCGGTAAAACCACTACTAGAAAATCGCTTGATGTTTTTGTTTTGTGCATTATCATGACCACATGCTCATGTCATCATGCCACATTGCATTTGAGCATCGTCATGTCATCAGGCATCTGTTCGACTCAAACTATTTTACAAAAGCCTATATTTGTTTTCTAAATATCCCCCTCGCCATTTCAAATGTAAAACCTCGGTCCATCTGGATCTTTTATTTGCCTAAAGTATTTTACAAAAGGATATTTAAAAAACTAAATAAAAATAATAAAACATATTTTTTTATTATTATAGGGGAGGCAGCCAAACAGCTAGGCCCAAGGCCCAGCCGCAGGCCACCTACCACCCCACATATCCTAACCCTAATCACCCAAACCAACCCCACCCCTCACTCCCTCCACCCGCCGTCGCACACCACACAGCCGTGCAGCACGCTACAACGCTCCACGGAGCCCAGCCCCGATCCCCACCTTCCCGCGACCTACCCTGCTCCATCCCCTGGCCCCACCCTCTTGTCGCTACCGCATGCGGCCCCCAGCCACGACACGCATCCCTAGGCCATGTCGCCACCTACCGCGTCCCCCACCTCGTCGTTCCCCCCCGATGATCCTCGCTGCCGCTAGATCCAGACCGACGCCGCCCCGACGTCTATCTCCACCCCCGCGAGCGGCCTCTGCTTCTCCCCCAGCCGCGCCTCGCCCTTGCCCTCTTCCGTGACCCGGCCCCGAGCTCGGCCGCGCGCCGTCGTGACCTCCCCGGGTCTGCCGCCTCGCGCCGCCCTTCTCCAGTGCGCCCTCCGCTCTCCGGCTACCAGTCACAGCCCCACTGTCATGTGCGTCGCCGCCGACAGGAGCCCGCTCGCCTCCGCCGGAGACCGAGCCCCGCGCCCGCAGTGACCCTGCCTCCATCATTGGCCCGCGTTCCCCTGTCCCCGGCCCGGTCCAACCTCGCCTAGTGACGCCTCCTTCTCCCGGTCACCAGCCATCGCTGCATGACCCGCCTCGCCCTCTACAACGCCGGGCCGCACCGCTCGCTTCCTCGTCTCTGCATGCGCTGTCGCGCCGCCGCGAGCATCCTTCACCACGCCGAGCCCTGCATCTCTGCCCTACCTTCTGCAGCACACCGGCGCCACGGACCCCTGCGACTTCCTCCTCGACCCGCGGAACCACGTCGCCGAGCCTCCTTGTCCTGCGTCGACCCGAGACCCTCCTGCTATCCTCATGGCGTTCTCGTGGTGTCTGCAGGTGGTGTGGATATTGAGTGATTTGGAGTTGTGATGATGGTGTCCAAGTATAGATGGTGATGTGCCGCCAAGGTGTGTTGATCGTGTGGTGCTACAACAAGGGCGTCCTCTGAACCGAGGCGACAAGATTGACAATTGATGATCGTTACCCGAATTATCCTGACAAGGATGGTTCGATGTCAAGATATTCATCATGCGACACCAAGATCTCCTTCCCGGCTCCGCTAGCCGAAGCCCCGGACCCGAAGACGCCGAGACCCGAGTGCGCCTACATGGATCCGGTGACGCCGGCACGCCAAGATCTACCACACAAAACCGAAGACCGGTCGGAAGCGCCAATATCTCCAATCGGAATCCGAGGACGCCGAGACCCCGGTGCGACAAGACCTCCTTCCCGTACCAATGCCGGAGGACCGGACGCCAAGGTCGCCTACACGGAACGCCGAGTTCTCCACCTTGAACGCCATGATCGTCTACACGGACCCGAAGACCACGGATGCGACAAGATCTACTCCGTTGTCTGAGAACGTTCCCGCCGAGACCGATCCCCGTCGAACCCTGTCGAACCCCGAACCCCCGGAACCAAGATCTTCCGAACCCATATGTGTGACCCTAAGCCTCTATTTTTATAATATGACATATACCTGCCGCATCATTAAATCATCATGTTTGCATACATGTCATCTGGTGGGTTGGGTTAAATAGTCGATTCACCTAAATTAAATATGGAGTCTATATGCGGGCTATTCTAGTCTTATATCGGCTCCATTTAAATTGGTGTAGCGAATCGATGCCAAGTTTTGTCTTCCTAATCCGACATTTAATTTGCGGGGTAGATAAATAACTTGAACCATATAATTAATTGTCGGGACCCCGATTCCGCTTAATATTGTCTAGTTGCATCGCATCTTTGCCATGTCATGCACCATACCTGCATCATGCCCGATCTTCTAACGTAGTATTAAATAGTGCGTCCGGTGTTTCTTTTAGTGTTTTTCTTCTTCACGGATTAGGCCGTTGAGCGGATGCGAGTATCGACAAGTTCTTCGGATATGAATCGTCGGCTATGTTCCCAGGCGACCATCTCCCTCTTTCTACCTATTTTGCTTTTATAGTCTTTATTTCCTCCTGTTGATCTATTGCTATCCGTGTCGCGATGCCTTAGTGTTCCATACCAGATATATTCCGTGCAGCCTTTATATTGCCTTGGACACCTCCTATTACCTATTGTTTGGTAGATAGATGGCCTTCGAGTCGTAGTCGTTTGCTTAGGTGCGATCCCGTGTCGTGAAGTACCACACAGTTGTTGAAATGTTGTCATATGTTTTACGGTGGAGAGGATCATGACTTTAAATACAATTATTAAATTGCTGGGATAACTAATGAAAAGCGGCACCGGTGGGCAATATATGCTATTTGGTTTTTCATGTCCACTTGTGTCCCGTAGGCCCCGAGTACTTGATACTTGTTCCTTGACTATTCGCACTATCCACATACGGGAGACTTTATGGATCCCCCTTAGCCAGAGCTTGATTCATTTCTTATTTCTTGGGGCCACAAAGTAGTTTGGGGCTTTATTGTTATCCTGTACTTATGCCATGCTTTACTGCTTTATTTAAGATTGTGCGTGGAGCACCTGTACTGTTTTGGATCGTGCCACGTTTTCGCGGTATCGACAAGCCCAATCACACTTTCGGGTTCCCAGTCGTTTACAGCCGTCGTCACAAACCCTGGGTCCGTTCTGGAGCCAGCCAACTTCGTTGTGGGTAGCTTAGTGGGGTGGCCCCCTGAAATCTTTTATGAATCCTGTGATTGCTTTGTCGTGAAAGCCTCGTTGGGTTTTGATTTGGTTTTTCTGAGGTTGATCGTGTGTGTGTTGCTATTTGTGCACCCCTACAGGGTAAATCTTTTTGAAAGCCATGTCCGCGGTTATGGACGACTTGGAGCACAGTATCTCGATCATAGACAAGCATAACTAAAGTAGTGCTATAAATTTGACTTAATATGTGACTAGTAATCAGCTTCACTACAATGGAATGGATAATAAAAGTGCCAACAACTAGTGGAACTAGGGTGTATCGTGTCATGTTATACCTGCCTAGTAAGTATCTCAACTCCAATGGAATGAAATAAAAGTGCCAACAATTGCTGGGTTTGGGATGTCACATGCTAATTGTATCTGACTAGTAAGTACTGCAACTACAACTAAATGGTTAACCAAAACTGCCCAATACTTATGCTATCAGGATGACTCATGCTATCTATATGTGACTAGTAAGTGCTGCAACTATAATAGAATGAATAAAACTTCCAACTGTGTGAGTTCCTCGGCTTGACTTCCTTGTTTGGTCTCGAGGGGGAATACCAGAATGGGTATGATTGGTGTTAGTATAAGGTTGGTTCCGAATAGGTCTTTCTTATCTCTCTCTAATAGCCGACAGTTAATCGAGTCTCTATAGGTTGTTTAGTGCATGCTGCTCTGCCGCTTCAGTCCACCATACCTATGTAGGCGAGAGCCACCGAATTCTAGCCTCGCCGTGTACTGGCCTCAGTACTGACGCTCCTCTTTTTCCTTCGCCCTTTGTCGGCACCCCCCTTTTGATTCAGCAGGTTTGCGATCGACGTCGTTAGCAGGGTTACCCTTCCGGCTTGGCCTGGGCAGGGTTATGGACGCCATTGGTTATTCTTCAGGGCTCTTAGCTCAATTTGCTTCTTATTCGTACTCGGATGCTGTATCGTTTTCAAGGTGATTTGGATCTTTGTACTGTATATCTGTATTCTTGACTCGGTGAGTCATTGCTGTATATATATATATATATATATGTTCTGTGGGTCCCATCATGGACTAATGTGTAATGGTATTACTTTGTTCTCCACACGCACGCAAGTGCCTGGTGGGCGTCCTTGAATCGTTTCTATGCGGGTTTGGCAGGAAGCGCTAAAACTTGCATAGGGCCGATTCGAGGGTGTTACAAAAGAGTAATCCCAAGGTAAAAACTGCTAAGGACAAAGCTTTGAGTCATTTTAGGCTCAGTTTTTTCATGTAGATCGGAGATTCTAGACCAAGCTTCCTTAAAACTTTCCTCAATTCCTTGTTTAAAAGTGAAAATCATTTCCTCGGGTGACATAGTGACTAGAGAAAGGCTAGACATAATGGCAACTTAGGATAGGGACTAATTGTTTTGTGTTTTCAAGAAAGCGAACTAGTAAAACTAATTTTTTGTGTGTTTTTGAATAACAAAACAAGCAAACAAAGCAAAAGGAAACTAAGCAAAACAAAAATAACAAAGTAAAGAGATTGGTTATGAGGGACTCCCCTTGTGAAGATGTCCTTGACTCCCCGGCAACGGCGCCAGAAAAATGCTTGATGGCTCAATGCACGGCGCCCAGAAAAATGCTTGATGGCGGTGTTGATGTAGAGCTCGTTGGGAACCCCAAGAGGAAGGTATGATGAGCACAGCAGCAAGTTTCACTCAGTTATGAAACCAAGGTTTAATCGAACCAGTAGGAGCAAGGAAACACCCCAAAGGTGTTACTAGCTGAGCTTTGGCAGGGCGCACTACCGGTGCTAGTAGCAACGTGGAGACCTGCACAACACAACCACAGAACTTTGTCCCCAACTTGTGATAAGGTTGTCAATCTCACCGTGTTTTATAGAAAACAAAGGATTAAACGTATCGAATGGAAAGAAGTAAAAGTTTGCAGAAAGTAAACACAAAATAGTAAAAGATTGTAGATTGAATGTAAAGAAAAAGGACCGGGATCCATAGTTCACTAGAGGTGGCTCTCCTTAGATAGATAACATGCTGGGTGAAACCACAAGAAAGTGGATAAAACCAAGCATGGAACATCAAAAATTATAGATACATTTGCAATGTATCATGCCCTCGGGTAGGCTCACGCCAGGGTACGGCACGGTCAAAGCGAGTGCTGGCCGGGTCTCCTCAAGGCAGGCCGACTTACGGGGTAACCCGGCCTGGAAAGTGTTCACCTGACACTGATGTCTACGCACTTCTATTCTTGTAGACAGTTGTTGGGCCTCCAAGTGCAGAGGTTTCTAGAACAGCAGCAAGTTTTCCCTTAAGTGGATCACCCAAGGTTTATCGAACTCAGGGAGGAAGTGGTCAAAGGTATTCCCTCTCAAGCAACACTGCAATCAAGATACAAGAAGTCTCTTGTGTCCCCAACACACCCAATACACTTGTCAGGTGTATAGGTGCACTAGTTCAGCGAAGAGATAGTGAAACAAAAGTGGTATGGATAATTATAAGTGCTAACGGTGATAGAAAATACTTTGATGGCATGGAAGAGACTAAAGTAAAACTGAAATAAAGATAGCAGCAAGCAAACATGTAACAGATCTAATTGCAAACGGTGTATCAATGCTTAGAAACAAGGCCTAGGGATCATACTTTCACTAGTGAACACTCTCTCATAAATATATTATCTTCATGATACTACTCTTAACTACTCTCCGGTTGGACACTCTAATCGATGGTAGGGCTATAACAGCACACCTCAAAGTTCATCTTTCCCATCTAGAAAACCCCACACTGTCACCTTGAGTACTACATGAGTCCAATGATACACAACAAATGTATCTATAATTTTTGATGTTCCATGCTTGGTTTTATCTACTTTCTTATGTTTTGTCCACACTTTGGAGTACTTTTCATATGATTTCTTGGACTAACCTATTAACAAGAGCCACAGTGCCAGCTGCCTGTTTTCTGCTGTTTTTGGTTCCAGGAAAGTAAGAAAATGAATATTCTCAGAATTGGACGGGACAAAAAACAAAGTGCATATTTTACCGGAAGACTCACGGGTCCAGAAGACGAGACGGAGAGGGGCCACAGGGCGGCCACACCATGTGGTGGCGCGGGCTAGCCCTGGCCGCGCCACCAAGTGGTGTGGCCCCCCTGGCCGCCCACCGACCTTGCCTCTTCGCCTATAAGAAGCCTCCCGATGCATAAACCCTAAATCATCAAGCCTCTAGCCATGAAAAGTTCCGCAGCGCCGCCACCACCGAAGGGGAGATTCGGGGGACAGAAAGTCTCTGTTCCGGCACCCTTCCGGGACGGGGAAGTGCCCCCGGAGCCATCTCCATCGATCTCCACCACCATCTCCATCACCATTGCTGATTCCCATGATGAGGAGGGAGTAGTTCTCTCTCGAGGCTAAGGTTCTACCGGTAGCTATGTGTTCATCTCTCTCTCTATGCGTGATCATATTGTGATCATGAGCTTGTAATATATAGATCTACCTTGCTACTCAAGTGCTTTAATGAATCTCTGATCTCCCCATGTGTGTGAAAGTGACAGCGTGCTCACCATGGTGGCACTTAGGCTAGAGATTACAAATACTTGTTATGAGTTATATTTGGAGTTGGATGTCTTCATGAAATTGTAGTGTTTATTGGACTCATCTAGTACTCAAGGTGACAGTGTGGGGTTTTTTAGATGGGAAAGATGAACTTTGAGGTGTGCTGTTATAGCCCTACCGTTGATTAGAGTGTCCAGCCGGAGAGTAGTTAAGAGTAGTATCATGAAGAGAAGATATTTATATGAGAGTGTTCACTAGTGAAAGTATGATCCCTAGGCCTTGTTTCTTAGCATTGAAACACCGTTTGTTACTAGATCTGTGACATGTTTGCTTGCTTTCATCCTTATTATAGTTTGCCTTTAGTCTTTTCCCACGTCAACCACACGGCATCAAGCAATTTTCTAGCACCGTTATCTTCTATCACCGTTACCACTTGTATTTCACTATCTCTTCGCCGAACTAGTGCACCTATACACCTGACAAGTGTATTGGGTGTGTTGGGGACACAAGAGACTTCTTGTATCTTGATTGCAGGGTTGCTTGAGAGGGGATACCTTTGACCACTTCCTCCCTGAGTTCGATAAACCTTGGGTGATCCACTTAAAGGAAAACTTGCTGCTGTTCTACAAACCTCTGCACTTGGAGGCCTAACAATTGTCTACAAGAATAGAAGTGCATAGACATCAAGCTATTTTTGGGCGCCGTTGCCAGGGAGGTAAGGTAAAAGGTATTCACACCGGAGGATTAAAGAAGAAGAACCTCCCACGGCAAACACCTATTTTCTGGTGTGAGTGCTCGAGGTTATTTCTTTTAGATTCTACAATTTTGTATTTTTGTTTCTTGTTTTCACTAGTTAGGCTTAATGGAAAACAACAACAAAATTAGAGAGCTTTATAGTATTTATCTTGAGTTAGGACATGAAGTGTTTGAAGAGAAAATTAAAAAACCTATGGAACTTTATTTGCATGCTAATAGCAATGTTGTTAGTATGAATTCTTTGGACACCATTATTCCTAGTGCTATGGAAAAGTCTAAGCTTGCGGAAGCTAGTTTTTATGAAAATGATCTTTTTAGTTCCCCAGCTTTGGAAGATAGCTATTCTATTGCTTATGATGATACCAAACCTCCAATATATGATGATTAGAATGATGATTATGATATTTTCAGTCCAGCTACTATTGAGGAGAAAATTCATTATGACTACAATATGCCTCCTATATTTTATGATTATGGTGATGAGAATAATAATGATAGCTATTTTGTTGAATTTGCTCCCACTATAACTAATAAGAATGACTATGCTTATGTGGAGAGTATTAATTCTTTTATGCATGTGGCTCATGATAAGAATGTTTTATGTGATAGTTATATTGTTAATTTCATTCATGATGCTACTGAAAGTTATTATGAGAGAGGGAAACATGGTTTTATGCATCTCAATAATATTAAGTTTCCCTCTTTGTGTTGAAAATTTTGAAGCTGCATTTGTTTTGCTTTCCTATGCTTGTTGATTTGTGCTTTCATGACTTGTTTATTTACAAGATTCCTATGCATAGGAAGTGGGTTAGACTTAAATGTGTTTTGAATTTGCTTCTTGATGCTCTCTTTTACTTCAATTCATATTTCCTATGTGAGCATCTTCTCAAACTATCATGCCTAACTTAAAGGCATTAAAGAGAAGTACTTATTGGGAGATAACCCAAAAGTTTTAGATGACTCTTGGAAGTTATTACCTCTGTAATAACCGCTCCTTATCCTTTTTATTTGCTTTTTGTGCCAAGAGTAACCTCTAATGAGAGAGAAGTAATGATTGGGAAAGTTGCTGTCCCGAAACAGATTTCTGTGCTTCACCGTAAACATTCGTGTAAAATCTCTGTACGTCCTTTTGAGGCTTGAATTTTTGGGCGTCTGCCCTAGGTTGTTATCTAACTTTCGTTAGTTCAACACTTTTTTATTTGAGCAACAGAAGGTCTTCGACAAAATTCTTCTTTACCTGCTGGTCTGTTTTGACAGATTTCTGCCATTATTTGCATTTGCTTCTTGTTTGTTCCTTTTTGAGTTCTTTTGGGGAATTGAGCTTTTTGAGGGAAGTGCTATAGTATCTTGTGTTTTATTGGAAGTTTATTGGTGTTAGAACTGAACCCAAAGACTTATTATCCTGAATGCACTAATGTTGCTAATAAAGATTGTGTGAAGTTTTGTATGAAGGAAAAATTTTAGGTGTATGGAAGGAATGAGTAATGAGATGAAGAATGGACTAAAGCTCAAGCTTGGGGATGCCCAAGGTATCCCCTTCTTCATCAATAAAAATTCCAGGTTTCTTCCAAACGCTTCATTTTTATTGTTTGATGCACAGTTGTGTTTTTCTGGGAGCGTCTTCTTTTTCGTTTTGGTTTTGGTTTTTAGTTTGCTTGGTTTGCTTAGTTTTCTGAATAAATTGGTTGGACCCCCTCTTTCATACATTGGTTTGCAAATAGTTTGGTTTGGTTTGGAAAAGAGTAGGAAAGTTCATACTTATGTAGTAAAGAGAGCTTGTTTTTGACTGTGGCCTATGCTTTGTCATGCCATGCTTGATATTGTTTTGGCTTTATGCTTAGTATTCTTTGTTGTAGGATGACTTGTTATAAACAATTGAGATTGCTTAATGTGCCTTGGATGAATCATGCGTTGTTTTAGCATATTAAAGCATAGTATAGTGGTATTCTCCTTTGATGTTTTATTTGGGTTGACTTGGCACATGCTCACACCATTTTATGACTATCTCAAGTCACCATAGCCTTTATGATCCTTTAGTTTTCAACTTGTAGTATCACTTTATGCTTTGATCAATGATGTTTTGTCGCTCTGCATGATTATGGCCATTATTGCTCTCTTAGTTTGTCGCTCCCAGTCTTTTGCTAGCCTCCACAACAAAGTATGAGTTCCACTCATGCATCCAACTCCCTAAACCAAGCTATTCCAAAGAGTCCACCATACCTACCTACTAGCTTATGCTATTCCAAGTATATTCATGCTTTTGTTTACCATCCAAATTAAACTTGTTATGAGAAAACTAGTGATTAAAGCTCTCACGAACTTGATGGCACACTTTACTTTTCTTGCCCTTAATAAATGTGAACCATTGTGTCTTCTATGTTGTATATGCTTGCACTTATTTGTCGGGAATTAGCAGAACCATGCTTTCATGGGGAACGCTTTCAACATTGCACTTGGTACTTGTACCTAGTTGATATCATGCTCTTTTGTATATGGATGTCGTCGGTGTGAAAAGAAAGGGGAGCTTGTAAGTCCATGGAGTTATGTATATGTGTTAGAGAAACGCCTGGGCCGCTGGTCTAATCCATGTTGACATGGTGGAAACCTGCAGCGTAACCATAATGATCTGTCTATGAAGCATTCTTCTTATAAAAAAGAGTCATATATTGAGAAAAAAAGAGAAAAGAGAAAAAAAGAGATACTAAGAAAAGAGGAAAGAGAGAAAAAAGCACCATATTCCCATGGTAAATAAGAAGAATCCTGAGATGCTCGTTGTCTGCTTGCCTTGTCATTTCGATATGGGGATTCTTCCGTATCATCGAGCAAGGGGTACCCCGTTGGCGGTTCTCTATGATACACATATACTTGCAATGACAAGAACTTACCGGTGACTAAACTTGAGTAGCATGAGGAGCGGCCCTTGAGATTTCTGACTTATACTTTGTCAAGCATGTACACCATAGTTTGTTCACTTTAACCTTAATCACTTCAAGATGCTTATGATAGGGGCAATGAGAGCTGAAAGCTAATAAGTACCATAATTTTTGGAAGCTCTTTATGAAACTTGAATCCCTACTTCCTTCTATGAAGGCCTTTTCTTCCACCATTACATTGAGTCTCCACCTTCTATCTTTATGCACCTACTTTGAGAGCATAGTGGCCATTCTTAGTTCTATGTGCATTGTCCCAAGACTAAGTTGATTGATGCATAACTTGTTATTGCTTGTTTTAAACTATTGTATCTAGTCACTCTTATGAACTTTGAAGGTGTCCTATGCATTTATATTTGCTACTCTATTAAGGGACAAGCTGAATGCTATTATGCTATGTTGTCTTTATGTGAAACAAACAAACGTCTTGCAAAGCATTGTTATTCATGAATCTTTTGTTTGTGCCTTTTCATGTTGCAACATACTTTCTTTGTCTTATTGCTAGAACTTTGTCTTACATGTTATGATTGAAGTACTATGATCCCAGCTTTGAATGTTTTGCAAATACTTTGATCAAGTCTTTGATGGTGCATGTCACCTCAAAAATTATTCTTTCTTTTTATCACTTACCTACTCGAGGACGAGCAGGAGTTAAGCTTGGGGATGTTGATGCATTACAAATGTATCTATAATTTTTGATGTTCCATGCTTGGTTTTATCTACTTTCTTATGTTTTGTCCACACTTTGGAGTACTTTTCAAATGATTTCTTGGACTAACCTATTAACAAGAGACACAGTGCCGGCTGCTTGTTTTCTGCTATTTTTGGTTCCAGGAAAGTCAGAAAATGAATATTCTCAGAATTGGACGGGACAAAAGCCAAAGTGCCTATTTTATCGGAAGACTCACGGGGCCAGAAGACGAGATGGAGAGGGGCCACAGGGCGGCCACACCATGTGGTGGCGCGGGCTGGCCCTGGCCGCACCACCAAGTGGTGTGGGCCCCTTGGCCGCCCACCGACCTTGGCTCTTCGCCTATAAGAAGCCTCCCGATGCATAAACCCTAAATCATCAAGCCTCCAGCCACGAAAAGTTCCGCAGCGCTGCCGCCACCGAAGGAGAGATTCGGGGGATATAAAGTCTCTGTTCCGGCACCCTGCCGGGACGGGGAAGTGCCCCCGGAGCCATCTCCATCGATCTCCACCACCATCTCCATCACCATTGCTGATTCCCATGATGAGGAGGGAGTAGTTCTCTCTTGAGGCTAAGGTTCTACCGGTAGCTATGTGTTCATCTCTCTCTCTATGCGTGATCATATTGTGATCATGAGCTTGTAATCTATAGATCTACCTTGCTACTCAAGTGCTTTAATGAATCTCTGCTCTCCCCATGTGTGTGAAAGTGACAGCGTGCTCACCATGGTGGCACTTAGGCTAGAGATTACAAATACTTGTTATGAGTTATATTTGGAGTTGGATGTCTTTATGAAATTGTGGCGTTTGTTGGACTCATCTAGTACTCAAGGTGACAGTGTGGGGTTTTCTAGATGGGAAAGATGAACTTTGAGGTGTGCTGTTATAGCCCTACCGTTGATTAGAGTGTCCAGCCGGAGAGTAGTTAAGAGTAGTATCATGAAGAGAAGATATTTATATGAGAGTGTTCACTAGTGAAAGTATGATCCCTAGGCCTTGTTTCTTAGCATTGAAACACCGTTTGTTACTAGATCGGTTACATGTTTGCTTGCTTTCATCCTTATTTTAGTTTGCCTTTAGTCTTTTCCCACGTCAACCACACGCCATCAAGCTATTTTCTAGCACCGTTATCTTCTATCACCGTTACCACTTGTATTTCACTATCTCTTCGCCGAACTAGTGCACCTATACACCTGACAAGTGTATTGGCTGTGTTGGGGACACAAGAGACTTCTTGTATCTTGATTGCAAGGTTGCTTGAGAGGGGATACCTTTGACCACTTCCTCCCTAAGTTCGATAAACCTTGGGTGATCCACTTAAGGGAAAACTTGCTGCTGTTCTACAAACCTCTACACTTGGAGGCCCAACAACTGTCTACAAGAATAGAAGTGCGTAGACATCATCCAACAAACACCACAATTTCATAAAGACATCCAACTCCAAATATAACCATAACAAGTATTTGTAATCTCAAGCCTAAGTGCCACCATGGTGAGCACGCTGTCACTTTCACACACATGGGGAGAGCAGAAATTCATTAAAGCACTTGAGTAGCAAGGTAGATCTACTAGATTACAAAGCTCATGATCACAATATGATCATGCATAGATAGAGAGATGAACACATAGCTACCGGTAGAACCCTTAGCCTCGAGAGAGAACTACTCCCTCCTCATCATGGGAATCATCAATGGTGATGGAGATGGTGGCGGAGATCGATGGAGATGGCTCCGGGGGCACTTCCCTGTCCCGGCAGGGTGCCGGAATAGAGAATTTCTGTCCCCCGAATCTCCCCTTTGGTGGCGGCGGCGCTGCGGAGCTTTTCATGGCTGGAGGCTTGACGATCTAGGGTTTATGCCTCAGGAGGCTTCTTATAGGCCAGAGGGAAAGGTCGGTGGGCGGCCAGGGGGCCCACACCATGCCCTAGCGCGGCTTAGGTGGACCCGCGCCTAGGGGTGGTGTCGCCACCATATGGCCCCTCTCCGACTCTCCTTCTGGCTCTGTGAGTCTTCCGGGAAAATAGTAACTTTGGCTTTTGTCCCGTCCAATTCCGAGAATATTCATTTTCTGACTTCTTGGAACCAAAATCAGCAGAAAACAGGCAACTGGCACTGTGGCATCTTGTTAATAGGTTAGTCAAGAAAGTCTATGAAAAGTACTCCAAAGTTGGAACAAAACATAAGAAAGTAGATAAAACCAAGCATGGAACATCAAAAATTATAGATACATTTTCAATGTATCAACATCCCCAAGCTTAACTCTTGCTCGTCCTCGAGTAGGTAAGTGATAAAAAGAAAGAATATTTTTTGAGGTGACATGCACCATCAAAGACTTGATCAAAGTATTTGTAAAACATTCAAAGCTGGGATCATAGTACTTCAACATAACATGAAAGATAAAGTTCTAACAATAAGCAAAGAAACTATGATGCAACATGAAAAGGCACAAACAAAAGATTCATGAATAACAATGCTTTGCAAGATGTTTGTTTGTTTCACATAAAGAAAGCATAGCATAATAGCATTCAGCTTGTCCCTCATAGAGTAGCAAATATAAATGCATAGGACACCTTCAACGTTCATAAGAGTGACTAGATACAATAGTTTCAAACAAGCAATATCAAGTTATGCATCAATCAACTAGTCTTGGACAATGTACATAGAACTAAGAATGGCCACTATGCTCTCAAAGTAGGTGCATAAAGGTAGAAGGTGGAGACTCAATGTAATGGTGGAAGAAAAGCCTTTGTAAAAGGAAGTAGGGATCCAAGTCTCATAAAGAGCTTCCAAAAATTATGGTACTTATAGCTTTCAGCTCTCATTACCCCTATCATAAGCATCTTTAAGGTGATTAAGGTTAAAGTGACACAACTAAGAGGATATGCTTGACAAGTTATAAACTGAAATCTCATGTCCCTTACTTACGAAGACCGAATCTCATGATACTCAACTTCAGTCACGAGTAAGCTCTTGTCATTGTAAGTACATGTGTATTATTAAGAACCGCCAACGGGGTACCCCTTGCACATGATACGGGAGCCTTCCCATAATCAAAATGACAAGGCAAGCAGACAATGAGCATCTCAGCGATCTTTTTATTTGCTATTTGCATAGGTTTTTATTGAGGATGCTTCATAGAGTGCTCATTATGGTGATGCTGCAAGTTTCCACCCTGATTAGGCATGGCTTAGGCTAGCGGCCCAGGCATTTCGCTAACACACATACAAACTCCATGATCTTACAAGTTCCACTTTTATTTCACACCGCCGAGATCCGTAAGCAAAAGAACATGATATCAACTAGGTACAAGTACCAAGTGCAATGTTGAAAGCGTTCCCCATGAAAGCATGGTTCTGCTAATTTGAACTTATAAAGCGCAAGCATATACGCAACAAAGAAGGACCCAATGGTTCAAGTTTATTAGATGCAAAAAGTAAAGTGTGCCATCAAGTTCGTGAGAGCTTTAATCACTAGTTTTCTCATAACAAGTTTAATTTGGAAGGTAAACAAAAGCATGAATATACTTGGAATAGCATAAGCTAGTAGGTAGGTATGGTGGAATCTTTGGAGTAACTTGGTTTAGGGAGTTGGATGCATGAGTGGAACTCATACTTGGTTGTGGAGGCTAGCAAAAGACTGGGAGCAACAAACTAAGAGAGCAATAATGGTCATAATCATGCAGAGCGACAAAATATCATTGATCAAAGCATAAAGGGATACTACAATTTGAAAACTAAAGGATCATAAAGGCTATGGTGACTTTGGATAGTCATAACATGATGTGAGCATGCGCCAAGTCAACCCAAATAAAGCATCAAAGGAGAGTACCACTATACTATGCTTTAATATGCTAAAACAACGCATGATTAATCCAAGGCACATTAAGCAATCTCAATTGTTTATAACAAGTCATGCTACAGAAAATAATACTAAGCATAAAGCCAAAACAATATCAGGCATGGCATGACAAAGCATAGGCCACAGTCAAAAACAAGCTCTCTTTACCACTTAAGCATGAACTGTCCTACTCTTTTCCAACCCAAACCAAACTATTTGAAAACCAATGTATGAAAGAGGGGGTCCAACCAATTTTTTCAAGCAAATTAAGAAAACCAAGCAAACGAAAACAAAAAACAAAAACAAAGACGCCCCAAGAACAACACAACTGTGCATGAAACAATAAAAACGAAGTGTTTAGAAGAAACCTGAGATTTTTATTGATGAAGAAGGGGATGCCTTGGGCATCCCCAAGCTTTGACGCTTGTACTTCTTGGATATTTCTTGGGGTGACACGCGTGGCATCCCCAAGCTTGAGATTTAGTCCATCCTTCATCTCATTACTCATTCCTTTCATACACCTAAATTTTTTCCTTCATACAAAACTTCACACAATCTTTATTAGCAACATTAGTGCACTCAAGATAATAAGTCTTTAGGTTCAGTTACAACACCAATAAAACTTCCATTAAAATACTAGCTACTGTAGCACTTCCCTCAAAAAGCTCAATTCCCCAAAAGAACTCAAAAAGGAACCAACAAGAAGCAAATGCAAATAATGGCAGAAATCAGTCAAAACAGACCAGTAGGTAAAGACGAATTTTTTGGAAGACCTCCTGTTGCTCAAATCAAAAAGTGTTGAACTAATGAAAGTTAGATAACAACCAGGGGCAGAAGCTCAAAACTTAACACCTCAAAAGGACGTACAGAGATTTTACACGAATTTTTACGGTGAAGCACAAAAATCTGTTTTGGGAAGGAACTTTCCCAATCATTACTTCTCTCTCATTAGAGGTTACTCTTGGCACAAAAAGCAAATAAAAAGGATAAGGAGCGGTTATTACAGAGGTAATAACTTCCATGACTCATCTAAAACTTTTGGGTTATCTCCCAATAAGTACTTTTCTTTAACGCCTTTAAGTTAGGCTTGATAGTTTGAGAAGATGCTCACATAAGAAATATGAATTGAAGTCAAAGAGAGCATCAAGAAGCAATTTCAAAACACATTTAAGTCTAACCCACTTCCTATGCATAGGAATCTTGTAAAGAAACAAGTCATAAAAGCACAAAGCAACAAGCATAGGAAAGCAAAACAAGTGCACCTTCAAAATTTTGAACATAAAGAGGGGAAACTTAATATTGTTGAAACACATAAAACCATGTTTCCCTCTCTTATAATAACTTTCAGTAGCATCATGAATAAAATTAGCAATATAACTATCACAAAAAACATTCTTATCATGAGCCACATGCATAAAAGAATTAATACTCCCCGCATAAACATAGTCAGTTTTATTAATTATAGTGGGAGCAAATTCAACAAAATAGCTATCATTATTATTCTCATCACCATAATCATCAAATATAGGAGGCATATTGTAGTCATAATTAATTGCCTCCTCAATAGTAGGTGGACTGAAAATATCACATCCATCATTGTAATCATCATATATTGGAGGCATAGTATCATCAAAGGAAATTTTCTCCTCCGTGCTTGGGGGACTAAAAAGATCATTTTCATAAAAACTAGCTTCCCCAAGCTTAGACTTTTCCATAGCATTAGCAATAATGGTGTCCAAAGAGTTCATACTAACAACATTGCTATTAGCATGCAAATAAAGTTCCATAGGTTTTTTAATTTTCTCTTCAAACACTTCATGTCCTAACTCAAGATAAATACTATAAAGCTCTCTAATTTTGTTGTTGTTTTCCATTAAGCCTAACTAGTGAAAACAAGAAACAAAAGACAAAATTGCAGAATCTAAAGGAAATAACTTCGAGCACTCACACCGGAAAATAGGTGTTTGCCGTGGGAGGTTCTTCTTCTTTAATCCTCCGGTGTGAATACTTTTTACCTTTCCTCCCCCGCAACGGCGCTAGAAAATAGCTTGATGTCTACGCACTTCTATTCTTGTAGATAGTTGTTGGGCCTCCAAGTGCAGAGGTTTGTAGAACAACAGCAAGTTTTCCCTTAAGTGGATCACCCAAGGTTTATCGAACTTAGGGAGGAAGTGGTCAAAGGTATTCCCTCTCAAGCAACCCTGCAATCAAGATACAAGAAGTCTCTTGTGTCCCCAACACACCCAATACACTTATCAGGTGTATAGGTGCACTAGTTCGGCGAAGAGATAGTGAAACACAAGTGGTATGGATAATTATAAGTGGTAACGGTGATAGAAAATACTTTGATGGCGTGGAAGAGACTAAAGTAAAACTGAAATAAAGATAGCAGCAAGCAAACATGTAACAGATCTAATTGCAAACGGTGTATCAATGCTTAGAAACAAGGCCTAGGAATCATACTTTCACTAGTGAGCACTCTCTCATAAATATATTATCTTCATGATACTACTCTTCACTACTCTCCGGTTGGACACTCTAATCGATGGTAGGGCTATAACAGCACACCTCAAAGTTCATCTTTCCCATCTAGAAAACCCCACATTGTCACCTTGAGTACTATATGAGTCGAACAAACACCACAATTTCATAAAGACATCCAACTCCAAATATAACTCATAACAAGTATTTGTAATCTCCAGCCTAAGTGCCACCATGGTGAGCATGCTGTCACTTTCACACACATGGGGAGAGCAGAGATTCATTAAAGCACTTGAGTAGAAAGGTAGATCTACTAGATTACAAAGCGCATGATCAAAATATGATCATGCATAGATAGAGAGATGAACACATAGCTACCGGTAGAACCCTTAGCCTCGAGAGAGAACTACTCCCTCCTCATCATGGGAATCATCAATGGTGATGGAGATGGTGGTGGAGATCGATGGAAATGGCTCTGGGGCACTTCCCCGTCCCGACAGGGTGCCGGAACAGAGATTTCTGTCCCCCGAATCTCCCCTTCGGTGGCGGCGGCGCTGCGGAACTTTTCGTGGCTGGAGGCTTGACGATCTAGGGTTTATATTCGGGAGGCTTCTTATAGTCCAGAGGGCAAGGTCAGTGGGCGGCCAGGGGGCCCACACCATGCCCTGGCGCGGCCTAGGTGGACCCGCGCCTAGGGGTGGTGTGGCCACCATATGTCCCCTCTCCGACTCTCCTTCTGGCTCCGTGAGTCTTCCGGGGAAATAGTAACTTTGGCTTTTGTCCCGTCCGATTCCGAGAATATTCATTTTTTGACTTCCTGAAACCAAAAATAGCAAAAAACAGGCAACTGGCGTTGTGGCATCCTGTTAATAGTTTAGTCCAAGAAAGTCTATGAAAAGTACTCCAAAGTTGGAACAAAACATAAGAAAGTAGATAAAACCAAGCATGGAACATCAAAAATTGTAGATACATTTGCAATGTATCACACACTAACCCGGCCGACATTACAACTCATTACATTACACTACAACCACTTGTAATGACTTTTTATTTGGATTAAGGGGTGCTAATTTTTTTGAGTAGTAAGCCTACTGAGATCCTCTCTATTCAGCACCCCTTACATACAAATAAACTATAAAAAAAGTAACTAGGAGAAGACTCCTCTGTGTTGAGCATCTCTCTATTCTACAAACTTCTACATCGCAACTAGGTGCAGGATCTTCGAACAACATCCACTAGCGCCATAGGTTGATGTCATCACTATGGACCTAGTCGCTCTCCGCGAGCCACATGTACGTTGAGTCGCTAACGATGCAGATCTAAATTAAAGATAAAAGTTATTCAAGAGAAAGAAGCAAAAATCTAGGGAACAAGTCAAAACAAGATGTATAAAAAGGTTGACCAACAACATACCTAGAATACAGGTGGAAAGATCGAGTGGAGAAATGTGGAGCTTGGCTAATAGTAGGGGAGGGGAGTGGAGTGGGAAGTGCGGCGACATGAGGGGTGAGGAGTGGGGAGTGGAGAGTGTTGGGGGATGCCCCCGGGTAGGGTCACGCCGAGGTATAGAGGCCGAGTTAGCTGAGGTACGGCACGGTCAAAGCAAGTGTTGGCCAGGTCTCCTCAAGGCAGGCCGACTTACGGGGTAACCCGTCCCGGAAAGTGTTCACCTGACACTAACCCGGCCGACATAAATTATATGTCGGCTATACTTAATCTACCATGTGCGTAGGTACCCTCGTAGCCGGGCTAGCCGGGCTACCACTTGGTTTCTAAGAGAAAGAAGGAATCTCCCGTTGGTCAAAAGGTGGCATCTGTACGCTGTAGCATGAGCGAAGCGAGCAGAGGGAAGGACCAGCGGGGCGTGGCCGACAAAGGTGACGTGAGCGATGTCGGCTGACGTAGTCCGTGTCTAGTGACACCAAAAGACAAGGGGCTGGCAGAGGGTTACGTGCACAGTCCGAACTAGCCGTTTAAAGTGAATAAAGAGGCATCTAGCTTTAACCAAAGGGCATATTTGAAGAATATGCTTCCACGTATGCCCTAAACTCTGTACTCTAGGCTTGCCTATATAAGGAGCACCAGGGCCTCCATTGAAGGGGATCGATCATTTTTCTCTTTGTCTAAGGTAGAACTCTAGAGCACAATTGTGGGGGGTAAGAGACTTAGTCTCCTTCTCACGAACAGCTCAAGGAGCCTTTGTAAACCTCCATTGATAGAGCAAATATACAAACACTTGTGTGTAGAATCACCACACTATCCCTCCCTAGATTCCCCTAGCGTACGTTGGCCCCATCTTTAGCCTATCCATGGCATCTGCCGTGCCACCACCATGACAGAGAGTGCGGTAGCATGAGGAGTGAGGAGTGGGGCCTAGGGTTCCTTGTTTTATATATATAATTGCGTAGGCCTATTGAGCAATTGCGGCTATATGGTTCACAATTGCTCAATAGTCCCTCATTAGTGGCTATTGGACACATGTGAGTCTGATATGTTAATATTTTTTGAAATAACTAACAAATCTTGATAATATATTTATTTAAATAAATCAACCAAATTACATCGATGATGGGAACAAAATACAGGTAGCAAACAACTTCAAATAAACAAAGAACACAAAACATACATATATACTACACTTCCTCTTCTCGCCGTATTTTCTTCCTTGCTTTCTCGACCGCCCGCTCGAACTCCGTATCCGACACATTGAGTTCATTATCCTTGTTCTGTGTCCACATCACCTTCAGGGCATGAGAAAGCTCCTGCGCGCGCGGTTTATCAACCTACTCCACGAACGTACACCTTGGGGATTTGTAGTGGCATTATGAACATGCGGCTTGTATATACACCCTGGTATGCTACTAGCCGACGTAGGAACAAGTCACGGTCGCAACAGCAACACCACTTCTCATCCATGTCATTCCAGAAGTCGCTCTCGATCCATCGTGGCAACCATCCGTCCTGAGACCGTAATACCCAACATGATCGATAGAGAGGAAAACCAAATTTCAGAATGAAAAATGAAACTTCCATGAATATAATGTACCATGCCTCTGTTGCGCTCGTGTTCGCTATCGATCGGATCCATCCTGGTGTGTCACCTATGCTACCGGTGACCCAAGACTCAATCATCGGGGGCGCGAGATATGATTGATCATGGCAGGTTGGAGACAATAAGTGGTGAGTGGATCTGTAGTATAAGTGTGTATTGGGTGCGGTGTATAAATAGTAGCCAGTTAAATAGCTTACGGTTAGTGGGACACACCTATCAGCGAGATGTGCGTGAATAAGAAGAGGGGCATGTTTTTCTATTCTAAATTGTGGATCAACTTTTCACATCGATTAAAATGCACGGTGCAATATAGAATGCC
Organism: Avena eriantha; assembly: GCA_910589775.1. Lineage (NCBI taxonomy): Eukaryota > Viridiplantae > Streptophyta > Magnoliopsida > Poales > Poaceae > Avena > Avena eriantha. The sequence continues at coordinate 38,347,287 of OU342744.1, forward strand.
TCCTTCACCGAAGCGCGACACTAAAAGACGTTGATCTTGCGTCCCACGTACCACGACACAAAATTCCGTCGGTATTTCTGCCATAGCGTATAAGTGGCCGCCACGTAAAAATGGTGCCACGTTGCTCATCCACTGGGTAACCAACTTTTGCAAGCGCTTTTCGCTTATGCCACCCCAAAAAAGTGCTAGGTACGGGGGAGGTATTTTTATAGTGGTTTGAGATCGGCCACCACTACAACACATGATACTATCTGGAAAATAACATCTATCCAACATGGTCAACATATGTAAATACAATCTCAAATCCTATGGCTGGAGGGAAAAAGCTTGGTTTGCGGCGCAACAGGAGGTTTGTAGAAAGGATGAAGAACGAACATTTGGTGTGCTGCAATCTCGATTTTTATTTTCTGGTACCCTGCTCTTACCTGGTCGAAAGATCAGATATGAGGGGTCATGACTTCCCGTATGATCTTGCACAACATGATCATTGAGAGTGAACGGGATACTCCAGTGTCTAACACTGAACCGTATTATCGCCGGGGTCCTCTAGCAATGTTGAACACTAGGTGTCGATTACATTTGCTTCTTTCCTCAATAGGCGTCAAGAAGTTCGAAACACAAATACTAATCACAACTACAAGATGATCTGGTGAAGCATTTGTGGATGTTTAAAGGAGCCGCCTAATTTATTTATCTGTTTGAAATTGTGGTTCAAAACTCGTTAAATTATTTATTTGTTTAGTTGGACTTTATAATTTGTTATTAGTCTCCTCTCTGCGCCCCCCGGGGCGCGGACGTTAGACTGAAAATGTCAACTTAGTGTATATACGTACGAAGAGCCCTCGAGCCAAAAAGAACGTTTCTCTTTAGCATTGGTCATGTATATTAGACCTCACTTCGTGCACCCCGAGGCGCGATTGTTAGGAAGAACGTCTGACCACGCGCCAGACCATGGGGTCTTGGCTAGTGGCTAAAAGGTTTGGCGATTTAATCAAAAAGACCATTATAGTGGACACACGTAGAGCTCCTAGGTGGCTATGGTCTAAAGTAAGCCCACGTGTACGGCAGTGACTTATAGGGTGGAAATAGAGCGAGGACGATAAATAAAAGAAGCATTTAAAGACGCTCCATCGATAATTTCTGAGGAGAACAAAGATCACACGCAAGAAGTTTAATGCATCACCATTTTCCGTCAGAACATCCGCAGCCTTGTAGCCGCCACCAATATCAGCGTCGCAGCGAATCAGGCATGCGTCTAGAGAATAGCATAACACTTAGACTCATTCTTGTAGCTTTAAGTGAAGATGATAAGACTAAGAGGCAGAACATATACATCGGCTATCGTGAAACCCGGAGATAACACACGAATTTTTTTAATATCTATACTACATGTTTCACATCATAGATCTTACTCCAGAACCAAGAAGTTCAAATAAAAACGCATGAATACATTGCATACGCTTGAAGATATTAGAGGGACATCAATGAGCAAGAACAAGCTAACCTAGCTACATAGCTAAACTAATTAGTACTATTACACACACCGACGATCGTAGACGGGAAAGTCTCGCTCGCTCGCTTCGTCGGCTCCTTAGCGTTGGACATAGCTCTAGACAACACGACGACGGTTGCTCGTGGGATCTTCAACGCTGGCCACAGCTCTAGTCCAGCTGCTGGTCTGTAGAATCCATGAACCTTAGCAGCTGAATATAGCGGCCTATTGAGAAGAAGCGATCGTAGTTGGTGAAGACGGTGGTCTCGGTGAAGATGACCATCTCGTAGTCGTAATAATAGTAGCGGTCATACAACAAACGTGTCGGGTTGACGAAGCGCACATTAATGGCTTTGTGCACCAGCAACTGAACATGATACATCAAATGGGTATCCGAGTGAAGAAAGTTGTAGCCCGGGTTGAGAAACGCGTGAGCCGCGTCCAGGGGACTCCTCCTCCCCGAGATAGATCCTCCACCGCAGCGGGTGGAACGACGAACCATACCGTAGGAGTTAAGAGAAATAGTATCTTTCTTCTCGGAATGGACGAACCTATGTAGCACGACGGATGTCTAGTAGACGGGCTAGACATTTTATGGAGGAGCATTTAGAAAGACTATACCGAGCGTGAACCGTACATACAGATAGTAAATGACATGCGTCGTATATATTATGACGTGTCCATTCATCTTCAGATTTTTTATTCTATTTGTACTTTTTAATTTTTCGATTCGAATTTTTTCATTCTTTCACATTTTCATGCAAACCGATTCATTTCGCTTTTTAATCATTTTTATGACCACCGCGATTTATTACTCTCGCTTACACCATTTTTGTATATCCTTATCAATGAGCGCAAGGGTCTCTCGTTTTACTCACGCTTGCTATCCATGTACATTTTTAACACGAAGTTCACGACGGTAGGATTCAACATCCGCGTTTGTTTATATCCCTTATCATTTCCTTTTTCTGCATTTTCTTAATTCTATCATACAACGTGTTCTTATCTCGCGTTCATTGACTCTCGTTTTCCACAACAGATTCTTGAACTGACTCTCGTACACGTCATCGGTTCTGAAAGTTTTTCGATTCGAACGACCACAGATCATTGCATATGGACGTAATCACATTCAACGGGTATGCTGGACGTGCTCGATCACAACGAATGGATTCGACGGAACGAAATAATCGTTTTTGGACGCTTTTAGCTATCAACGTTTATCGAGTTAAACGATTTGAGATTTAAAAGGTTTTGTTTTACGAAATGTCAGACAGAGGAAGAAGAGTCTCTCCGTCCGTGCCCCGACCGAACTGTACACGGTCTAGCTGGTCACAAAGGAACCACCCTGAGCCTACGACCGTACCGAGGTACGCGAAGCCAGGCCCAGCTCGTGCGACAACAGGCCCAGGAGACGGATCATAGCACGGACATTTTTCTGTGGTGGGAGGGTTAGAAGATAAAGAGGAAGCACCGCGTTGTGCTTCCTCTCACTCTCACGACCATCGCAGCGGCAACTCCGGGTGTGGTCACCGGAGCGACACATGTAGACAATCGCGAAGACGAAAGGAGGAACATCGGAGGTGGCTATAGAAACGACTCAACCGCTGATCACAGAGATGAACCTAAGCAACTCAGAGGTGGAGAGAGAGAAGCTAGCTAACGAACGGCATCGGGGAATGTGTTTTATTACCGGCGGACGAACTTGATGATAGAGCACGCACGCGGCGGTAGGATCACGCTGCCACCTGGAACATTCGCGAGAACTCGTAGACGTCTACATTCGTAGGGTGGCAGGAACGGATCCCACGGTACGACCTAGACACGCCACCCGGACGACTATGATGTATGGTGCCAGCTCGGCTGTGAAAGCGACACACTGTACGATCTCTCCGAGAGAACCCGTGGACGTCCAATGTCTACGCCGCCACCTGAGCTCTACGACCACGAGAAGACACATCGTCTATGGTCTACTCAGACAGCTGGCATGGGTTTATGGTGCCACGTAGGCCTGTGCCGGGCCCTACGTCTGTGAAAGAACTTGCAGAACCGTGTACAACATGGGCTCACGTCGTCACGTCGTCTCTCCAAGGGCCCACGGCCGCGATAAACCGTGCCCAGCGTGGGCTCACGACGCTCATCGTCTCTCGGTAGGCCCCGCAACCCGGCAGGTGCGGAGCGCTGTCACACCAGGAACGCCTCTCACAGAGCGCTTTTCAACCCGCAGACGCTCACGACGGACCTATGTGGCTCGCGCGGCCCACCTTCTAGCGACGCGAGGTACGACATCACGCGGTATATCCGTCCGCGGTATGGAATCTTTCACCCTGACCCGCAACGGAGCCCACCTCACGGGATATGAGGGTTTCATTGCGACGTCGATGCGTGTCCTCCTCGGCGTCTATCCTACGACCGAAAAGAATCGGGACGACATGGATAGCAGTTTAGGTTGAAACAATCTATCGTTATTGTTTATCCTGATGTTAAAATTAGGTTTAATTTGATTCATTTATTGTTTAAAATTTTATTAAAAAATGTATAGGGGACTGTATGGGGGAAGCGGCTGGATGTCGGCCCTTCCTATAACGATATCCCCGCCGGTACCCCCATATGGGCCAAAAAAGATAAAGCCAGACACCATAGTGGTTGGCCGAGTGGAGATGATCTGAACCGACTCCTCATGTCGGAGCTTGGTTGAGCATCAAAATATTTTTTAGGGCATGTTAAATTCACAGAATAGGAAAAACATAAGAAAACACATGATTATAATGTCATGTCTAGTTAAATCCTATAAGATTTGGAGCCTACATGAATTTTTCTTAAAGAAGTGTTTAATTTATAAGAAAATCAAAGGATTTGTAACATTAGGTTGAGATGGATGCAAAGTTTTCTCCAAAACATAGTTCAATGCAATTTTATAGAAAAAATTCCTAAGGATCAAATCCTACGAATCAGACGATGCACATAGGAAAAATTTCTAAGGCTTAAAATCCTTCAAAATTCCTATGTGATTTCTTTGAATCAAACAAGCCCTTATAATCTAGTGATGGTTATGCCTCGTGACACCAGCGGCGGTATTAAGTAGTGCAATAATTCCGTAGTGTAAAGTATCCATAAACTTATTTTCGCAAGAAAAAAAGTATCCATAAACTCAGGGTGCGATGACATTGCATGATATGCAATTATGGACTTAAGATGTTATACCTCAATTGAAAAGGTTGTTGTCTTAATCTTAATCGTACGTGCTATAGAAATTTGTGGTGCGACTTTTTTTTCTCCTTGCCCAATAGGTTATGCGTGTACTCTTGAGTTATGGTGCTTACCTTAAAATCCTTTTAAAATGATGTGTACATCCGAATAATTTATTGCTAAACACGTAATCAAGAGCATCTAGTCAACGGTTCATTAAGGTATTCCCTTTCACTATTACGTTCGTGTGCGCCGACAACCTCTCTCGGTTTATTTCATTATTATACGTTCGTGTGCGCCGAAAACAGTCGCGCCCATCTCTGTTGGCAACGGGGACTACACCACTTGGTCTACCAGAGACGCGAAATGCCACGTCGAGGAAGTAGAAGATCCTCACACCGAGGAAGAAGAATCATGGGCAACCGCAGATCCCGAGCACGGTGAGGTCATCCTCATGATCGGAGATAGCATTAGCCAACATGGAGCACCGCTTGGGAATCGCTGGATGAACTGCCGAACCGTCACCTGGGCACGCTAGGTTTCCTGCCCGCCACTAGCACCGACGACCACCGAAGCTCCCTCCTCTCCGTTGCCTCCATGGCCAGCCAAGAGGAGAATATAGATCTGCAACAAATCGATCTAGCAGAAGGCCACCCCCCCCCCCCCCCCCCCCCACACACACACACACATCGCTCGACTATGACAAAGAGTAGTTTGAAGGCTCGGTCTTACCGGCGGAGATCCCCCAACTCTGCTCCACTGCACGCCACCTTTCCTTCCACCGGAGAAGCACGACAAGGAGAACGAAGCTCGGGCCGCTCCAGATTCGACCAAAAAAATATAGAGCCCTTCTCCCATACTCCACTTGGGAACAACATCTACACTACAGTACACATCGCCCACCTCTCCTCATCCATCGCCGGACGGCAGAGCTGCCGGGAGCAGCCTCAGATCAGCCTGGATCAGCAGAGGCTGACTCTCAATTACTATAGCAGGGGAAAGGGGGGAAGGGAAAGAAATACTGTGGAGAGTGTAAAATGCTATCTACTACATGTTGGCATTTCATAATTTATGTGGGGAGTGTTCGGAAAAAAAATATGAGACCCGGTCTATATTTCTAAAGGATTGACCCACCTTCATGCATAGTGGCTATAAAAAAGACAATTTACAAACGAAAAAATACAAGAAAACTAAAAAGACGGACACGTGTCAACCATAGGAGAGAGTCTATCCATAGACCCGGTCTCATAGGATTACGTCACACAGAGTGTAAAGTTAGTTCACCCTTCACCACGCCGTTTTAATGTGAAATCAGACGGCAATGCCGTGGCAAATTCTTGGGACTTTGAGTTTGTTGCATGGGCTTTTGGATTTGTTCGCAAAATTGTTGTTTTGGACATTTGCGTTCTTGTTCAGTTAGGTACTCCTACTTTAGGTTCATGCATCTCGAACACTTGCGCGATGTCTGAGACGCCTGTCCTGCCTCTTAATTCGCAGCTGGATTCATGCAGGCTGCATCATGCACCAGCTAGCACCGATGCAATGCATTGCCAGTACTATGGAGCCCGGGGTGTAAAGTAAGACTACCCATGGGAGCGTTGACATTACATTATTTGCATATATAAGGTGTTATACTCTTAGACCACACCATGAGAGCAGAGTAAAGTTGACCCAGAGCTTCAAGAATGGAGCTAGCCAGCTGCCCATGGCAATCCCTCCTTTTGTTCAGCGCGCTATCCCTCTCCAGGAAAGTCTCCATCTCCAGGGACGACGGCCCACCTTACTATGCCGACTCCCTCCTTGGGCTGCGAGCGCCCGAGGAGGGCGACCGCCCGCTGACGGACGGCGAGTTGGTCAGCCTGTGCTTCGAGTTCTTGAGCGCGGGGACTGACGGCACGGTGACCTTGCTGGAGTGGATCATGGCAGAGCTGGTGAACCGCCCGGAGATGCAGGCCAAGGTCTACGAGGAGGTCAGGGGCAAGCCCGAGCTGAGCGAAGGTGACCTGCGGGCGACGCCGTACCTGCACGCCGTGGTGCTGGAGGGGCTGCGGCTGCATCCACCGGTCCACTTCCTCCTCCCGCACGGCGTGCGGAGCGACGGCGCGGAGATCGGAGGCTACAAGGTGGCCAGGGGCGCGGAAGTGAATGTCCTGGTCGCGGAGCCGGGGCGCGACGAGACGGTGTGGACGACGCCCCTGGAGTTCCGGCCGGAGCGGTTCTTGGACGGCGGCGAGGGGCGCGACGTGGACATCACGGGGAGGAAGGAGATCAAGATGATGCCGTTCGGCGCCGGTCCCAGGATGTGCCCTGCGTACGCGCTCGCCATGCTGCACCTGGCCTACTTCGTCGGTGGGCTGGTGAGGGAGTTGGAGTGGCTGGCGGCGGCGGACGGGGAGCAGGTGGACATGACGGAGACACCGGAGTTCACCACGCTCATGAAGCATCCCCTCCGTGCACGTACCATCCCAAGGAGTTGAAGCTGATCTCTGTGCTGCCCTACCTTGTTCGATTCGTTGGCTGCATCACATGTATATGCTAGACAAGAAGATGTTAGATTTATATGGGTAAGAGGCTTGTGGGATTGACGTGATAGGGTAGGGTTGGCTATACTGCTGGTGGCGAACTCCAGGCTAATAATCTGAAGCGCATGGATACAAGTTATCCTTGGAAGGAAAGACAATTCCGAACCCGCTTTGTCTACAAATAAGGAAGCTATAAGTAATGCAACTATGAATCTCATGGAGAGTTTGATCCTGGCTCAGGATGAACGCTGGCGGCATGCTTAACACATGCAAGTCGAACGGGAAGTGGTGTTTCCAGTGGCGAACGGGTGAGTAACGCGTAAGAACCTGCCCTTGGGAGGGGAACAACAACTGGAAACGGTTGCTAATACCCCGTAGGCTGAGGAGCAAAAGGAGAAATCCGCCTAAGGAGGGGCTCGCGTCTGATTAGCTAGTTGGTGAGGCAATAGCTTACCAAGGCGATGATCAGTAGCTGGTCCGAGAGGATGATCAGCCACACTGGGACTGAGACACGGCCCAGACTCCTACGGGAGGCAGCAGTGGGGAATTTTCCGCAATGGGCGAAAGCCTGACGGAGCAATGCCGCGTGGAGGTGGAAGGCCTACGGGTCGTCAACTTCTTTTCTCGGAGAAGAAACAGTGGCCTAAGAAGGCACCCCATCTAGTCTAATAAATCCTGAAATCTCAAAGCCCATCTACTAAGGCAGTTTGGGAGTTCTGTGGGAACAAAATTTAGTCCCACATTGCTAGTTGGGAGTGAGTTGGACTAGCTTATAAGGTGAGCTGTTTCACTCCCACTAAGTGAGTGAGAAGAGAAGGAGTCAACGCACACTCCTCCTCCTCCGCCGCCCGCCTCACCCGCACGCGCGTCGCGTTTCGTGAATTGAGTTCGAGTTAGAGACTCGTTTTGTGGAAGATTAAATTTTTGCTTGGTGCACTAGCTGTTGGGTACGTGTCAATATTCGTGTGCATGTTTGACGCGTGTCCTTGTCTTCCAATGCGTGGCGACTTGGTCGGCTCATCTCCCAGGCTTTATAGAGCGAGAGACAAACAGATCTAGATGAATCCAGTTCTTTCTTAGTCTCTCTCGCTGTGTGTTCCTCATGCTGCGCTGCTCTCTAGGCTTCCCCACCCCGGCGGCTGCGTGCACTGCTGTCCGGTAGAGCAGGCCTCCGAAACCCCGTCAGTTGAGATCCTGCACCGGGAGACAGGCGATAAGGTTTTTGGGGAGCGTCTCGGCGCGACTGCTCGCCTCCGTTCGTGTCCTTCTTCATCAACCGACGACATCATCAGCACCATGGGCGACAACAACAATGACCAAGGTGTTGTTGCGGTGATGACCTTCCCGGTCAACTTGTACGTGCTATTCTATCTTTGTATGCACTAGTTCTTACTAGATTTTCAGACCTACTAGATGTGGTTGTTTGGCTGCATGTGTTTAGATCTGCTAGTGCTTACATAATGTTGATTTCGGTAATTAATCTCATGGGGAAATTGTCTAATATTCCAACAATCCAAAAACCTTATTTATTTAGGCAATTTTCGTCATCTGCCTTTGTTGCGCCGCTGAAACCGACCCCTTTTACGGGTGCTAATTTTAAGAGATGGCAAGGGAAAACCCTCTTGTGGCTCACTGCAATGGGCATAGAAAAAGTTGCAGATGGCACTTCTAGAGGTCCGCTTACTCTCGAGGAAGAGAGAGCGTTCAGGGAGGCCATTGTACTTTTCGTGGGCTCTGTACTCAGTGTGATTGGAGACAAGTTGGTTGATGCATATTTGCATATCCGTGATGCCAAGGAACTGTGGGATGCGCTGGACGCTAAGTTCGGTGTTGCCGATGCCAGTGGTGAACTGTATGCTATGGAGCAGTTCAATGACTACAAGATGGTTGAAAACCGATCTATAGTAGAACAAGCTCATGAGCTACAGATCATGGCAAAGGAACTCGAATTCCTCAAGTGTGTGCTTCCGGACAAGTTTGTCGCGGGATGCATTGTCGCTAAGCTTCCCCCTTCATGGAGGAACTTTGCCACTTCTCTGAAACATCAGAGGCATGAGCTCTCTGTTGAGTACCTAATTGGTTCTCTGGATGTTAAAGAGAAGGCGAGGTCAAAAGACAAACACAATAGTGGAACCGAGGGACATTCTGCTAATATGGTGCAGAAAAATGCCCACAAGTCCAAGGGAAATAACAAAGTCTGCCAGACTACCAACTTCAAGAAGAAGAAGGGGCAGAACAAGGAAAAGAAAGAACCTTGCTGTGTGTGTGGCGAGATTGGCCATTGGGCTCATCGTTGTCCACAAAAGAAAGGCAAAAAGGGTCAGGCTGGACAGAGTTCTAAATCTGTCAACATGGTCATTGGCAATACTGATGCAGGAACTTCAGGTTCTGGGTACGGTAATTTATTACCTACTATTCTTTCAGTATTTCAACCCACAGAATGGTGGGTTGATACGGGTGCCAATGTTCATGTGTGTGCTGACATTTCCATGTTAGGCTCGAGATTCCTCAGTCATGATGGGGAATGGGTTACATGCTACTGTTCTTGGTGCTGGCACGGTAGATCTGAAATTTACTTCGGGCAAGATCGTGCAATTGAAGAACGTCCAGCCTGTCCCTTTGAAAGGATAGAGATGTCGCCTAGAGGGGGGTGAATAGGCAATTTCAAAAGTATTACGGTTTTAGCTTGATAGAATGCGGAATTAAACTAACGTTTATTTTACAAACACAAAACCTAAATACACTAGGCTCAACTAAGTGCACCAACAACAAGATAAGCTAAGCAAGATAGCACAAGATAAATACAACAAGTGATAAGCAAGATATAAATACTTCAAGCTCGATGGCTATCACAAGGAAAGTAAGCTCGGGTATAGAGATAACCGAGGCACGCGGAGACGAAGATGTATTCTCGTGTTCCCTTACAAGTAAGGTACGTCACGTTGGAGAGGTGTGGGATTCCACGAAAGATTTCCCAACGCCGCGAAGGCTCACCTTCTTCTCCGAGTCTATCCCACGAAGGAATAGGCCCTTTCCTTATGGCTAGATTTTCCTCCACTCCGGAGATGGCAAGCTCCACAACCACTTCATAAGCTCCACGAAGGAGAAGCCCGGGTCTCTTCACAATCTTCCACGAAGAGGACACCGCGGCACCAACCGCCAAGCCAACTAGGAGGTCATCCTCCAAGAGCAACAAGCTCACGGTCTCTCACTCAAACAAATCGTAGTGGAGAGCTCAAAACTTATGCAAGAATGCAAAGCAAGAACACCAAGGGCATTCAAATCCCTCACTCTCAAATCCCACCAAAGCAACAAGTGCTAGGGAGGAATTAGAGAGGAAGAACAATGGTGGAAGTCAACAAATGACTCCAAGATCTAGATCCAATGGGTTCCCCTCACTTAGAGGAGGAATTGATTGGTGAGGATTGTAGATCTAGATCTCCTCTTCCAAAGCCCTCAAAAAGATGCAAGAATCATAGGACGGAAGGGAGAGGAAGCAAGCTCAAGAGGTTCAACAATGGAGGTCAATTTCGTGGTCAAGAACACCCAAAACATTGGGGGAAGAACCCCTTTTATAGGGAAAATCAAATATGGTCGTTGGAGAGAAAACAGCAAAAACTCGGTTCCAAAATCGGTTGGACCGGCCCCAGAAGCGGGAAACTCAGTCCCCAGACCAGAGGACCGACCTACAAACCAAAATACCGATGTTTGCCAACCCGAAATAGACTCGGTCGCGAAAACCGGAAAATCCGGTCTAAGATCCGGTCTACTGGAGCTAGAACCGGACCGTCCGGTGTGGGGCTCGGTTGAACCGGATCCACAACTGGGATGAAACTGACTTCACGAAAAACATAGTAACTTTTGCATCCGGACTCCGATTTTGATGATTTGGGCTTGTTTTGACGAGGACAACAAGCTCTACAATATGGTGCATGAAAACATCATAGTCCAACAAAGGAAGATAGAACCAAATGAGGAACGGTATGGAGCCTCCCTATAATAAGAACCGGTAAAACCTTCAAACTCGAAAACGCCATATAAGATGCATACGAATTCCGTTTTCGATGAACTTGGGATTGTTGAAGAGCTAGCAACAAGCTCAAGAACCTCACATAGAGAAAATACCAAGAAGCAACAAAATAGGAAGATGCAAAGTAAGCAAATGATTGAGCTCCCTAAGACAATGTGATCAAGTTACCCAACCGAAAGCCCCGCTTGATAGTGCGGCTATCTATCCTATAACCCGGTCTCCCAACAACCACCTTGAGACCGGTAAAAGGAAAACCTAGCAAGGCCATACCTTTGCCTTGCGCATCCCGCTTGATCTTGATGACAACGCTTCAAGCTCCATCCAAGCCGAAATGCATCCCTTGATCATTGTTGCTTCGTGAAGACTCGTAATATGCTCCCCCATTCATTAAGACACATCTTCACATGCCCATTATCACCAATAAGGATGGCAAGCTTCAAGCAAATGATCTTCTCGAGTTGCTTATCTTGAACTTGCCCTTCTCAAACTTTGATGACAATCACCACTTGATGTCATCCTCTCATGGGCTATATGAGATCTTCACTTTTGAAACATTCCCATGGAAAGATACCTATCCCATATGGAAAACGCAAAGGCACATATATAATGGGTTAGTTCATGATGCATAAATGACAAGGCTTACCATACCACAAGATCCATGTGGTACATTCTTTATGCTTCATGTGTTGATCAACTTGAAATCACTCTTCACTCTTTGTATTGGTTAACCAAGTATCTTCTCATGATCCATCTCAATATCTTGAGGTACATAAAGAATTCTTCATTTGATTACATGCTCTAAATCTTAGTCAACCATAGCTCAACTAATGAGGCTATCATGACACCGGCTTAGAGCCATATCTTGAATTCTTCTATTGAGATCAGACTCTCAACATCTTGAACATATCATATTCTTCTCTTCAATTTGATGATCTTAATGCCAAAACTCAAGGTATATCTTTATCTTCATGGCATCCATACTTGAATCCAACACATGAACTACAAGCATGACCTATGGAATATTCCTTCATATAAAACTCAATGAAAACATTAGTCCATAGGGATTGTCATTAATCACCAAAACCACGCATATGGGCAATTACCCTTTCAACCTCCCCCATTTTGGTAATTGATGACAATCACAACAAGAGGGTGTATATAATTAATATTATAAACAAGTACGCAACTTATCCGAGAATAAGTTGTATACAAGAGGTTGTATTTGATACGGTTAAGCAACACAAAGATACTAGCCCATATCAAAACCAATTCTACTCACACAAACTACAAATAATGCAAGAAATGTGCGTAGAACCAACATACATAGAGCAAACTCCCCCACAATATATGCACGTGTGACGAACTTGAATTTCATTGCATATATTGTCAAGCATAACCTTTGGGAGAGTTTCCACTATATATTCAACCATGCAATACATAATAAAGATGAAATGCATGAAAGGCAAACACTTAAGAACAAACCAATCTTAAGTAGAAAACCATTTCCCTTAAAACCCTCTAAACTTCTCCCCCATTGACAACAAGTGCCAAAATGCATGACAAAGTTACAAGGCCAATATAGTTTAAGTTCCTCCCAAGGTGTGCATTTCTCATAATATGAGTGAAATCATATGCACATATTCAATGACGAATACTTGGAGGAAATCAACTATATTGAGGATCAAATATTGCTAAAAGGATAACAAGGTGAAGAAACTTCAATGGATGAAGCAAGCAATCAAAAGATCCAAATAATCAAATGGAAAAATAGTGCTCTAAATGAAATAAGGAAGCTCCCCAAGGTTCGTGCATAAATTAGTTGTTTTATTTGAATACAATATGCACAAACATGGAATCCTCACTCCCTATGTATCATTTAGAACATAACCAAGATACAAGGAGTATAGATATAAATCAATACACTTGTCAAGACAAGCTTAAGTACAAAATAAACCAAATATGAGATATGAGTGTGTGAAGATGCAATAAAAGTAGACCGAGCACTCACAAATCAAGACCTTACCAAAACCATTAAAAACTAAGTGGATAAGTGAGATGGTTGGCAAAAGGCGAGGATATCAAGGCGAGAAATTAACACTCTTGTGTATATAAGTTTCTAAGCGGGAAAAACATGAGAATAATCCACAAAGAAGCATCCACACATAAGAGGGGAAAAAGAATACATGATATCCAAGAGGAAGTCATAAGATATACCAAAAAGGATATTTTTCTTAAGTGCATATATAGCCCACGACTCTATTTTCTCTTATGGTATATCAAAGAACTTCACCAAAGAAAAAGGAAAACCTCAAAAACATCACAACTAACACTAAGGGAACTAATGCTAGTTGGGATATTTTGAGAAAGGTAACAAGTATCAAAAAGGAAGTATTCAATGCAATTTCAACAATATTGCACATGAGAGTACCTTGATAAATTGATATGCAATAAATTGCTAGAAGGTATATTTGGGATTGGTGAATCATGAGCATGATTTTATATACTCCCCATTATATGCATCATCTCAAATTACTCACATAAGAAACAAGGATAGAAAAGTCTTTAAAATATCCTTGCAAGAACCGCAACATTTACAAATAAATAAATTCATGCCAAGATGCAACCTATGAGAGATTGGATGGAAGAATAGTACGCATGAATAAGATACTTGTTACCGAGATAGCAATGGTATGATGTAGTAGATAAGAATTCTTCGATCATCCTAGCTTGGCTCCAATTATAATGTGGTGACAACACCTTCCTTATAGATAAGACAAGCATCCATTGCATCTCCAATGTACCTAAAACAACATTCAAGTACATCTTGGTCCCCAAACTTATTGGGTCCAAAGTGGTTAGACTAACCACAACACATAGGACATACTCCATAAAAATGTGTGCATATTTAGAGATGAAATTTGAATTTCATGCACATCATAGACGTTTAAGGATTTGATGGAGTATACCCTATATATGGGATCAAAGAAAGCAAAACATGATATAAGATATACATTTAGTAAACATGCATGCACGAGACTTTCAAGAACCAACAAAGATATAATTTGGACAAAACACCAAAATATTCAAGAAGTCATACAAGGTGTGACAAAACACATTTGCTGTCCAAACTATATCAGAGAATCAAATCAACACAAGATTTGTTCAACAAAGTTCAATAAATGAACCAAGCAAAAACTATTGAGCATAAAAGATGAGATAAAAACATAAATGCTCAAATATTTATCTCATTCAAGCAAATAACATAGAGAAGAAATAATGAGATAACAAACTCCCAAAAGAGCAAGGTTTCAAAAAATAAACCAAACCCTTAACACTTTTCATAATGGCACAAGGTTCCGAGAAGAAAAGGTTTGTCTTCCACTAAAAGCACATTTGATAATAATCAAAAACACCATCAAAGAGATGTTCGAAATCCAAGGAAGACAAAGGGAGCCACAACAATTTTTAGAAATAAAAAAGGCAATAGGAGGTGAAATCCAAGGTGAAGATAATCCACAAATTCTACCACACCCAAGTATATCAATTGTCGATGACACTGAGTGTATTGGAATTTATTTCCGGTGGTATATTGCACAGATATTAAAGATAAATCTTCACAATAAAAAGCATAGGATAGGAATAAAAAGATTAAGCACTATGAAAAGATAGAGATTCTTGATAGCTTCAACTAGTCACACAATCATGCAAAGCAATGATTAGAATAACTTGAAGCAAATGGTCTCCCAAATAAGATATAGAGATATGCATTTGAGGAAGGCCACACCAAGAATTTCTTACTCAAGAAAAGACCAAAAAGATGAGCAATAAAAGCTTCTAACAAAAAATAGGATCTTGTTTGAGAAAACATGCCACCTAGATACAAGATAATCAACAATATCAACTCTAAGTGGCACCACCTCATATGTTCACATTTCCTAGGATTGTGATATGCAAAAGAAGCATATTACTCCCCCATAATGTGGTATTCTATTTTTTCTTAATAAGAGGAAAAACAACCTCAAATAGAGATAATTAATGGACGTTTAGAATTTGAATTTCTCATGAGTATGACACACCACATAGTGACTAGATAAGCTTGCAATATCAATACTAAGTGGCAGTACTCATGTACACACATTTTAATGTTTGAGGGATGTGCAAGGCATATCACTCTCCCAAAATGGGATGTTCTATTAATCACTCGAACAGATCCAAAAAAGATATCATCAAGATGCATTAGAGGCTCAAAGCAAAACACACAAGTAAATGATGTGCCAAACACATAGACATACTTGAATACACAAAATAAGCAAGCATGAGGCACAACAAATACAAACACATACTTGGTACAAAACCAAAATATGTAAAGGGGCAAGTAACTTACAATATAAAAGAGTTGAGTTCGAGTTACCGCAAAGAGGCACATTGGGTATATGGTAGGGAGATGATAATCCTTATAACTTGGCTTTATAAATATAATATATGAAGATCCCTTAATTCTTCATGAGTTAGCCAAGTCTCCAATGCCCTCCAACAACACCTATTGATCAAGTTTGATCTTGTTGGTCCCCAACCAAGTTGGGTCCTAAGAGGTTAGTCACAATAGGCTTGGCAACCCAAATGGTTTGTTTCTTGACACCACTTTGAGTTCCAACAAACCTGGCAAACACATTGCCATCCTTATCCTTCCCAAGAGAATAATAATCATCAACAATGATAGGGTTAGATAAGGTACCATTTGAACATGAAGAGGCCAAGTGCCCCTTCTCACGACATATGTAGCAACAAGTGCTCCCATTTCTCTTCTTTATTGATTTCTTGTCTTGGGGAGCCTAATCTTGATTCTTCTTGGGAAGTGGCCTAGCTTCAACTTGAGGTTGAGATTGGGCTTGACCTTGACCTTGTGGCCGCTTCCCTTGTTGCTTATCATTCAAGTGATTTTTCTTCAATGGACAAGATCTTACATGATGTCCTACAACCTTGCACTTGAAGCAAATAATCTTAGACGAATTCTTGACTTGGTCTTGGCTCTTCTTCTTGTTGCTCTTGGACTTGTTCTTGTTATTGGAGTTAAACCCAAGTCCACTTTTATCATTGGGGGATTTTTGCACACTCAAAATATTATCGAGTGTGGATTTGCCTTCATGACTCTTTTCCAAGTCTTTCTTCAAAGAAGTGACTTGGGCCTTGAGCTCTTTGATTTCCTCTACATGGTTAGTATAAATAGAGGTACTGGAGGAAGTGTAAGCTTCATTGTTAGAGCAACAAGGCAAAGCAAGTAATCCAACACAAGTTTTATCAATAGTATGACAAGAAGGATCACTAGGACTAGAACATGGTAAAATAGCATTTTGAGTAGAAGTTGTGCTAATGTCCAAATGAGGCTCACAAGATGTTACCTTAGTGATACTTGCCTCATGAGCTAACTTTAGCCCATCATAGGAGATTAGAAGATCATTATGAGAGGCCAAGAGCTTTTCATGACTTTCTTCCAATTTCCCATAATTGCTAGTTAGCAACTCAAGTTAGCTCAACATTCTCCTTTAGGGTAGATGCTTCACAAGAAGTAGAGTTAGTAGCACTAGCATCATTAATAGATATTTCCTTTTCAAGCTCATAAGATTCAATTTTTTGTATGAGGATACAATTAGTGTGCTTCTCCTCAGCAATCTCTTGCTTAAGGAGATTGAATCTCCGACTCCCATCATCAAGTTGGAAATCCAACTCCTCTATGGTTTCCGTTTGTTTAGTTATGGTGTCCATAACATGTTTGATACAAGCAACCGCCTTATTATTACCACGAAGAGAGGTACACAAAAGGTCAGCTCAAGCACAAGAGCTCTAGTATCCTCATCAAGGTCATCATCACTATCATCATTATCATTGCTATTATCTAGAGAAGATATCTTGGGATCCAAAGTAGGAGATACCTTTGATCCTCTTGCCATAAGGCACAAGTGAGCATGGGAGGATGAAGATGAGGATATTCTTGAATCTTCATTCATGATTGTGTCTTGCTCCATAGGGTGTTTGATTTCCTATACATTGTTAGATACACAACTAGAGGAAATAGAAGCATTTTGTTTATCGGAACAAGAAAAATCAAGCATATCATCTACACTAGTACTCAAATAATTTCTAGACAATATGCAAGGACTAGCAACACGAGGGGATATATAATTATCATTGCAAGAAGTGCTTAAGTCCAAACTCTCTACACCATTAGCATTTATAAAACATGAATCATTGGTGTAAAGAGAACCACTACCATCATTACATATGATTTCTCCACTCACCATGCCATTACCTTGTGACTTGTCACATGTAGGTGAAGTGGAGGGAATTGAAATCTCATCGCGGCCGGAGGTGGAAGCCACTTGGAGCTCTTCATGATGTGAAGGAGAAGAGAGCTCTCGTAGATACCACCGACCCTATGAGAAATGGACCCACCAAATATTTCTTTAAGCTTGGTCCACATCTCATGAGATGACTTGCTCTTTACATTTGTCAAGAACTAATTAACTATGGGGCTCAAAGAGAAAATAAGCTCATTAGATACTTGAGCTTCGAGATGTAAATATTTCTCATCCTCTAAAGATAGATTATGAGGATCCATCGGAGGAGAAAAACCTACATCTAGAAATCGCTCAATATTTGGACACAAGGTCCGAAGATTACAAAGCAAGCAATTTCTCCACAAAATATAATTTGTCCCATCAAAGATAATTGTGTCATTGTGCACTATACTACTAGCCGACATCTTTACACTATAGGCGGTGAAGCCTAAACAAGGAGAGACATTGCTCTGATACCAATTGAAAGGATAGAGATGTCGCCTAGAGGGGGGGTGAATAGGAAATTTCAAAACTATTACGGTTTTGGCTTGATAGAATGCGGAATTAAACTAACGTTTATTTTACAAGCACAAAACCTAAATACACTAGGATCAACTAAGTGCACCAACAACAAGATAAGCTAAGCAAGATAGCACCAGATAAATACCATAAGTGATAAGCAAGATATAAGTACTTCAAGCTCGATGGCTATCACAAGGAAAGTAAGCTCGGGTATAGAGATAACCGAGGCACGCGGAGACGAAGATGTATTCCCGTGTTCCCTTACAAGTAAGGTACGTCACGTTGGAGAAGTGTGGGATTCCACGAAGGATTTACCAACGCCACGAAGGCTCACCTTCTTCTCCGAGTCTATCCCATGAAGGAATAGGCCCTTTCCTTATGGCTAGCTTTTCCTCCACTCCAGAGATGGCAAGCTCCACAACCACTTCACAAGCTCCACGAAGGAGAAGCCCGGGTCTCTTCACAATCTTACACAAAGAGGACACCCTCCAAGAGCAACAAGCTCACGGTCTCTCACTCGAACAAATCGTAGTGGAGAGCTCAACGCTTATGCAAGAATGCAAAGCAAGAACACCAAGGGCATTCAAATCCCTCACTCTCAAATCCCACCAAAGCAAAAAGTGCTAGGGAGGAATTAGAGAGGAAGAACAATGGTGGAAGTCAACAAATGACTCCAAGATCTAGATCCAATGGGTTCCCTCACTTAGAGGAGGAATTGATTGGTGGGGATTGTAGATCTAGATCTCCTCTTCCAAAGCCCTCAAAAAGATGCAAGAATCATAGGAGGGAAGGGAGAGGAAGCAAGCTCAAGAGGTTCAACAATGGAGGTCAATTTCGTGGTCAAGAACACCCAAAAACGTTGGGGGAAGAACCCCTTTTATAGGGAAAAGAAAATATGGCCGTTGGAGAGAAAATAGCGAAAACTCGATTCCAAAGTCGGTTGGACCGGCCCTAGAACCTGGAAACTCGGTCCCTAGGCCGGAGGACCGACCTACAAACCGAAATACCTCTGTTTGCCAACCCGGAATAGACTCGGTCGCAAAAATCGGAAAATCCGGTCTGAGATTCGGTCTACCGGAGCTAGAACCGGTCCGTCCGGTGTGGGGCTCGGTTGAACTGGATCCACAACCGGGATGAAACTGACTTAACGAAAAACGTAATAACTTTTGCATCCGGACTCCGATTTCGATGATCTTGGGCTTGTTTTGACAAGGACAACAAGATCTACAATGTGGTGCATGAAAACATCATAGTCCAACAAAGGAAGATAGAACCAAATGAGGAAAGGTATGGAGCCTCCCTATAAGAAGAATCGGTAAAACCTTCAAACTCGAAAACGCCATATAAGATGCATACGAATTCCGTTTTCGATGAACTTGGGCTTGTTGAAGAGCTAGCAACAAGCTCAAGAACCTCACATAGAGAAAATACCAAGAAGCAACAAAATAGGATGATGCAAAGTATGCAAAGGATTGAGCTCCCTAAGACAATGTGATCAAGTTACCCAACCGAAAGCCCCTCTTGATAGTGCGGCTATCTATCCTATAACCCGATCTCCCAACAACCACCTTGAGACCGGTAAAAGGAAAACCTAGCAAGGCCATACCTTTGCCTTGCGTATCCCGCTTGATCTTGATGACAACACTTCAAGCTCTATCCAAGCCGGAATGCATCACTTGATCATTGTTGCTTCGTGAAGACTCGTAATATGCTCCCACATACACCACTATGGGATAGCTTCATTAATACACATCTTCACATGCCCATTATCACCAATATGGATGGCAAGATTCAAGCAAATGATCTTCTCAAGTTGCTTATCTTGAACTTGCCCTTCTCAAACTTTGATGACGATCACCACTTGATGTCATCCTCTCATGGGCTATATGAGATCTTCACTTTTGAAGCATTACCATGGAAAGATACCTATCCCATATGGAAAATGCAAAGGCACATATATAATGGGTTAGTTCATGATGCATAAATGACAAGGCTTACCATACCACAAAGATCCATGTGGTACATTCTTTATGCTTCATGTGTTGACCAACTTGAAATCACTCTTCACTCTTTGTATTGGTAAACCAAGTATCTTCTCATGCTCCATCTCAATATCTTGAGGTACATAAAGAATTATTCATTTGATTACATGCTCTAAATCTTAGTCAACCATAGCTCAACTAATGAGGCTATCATGACACCGACTTAGAGCTATATCTTGAATTCTTCTATTGAGATCACACTCTCAAGATATTGAACATATCATATTCTTCTCTTTAATTTGATGATCTTGATGCCAAAACTCAAGGTATATCTTTATCTTCATGGCATCCATACTTGAATCCAACACATGAACTACAAGCATGACCTTTGGAATATTCCTTCATATAAAACTCAATGAAAACATTAGTCCATAGGGATTGTCATTAATCACCAAAAGCACACATATGGGCAATTACCCTTTCACCCTTCTATAAAGAAGAACCTCGTTAGTGGTTTCCGTCTTCTGAAAGATGGGTTTAAGTTGGTATTTGAGTCCAATAAAGTTGTACTGTCTAAGTATGGAACCTTTGTTGGAAAAGGCTATGAATGCGGAGGCATGTTCCGTTTTCCATTGGTAGACTTCTGTGATGATGTAGTGAACCATGTTTGCACTACCAGTAATGAAATTAATGTTTGGCATTCACGACTTTGTCATATTAATTTTGGTTGTATGTCGCGGCTTGCTGGTATGAGTTTAATTCCGAAATTTTCTATTGTCAAAGGCTCTAAGTGTCATGCTTGTGTGCAAGCAAAGCAGCCTCACAAGCCTGCAGAGGAGAGAAACTTGGCACCTCTAGAGCTCATACATTCAGATCTATGTTAGATGAATGGTGTGTTGACAATTAGTGGAAAGAAATATTTCATGACTTTGATTGATGATTCTACTAGGTACTGTTATGTATATCTCTTGAAAACAAAAGATGAGGCCTTAGATTTCTTTAAAATCTATAAGGCAAAATTTGATAATCAACTTGAGAGAAAGATCAAAAGAATTCGGTCTGATCGTGGTGGAGAGTACTTTTCTAATGAGTTCAATTTATTTTGTTCAAAACATGGTATTATACACGAGAGGACGCCTCCCAATTCTCCTCAATCCAATGGGATTGCTGAGAGGAAAAACTGGACTCTAACAGATTTGGTTAACGCCATGTTAGACATTGTCGGTTTATCCAAGGAATGGTGGGGGGAGGCTATATTGACTTCGTGTCATGTCCTAAACCGTGTTCCAACTAAGAATAAAGAGATTACACCATTTAAAGAATGGGAAAATAAAAGGTTGACACTCTCATACTTATGAACTTGGGGTTGTTTGGCAAAGGTCAACGTGCCGATCAACAAGAAGCATAAGCTTCGACCGAAAACGGTGGATTGTGTCTTTCTTGGCTATGCTACTCATAGCATTTCTTATAGATTTCTTGTGGTGAAATCTGAAATGGACGACATGAGTGTCGGTACCATTTTTGAATCAAGAGATGCTACATTCTTTGAGGATATATTTCCTATGAGAGATATGCCTAGCATATCTAATAAGGAATATGATCCAGTTTCTGAACCTGAAACTCCCATAGAGACTGATGAACAATCAGATGATGTGAGTTCAGATTCGGATGAGGATGACAATGAAGCTCCCACAAGGAGTAAGAGACAAAGGATCGCAAGATCTTTTGGTAATGATTTCATTGTGTACCTAGTGGATGACACTCCCACTACCATTTCAGAAGCTTTTGCATCTCCGGATGCAAACTACTGGAAGGAAGCAGTTCAAAGCGAGATGGATTCCATCTTGGCTAATGGAACGTGGGAGATATCTGAATGTCCGTATGGGTGCAAACCTGTAGGATGTAAATGGGTATTTAAGAAGAAGCTTAGGGCTGATGGTACTATTGAAAAGTACAAAGCTCGGCTTGTGGCTAAAGGCTATACCCAAAAAGAAGGCGAAGATTTCTTTGATACTTACTCACCTGTGGCGAGATTGACCACAATTCGAGTACTACTATTAGTAGCTGCATCTCACGGTCTTCTCATTCATCAGATGGACGTTAAGACGGCTTTCCTAAATGGAGAGTTGGACGAGGAAATTTACATGGAACAACCTGATGGTTTTGTACTAAAAGGTCAAGAGAGAAAGGTGTGTAAATTCAAGAAATCTTTGTATGGCCTCAAACAAGCTCCCAAACAATGGCATGAGAAGTTTGAAAGAACTTTGACATCTGTGGGCTTTTTTGTAAATGAAGCCAACAAATGTGTGTACTACCGCCATGGTGGGGGTGAGGGAGTTGTCCTATGTTTGTATGTAGATGACATACTAATTTTTGGGACAAATCTCAAAGTGATTAATGAGGTCAAAACCTTCTTGTCTCAATGTTTTGAGATAAAGGATCTTGGAGAAGCTGATGTTATCCTAAACATCAAGATGCTGAGAGATGAGAATAATGGGATTACACTTGTGCAATCACATTATGTGGAGAAGGTGTTGAGCAGATTTGGGTATGATGATTGCAAATCCTCTCCCACACCTTATGATCCTAGTGTTTTGCTTCGAAAGAATCAAAAGGCGGCTAGAGATCAATTGAGATACTCTCAGATTATTGGCTCACTTATGTATTTAGCTTGCGCTACGAGGCCTGACATCTCATTTGTTGTGAGCAAACTCAGCCGGTTTGTGGCCAACCCAGGAGATGATCATTGGCATGCTCTTGAGAGAGTAATGCGCTATCTAAAGGGAACCCTGAGCTATGGAATTCATTATACCGGATATCCTAGAGTACTTGAAGGGTATAGTGATTCAAATTGGATATCAGATGCTGATGAGATAAAGGGCACAAGTGGATATATATTCACTCTTGGTGGTGGCACTGTTTCATGGAAGTCTTGCAAGCAGACCATCTTAACGAGGTCAACTATGGAAGCAGAACTCACAGCATTAGATACTGCGTTTGTCGAAGCAGAATGGCTTCGTGAACTCTTAACAGATTTGCCCATGGTTGGAAAACCAATACCGGCAATCCTTATGAACTGTGACAACCAAACTGTGATTGTCAAAGTGAACAGTTCTAAGGACAATATGAAGAGTTCAAGACATGTCAAGAGAAGACTGAAGTCTGTTAGAAAACTGAGAAACTCCGGAGTTATAACATTGAATTATGTCCAAATGGCTAAGAATCTGGCAGATCCTTTTACAAAAGGACTATCAAGAAATTTGATAGAAAATGCATCGAGGGAGATGGGTTTGAGACCCACGTGAGTTGTCAAGGGGGTAACCCAACCTATATGATCGGAGATCCCGTGAATTAGGACCTGGGAAAACAAACCGAAAGAACTGAGTTGAGAGAAACTTTTAATACTCCCACTCCGCTGCAGATGCAATTCTCTCATAGTATTCTGTAAGGAAGGTTGATTATATCTTAATGTGTTCTGACTGTCTCCTTGGGAGCAAAGACGCTGTCCTACAAAGCGATCTTGAAAGAACACACATATATGAGCTACACTGCTGGTCACAGTATATGATATTTGGGTGAATCTCTAGGAAGCTCATGAAAGGCCGAGGAGTGTGACTTATAAGCTCCACCCGAGTGGTAGCCTATGGCAGCCAAGTACCGGTAACGACATTGAGTGAAACTTGCTGCGCAAGACTGGCAATTCAAGGCATAGTCCATTGTTCAGTTGTAGTAAGCGTATCTCTTTGTCTAGGTGGAAGTTCAACTTAACAGTCTCCACTGAACTGCAGGTATATTAAACAGTGATTGGAACTAATGTGCCATATAATATACCTCTGAGATCTGGTGGGGGATTGTTATTAGATTTATATGGGCTGTAGCCCATGAAGGCAGCCCATCTAGTCTAATAAATCCTGAAATCTCAAGGCCCATCTACTATGGCAGCTTGGGAGCTCTATGGGAGACAAAGTTTAGTCCCACATTGCTAGTTGGGAGAGAGTTGGACCAGCTTATAAGGTGAGCTGTTTCACTCCCACTAAGTGAGTGAGAAGAGAAGGAGTCCACGCGCACACCTCCTCCTCCGCCGCCCGCCTCACCTCGCCTGCACGCGCGTCGCGTTTCGTGAATCAAGTTCGAGTTAAAAACTCGTTTTGTGGAAGACTAAATTTTTGCTTGGTGCACTAGCTGTTGGGTACGTGTCAACATTCGTGTGCATGTTTGACGCGTGGCGACTTGGTCGGCTCACCTCCCGGGCTTTATAGAGCGAGAGACAGATAGTTTTAGATGAATCTGGTTCTTTCTCAGTCTCTCTCGCTGTGTGTTCCTCTTGCTGCGCTGCTCTCTAGGCTTCCCCATCCCGGCGGCTGCGTGCACTACTGTCCGGGAGAGCAGGCCTCCGAAACCCCGTCCGTTGAGTTCCTGCACCGAGAGACGGGCGATAATTAAGGTTTTTGAGGAGCGTCTCGGCGCGACTGCTCGCCTCCGTTCATGTTCTTCTTCATCAACCGACAACCTCATCAGCACCATGGGCGACAACAACAATGACCAAGGTACTGTTGCGGTGATGACCTTTCCGGTCAACCTGTACGTGATATTCTTCTATTTGTATGCACTAGTTCTTACTAGATTTTCAGACATACTAGATGTAGTTGTTTGGCTGTATGTGTTTAGATCTGCTAGTGCTTACATAATGTTGATTTCAGTAATTAATCTCATGGAAAAATTGCATAATATTCCAACATAAAAAACGCCCCAAGTTGTAGCTCTGTGTTACACGCTGAATTTGTACTAGTTCTAAGCAAACTTACTGTAACCAAATTAAAATAATCTCCCCAATCAACGCAAGCCGCGCGCCGCCCTAGAATCGAATTAGGGAAGCTACAATACACGCACACAAATATCCGGAATTGCTCCCATTATCCTATGCACAAGAAGTGTAGGGATGTGTGGTGGGAGATTTTTTTAGGGTTGTGTTTTTTTACGATCCTTTGAGGGTTATTTTTAAAATTTAAAAACATGGAGTCCTTTATTTTTCAAAATTTTAAAACATGATTACAAAGTTCTAAAAAAATTGAATTTTTTTCTAGACATAGATTACTATATAAACACAACAAAGTACCAACCAAAAAAACTTTCTGTTATGGGCTTAACAAAAATGGCAAAATCTGACAAAATTTGGTGGTTTGAAATTTTTGCACCGTTCACTAATTTAGATGTCATATTTTGTTATTTTTGTGCAGCTCCAAATACGGCATATTTCTAGTTGAGATTATTTTCGGTTGGTACATTACATAATTTTCTACATTTGAAATTGTTATCAAATTTCTTTTGGAATTTCACAATTCAGTTGTTGAATTGCTCAAAAAGAGAGGCTCGTGTCGCCCAAGCTCCAAACCGTCAGCGTCCGGACTATGTGCATAAATACTCTTTTCGAAAACAATGGAGTCATGCTTGAGAACATGCATCACTCTACTCACCCATTTCATTTTCTTTTTTGGATGTTCACACGTACTCCATAGTGTAAGTGTTCCAGCTTTCTTTGAATTTTCACTTCAAACTTCAAATTTGTCAAAAGAAAAATTCATTTGTCTTCATACTTTTATCTTTTGGCTTTAAAGTATTTAAGCAATAGCCAATTATCCCAAAAGACCGATCTATGGAAAGAAACTATACAATATATTTCTATTCAACACTTCTCCTTATGACTATACTTTTTTAGTCCTTAGCATGGTTCCGCGTAGGCCGTATAATCTTTTTTCTTTTTGTTTTTCAAACTGCGTGAGCATAGTCTCGAACTCGAGACCTCTTGGCACTGATACCATAAAGGATTTAAGCACTAGGCAATTATCTCAAACGACCGATCTGATGGAAAGAGACTATGCAATATATTTATATTCAACACTCTCTTATGTCTAGACTATTTTAGTCCTTAGCATGAGTTCCGCGTAGGCCGCAAAATCTTTTTCTTTTTGTTTTTCAAACTACGTGAGCATAGTCTTGAACTCGAGACCTCTTGGTACTGATACCATAAAGGATTTAAGCACTAGCCAATTATCCCAAACGACTCATCTGATGGAAAGAGACTATGCAATATATTTATATTCAATTAGCATATCATTTACCAAACTACACTTATTTCTTACGCTCTACAAAGAATGTCGCGGATTTATTTAAATTCATGTATCTATATACACTAAAACGCATCTAGATATATGTAAATCTATATAAACTTGAGACATTTTTTGGGACGTAGGGAGTAATATCATTACCGTTGAGTCTGTTGACCCGTAATGATTTTGAGCATAATTTTTTAATATTCCGCAGAAATTTGGCTTATTTCTTTTTCAAGGGAAAGGGGATTTATCATTTTTGCAGTGAAGAAATTTGACTTAGATTTACAGTTAATGTTACATTTTGTAAAAGCTCTCGCAAAAATCTTGTTTTTCAGAAATAGAAAGTAAGAGTAAAATGAGAATGCCAATTTACAAGCGCCTGATATGTGCGGAAAGTGGCTTTGGCTCCCGAGTTCCAGTGCTTTCTTCGTTTTAAAAAATTCACAAGTTGTATTTAAAAGTTTTTAAAAAATCGGAAAATAATTCTAGACCTAGTCAATGTTGTATCCCACAAGAATGAAAAATCCCAACGTGAAATATTTTTTAAAACCATTATATATTGAGCATGCAAGCCGTCTCATTAAAATCTTCCAGTCCCCTTAGTTACCCTGGTAAGGAAAATAATGTGTCTGAAACTTGCAGCCCCTCAAAACAAGTTTACATCATTCATTATAGAGGAATTAATCAAACTAGGGGGATCACCATCCCAAAAAACAGGAATATTGGAATCAAAGACAAATCTAGCTAGGGTATGGGCCACCATATTTGCTTCCCGAGACAATGCTTGACTGAAACATTTTCAATTCTTCTAGCAATTTGGAAGCAATCAGCAAGAATGGCAGTGTAAGGACTCCAAATATCAATCTCTCCATTGTATACATTGACGAGCTCAAGTGAACCGATTTCAATTATAATCGGAGAACAACCCAAATTCCCAATATAATGAAGACCATTGTGAAGTGCCAAAACTTTTGCGGTAGTAGCATCAAGAATATGATCAAAGATCCAGCTTCCACCTGCAACTGCTTGTCCTTTTGAATTTTGAAGCACAACCCATGTAGCTCCAGTACCATATGGAAAGAAGCATGCATCAATATTCAGCTTGTAGGATTTGGGGGGAGGCTGAACCCAATTCAACTCACGTGGCACAATATTTTCTATAACACCTTTATAGTTGAGAGTAATTGCTCGGATGAAAAAGGTTGTTTGATCAGTCGGAGCAACCTTTTCTCCCTTAACTTGCTCCCTTCGTTGCCACCAGATGTACCAAGTCCCCACACGAATTAGCTCCTTCAGACCTACATCCTTGAGATCATCACGATCTGCAAAATTTGTTTCACCCCGCAGGAGTTCTTCCAGGACAACAAAACCTGATTTGTCAACAAGAACTGGATTGATTTGATTAGCTACGCCAATAGACTTCCATACCTCTTGTGCTCTTACACAAGTAAACATTAGGTGTCGAACATCTTCAGCTCCTTGTAAGCACACAGGGCATTGTCTAGACACTAGTATATGCCTGTTAGCAAGGATAGACATCCCTGGAATAATCCCATGAAGGTCTCACCATGCAAAGATTTCGATCTGAATCGGAACTTTTAATTTCCAAAGAATATCCCATACTGGGTTAATTGAGATGGACCCTCCTCGGCATTGGTTTGCAGTCTATGTCCATAGATGTGATTCCACTCAAGGTAATAGGCATATCCCACCGAGAAGCTATAAGACTTGGTCTGATGCCACACGACAAAATCATTAGTTAGGTTTTCACAGTGGTATGCACATAATACTTTTCACATCCAATGGATTAAACACCTCCTTCAACAGCTAGCTCTTCATCCCAATTACAAGATACTGGATTAATAAGCTCATCAACCATCTTGAGCAATACTTGGCCTCTAGGAGTTTGAATCATACGATCAGGACTACCAGGAATCCATAGATCATTCCATATGTTAATTTTTGACCCGAGCCAACTCTCCAAATATGTCCTTGCTTGAAAATAGCTAGACCTGCAACAATACTCTGCCAAGTAAAAGAGGATCCACTTTTTGGTCCAGCCTGAAGAATATCATTATTTGGATAATACTTTGCATTTAGAACTTTTGCACAAAGAGAGTCAGGCTTTATGATCAACCTCCAACTTTGTTTTGCCAACATTGCCAAATTAAAAGTGTGGATGTCTCTAAATCCCATACCACCATTCTTCTTTGGAATGCATAACTTTCACCATGCCATCCAATGCATGTCGTTTTGAACTTCTGTATCTCCCCAACAAAACCTAGCAATAGCATCTGTCATTTGCTTACATAAACTTTTAGGATATTTAAACACCAACATAGCATAGACATGGATTGATTGAATAATTGCTTTCAGCAATATCTCCTTTCCCCCCATAGATAAGAATTTCTCTCTCCAACTTTTAATCCTTTTAATTATCCTCTCTAGCAGATACAAAAAACTATCACTTTGGAACAAGAGAAGGAAGGCCCAAGTATTTATCTGATAAAGCTTCAGTCATAATATTTAGCTCAGAACAAATTTCTGCACGTGTACCAGGCTCCACATTAGGACTAAAAAACACAGTGCATTTACTTTCACTTACCAATTGTCCTGAACTTGCACAATATTAATCAAGTACATGTCTCAATGAGGTTGCATTAGTCATATCAGCTTTCATAAGGATTAGAGAATCATCAGCAAAAAGCAAATGCGAGACTGATGGGGCATTTCCATGCCACGAACCTCCCTCTCTATGAGCCAGAAGACTTGAAAGTTCAAACACCTTCTGCACAAATCAAAAAGAAAATAGGGGGAGAGTGGATCACCCCGGCGAAGTCCCCTACTTGGGATAAAAGAATCTGTTTCCTGGTTATTAAACCTGATTTTTTATTTAACTGAACGAACGTAGGCCATCAAAAGATCCAAAAAGAATTCTGAAAACCCAATCATTTTAGCATGCTTTCCAAGAAGTTCCACTCAACTCTGTCATAAGCTTTATGCATATCAAGTTTGACTGCACAGTAACCCCATTTTCCTTTCTTCTTATTCTTGATTTTGTGGAGGCTTTCATATGCCAACAAGACATTATCTGTAATTAATCTTCCCGGAACAAAAACACTTTGTACATGAGATATTACCTCATCAAGAACATGCATCAGTATTAAAGCTATCATCTTTGAGATTACCTTATATAGGACATTGCAAAGACTATTGGGTCTATATTGTGTGATAAGCTCCAGATTCTCCACTTTCGGAATAAGGACAATAACACTATCATTCCAGCTCTCAGGGATTACTTTGTTGTTAACTGCAGTACGAACTTCAGACATCAGAGCATCCCTCAGTATATGCCAACATTTTTTTAAAGAAAATCGCATGTAAACCATGCACCCCAGGGGCCTTCATATCACCAATAGAGAACATAGCTTTTTAAACTTCCTCTATGAAATAATATTTAAGTAATTGTTCATTCATAGCTTTTGAAACCTTTGGCACAACTTTGGAAAAAATCTCTGGATCCGGCTCTTCTACTTCAGTAGAGATAACCCTGCAAAATATTGTGAGATCAAGGGTTTAAGATTCGGACACTCCACCAAAGAACCTGAATCATCTTTGAGTCGTTTGATCATGTTCCTTTTTTGGCGCTCACTAGCGAATTTATGAAAATACAAAGTGTTTTTATCGCCATGTTGAAGCCAGTTCACTTTGCTACGTTGAGCCCAATAGATCTCCTCCTGTTCCATAAGGTCTCCAATTTCAATTGCGAGTTCCTTTTGTTGCCGAATACTTTCCTCAGATAAAGGTCCAGCAGCAACATTTTCCATATTTTTCTAAGCATCATGAATTTTCCTCTTTGATCTCTGGAGGATCCTCTTATCCCATTTATGCAAATGGTTATAGACAAACGCCAGTTTCCGGCTAAGTTTGCATTTTCAAACTATGGCCCAGCAAGCTCCCAAGCCTCCTCGACCACTTGCCGAAAACGGGCCTCTTTCAACCATTTGGCCTCAAAGCGAAGAATAGTCGGCCCATTCTAAACTTGATCACCAATATCGAATTCCATCAAAATTTGTTGATGATCGTATTGGCAGTACTCTATATTCTGCAGTATAGCATCGCCAAATTTAGACATCCATCCATCATTAGTGAGAGCCATGTCAAGCATTTCTCTAATCTCCCCCCTATGCCATGTATATTTATGTCCAGTGTAACCAAAGTCATCTAGATTGCAATCATCAATAGATTCTCTAAAAGCTTGCATAAAATGTTGAGGCCTGGGATTTCCACCTTCTTTTTCAAACGGGTATAGAATTTCATTGAGACGCCCATAACCAGCCAAGGCATAGTCGACTGCGAATGTAAATCCCTTAAATATTGCCATGAAAGGTGTTTATATTGCCACCTAGGTTCTCCGTAAAAACCAGTGAAACGCCACACATTGTCAAAATCCACACCCACCGCAACATCAATATAATTCGGTGTCTTGAACCATAGTGAAATCCGAGTCTCCTTCTTCCATAGGAGCAATAAACCGCCACTTCGACCATCACTCCTCACTACTTCCTTATGAACCATACTCAGAGATCGACACAAACATTCCGCAGGACACTCATCAAGATGTGTTTCTGACAGGAAAAGAACATCCAGTCTACTCCGCTTAAAAAGATTATGCAGAACTCAGAGTGCTGCAGCCCCTGTAAACTGCAACTATTATAACATAATATTTTCATTGTGTCCGGCCAGCCTCATTCCCAGAGGCCACCGATATCAGTTGTTTGTCAATAGCATCATCCGCAACACCATCACCTCTCTTTGAACATTTAGTATCACGTTTTGCAGTCGGACTTGGTGGAATAACTGGTGGAGGTGGTGCATATCCTCCAACCAGAATACCCGCCATCGAAGCAACAGTTCCAGGAGCTAGCAGGGCATTGGGAACCGAACCATCATACCTCTCACCCCTTTTCCTGCTTATGTCAGATGATTGATCAATATCCTCCTCCATATTGTTCATCTCATCGTCCTCATTAAAAGGTTGATAAGGCCCTGAGAGGCCACCTCGACCTCTTCCTTGTCCAAATCCTCTAGTTCCACGCCCATACCTCAACCGCGGCTAGGGCGACCACCAAAGCTAATGTTCCACTCCGCTGAAAGATTCTTGAATACCAGGGCTTGAGGTGGATGAACACCGTCTCCATGGTTTTTGTACTCATGTCCCATATGACCACAAACTTGGCACCAGTTCGGTAATTTTTCACACTTCACAAGAAAGAGCTCACGCTTCTCAGCATAGACTATTGATACTAGACTTTTTAGAGGTTTTCGCACATCTAATTTAATTTTCACACGAAAAGTGTTTCCTTCAAAGTCATTCAATACCCCCTCAGCAGTAACAAATATCCCAACGACGCCAAGGATTTGATCATAGGTGCATAGCCAACAGGGAGATCATGAATTTGAATCCATATATCAATGAAAGAGAGATCAATAGTGGATGGTTTTGTGAAACCATCGTATGGAACGATCACAACAGGATTACCTCGAAACACCCATGGGCCTCCTTCGATCACCTTCTCCCAATCACCAAGGTTGGTGAATTGAAAAGTATGCAGGTTCCCTTCTAGGGTTTTTGTTTGCACATCCTTTTGCCAATTCCCACACCGATCACATGTTCTTATAAAACTAGAAGTTGGAATATTCACCTTCCGCAAAAACCAAATGGCGAGCCAGCAGGTTGCCTCTAGCGGCGGTGGAACCTCCTCCTCAAAGACAACATCATCCAGATCCTCTTCTCTTATGCCAAGCTGCTTCATCATAAGTTCGATGCCACCATCGCCTCCAAAGGACGATGTACTAGATTGGTCCGTCGCCATTGTGAAACCCTAATCTCTCCACAACGAAACTTAAACCCCAACAACCTCCGCACCTAGCAGCCACCAAGGTAGGTCAAAGACCCAAGCTCAGCGTCGCACCTCATAGGCAAGGAGATCGGGGGAAGAAGAAAGACTCAACACCGGCGGAGCCGCGAGAGACCTAAACCCTAACATGAGGGAAATATATGCTGTGGAGTACTTGATCCGTCCTAACATGAAATACTTTGTGTTATAGGCAACACAAAAATGTCAAAATCTAATAAAAATGAGATTCGGAAATACGTATGCATAGATCTAAACCTTTGTCATTTTTGTGTACTTCAAATTACAAGGTATTTTTGTGGGATATATCGTTACCTACACATGGATATTTTTTCAATCTTTTCTGAAACTCACAAATATAATTTTCGATTTTGTTTAAACGTCTCCACTCCTGATATATGTGTATGTGGTAGACTGGTAGTAGTACCAAATTTTAGAACCGAACAGTCTTGTCATTTATACCCCAAATCAAATGCCACGGGTGTGCCCGCTGCCACCATGACCCATGAGCGCCGCCACCACCGGCCTGCGCGAAGCCGAGGCCATCCTCGGCGCTCTCTCCGCCGCCTCCGCAGTTGAACTCCACGCGCACGCCCTAAAGCTCGGATTTCTCCCCTCCTGTCTCCACCTCTGCTCGTCCTTCCTCAAGTCATATGCCGCCTCCGGCCGCCTGACCTCCGCGCGCCAGCTGTTCGACGAAACTCCCCGCAGGGATATCCCCCTATGGAACACCCTCGTGTCCTCCTGCGCGCGGTCCCGCCAACCCCACCACGCCCTGCTCACTGCGTCTGCCATGGTGCGGTCGGGTTCCCGGCCCAACAACCTCTCTGTTACGAGCCTCTTGTCCGCCTGCGCGCAGCTGAGGAGTCTGGTGCACGGGAGAGAACTCCACGGCTACGCCATGAGGAATATCCCCATTCTGGATCTGCGCGTTCTTAATGCGCTGGTAAGCATGTATGGGAGATGCGGGCGGCTTGCTGAAGTCAACACGGTGTTCGCCAGCATGGGAGACACAAAGAGCGTGGTTTCTTGGACATGCATGATCAATGCTTGCTGCGAGAATGGACGCCCAACTGAGGCACTAGAGGTGTTCAACGATATGAGGCTCTCCGTTGTCAAGGTCGACGAGGTCACTCTGCTTGCGGTCATCTCGGCGTGCACGAAATTGGACTGTACGTCAGAGTTGGGGGAGTGGGTGGAGAAATATGCATCTGAGAATGGCTTCTTGGAGAACACCCGCGTCGCTAATGCGCTCATACATATGCATGGTAAGGTGGGGAGGGTGAAGAGGGCATGTGAGATATTTGACTCAATGAGTGTGAGGACTGTGGTCTCGTGGACGGCCATGATACAAGCACTTGCTGTGCATGGGCATGGGGCGGCTGCCCTTGTACGGTTTACACAGATGCTCAGACAAGGGTTCTGGCCTGATGAGGTTATTTTCTTAAGCATGATCAATGCCTGCTGCCACTCCACGCTGGTGAGCGAAGGGCGCCAGTTATTCAAATCCATGGTTGAAGAGTATCACATCACACCATGGATGGAGCACTATGGAAGCATGGTGGACCTGTTGTGCAGATCTGGCATGTTAGACGAGGCGTTTGAGTTCGTCCTGGCCATGCCTGTGAAGCCTGATCCTGTAATATGGCGTGTGTTGACCGGAGCATGTCGTGATCATGGAAATATCAGTTTGGCAAGGAAGGTGATTGATCATGTGATCGACATGGATCCTGACCATGGGGGGAATTATGTGCTAGCGTCAAACTTATATGCTGCTGATGAGAATTGGGGACGTGTTGTAGATGTAAGGGTGGAGATGGGAGTGCGGAAAGAGACGTCAAGATGCAGTACTGCCGTGTCTTACATTGAAGTCAATGGTGAAGAAAATGCAGAAAGCTTCTCTTCTACGCAGCACCAGTAACTTTTCCAACTCCACTACCACTACTATGAGATATGCTTGACAGTGTAATCATGAATTTTATGTTCTGTTACTAGCCAACATTTATACAAATCCAGACAAACCTGGAGATATAATTCGATATTTCTTACTCTTAGGCTATTGGTCAAATTGGAATATCAGTATGGTGACTCTTCTTTTCAGATATATGTCAACTGTCGACACGTCTGTCCTTCTTACATTTTAGCAATATATCATGTGGGTATCCATATCTATCATACTCATTGGTTACTAGTCTGAGGTCATGCTCGTATCAGTCTCGCTATTATAATTGATAGCATCACACCCAAAGGACTAGGTATTCAGTAGTTATTTTTTTATGTGGGCATTTGTTCCTAGAACACGCAAGAGCATCTCACTTCTTTCTCTAAGAAATTTTATACAACCCAGAGGCGAGAATTGACACTCTTCACTAGCCAATCAGTGAGATCGTAAGTAAGAAACAATGAAAAGAAAAAAAAACACAAAGAAAGAAGCTGACCGTCCTCACCAAGCATAAGGCCTTGCATTTAGGCCCACACCGACTCGGATGATTCTAACTAGCTCACTTTAGCAGATAAATTAATGAATAATGATTGGTATAGTTACCTTTTTTTATCACCTTCATGTAAATGCACTCTTCTGTAGGTATATCTTCTCACCAAAAACTAGTCAAAAACTGCATCGCCGAGTCGACAAAGTCCTAGAAACCTAGACAACAACACTGATGCACTGGGTTTGTCCCTCCTATGGATCTTCCACCGAAAACTTTACATCTTGCATCACTACTTCTCAGGTTTTAGCGATACTATCTCACGTCTTTTTCTTAGAAATTTTATACAAGAGGCAAGAATTGACCCTCTTCGGTAGCCAATCGATGAGATCCTAAGCAAGAAAAAATGAAAATAAAAAAATGAAGAAATAATGTGATCGTCCTCACCAAGCATCAGGACCATGCTTTTAGGCCCACAGCACCTCTGGAGTCATATGGTTTTAATTAGCTCAATCATATGATTCTAAATAGCTCACTTTATAGAAGATAAATTAACGATCGGTGTAGTTACCTTTTTTTTATCACCTTCATGTAGATGCATCTTCTGTAGGTTAATCTTCTCAGCAAAAAGTAGTGAAAAACTGCATCACTGAGTTGACAGAGTCCTGGAAACCTAGAGAACTGCAACGGGGCACTGGGTTTGTCCCTAACTATGGATTTTCCACCCGATAACTTGACATCTTACATCATGATTTCTTGGGGTTTACAGATAGTATGGACCAATCATAGAATTTGACCAGGCATGTACTGTCAGCGACAAATGGCGGTTAGGCACATCGCCATTGCCGACTCCGGCATATCAGCTGTGTTGGACACCTGACCATGTCAACCGCTACGCTGCGTCAGCGACAAATGGCGGCACCGATATACTCTTCCTAGGTTACCGAAGATCGGCCTGAAAGAGTTAGGATGGCCGAGCTCAGGCTAGCAACGCTGTAAGTACTATCAAAGGTCCCTAGTTGGTCGCTCATGGTGCAATTTCCACAGGAGTCAGTCAGCCAAGGGCGATGGCAATGCAAGGAAAGGAGCAAAGCCCAAAACTTCTGCCATCTTTCCCGCGTATACTGTCATTTGTTTGTGTGTGGGCATATAGCACAGGGCGCTGATGCTGCATTATGATCACTTCTCTACTTTTTTGCTTACAACATGGGTCTACCTGTTGTACTCATGGCTCTTCGGTACAGTATGGTGAGGGGAATGAAGTTCATTGATTGATATTCATTTGTTTTTAGTGAAAACTGACCGTATTTCGTCATACCTACCAAATTCAAATTACATTACTGATAAATGATAAATAAAACCGTACTGCAATCTAATATGCAAAGCTAGATGCATAGCAGCAGCGTTAATATGTTCGCCTGCATCCTGAATTATGATTATATACTTTTATATGGTATATATTTGGTATTATCTATATAGAATTTTTTCTCAATTAACTCAGTCAAAATTGATGAAAAAACCTTCACTATATTATTGCAAGGAGGGAGTACTAGTAAAACAAAGTCAATAACACACAAGTGCGACAAGCCAACGTCAATAACACACGATGACACGACTACTGAGTACTGAACATTAAGTGTGACACGACCCCAAGTCCTTAGCAGCCAAATGAGTCAGGACTAATAATAATATAAGGCTCTGACCACAAGTCCACAGCTGCCACTTTGGATTAAGGTTTGTTTCGCAGGACCGACTCAGCTACCATATATACCTTCCTACCTCAATTCAAATGCCACGGGGCCTCTCCAACGCATCTCTTGTTTTTGCTCTCATCTTTGCAGACTCAATATCGTCCTTTGCAGCATCTAAATAGATAAAACCGATATCCAGCATCCCTTGATCAAGTTCACGATCAGCTTCACGAAAGCGCATCACCTGATCAAGTTCATGAGCAGCATCACGTAGGAGTTCAGCAGATGGAAATACTCTCCCTTTACAAGTAGCCATGAAGTATCCACAAGAAGGCGGGTGCACAAGTGTGCTTGAAGTACTCTCGCAGACATTGCACCGGCCTGTTTAGAGAATGGAAACATAAGAAAAGGGATGAGCAGAAACAATAAATACACAGAAAATGCTAATAAACAAGACACATTACCAAAAATACCACTGCCAAAAAAAAGGTTAGTTTGATATATGCCACTGGCATGATGACATTACGTGCCGATGGCATTTTTCGAATATGCAAAGATGACAGTAGCATACACTAAATTAACCCCCAATTATATGCGAGAGTTAATCAAACGGCATTAGATATACAGTGATCTTCCAACAGCATGAGCTTGCTCTGGACAAGTGATGAATGATATGCAATACAAGTTGTTCTAAGAATGGTGAAAGGGTAAAACCTAGGTGCTGATGGGGGTTTACCAAAATGTCCAGTGTAATCTTGTACAACACAGCAGATTGGCGGCATTGTTGATTCTTCAATTCTTCGATCCACTCGGTTCCAGAATTCAGCAAAGAAGAGCTTGTGCATGTGAGTGGGACTCGGAGTGGCATCATTTGGGGCGTCAATATCCATATTGGCCAGAAAGTTAACGTGGTAGCACATGGTGTTGTTGTAGTAAGTCTCTGAGGCCACTCCACAGATAAGACCAACATGATATTTTTGTCCCTAAAACAACAAGGTGGGAAATCATACTTGTAAGGACAACGTACACCCGATAAATAAACACTAAATGCAAAGTAGTAATTGACAGGTCACAATAAGTATTTAAATACCTCACGGAGGCTATAGCCGCCCAGCAAACTTTCCAACTTTTCGCGAACATAATCCTGCTGAATCTTGAAGGCTGACAGTGTCTTCAAGGTGGATTTGGACAGAGCATGTGGAGCTGCAATGTTTGTTGTTGTTGTTGGTGGTGGTGTTGCTATCTTGGTTATAATCTCCTTTAGCTGGCGCAGAGCATCATCAGATATAACCTGGTCCATCATCATCAGACCCCTCATGTCAGCTACGACATCCAAGGTCAGAAGCTTGATGAATGTGGCATAGGCATCAGGCCGTGGGTGTTTGGCAGCCAGTAATACATCATCTATGTTTCTCTGGAGGAGGCTAAGATCCTGGGACCACGGCTTGAGCTCTCTGCGATCTTTGCAAAGATTTAACAGTGCATCCCGCGGATCTACAGGGGTGGGCTGCTGCTGTTAACCGGTGGACTTGTTGTGGATAATAACTAGGGCAACAATGGCATCAAGAGAACGTGATTCAACATGGGACATGCAGCGAGGGTCGAGAATGTCGGCTGCTGGAGGGTCAGTCAGCTGGTAGAAAGGAAAGAAGGCATCGTACTAGATTGTGTTGAACATGATGTTAGCCATAGGGTGGAGCATGGGGCCGTATGCGTGTCCGGCCGTGAGGAGAGCATGGATGAGA
Organism: Avena eriantha; assembly: GCA_910589775.1. NCBI lineage: Eukaryota > Viridiplantae > Streptophyta > Magnoliopsida > Poales > Poaceae > Avena > Avena eriantha. The sequence goes on from OU342744.1 coordinate 38,385,249, forward strand.
TGGCACTGATGATGTAAGGAATGCATAGGCAGCTGGGTAAGAGCCTTAAGGTATAATCCATGCATGGTGTCTAGCAGAGACATCCTCAAAAACCAGGTTGTCATCTGGATCTGGCCCTCATCAGAATACAATAATACATCTCTGGTTAAAGCAGTGGAGAGATGGACGGTGTCACCGTGGCTGGTGGGAGATGGGGAAGTGATTATGGTTCTGGAGACACCATTATTGATTATGGTCGGAGATGGGGAAGTGATTACGGTGTCCCTATGTTCAACTTGGATGATTGTGGTGACTTGCCCATTGCTGTTGCGGAAAGTACGAGGAGGAGCGAGCAAAGGGATCATCGGTGGCGACGACGGCTGGCATGGCTGGTGCAGCAAGTCACCGATTTTGCCGACCTGCTGCAAAGTGAGCTGTGTGCTACTACTGCCATCGCGCAAAGCTTGCTTGATAGTAGCCACCACGAGAGGATCAAACCTCGATGTCATCAGACGCAGGAGGAGGTTCTGGGGAGCAGAGCACCCTGCCATGTAGGAAGCCCTCTCTAAGGCGGTCTTGGTCGTGGCAGAATCCGGGTCCGGATGGCCGAGCGAGCTACCGCCGCCGCAGGACTCCTCGACGAGCGAGACGGCGAGGGGCAGGTTGTGGCCGGCAGCGGCGAGGCATCGCTCGGCCTCGTCGTACGTGAGGTAGCGGAAGTAGCAGAGCATGAACTCGATGAGGCCCAGGCGAGACCTGTAGACGGCATCGACGAAGGCGAGCTTGTCGTTGGTCTACTTCAGCGCTTCTTCTTTACTTGGCCCGTGGCCGTGGAGGAAGCGGAGCCTGTGAAATTGCTCCTTGTCTAGCGCGAAGGCGTGGATGGTGGTGAGGAGGATGTTGGTGACGGGGTCGCAGAGGCCGACGGCGAGGCCTCTGTGTGAGAGGCACTCGGCGATGTAAGGGATGTCGGCGATGGGAAGGCGGCGGGCTGCGTCCAGGTACAACTGGGCTATCTCGTCGAACCAAACCCTCACGTGAGGATCCTCGGGGTGGACGAAGGGAGGCCGGTGGCCGGCTGCCGCGGACATGGTTTCGCTTTCGGGGCGACGATGGTGTGTTTCGATCAGTACTAGTAGTAGATTTCGATTATTTGATGAGGCTAGCAAGGGTTTCGGTTTGGGGATTCTCTGATAGGGAATATATTAACACCATATGAGGCCCAGGCGGAGACGTTTATTTATTTTAGAGAAAGCCATATGGGGCGCTTAATTTATTTGGTCTCGAACACAGATACATTACAGAAGGAACAATAAAACTAGGGGATTCGCTGTCCTAAAAAAAGGAAATCTTGAATCAAAGCAACTCTAGTTAAATTATGTGCCACACTATTAGCCTTCCATGAGCAATGCTGAGGAGATACCTGGCTAATTCTTATGGATTTCTAGAACAGTCCGCCAAAATAGTCGTATAAGAGCATCTCAAGCCTAACTTGCAAAAACTCTTAGATGAGCAAAAGATTACGGGGAGTGCTGAGCGTCCCTCGGGCGATCAAATCCCCGGATCCTCTGGGTCGCCAGCCGTCCGTCTGATCATATGTGTCCATCTCCTTTCGCGCTTTTGCTTCCATAAACCTGGAATGCAGCAAAGTAGACAATAATTGCAGCAAAAAAAAAAAACGGTCCGCGAGACAAAACAAAAATAGAGATCTCACCGGAGTCCACCGGAGATCTCGTCGTAGCAAAAAGTGAGTGCTATTGTAGCAAAACTGACCTCCCCAAAAAGTGAGTGCGTCCGTCATTGTTCACCTGCCTCGACGTCGGTGTCATGCGCCCGCCCTTACCCGGTACACTTTGCTCATGTACGGGATCGCCGGAGGACCGGAGCCCAGCAACGGCGATGATCATCATGGTATGTACCATGGCAAGACCAGCGGCATGGCCGGGCACACCATTTACACTCGATAAATGTGCTTGTTTACAACCATCCTTACACGTGTTGCATCCTTCGTCTTAGTCGCTGTTAGAAAATACCAACTCGACTTCCGTTCCTTGACAACTACACATCGAGTCCGCCATGACATAGAGGGACGAGCTGCAATGAGAGACAGAGATGGGGATGAAACATAGGCGGGGCAGATGAGAACGGTTGTGGACCAGAAATTGCCACTGTGAACGTGTTTGGTTCGTGATTATGTAACGTACCGGTGGGATCTGAATACATTAATATATGTTTGGTTCGACATGGCTGTAATTAGGTTTCCTATCATCAAATAACACCGTTTGACATATCTGTTTCCGCACCCTCCCCTCCGTAATCAGTTTCCTCTCTTCGAGGGAATCATTGCGGCAACGTCTCTCTCTCTCTCGACGAAGAAGCGACGGAGAGGAGAGGAGGGCCTGACGAGGAATAAAGGAGGAGATTGATACGTTGCAAACGTATCTATAATTTTTGATGTTCCATGCTTGTTTTATATCTACTTTCTTATATTTTGTCAACACTTTGGAGTATTTTTATACACTTTCTTGGACTAAGATGCCATAGTGTCAGCTGCCTGTTTTCTGCTGTTTTTGGTTCCAGGAAAGTCAGAAAATAAATATTCTCAGAATTGAACGGGACAAAAGCCAAGTCAATATTTCACCGAGGGGGACACAGCGCCAGAATACGAGACGGAGAGGGGCCAGGGGCCGCCCACACCACCTGGCCGCGCAGCTAGGCCTGGCCCACGCCAGGGGGTGGTGTGGCCGTCTAGGGCACCCCCTCGGCCTCTCCTTTCGCCTATAAGATGTCTCCGATACAGAAACCCTAAGTACCCGATCAAAATTCCACGAAAGAGTCTGTAGCCGCCGTCATCTCCATCCCTAGATCGGGAGGAATCTGAAGCTCTTCCCGGCACCCTGCCGGAGGGGAAAATTCACCCTGGAGGCCTTCTTCATCACCATGCAAGCCTCCAGTGTGATGCGTGAGTAGTTAATCCTTGGATTACGGGTCCATGTAGTAGCTAGATAGTTGGTTCTTCTCCTCTGTGCTACCATGTCTAGATCTTGTGAGCTCCGACCATGATCAAGATCATCTATTTGTAATTATACATGTTGTGTTTGCGGGGATCCGATGGATATTGAGATGCTATTTCAGATTAATTATTGATTGTATCATGTCTTTATTATTTGTGATCTTGCATGCTCTCCGTTGTTAGTAGATATCTTGGCCGAGTAGATGCTAGCAACTCCAAGAGGGAGTATTTATGTTCCATAGTGGATTCATGCCTCTAGTAATTTGGAGAAGTGACAGAAATCTCTAAGGTACTAGATGTGTTGTTGCTACTAGGGAGAAAACATCAATCATTTGTTCATAGAACAATCGTATTGTTTACTTTATTGTCATAATGTGAAATAGGTTGTTCAAATATACAAATCTGAATCTTTTTATTAATAAGAGGCTACTAGTCACTGTGTGAATCTGAATCCGTTCCAGAAGGGAGTATAATTTCGTGTCATGAATATTATTGTCTGTATCCTCATACTGAAGAGCATCTCTTGTTATTATAATAGGAGGCTACTAAGATCAAGGCCGATGGTAAGGCGTGGTACAAGACCATGATCTCTGACCGCGACTACTCATAGTTTGATGTCTGTTGGTGTGAGAGGACGTCGTGAGCACCTTTTAGACCAAATGATTTGTCATCTTGGATAAGAATCCATGCAGTTGCTTGAATAATGCATGCCATATAGTATTGTTCCACTGCATTGTTGCTCCAGATCTTTAAGATTGTTGTTCAGTTCCTAACTGCAGTCCATCAATCTAGCACTTCAATTGTATTGTTTCTGGACAACTGGAGAAATTTGTCATAACTTCTAAAGATTGTGTCAAGTTGTAGATGCCACATTTATCTGTTTCTCGTTTATATTGTCTGTCTGAATAATTGAAGATGTCATATACTGTTTCACACAGTGACTGGTGATTGGTGTGCTGTGCAGCTAACTTATGCACCCTGCGCGTGACGACCTTGTTGTATATTGCTACAGGTACTAGTGATTGGTGTGCTGCAGCTCTAGTTTTGGTTTTCCCATGCACGCGTGATCAAAGCTACTGTTTCTTCCGTGGTGGGATTTTGGTGGGACATGTGTGACATTACAAAAAAAATTCCATTTATCTCTTCCGTTGGTGGATGATTAGACCGGTGGGAGGCGGACGTCCCAGTCCCATCCGACCTGAAATCATAGTTCTGAACTTTAGTGCCTTATATGATCACCTTATGCGTCAAACCTTTTCCTTGCGAACATATTATTACTCCGTTCAATTTTTTTTAATATTATATTGTTCAAAAATTAAAGACCCATGTGCAGCTTAATCTGGAGGAATTTCTTGTTCAAAAAGGATTGCATATGTGATGAATGTGTGTTATGATTTGATTTTTCCCTGGCCATGTTGCAGTGGTGTTGTGCCGGTGGTGGTAGCCTGGCGTTGGTGCCCTTCATTGGGGTTCCGGTGGTGGTGGTGGTGGCGCCGCCTTCCGGAGCTGCTGTTGCTGCTCTCCTCCGACAGCAGGACGATGCCGGGTACGGGCTGCTGCTAATTGAACCCCCTGCCTCGACAAGGTGGATTGACCACATCAACATGAAGTAAGGTATGCCTCTTGCTCTTGTGTGTAAATTATTTCTTGCAGGCTGAAGCATAGGTATATATGCATGTAGAGTTCACGAAAAGTGCATTACAGATTCATGAATGTTTGTGCACTATGTGTTTATTTCTATTGTACTTGATGATTTAAGTCAGTATATCTAGTGATTGATAAAATATACCTAGTGATTATTTGATTGATCGATCGAGGAGGCAAATCTCTATTTGGTTGAGTATATATTGCCATGCATGTTAATTTGTTTCAGAGTGTTCTGCTTGTTGGGTTATGCGATCTCGTCTGGATTTTTTTATCATTTGCCACACTTTACTTCAAAATTTTATTATTTGCCACATTGACCACCACATGTCAGTGACACATGGTGTGGCAAATAATAAAACTGAGAAGTACGGTGTGGCAGGGTGAAGAAGTGACGACAGGAATCCTTGGGCTGCTGCTGGCATCGACCCAGGAGCTGCTGCTCTGACCTGTTGTGGTCCAGCACCCCCTTGGCAATGCCGGCGAGGAGAGCTTTAGCCTCGGATCCAGGGCGTCAAGGTACGCACTGACCAAGACAAGACCTGTAGGTACAACGCACACATGCCCAGGACATAATCGATCGATATATGTACATGCGCTTGGTAGTTGCAGAAACATGTCATGTTGCTTGTGTTTGCTTGTTGCACGGTGTTGGGGCTGCTCTGGACCCCTAGTAGTTGAATCTTTTGTGAGTATGAAATGTGTTTGTTGCCTGATTGAAATGCCTGGTGCAGCATCAGCTGCTGCTGGTGCTTTAACTCATGAGTGATTGATTTCTGCCCCTGAACTCGTGGGCTTGGTTAATCATTATTTGTCAGCTGGGCTGAGCCTGGAGCTTGTGTTCTTGTTAAACCAGGTTTCTAGCTAGTGTTGAGCTTTTGTTTGCACCTTTTGTAGTTGAAAAGTAGTCATAAGCTTTTTGTGAGTCGATGCTTGTAAGAACAGAAGTTTATGGTTCCTCCAGTGTCTTTGCATGTCAGCAGTTAAAGAAGAATAAGAAAGAACAATGCAAGAGGGGAGTGGCGACGCGGTGCTGCTGGTGATGCGCTAGTCGAGACTGTTGCTCCGGCATCCATTTTTCCCCTGTAATAATGGTTTGAGACCTGGGGAGTTGTAATAGCGTTGCCACGTCTGTCTTTGTTGTCGTTGGCTGTGTAGGTTGACTTTGGATCTACTTCAATGTGCACTTTTATAGACGGTGTGCACAGCTTAACTGTTTGAGCTGAATGTGGCAAAGGATCATGGCAAAATTTCGAATTGTTCTGTTGATTAATGAGTACTTTTTATACTTTCTTGGTCCTAAAATTAATGACTTGGTTTGGCTATATTTCTATGTATTTATATACTAAAATGTGTTTAGATGCGTCCAAATCTATACAAACTCAAGTCACTTATTTTGAGACGGAAGGAGTAATTTTCTTTACTCCCTCCTTGGCATAGATTTGTAAGCATCTGGACGTGTTTCTGGAAGGAGTAATTTTCTTTACTCCCTCTGTCTAAAAGTAGATGATAAATGATTTGGATGAAGCATTTTAGTGTACTCCCTCTGTCTCACAACAGATGTTGGAAATTTTGTATATTTGGATGTATCTAGATAATATTTAGTCTTGATACATCTAAATTTAGACAAACTTTTGATGTCAATATTGAGACGAAGGGAGTATTATTTTTAGGACTGAGAGAGCACTCCGTTCAGAAATAACTGAACTTGTATTTGTCTAGATTTGAATGGAAAACAACTGAACTTGTATTTGTCTAGATTCGAATGAAATGGACGGAGGGAGTGTACTTAAGGAAGATACTTGCAGTTGGGTTGGGCGAGAAAGCAAATGATGATACGCGCATGCGAGTATATTGGACTCGTTAACCAGCCTCTTTTTTTAAGGGGACTCTAGTTTTTTTTTTCTTTTTTTTGCGAATAGACTCTTTAGTTAACCAGTCATTGAAGGAATGAGAAAGGGCCTTTATTTCCTGTTAACCGAGCAACGAGAGTGGACGTTGAATAGCGATCGATCTAGTGGTTGATTCGCACCCCACGTACCCTACAGCTTCATTTTCTTCCTTCCTTAACGTACGTCTCCTTCCTTCCTTGAAATGTGCTGCTAATCGATGAAGCCACGCCGCAGACCATTTCAAGGAACGACTCTTGGCCGCACTTGCATGCATGTTTGCTGGCTGCCGACCAAAATCCATGACGGACACCTTCCGAGTAACAGATTCAGGCCGCCGCAAACAGATCTTTGTCTTAGCGCAGAAGAAACCATATGACCACCTCCCTTATTATGCCATGCAACGGTCCCTACACCATCGGCCATCTACCGATGATCGAAAGAGTAGATCGAGCCCGAGTCCACCTGCAGCCGGGTCTGATCCACCCGCCTGCTCGCCTCCCAGCCGCGGGAGCAGCCCCCATGCCACCAGCCGTCCAGCCCGTAGGTTCTGGTCACCCCGATCTCCTCCACAGGGCGTGGTCTCTCTCTTGGACCTTCATGATCAATGCTTGCTGCGTCAATGGACACCCAGCGGATGTGTTGAAATTGTTCAATGAGATCGAGATGAGGCTCTGTTGGTGTCGAGATTGAACCCTGTTAGCGGTTATCTGGGTGTGCACAGAATTGGATTATACGTGAGAGCTTGGGGACATGTGAGAATGGCTTCTGTCATGTGAAATATTTGACTCAACGAGTGTGCAGACCGTGGGACCATGATGCTGTGCAATGGCATGGGGTGGTTGCCCTTGTCCCTTTTTTGCAGATGCTCGTACAAGGGTTCTGGTTAATAGCATAAAACCACTACATTTATTATAAAATTTACTAATTGGTACCAATTTACGTCCTGGATACTAAAATCTACCAGTTGTTTTCGTGTTTGTCGCAAAAAACACAAATTTTGCCGCTAAACGCGAATTGAGTTATTTATATATTTTTATTTTAGAATTCTTCAGAAATTAATTTTTATTTGGGCTTACAGGTGGCGCGAGGCCACGTCGTCAATTTGGCGTCCACCTGTGTCTTCGAAGCCACGTCACCTCTGCCAGTGGGCCTGACCCGTCAGAACTGGTGTCAATTCGCGTTTAGCGACAAATTGGTGTTTTTGTGACAAATTCAAAAATAACTGGTAAATTTTGGTATCCAGAACGTAAAGTGGTACCGATTACAATTTTTTTATATAAATGTGGTGGTTTTATGCTATTTACTCGTTCTGGCATGATGAGGTTATCTTCAGCATGGTAATTGCCTTCAGCCACTCCTGCCTTGCGAGCGAAGGGCAGCACCTATTCGAAGTCCATGGTGTACCTGCTGTGCAGGTGTTAGACGAGGCGCCTGGGTTTGTCCTGGCCATACCTGTGAAACCTGAGAGGCGTGTACTGACCGGGGCATGCCATGATTATGGAAATATCGGTTTAGCAAGGAAGGTGATCAATCGTTCGTGTGATCGACATGGAGCCCGACCATGGGTGGAATTATGTGGTCATGTCAAACCTATATATGCTTCTATTTGAATTGGGGGCGTTCCGTTGATGCAAGTAAGGGTGTAGATGGGTACGAGGAAAGAGACATCAAGATGCACTACTGCTGTGTCCTCCATTGAAGTCAATGGTGAAAAAAAAATGCAGAAAGCTTCTCGTCTACGCCGCAGCACCTGTAACTTTTCCAACACTACTAGGGGATATTCTTCAAGTATAATCATGAGTTTTATTTTCTGCTACTAGCTAGCATCCAGAACTGTGCAAGTTTATATTCAAATCTAGACAAACCTGAAGAAAGGATTCGATATTTCTTACTCTTCCGCAGAAGATGCAAAATGGCCGGCTTGGTCGAACAGGGCTATCATTGTGGTGGAGTCTTCTTTTCAGACACATGTCAGCTGTCAAACTCTCATGTCCTTCCAACATTTTGGAAATATCATGTTGGTATCCATATCTATCATACCCTTTGATTACTAGTCTGAGGTCACGATCGTGTCGATGTCGCAATTACAATCGATGATAACATCACACCCAAAGAACCAGGTATTCAGTAGTCATTTCTGTATGTGGTCATTTTTTGTTTCCTCAAGCACTCAAGATCGTTTCAGTCCTTTTCTAAGAAGAGTCTATACCCTCACGGGTAGCTAGCCAATAAGCAAAATCAATAAAAAATTGAAGAAATAATGTATCCGTCCTCACCAAGTGACTGGCATCGATCAGGCATCATGAGAATCGTATAATTTGTGAGCTGAGCTATATATTACTCCAAGTTACCACTTACCAGTGTCTACCACCTTCATGTTGATGCATCTTCTGTATGCAAGTTGATCTATCTACTAATCCCGCTTACGAGGTAGTCAAAAGAAACAGATTCACCGTGTTGACAAAGTCCTAGTAGACAATTACACCGGGCCAGTGGATTTGTCCCTAACCTGTGGATGCTCCACCAAAGATTTGACATCTTGTCATTATGGGTTTAGAGAGATCGACCGAGCTCGAAAGCTGACTGGGTACCGTTGGCGACAAATGGCGGCAGGCACATAGCCATTGCCGACTCTGGCACATCAGCCACGTACATGTGGTGGCACCGATCAGTTCTTCCTAGGTTACCGAAGATTTCTCCGAAATAATTCGGATAATCGGATGGTCGCGCTCAGGCTAAATGAAAGTAGTATATCAGAGGTTTCTGGTTGGTCACCCATGGCGCAGTATTTCCACAGGGCCAGTCAGCCGACGGCGATGGTAACGGCGACGCGAGGAACATTAGGGTGCAGCCATCGGTCATCTTTCCCTGCGTGCACTGTCGTCTGTTTGCCCGTGGGTGTACGAAACCGGGCGCTGAAAGGGACGGGCTCGTCCAACTTGATGTTAGAAAACGTTAGTATGTGTGAATCCTGGGAGGAATTGCACAGATACATCGTTGATATCGCTGGTTTCACATTGATCTCTGCTTCTACTATTATCTCTGTTCGTGCTTACAGATTAATATCTCGTCTTACCTAGTTAGGCTAGCAGTATACATCCAATTCGCCGGTGAGATGTGGATGGGCTGTGCAAACAGTTCTTGCTAGACGAGATATAAACTGCTACCCCGTTCCAAAATATTACTAGGTAGTTTTGGTAGGCTATAATATAGCCTACTAAAATATTTTATATTTAGGAACGGTGGTAGTAATAGCTAATTTTCAGATCAGTGCCTGGTCCTCGAAGAAATAAAAAAAGGTCCTATTTCTTCTTAGAAATTAGACGCCCTCCTTTTCTGTACTTGTCATGGAGACATCGACCCGATAGATTTTGTCATCGAGACATCGACCCTAGACGAATATCTGGCCAACAGCCTAGCATATCTTAGCATGTTGTACTAAGGACAAAAATGATGATTTTGTTTGGAATTTAGTCATTGTTTATGCAGATGCACAGCAATATGGTAAAATAGCTTTCTTGATTGAGCTGTCACCGATCATCATAAATCTAAAATGCCAATCTTAAGTGCTAGAGATGTTAATCTGACTAGGAGAGAAAGTGACAAGAATAAATTGTTTTGGTAGATATGCTCTTCAAGCACTTGAACCTGCTTGGATCACGGCGAGACAGATAGAAGCAGGACGAAAGCAATAACACGATATGCATGTCATGGAATTAATCAATAACATTGCTAAAGCTCATGGGGACGTATCCGTATTTGGTGGAGTAGGAGAACGAACTCGTGAAGGAAATGATCTTTATATGGAAATGAAGGAATCCGGACCTGGTGGTTCTAACAAATGGAGCATGCTTTTCAATTCTATAATTGCTCAAGGGGAATTAATGGAAATTCCTCTTTGAGGGAGAAGATTTACTTGGTCAAATAATCACGAGAACAACCCAACTTATGAATTATTGAACAGAGTTTTGGTTTCTCCCACTTGGAAGAGAAACATCATTTAGTGAATGTTTCAGCTATGTTTAGAGATTTATCGGATCATACTCCCCTATTGCTCAAAACGGGTAACAAGCCTAAAGCCCCAGCAGCTTTCATAGAACTGTTGGTTTGGGAGAGAAGGTCTAAAAAAATAAACAAAGCTTGGAACATAACCTTTAGAGGAAAATGTGTGGAAGAAATTTGGCAAAATAGATTTAGATTTTTGAGACAAAAATTTAAGAGGTTGGAATAGAAATGTGGAAAGTAAGAACAAAAATTCAAGAAAGAGATTTCATAAGAGCTGAATAAGTTAGACATCCTTAGTGAATTGAATGGACTTTCTGCTACCGACAAAGCAACACAAATCCATTATCAGATAACACTAAGAAAACTAATTAGAGAAGAATAAATTAAATGGATTCAAAGAGAAAATAAATTGAACTAAAAGAAGGAGAGTAAAATGCAAACTCTAGATATTATCATTAAAAAGCAAATGGTAGAAGAAGGAACAAATTTATAGTCGGACTAATTCAACAAGAAGGGCTAATTCCATGGCAAGGAAATCTGGTCAAATACATTACCGATTTCTACAAAAATCTCTTTGGGAAGACATATATTAATAATATCTCTTAGATCCCACAAGAGTTAAAAAGATCTCTAGTGATGACCAAGAAAGCGTTTGCAAATGGCACAAGTGAGTTGTCCTTTAGAAGAAATCTTACATGTGATAAGATTTTAGCTTGGAATTAACTAAAAATAAATGTGACATGGTCAGTCTCAATGAAAATGTCGAGGACCATATAATATAGACCTTATGTTTCTCTTTGATTTTTGGCATCAAATTTTTTATACTTGATGCAAAATGTAGGGACAGATCCTTACAAATTCTATGCGATATCAAAATACCACTTCGAGTGAAAACATTTATTTGGATGGTTTTCAAAAAAACATCCTCACTAGGGATATTTTTCTCAAAAGTAGTTGAAAATGTGAGGCTAACTATCTCTTTGGTGGAAAAAATGTGACCAGTAATCACCTTTCCTTTGTATTTCCTCTAGCTAGATATGTTTTGGGACTGATCGGCTGCGTGAATGGCTTGAAATGACAATTTGCGGATGTTGATGATTGCCTAGTAGTTTGGCTTAGGGGTTTCACTGACAGAAAAAGGAAGTTGCTTATTATTGGTGTAGCGACTGTTTTCTGGGCTATTTGGAAAACCAGAAACTTTGCTAGTTTTTGAACAAAAATGTCCAAAAGAAACAATTGAATAGATCACAAGATTTTTTACTGAATCAACTACTGGTGTGATCTATAGGTGAAGGAGGACGCAATGGTGGAAATGTAGGTGATAGTAAGATTGCTAGAAAATGTCGCATCTGAGATCTTTGTGGCTAGAGGGAGATGGAACTCATTGTAACATCCTAGCGCTTAGGAACCAACAAAGGGTAGAAATAGGAATATGTGCATGTGCATGCGTCATCTGTAAAAGTGGGGTAGATTTTTCGCAAATTAAAACCATGGAGAGATCAGAGTTTCTTTCACTAAATTGAGTTAGGGTTTAGCTCATCCTTGTGATTGTTATAAATTTTGACATGATATCTAGGAATTTAAATGAATTTGTGGTAATAATTTAAATTAATATTTAATTTTAAAACTACATTTGAAATGATTCAAAATAAAAGCATTTAGGAATTTATTGTTTTAAAGAGGATTTTAAATATTTAATATGAAGTATTAAGTATTATATTAGAGAATAAAGATATAAGTAAAATGAAAATGAAATTTAAGACACTATAAATAAATGGATATATACAAATAATTAGATATGCTTATTCTTTTATTATTCTATAATTACAATATAAGAAGTATACAGATAAATAAGAAATTCTTATACAAATAAACAATTACAAGTTAAAGAAAGTAAAAACTTTATTGAATAATATATACATTACATTGTTCTTACCGAAGGAAAATAAAAAGATTACAAAAGTAAGAAAAGGAAAATCCTATACTAATTCCTAACTAAATCCTACATCTAATCTTCTTGATCTTCTCTGTAGTACTTTGTACCTGCAAGCAAACAATAAAGAAAACCAAAATACAAGATATGGTCAGGTTAGAAGTATTGCTCTCAGCTATGGACAACGAAGTGCACTGTTTAAATTGCATCATTGAGCAATTTCAAATGAAAGGGGCAAGTTTCACCAAAGCAGTAGTATCTGTTCTTTTTATTCAAATGGTTTCAGTACCACATCATAAACCACATGCACAAGTTCACCAAGATAGATAAAAGTAAAAAGGTAAGTATATCTTATAATTCACTTGAGCTGATCCATAGACCAAGCACACAGGGAGGCAACTTACACAACCATGCAAAACAACATTATTGTCGACACAAGGAAGCATGTAGTGAATGAATAAAGTCACAGCCCTAGGGGCACAGATATCTTCTCCCTATTAGCTCAACTTTCATCTTACAAAGAACAAAAGAACACACCACCAGTACCAGAGAGATTATTACTAGATCCACTAGCAAATCACCATAGAAAACCATCAGATCACCACACATAATGGTCACCTAAAGGACGGGTGGTTTGGGTGTAAATCAAGGGCATGCATGAGCTAGGAGGAGAAGGAGATCAAGCAAGAAGGGCAAGTTCTTCACAGTCAGGAGCTACCAAGCTCAACAACTACAATAGAAGCAATCTACACATCCATTTCTCATCACAGGTTGGATAAATACCAACATCCATCATAGTACTTTTACATCTTAGTTTCTTAATCATCATCATATCATCTGCTGAGGTGTAGCATCCTTAGAGCTACACCCAAGGGAGGTGTAAGTTCATCACAGGAGTAGATTAGCTACACAAAGAATTTACTCTTTATCAAGACAACATAGTAAATCTCAAATCTAGCATCATAGATTTAGATCAAATCAAACCACTAAGCAATAACATGAACTGATGGACAAGGTTACCACTGTGTATCATCCCAGGGGAGGCCTCATAGTGGCATCCTTCCAAGTAAATCATGTTCTCATATAAGTAAAAAACCCATAATCATCTTCGTAAAGCATTAGGAACCATGTTTATTTAACTACCATCATGAGATAGTTACATCATGAGGATTTGATCACTAGAATTCAGTCACTGTCTTAATCTTTGGTTCATAGTGCATCAAGTCAATATCATCTCCCCAAGCAATAGGCTAGGAATCATAACTACATTATCCATTAGTATAAAAGTAGCCCATGAACATCAATACCACAACTTATACCAGACATTATTCACATTTTATCCTTCCATATATAGCATGCTCTTTTCATCACTGTCAGAACAGATACAAGCAGACAAAGCCCATAGGAAATTAACAGCACATCTCATAATCTAATTCCAGGAAGGAACCCACCTTAGCATGGCAGTAATCACTGGCTAAGCATAGTATAAGAGCTAACAGATCATCAACAGTAAGATCACCATAGAAAATAGTACTGAGTAAGCAAGGCCAAGAATCATCATCATTAGCAGATGAACACCACATGTATTAGTCAATAGCTACTAAGTTCAAGATTGGCAATGGAGAGGGTAGAACCCTAAAAAAGGGCACGAACCCTAATTAGGGTTACATACAACAACACGGTGAGGAATTCAGAGAGGGACAAAGAGAAGTGAGGTAGAGGAACAACTCACCATAGTCCTCGCTAGGATTTTTAGAAGATGAAGCAGAGGTGCACGCCAGAGGTAGAACCACGGCGACACGGGGATCACCTAGGGGCGCTGCAACCCGAGCCATGCCACGGTCTCGGCAGCCACAAGAGAAGGAGGCTGCACAGACATGCACCACCACATCGCCCGAGCACCGGAGTACACCACCACGACGAGGGGGAGAAACCCTAGTTCTAGTGAGGTAGGGGCACGGTCGAGAGAGGGAACACACGACGAATCGAGCTGGACCAGTCGATGTAGAATCATCGACCGAGTCATCACACACCACGGCAGCGGCCGGAGAGGCTGGAGCTCGCCTGCATCATAGGGCGACAACGGCGATGACACTTCATCACTAGAGGGGGGAAGGATTAGATCGAGAGAGAGAGAGAGGGAGGAGAGTAACTAGGTCGGTGGACCGACCTAGTGATACGTGTTGTGGGTTTGGCACAAACCCACTGGCCGAATCGGACTGGGCTAGCCCAACGGGCCAGGACCAGGTTTTAAATAAAATAAAATTTATAATAATTTATAAATTACAAAAATACCCTTGAAGGTATTTTGACTCTAGGAAAATAAATAAAAATCCTAAAAATACAAATAATATATCTAAATACTCATGGAAACATAAACTATCCAATAAATATATTAAGTTGTATTTTAGCATGAAAAAATTTAAATTAATTATTTTAATATAGTAAATACTTTAAGGAATTTTAGAAAAATAAGAGTAATACATAAAAATAATTAAAAATCATTTTTACGATTCTACATAAATACTTTATGTAATAAAAATACTAGTTTGCATTTTATTGTAATAAAATTAAAATGTATATTTAAAAGCATTTATTCCTCTATGGATTTTTTATAAAATAAAAGTAAGAGCTACAAATAAATAAAATTTACTTTTAAGATCTTTATTTAATATAGGTTACTATAAAATATTAAAGATAATATTTTCAACGGCTTTAAGGTTTATAAAATATTAAGTTCTTTTTATTTATTGATGAAATAAAAGGCTTTAACCTTTAATAATTTGGGTAAAACACGCAAAGAATGGTAAACTTAAAATAACATAGTGCTTCTTTAAATATTATCCTTACTAGACAATAATGGTGTTTTGTAGAAACAAGAGCTCAAGGTCGAGTGGAAGCATCCGACTTCACTACCTTGCAGTCACAAGGCAAGTTCATCACTTGCTCATGTCCTTTGATGTGATTTCTAAAAGTATTTGCAACTTGTGTGTTATCACCTATGTTCTAAAAAGGAGATAGAAGGAACATTTTCTCAAGAATCTAAAATGCTATTATCATCCTAAGTGATGAGAAGTATTAAGAGTAGCAATGGAATCCAGGATTTCATGTGCAATAAAATTCACAAAATAGGAATTAATAACCAATGTCGTCAGTGATTCTAGTGCCGTATAATACGTGTTAATCATGACATCTGGAATGGGACAGAGAAGTCATCTGGATCTTCTTTCTTTCGCATGTCAATGAATGACCAGGTCGTGGCAGTAATTCTCCATGAGAATTGGCAGCATATGGGTAGGATCCCTCAACGTCACATGGCATCTATATCTACGAGGGTTGTACGCCTTAGGATGCCATTGAAAATAAGTTTTATCCTTGATCTAACATGCAATCTGATGGGCATGCGGGGTCACGAAGAAGGACAATGATGGGCTTGGATCAATTTCTAGGCTCCACATCATGGAATTGTGGACAGGAAAGTATGTTCGATTATGCAATAAATATTTGATCTCTTATGGGTAAAGCAACAAACCTCTACAGAGTGTAAGAATTGTGATATGTTACTCCCTGTTCCGGAAAGGAGCTACCAACGCGGCAAGAAAGAAACTCCATGAAGTTCTGGCCAACCTGTGAAGGCTGGTGGGCATAGTTTTTAATATTAAAATCAATCTTTGAAAAAATATTTATGAAAACTGCATAGTACCAAATACTTATAGTCCGAGGTGGTAGCTAGTGCATCAAACTTCCCACCTTGCATATAATGAACTTGTTGGGTAATGCTATTGCTCACTCTTTCCTTTGATACCCTGCTTAGACTCTGAAGAGCCAGATGATACGCCAATGTATGTCATTGAATGTCAAGACAACGTCTTCTACGAGGAGCCAGATCTATCCAGAGGTATCAAAAGAGTGGACTATGAGATCCGCTATGGAGCTGAAGGTAATGAGTCAGAGTAGTCGCTATATTAGTACTTAGTTTGTACTTGAGTTGAGCAATACAAACTTTATGGAATAAGCTATTGAGCTCCCACCATGTTAATTATGTAGTTTGGATTTTTCGTTCTTCCGCTGAAACATATTAAGTAAGTTGTATATGGTATGTAAGTTCGAAACCACGTAATGGTACTGATCTTTTGGCATTGTAACAATAATAATGTGTGAATGTTGTAATTTGACCCACAATGTTTCTGCTGTACCACTCTGAGGGATGTGATATTTGCGGAATGATGTTCCGTGACTGTTATGTCAACGACTATAGTATACTACAACATACAGTGGTATGTTGTTTCACCATACTCATGGATCCCAAGAGCGATGGCAAGCTGAAATAGAGCACGTTGGGGCTAGATGAAAAAGTTTGATGCCTTTGTTTTGATCTGGTATGTGAATAGAGTGTGTTGGCAAAGATATATTGTTTTGAATGTTTTCTCTGATTAAGTAGGGTTTATCCAGCCAATATTTCTTGTTAGCTAAGATGGGGTGGGATGTGTTGCATAAGTTAATTTTGTAGCTTTGGTTTGTTTTTTATAAAGTGTATTCTATTACTTAAAGAGTTTTAAAGCATTACACATGACCTTTGCATAACTAGGATGCACACAACTGACACAAGTCTAGAAGTCATAAAATGGAAAAGGATGAATTGCATATAAAAATGAGAAATTGCAAAAAACATCTAAGGTGGTGGAGGGCTGATACGTCGTAAACGTATCTATAATTTTTGATGTTCCATGCTTGTTTAGTATCTACTTTCTTATGTTTTGTCCATACTTTGAGGTATTTTTATACATTTTCTGGAACTAACCTATTAACAAGATGCCACAGTGCCAGTTGCATGTTTTCTGCTGTTTTGGTTTGAGAAAAGCTCGTAAAGAAATATTCTCGGAATTGGACGAGATAAAAGCCAAAGTTCCTATTTTACCAGAAGACTCACGGAGCCAGAAGACGAGACGGAGAGGGGCCACGAGGGGCCCACACCACCTGGTAGTACGGGCCAGGCCATGCCACGCCAGGGGGTGGTGTGGCCGCCTCGGGTGCCCACCGACCTTGCCTCTTCACCTATATATTCCCCTTGGGACAAAAACCCTAGACACCAGATCAGAATTCCATGAAAAGTTCCGCAGCACCACCGCCACCGAAGAGGAGATTCGAGGGACAGAAGACTCTGTTCCAGCACCCTGCCGAGACGGGGAAGTGCCCCAGGATCCATCTCCATCGACTCCACCGCCATCTCCATCGCCGTTGCTGACTCCCATGATGAGGAGGGAGTAGTTCTCTCTTGAGGCTAAGGGCTCTACAAGTAGCTATGTGTTCATCTCTCTCTCTATGCATGATCTTATTGAGATCATGAACTTTGTAATCTAGATCTATTCTGCT
The DNA here is from genome assembly GCA_910589775.1 of Avena eriantha. Classification (NCBI taxonomy): domain Eukaryota; kingdom Viridiplantae; phylum Streptophyta; class Magnoliopsida; order Poales; family Poaceae; genus Avena; species Avena eriantha. Next base: position 38,403,088 of record OU342744.1, read on the forward strand.
ACTCAAGTGCTTTAATTAATCTCTGCTTATCCCCACATGTGTGAAGTTGATAGTGTGCACACTGTGTGGCACTTTGGCTAAGGTTAGATAAATACTCATCATGAGTATAATTTGAGTTGGATGTCTCTATGAGATTGTGGTGTTTGTTGGAACCATCTAGCGCTCAAGGTGATAGTGAGAGGTTATCTAGATGGGGAATGCGAACTTTAAGGTGTGTTGTTATAGCCCTACATCGTCAAACCAGAGAGTAGTTCAGTGTAGTATCAGAAAGAGAAGATATTTATATGAGAGTGTCCATTAGTGAAAGTATGATCCCTAGGCCTTGTTTCTAAGCATTGAAACACCGTTTACAATCAGTTATGTTACATGTTTGCTTGCTGCCACTCTTTTTTCAGATTGCAATTACCACTTATAATCATCCATATTACTTGTATTTCAGTATCGTTTCGCCGAACTAGTGCACCTATACACCTAACAAGTGTATTGGGTGTGTTGGGGACACAAGAGAGTTCTTGTATCTTGATTGTAGGGTTGCTTGAGAGGGATACCTTTGACCACTTCCTCCCTGAGTTCGATAAACCTTGGGTGATCCACTTAATGGAAACTTGTTGCTGTTCTACAAACCTCTGCACTTGGAGGCCCAACACTGTCTACAAGAATAGAAGTGTGCATAGACATCAAGCTATTTTCTGGCGCCGTTGCCGGGGAGGTAAGGTAAAAGGTACTCACATCCTCTGGCTACTAAGCTATTTTCTAGTACTGTTGCTGGTGTGTGAGTGCTCGAAGTTATTTCCTTTAGATTCTGCAATTATATCTTTTTGTTTCTTGTTTTTATTTTCACTTGTTAGGTTTAATGGAAAACAACAACAAACTTAGAGAGCTTTTTAGTATTTTTCCTAAGGTAGAACATGAATGGTCTGAAAAGAAAATTAAAAAAACCCATAGAACTTTCTTTGCATGCTAATAGGAATGTTATTAGTATGAATCTTTTGAACACCTTTGTTACTAATGCTATGGAAACGTCTAAGCTTGGGGAAGTTAGTTTTTATGAAAATGATCATTTTAGTTCCCCAGCTTTAAAGAAGAAAATTTGCTCTGATGATACTTTATCTCCCATATGTGGTAATTCTAATGATACTTGTGATATTTTAAATCCACATACTGAAAGCATCCCATTTAAAATACCTATGGAAATTGTTGGACGTGTTATGAATAACTACTATTTTGGAGATGGAACTGTCCATCCGGGTGATCATTTACTCTTTATACATGAATTATGCGAGTTGTTCAAGTGTGCAGGTATTTCAATGAACCAAGTTAAGAGGAAGCTATTCTCTTTATCACTTAAAGGCAAAGCAAGGGAGTGGTATAAGCTACTAGACGATCCTCATCATTTGGAGTGGAAGGAACTTGAATCTCTCTTTTACTCTAAATTTTATCCTCCTCATGAAATTCATAAAGATAGGAATTACATTTATAATTTGCATCCTCATGATGGAGAAAGTATTGCCCAAGCACGGGGGAGATTGAAGTCACTAATGCTCAAATGTCCCATTCATGAGCTCCCCAGTAATATTATTATTAATAATTTTTATGCAAGGCTTTCATGACATTACAAGGACTATCCAGATACTTGTTTAGAGGGATCCTTAACAAGTAAGGAGGTCAAAGCTAAGTGGGATCTTCTTTCAAAGCAATACCGAAGATTGGGATAATGACAAAGGTAATAACCAGGTATAAACTATGAGTATGATTGCATTAAGTATTTCGCTAAAACTACTGATTTTCAAGAGCTTAGTGCTAAATATGGTCTTGACCCCCAAATTCTTGTTGATTGTTGTAGAGCCTTTGCTTCTCATATTAATGCTCCTAAAGAAAAATGGGACATTTATCATGACCCTTTTAAAGACACTTGCATGAAAAATGAAATTGTTATTAATGATAGCAATAAACATGCTCAAACCTCTGAAAGTACTATTTCTTATAAGCATGTTAATTTTTGTGGAATACATAGACCTTGTGAAAAGGATCAAATTGAAGAAGAATATTGTATCACCCACAGGAATGAAAAAACTAGAACTGGTATAGAGCTCTAAATGATCTTGGTAAAAAAGTTTGTGCCCTTTATCCTTTTGTTTGTGAACTTTTCTTTGAAGTGGGCCATTTCAATTTTCAATGCCCAGACCATAATAATAGCCCTTATAATCCAATGAGTACTGCAAGTTTGTACTGTGATGACATCATCACTCCTAATCAGCATGATGAACTTACATTATTTTTGGGGTGTGAAGAGTTATCAATAAAAAATTCTTTGGTAGATATGAGTGCTTTTGATATGAATAGCGTCCTGCATGGTGATGACCCACAAGTATAGGGGGTGTATCGCAGTATTTTCGAGGGAAGTGAAACCCAATTTATTAATTCGACACAAGGGGAGCCAAAGAATATTTATAAGCCTTAACAACTGAGTTATCAATTCAGCTGCACCTGGAAACAATCTTGCTCACAACAGTTTATTAGTAGCAATAGTTTTGTAGTAGGAATAGTAAAGCAGCAACAGTAGTAAAGTAAAGACAGCAGTAAACAGTAGGATACGAGTGCGGTAGGCATAGGGATGGATGGACAGGCGTTGCATGGACAAGACAATTCACATAGCAATCAGAACATAGGGCAATTGCAGATAAATAAGATAAAGCATCCAAGTACTAGATAATCCTAGGCATGTGTTCCATATATAGTCATACGTGCTCACAATGAGAACTTGCACAACATCTTTTGTCCTACCAGCCCGTTTGCAGTGGGGCCTCAAGGGAACTACTTGCAATTAAGGTGCTCCTTTTAATAGAGCACCGGAGCAAAGCATTAACACTCCATGAACACATGTGATCCTCACGTCAAAACCATTCCCTCCGGTTATCCCGATTTCTATCACTTCGGGGCCATTGGTTCCGGACAACAACGTGTGTATACAACTTGAAGATAAGACCAAAAACAATACTATCATAATGAATCAATAACATGTTCAGATCTGAGATCATGGCACTTGGGCCCTAGTGACAAGCATTAAGCATAACAAGTCGCAACAAAGTCATAAAGCACTAATATAAGATACTAGGCACCATGCCCTAACAATCTAATGCCATTACATGAACAATCTCATCCAATCCCTACCATCCCCATAGCCTACAGCGGGGGATTACTCACTCATAGATGGGGGAAACATGGATGGTCGATGGAGAAGCGATGGTGATGATGATGATCTCCTCCAATTCCCCGTCCCGGCAGGGTGCCAGAACGGAGTTTCTGGTGCTGTTTCGTGGAATCTGGTGGTGGCGGCGGAGCGGAACTCCTTCTGGAAAAACATCGAATCCCCCCTGAGTTTTTAGGTCAGAAGGCAACTTATAGGCGAAGATGGAGACCGAGGGGCAGTATGGGGCGGCCAGACCACCCCCTGGCGCGGCCTGGGCTTTCCCGCGCGACTAGGTGGTGTGGCCTGGGCCCAGCCCCCCTCCGTCTCGTATTATGGCTCCGGGAGTCTTCTGGTGAAATAGGATTTTTGGCATATTTTTCGGGATTTTTCCTGATAGTTGATTTTCTGCACAAAAAGTAGACACCAAGGCAATTCTGCTGAAAATAGCGTCAGTCCGTGTTAGTTGCATCCAAATCACACAAGTTTAGAGGAGAAACAATAGCAAAAGTGTTCGGGAAAGTAGATACGTTTTGGACGTATCAACTCCCCCCAAGCTTAGCTTATTGCTTGTCCTCAAGCAATTCAGTTGAAAACTGAGTGCGATAAAAGAACTTTCACGAACACAATTGCTTCATATGATGTATATATTCTCAGCATGTGATCAACTACTTAGACAATTCATAATAAGGAGTATGCAACTAAGTTTACTTAATAGGCAATGCAAGCTATGAAGAGATTCCAACTCAAAAATAATAAGTAGCATGAAGCATAAACATAAGCAACATTACAATGCTCATAAAAAGGTATGATAGAGTGGTATCTCGCTTGCCTTTGATCCAAGGCACCTCTGAAGTTCAAGTGAATACTAGAAGTAAAGATGTCAAAGATACAAGCATCAAAGTCATAACACAAATAATCAAGTAATGGGACAAGCACAAAGAATGACAACTAAGCTCTCAAGAAGGTGCTCAAAGATTATATGGAGACTCAACAAGTAAAAGAAAAGGTTTTGAATAATTTGAAAGGCTTCCAAATGCTGAAAGTATAGTACTCATTAGCTTTGAGCTCTCATTGCCCCTATCATAAGCATCTTTAATGTGGTTAAGGTGAAAGTGAGGTCCAATCTGAGTTATATGCTTGACAGACTATAAACTGAAAATCCCATGTCCCTTGAGTACAAGGGCCGCTCCTCATGCTACTCAACTTTAGTTACCGGTAAGTTCTTGTCATCGTAAATATGTGCGTATCATAGAGAACCGCCAACGGGGTACCCCTTGCCTGATGATACGGAAGAATCCCCATATCAAAATGACAAGGCAAGCGGACAATGAGTATCTCAGCAATCTTCTTATTTACCATGGGAAAATGGTGCTTTTTCTCTCTTTCCTCTTTTCATAAATCTCTTTTTTTTCTTTTTCTCAATAGCTACCTCTCTTTTTTATAAGAAGAATGCTTCATAGATATAATTATGGTTACGCTGTAGGTTTCCACCATGACGGCATGGATTAAACCGGCGGCCTAGGCGTTTCTCTAACACACATACATAACTCCATGGACTTACAAGCTCCCCTTTTATTTCACACCGACGACATCCTCAAAAAAAGAGCATGGTATCAACTGGGTATATATTTACAAGTGTTGAAAGTGTTCCGCGTGACAGCACGGTTCTGCTAATCCCTAGCCTATAATTTGCAAGCATAAAACTTTCATGGACAGTCACAATGGTTCAGGTTTATTAAGTGCAGAAAATAAAGTTTGCCATCAAGTTCATGAGAGCTTTACTAACTAACTTTCCCATAACAAGCAAACATTTTATTCGGAAGAAAACATGGCATATTGAATATGCACGGAAGTAGCAAATGATGCTAATAGGTAGGTATGGTGGACACTTTGGAAATATTTGGTTTAGGGAGTTGGAAACTTGAGTAAAACATACTCAGTGTAAGTGAAGGCTAGCAATAGTAAGAGAGCGACAAACGAGAGATCAATAGCTGTCATAATCATGCTTGCAACAAAACAGGACTAATCATGGCATGAAAGTGATTCAAGACCCTCAAGGCAAAATAATTCATCGAGGCTTAACTGATTATTTCAGTCATATGCATGTGTGAGCATGTGCCAAGTCAATTCAAATGAAACATTCGGAGGAGGATACCACGATGTCATACCAAGTATGAATAGAATAATGCAAGCAAACATTCATAAGACATGCTACAAACTATTAGCAAGCTGGAACTAGTCATAAGAAAGCAAGAACTACTAAGCATCCAAAGATAACATATACCTTACACGAACGGACTAAGCATGCCCACAGTGATGAGTATATGTACAAAAAAATGAAAAAAAATAGAGTTCGTTACCAGCCTCTTACCACGCCTCAAGTTGTCATTAATCCTCATTATTGCTCTTCACTTGTGTGGCTTGAATAATAATATGAAACCAATATCCACTGAGGACTGCTGAACCCTGTAGCAAACTCACAAAACCAAAGAAGAATAACAAATATTTTTGTTGTTTTCGATTTTTAAAACAAGAACCAAAAGGAAAAACAAGCAAAGCAAAATCTTTTTGGGTTTTTCGAATAGTTCAAACAAAGCAAAAGGGAAAAGCAAACCAAGGCAAAAAGAAGAAGAAAATCAAAGAGAAACAACAGAAATATTTTTGGTCTTTTTGTGTTTTAGAAAGCAAAAGCAAAGAAAGAACGAGAACTAAAAAGAAAAAGAAACATGAATACACAAAGGACCGACGCAACACGATAAGGAGATGAGCGCGATGCCAGCGTACCTCCCCCCAAGCTTAGGCTTTTGGCCTAAGTGGGTATCAATCCCAAGCTAGCCAGGATGAAGTGTCACCGTGGTACGACGAGGAGGTACCCTCGTCCTGGTGCGATCTCGAGTACGTCCCTCCGTAGTGCACGGAGTAATCGTAGGAGGGCGCATCCTCCTGATGCTGCTCGTGGAAACCCAGCAGGCGGAGCTGCTCGTCCACCTCCTCCTTAGAGAGCGACCATGGTCTCCTGTGAACACTAAACAAAGAAGACTGTGGCAAAGGTATCTCCCTCTCATCCCCGTCCGTAAACAACATCCTATATACTAGACTGTCCAAATCAGAATCGGCAGTGACAAAGTGATGAGTTTTCATAGCAACAAGGTCAAGCCTCTATGGCGCTAATATAGTATCATTTGGGTCCACTGAAAGTCCTAATGCATTGACCATGTGTGAGGCAATGATGCCTCCATAGATAGGCCGCCTAGCAGCTAGGCGGCGAGCAATAAGCGAGCCAAGGTTGTACCGAGTATCATTGTTAAGCGCAGCAGCAAGGAAGGCTAAATGATAGTTGGAGATATTACTCGTATTCTCCCTAACAAGAATGCTAGTAGCAAGATAATATGCAAAGTATCTAAGAGCGGGGAGTTGGATGTTTCTTATCTTTCCACGCTGAGCCACGCGGTCATTATCATTGGTCACCCCTCGGTAAAGCTCCAGCAAATCAGCGGGTCGACCTTGAATCTTTTTCACGGTCCCTGTCATGCTTACACCTACAACACTACAAAATCTCTCCAATGGCATGGTAAAGGGCAGATTATAAATTTTGAAAGAGACAGTTGACTGATAGGACGTGTTAGTAAACGTGAAACTCTCAACAAAGTTTTTGGTGAGCATAGCATATTACTCACTCTCATCTTGCATATATGAGGTCAAACCAACCCTCTTAATTAATAGCAAGAAATCATCAAGAATCCCTGCAGCTTGTAAGAAAGTAAAACAAGGAAAAGTAGATGGGTAAGCATCCCCATCACCCCTTTCATTACCAATACGAGTTGCAATGAGATCTTCATTGTATGATGGCCTAAACTGAGAGGCTAATCTTGAGGGCCTCGACCTCCTAGGTGCATCACTCTCAAATATCTCTCCAAAGGTATGGTTGTTCATGCTTGGTATTCTGAAATTTAAACACCTATTAAACAAGTAATTGCAAAGTGAATATAATGAAGGATACTACTCATAGGGACTTGTAAGAGGCCTAAACATGCATCAAAACTATATCTCTAAGCATCAAACAAGCTTACAAGCCCTCATAACCTGTCACCTACAGCAGCAAAATACTCAAAATATAATCCACTAAACACAAATCTACTTGGACAAGGGGAGGAGTCACATACCAAAGAACAAGTGCTCCAAATTTCAGCAACAAAGATGGGCTGAGCAAGGAGATCGAAATAATCGAGAGCAAGCACAGCAAGAACACGATTTTGAGCAATGAACTGGAGTTTGCTCTGGAGAGAGAAGAAAGTGGCAAGTGAGAGAGTTAGTGGAGGGCCAGGGGTGGCCCACACCATGGCATGGCGCCACCCAGGGCAGGCCGCGCCACCAGGTGGTGAGCCTGCCTGGTGGGTCCCCCTGGTACCTTCCAGGCACTCCTCTGCCCCTTTTTTCATGTAAAAATTTAATATGAATTTTCTGGAATTTTTCGAGACACTTTATTTTTGGGCAATTTTCACGCATAGATGTATGATTTTCTAACAGACAGACTTTTTTTTAAAATGATGCAATGACAAAACAAGGCTAGAACTACAGGAGTTCTAAGACACTCTAACATGCAAGAAACTAACAACAAAGAAGAAAACTAAACGAAAACAAAAACTAAAATGGATAGCATAAAAGTAAACGGAGATAATCACGATGTAAACATTGTTTTGTTCAACGAAATCCTTTTGTTAACAAGGTTGATCAGGTCTTGTTACCAAAAAAATTCCATATGAGGCAAAACTTTGTATTCCACTAATGATTATGTTACCTCAACCTTGATAGCAATGGTCCCAATCATAATAGTTTCAAATTTTTCTCTTGGTATGGGACAATATATTTCTCCAACTTGAATGCCCTCAACATGTTCAATTGAATTCAAACCATAAGTCCTTTCGATCTTTTTGGGGAAATAGACAGTATGTTCCTTGTCATTAACATTGAAAGTCACCTTTCCTTGATTACAATTAATAACAGCTCCTACAGTATTAAGAAAAGGTCTCCCAAGAATAATAGACATATTATCATCTTCAGGCATTTCAAGCACAACAAAATCAGTTAATATCAAGCAATTATGAGCCACTTGAACAGGTACATCCTCACATGTACCAACAGGAATAGTGGTAGATTTATCAGCCATTTACAAAGATATATCAGTTGGTATCAGTTTTTCTAGTTGAAGCCTAGAGAGAAAGGAGCAACACTAAGTCCAGCTCCCAAATCACACAAAGCAGTTCTAACATAACTATTTTTAATAGAGCAAGGGATTGTTGGAATCTCTGGGTCTCCAAGTTTCTTAGGGACCTTACCGTTAAAGGAATAATTAGCAAGCAAAGTATAAATTTCTTCATTAGGGATCTTCCTTTTATTCGAGACAATATCCTTCATATACTTTGAGTAAGGAGGCAATTTAATAGCATCAGTCAAAGGAATTTGCAGGAATAAAGGTTTCATCCACTCACAAAACTTATTATAGTTTTCATCTTCCTTTGACTTGTATTTCTTATCAGGGAAAGACATAGGTTTTTGGACCCAAGGCTCTCTTTCACTACCATGTTTCTTAGCAACAAAATCTTCTTTAGTGTATTTAGTATTCTTAGTGTGCTTCTCAGGTTCTTCTTCAACTTTTTCTTCATTAGGAACATCATTTTCTTCATTACCACTTTCAGTTTCAGCATCAGAAATAGATATACTATTAGGATCTATAGCAGGTTCAGAGGGTTCTACAATAGTTTTATGTTTCTTTTTCCTTTTCTTACGAGTAGAGCCACTATTTTCAGCTTGTTGAGAATCCTGCTCAATTCTTTTGGGATGCCCCTCAGGATAAAGAGGATCCTGGGTAGCAGCTCCACTTCTAGTTCTAATTTCATAAGCATGTTTTTCTTTAGCGGCATTAATAAGCAAGTCTTTTTGTACTTTAATGAATTGATCTATTTGAGTTTGAACTATTTGAAAGTGTTTAACAATCATTTTAACATCATTAGAGGTTCTTTCCACAATATCCTTCAACTCAACAATAGCTCTAGTGTTTTCCATTAGATGATTTTGCACCCTTTTATTAAAATTATCTTGCTTAACAATAAAGATATCAAATTCTTCTAAGCATTGATCAGGAGGTTTAGAGTAAGGGATATCACCTTCATCAAAGTGTTGGAGAGAGTGTACCTCAATAGTGGGTGAGTAGGGAATAGGCTTACATAATTCTTCTATAGGAGGTAAATTCTTGACATCTGCAACTTTAATTCCCTTCTCCTTAAGACATTTCTTAGCTTCCTTCATCACTTCATCATTTAATTCAATAACTCCCCTCTTCTTTGATGTTGGAATAGGCATTGGAATAGTAGGTTCAGGTACAATTACTTCAAGTATAGCTTGTTTAGGAGGAGTCCAATCTTCATAGTTCTTACTTATTTTATCCATTAATTCCTCAACTTCCTTAGGAGTCCTATTCCTGAAAACACAATCAGCACAACTATCTAGGTATGTCCTAGATTCTTCAGTTATTCCATTATAAAATATATCAAGAAGCTCATTCTTAGGTAATGGACTTCCAGCCTGTGCATGAATCAAAGCACAAAACCTTGCCCAAGATTCAGGCAATACCTCTTTTTCTCCCTGTTTAAAATCAAAAAGTTCCTGCCAAATAGCATGTCTAGCACTAGGAGGAAAATATTTCTGCAGGAAAGCACTAATCAAGCAATCACGGCTATCAATAGATCCAGGAGGTAAATTACTAAACAAAGTTTTAGCTTCTCCTTTCAGTGAAAAGGGGAAAATCTTAGCAACAAAGTAAGTACGCATCTTAATATCATCAGAAAACAAGCCACTCATGGTAGAAAGTTCATTCATATGTGCTACTGCAGTTTCATTCTTAGTCCCACAAAAAGGTTCTTTCTCAACAACAGCTATGTAAGATAGATCGAGAGAGAAATCATAATATTTATCTATAATGTTTATGGGATAGGCAGCAAACTTAGCAATAGGAGATAATTTGGGTCTAATAGTACGCCTCTCAAGGAGACTCTTAGCAGCGCTCCTATCATGGGTGTTTTTACATTCTTTAATAAATTCATCGGTCATCTCAACATAACCATCTTCAATATCATAACTTTCACTAGACTCAGGTGAACTAACAGGTGTGGTAGTGTCTTCATTAGGAGTTTCAGTATTTCCAGCTATAGTTCTAGCAATCGTAGCATCTAGGAAAGGACCTAATGAACCACTCTTATCAAGCGCAGTAGAAGCAGCATCATAAGCATCAGAAGTTTCAGATTCAGCAGTAGTCGCAGTGTGTGTAGCATCTGTATGTGGTGGTGTAACGAGCTTACTTATAACAGATGGTGAATCAAGAGCAACAGAGGTGTTCAGAACCGTACCTCTTCTTGTAATGGATGGTAAAATAGGAACCTTGCCATCAAGAGACTTACCCATGATGGATGGATAGCAGCGAACAATAGAGAATCCAAGTGAACTTAATAAATAAAGCTATGCTCCCCGGCAACGGCGCCAGAAAATAGTCTTGATGACCGACAAGTATAGGGGTGTATCGCAGTATTTTTGAGGGAAGTGAAACCCAATTTATTGATTCGACACAAGGGGAGCCAAAGAATATTTATAAGGCTTAACAACTGAGTTGTGAATTCAGCTGCACCTGGAAACAATATTGCTCACAGCAGTTTATTAGTAGCAATAGTTTTGTAGTAGGAATAGTAAAGCAGCAACAGTAGTAAAGTAAAGACAGCAGTAACAATAGCAGTAAACAGTAGGACTCGAGTGCGGTAGGCATAGGGATGGATGGACGAGCGTTGCATGGACAAGACAATTCACATAGCAATCCGAACATAGGGCAATTGCAGATAAATAAGATAAAGCATCCAAGTACTAGATAATCCTAGGCATGTGTTCCATATATAGTCAAGCGTGCTCCCAATGAGAACTTGCACAACATCTTTTGTCCTGCCAGCCCGTTTGTAGCGGGGCCTTAAGGGAATTACTGGCAATTAAGGTGCTCCTTTTAATAGAGCACCGGAGCAAAGCATTAACACTCCATGAACACATGTGATCCTCACGTCAAAACCATTCCCTCTGGTTATCCTGATTTCTATCACTTCGGGGCCATTGGTTCCAGCCAACAACGTGTGTATACAACTTGCAGATAAGACCAAAAACAATACTATCATAATGAATCAATAACATGTTCAGATCTGAGATCATGGCACTCGGGCCCTACTGACAAGCATTAAGCATAACAAGTCGCAACAAAGTCATAAAGCACTAATATAAGATACTAGGCACCATGCCCTAACAATCTGATGCCATTACATCAACGATCTCATCCAATCCCTACCATCCCCATAGCCTACAGTAGGGGATTACTCACTCATAGATGGGGAAACATGGATGGTCGATGGAGAAGCGATGGTGATGATGATGGCGATGATCTCCTCCAATTCCCCGTCCCGACAGGGTGCCAGAACGGAGTTTCTGGTGCTGTTTCGTGGAATCTGGTGGTGGCAGCGGCGCAGAACTCCTTCTAGAAAAACGTCGACCCCCCCTGAGTTTTTAGGTCAGAAGGTAACTTATAGGCGAAGATGGAGACCGAGGGGCAGTCTGGGGCGGCCAGACCACCCCTTGGCATGGCCTGGGCTTGCCCGCGTGGCCAGGTGGTGTGGCCTAGGCCCAGCCCCCCCTCCGTCTCGTATTCTGGCTCCGGGAGTCTTCTGGTGAAATAGGATTTTTGGCATATTTTCCGGGATTTTTCCTGATAATCGATTTTCTGCACAAAAAGTAGACACCAAGACAATTCTGCTAAAAACAGCGTCAGTTCGTGTTAGTTGCATCCAGATCACATAAGTTTAGAGGAGAAACAATAGCAAAAGTGTTCGGGAAAGTAGATACGTTTTGGACATATCACATGGTTGTCATCTTTATTGTGTTGATAATTTCCACACAAATACTTACATACAAAATATTATAAAAGATGAGATTTTACCAAAATATGACAGGACTAATACGTGTTTTGTTCTTATTAATGAAAAGGAGGAATCCTCCAAAGTTTCTTCTATTATCTCTAATAATAAACCAGGGTATATGGAGAAGCTTCCTTTCAAGCCTCTCCCTCCTAAAGAGGAGAAGAAAAAGAATAAGAGGAGTAAAAGGAGGGATGAAACGGTATTTTCCCCTAAGCATGTTGCTCTTATTATAGTTTTTGATCAGTCTGAACTCGATGATGTTCCTGTGCCTGTTACCTATAGTAGTGATCATGATTGGGAAAAACACACTTCTTTTGATATTGAAAATCTCTTTGGTACCAATTCCGAAAATGATGATATTAATAATTCTTGTACTATTAGTGTTATCCATGTTCCTTCCAATGATGATATGTTTACAAATGAACACACTTTGGAAGATAACTATTCTATTGCTTATGATGATACTATACCTCAAATGTATGATGATTACAATGATGAATATGATATTTTCAGTCCACCTACTATTGAGGAGAAAATTAATTATGATTAAAATATGCCTCCTATATTTGATGATTATGGTGATGAGAATAATAATGATAGCTATTTTGTTGAATTTGTTCCCACTACAATTAATAATAATGACTATGTTTATGTGGAGAGTATTAATTCTTTTATGCATGTGGCTCATGATAAGAATGTTTTATGTGATAGTTATATTGTTAATTTTATTCATGATGCTACTGATATTTATTATGAGAGAGGGAAACATGGTTTTATGTATCTCAACAATATTAAGTTTCCCCTCTTTATGTTGAAAGTTCGGAAGTTGCACTTGTTTTGCTTTCCTATGCTTGTTTCTTTGTGCTTTCATGACTTGTTTCTTTACAAGATTATTTTACATAGGAAGTGGGTTAGACTTAAATTTGTTCTATATTTGCTTCTTGATGCTCTCTTTTACTTCAATTCATATCCTTATGTGAGCATCATTGAAATTTATCATGCCTATCTTAATGGCTATAAAGAAAGAGCTTTTTGGGAGACAACCCAATATATTTTTGCTTTCAGTTTATTTTTATTTTGTTGAGTCTTGGAACTTATTACGTCAGTAATAACCTCTCCTTATCCTTTTTGTGTGGTTTTTGTGCCAAGAATAACCTCGAATGGGAGAGAAGTAAGACTTGGGAAAGTTGTTGTCCCAAAACAGATTTTTGTGCTTCACTGTAAAAATTCGTAAAAAATCTCTATACATCGGATTGAGCTGTAATTGTTTGTGCTTCTGCCCTAGGTTATTATCTAACTTTATTTAGTTTATCACTTTTCTATTTGAGCAACAAAAGGTCTTTGAAAAATCGGTTTTTACCTGCTGGTCTGTTTTGACAGATTTCTGCCATTATTTGCATTTGCCTCTTGATCTCTTTCTCTTTGAGTTCTCTTTGATCACTTGATCTTTTAGAAGGAATTACTACAGTAGCTTGTGTTTTAATGGATGTTTTACTTGTGTTGAAACTAAACCCAAAGACTTATTATCTTGAATACAGTAATGTTGCTAATGAAGATTGTGTGAAGTTTTGTATGAAGGAAATTTTCAAGTGTAGGGAAGAATAATGTGATGAGATGAAGTATGGACAGAAGCTCAAGCTTGGGGATGCCACCCGTGTTAGCCCAAGAAATATTCAAGAGGTACAAGCGTCAAAGCTTGGGGATGCTTAAGGCATCCCCTTCTCCATCAATAAAAATCTCAGGTTTTCTCCCAAAATACTTCATTTTTATTGTTTCATGCACAATTGTGTTGTTCTTGGAGCGTCTTTCATTTTTGTTTTTTGTTTTATTTTGCTTAGTTTGCTTGAATAAATTGGTTGGACCCCCACATTCATACATAGTTTCAAATAAGTTGATTTGGATTGGAAAAGAGTAGGAAAGTTCATGCTTATAAGTGGTATAAAAGGAGCTTGTTTTTGACTATGGCCTAGGCTTTGTCATGTCATGTTTGATATTGCTTTGACTTTATGCTTAGTGATTATTGATGTAGCATGACTTGTTACAAACAACTGAGATTGCTTAATGTGCCTTGAAAAAATCATGTGTTGTTTTAGCATATGAAAGCATAATATTGTGGTATGCTCCTTTGATGCTTTATTTGGGTTGACTTGGCGCATGCTCACACCATGTTAAGACTATACCAAGTCACCATAGCCTCTATGATCATTTAGTTTTCGACTTGTAATATCACTTTATGCTTTAATTAATAATGTTATGTCGCTTTGCATGATTATGGCCATTATTGCTCTCTTAGTTGGTCGCTCCCAGTCTTTTGCTAGCCTCCACATGTACCAAGTATGAGTTCCACTCATGCATCCAAATCCAAATAAAACCAAGTTATTCCAAAGATTCCACCATACCTACCTATTAGCATTATTGCTATTCCAAGTATATTCATGTTTTTATCTACCTTGCAAATTAAACTTGTTATGTGAAAATTAGTGATTGAAGCTCTCACGAACTTGATGGCACACTTTACTTTTCTTGCACTTAATAAACTTGAACCATTGTGCCCATCTATGTTATGTATATGCTTGCTTTTTATAAGTTGTGAATTAGCAGAACCATGTTACCATGGGAACGCTTTCAACATTGCACTTTATTTAGTTGATATCATGTTCTTTTGCTTATGGATCCTGGCGGTGTGAAATAAAAGGAGAGCTTGTAAGGCTCATGGAGTTCGTATATGTGTTAGAGAAACGTCTGCGCGGCTAGTCTAAGCCATGCCTAATCATGGTGGAAACCTGCAGCATAACCATAGTGAGCAATCTATGAAGCCTCCTCAATAAAAAATCCTATGCAAATAGGAAAACAAAAAAGAAGAAAAAACTCCTATGCAAATAGGAAATAAAAGGATCGTTGAGATGCTCATTGTTTGTTTGCCTTGTCATTTTGATATGGGAAAGATTCCGTATCATCGGGCAAGGGGTACCCCGTTGGCGGTTCTCTATGATACACATATACTTACAATGACAAGAACTTACCTGTGACTAAAGTTGACGTGGCATCCCGCAAAACCACTACTAGAAAATCGCGTTGTTTTTATGCATTACATCATCATGACCGCATGCTCATGTCATCATGCCACCTTGCATTTGAGCATCTCATGTCATCTTGCATTTGTTTGCATAAAACTATTTTTCGGAAAGTATGCTTTTGTTTTCCTAAACGCCCCGTCTTTATTTCAAATTAAAACCCGGGTCTCCGGATTATTTCGTTTCGTCTATCAACGGTTTGCAAAAGCCTCGTTTTTAATAAATAAAATATTTAAATTCTTTTTTGGGAGGCAGCCAGCCAGGCCTGAAAGCCTAGCCGGCCACCTCCAAAATTAAATCCTAATCTGTCTAAATCCCCAAACCCTTTCTACCAAAAAACCTACCCAGCTTTTCCTACCCAGCCCCTCCACCTCACCCCACCCTATCACCTCGCGCCACCTCACCCTGACCCTTTCTTCCACCCACTCAATCACAGCCACCTGGTCCACTCCTCTGGCCCGCCTGCAGCCGTTTTCCCGCCCGGGCCCCACCTGTCGTTGCCCGCTCGTCCCCGCCAGCGGACACGCCCTCGACGTGGCCCCGGCCCACCCGCGAGACCCCCAGGCACGCACCACACGCGCGCGTCGCGTCCCAGCCCCAGTGGCCGACACGCTCCATCGCTCCTGGCCCTACCACCACGTCTCGACCGACAGCCGCCTGGCCTCAATCTCTCCGCCCACCTCGGAATCCTCGCCCTCTCCCCCTGCGAGCCCCACCTCCGTCCTTCCCTTCAGCACCTACCGCCGCCAGCGCGTGATGCCGCCTCCGGCTGGAGCCCTGCCTCGCCGCCTTCGCCGCCTACCCACCGCCAGTTCCCGCCGCCGCACGGCCGTTCCCCCGCCGGCCCGCAACCTTGACCTCGACCTCAGCCCCGTCGAGCACGGCCTCGCCGCTCCTCCTCCACGCGAGCCCCGCGACGCGACGCGACCCCGCCGCCAGGCTCGCTCCGCCGCCGCGCTCTCCTACAGTCGCCACTCGGCCGCCCTCCGTCTTGCCGCCCCATGCCGGAACCACCTCGCCTCCTTCCCGGTTCTCCCCGAGCCCCGCGAGGCCCCTCCTCGTCGACCCCCTCCTCCACGTCGCCGCCTCGCTCCGGCCGCCGACCAGTCCGGCCCGACCGCGCCCGCCAGCAGGTCCCCGGTCGTCCTCCTCCGCGTTGCGCGAGCTCATCCCGGCCCGCCGCCGCCTCGCCCTCTGGCCGCAACGGCCAGCCTGCTCGCCGTCCGCACCGCAGACTCCCTCGCCTGACCACCGGCGATGCTGACAAGGCCAGCCGACGCCGTCGCCCTCTGCCGCCTGGCTCGCCTCGCCGCCTGGGCTCCACCTCCACGATCTCCTCCACGGCGCATCGCTCACCGCCAAGTTCCGGCCCGAGCGCGCGTCAATGCCCCTCCTCGCTGTCAGCACCCGCAACGAGCCACCGTTCCTACCTCTGCTGCCTGTTTACATGTGTGTGTCCTAGTATAGTTGTTGTACGGATATGTGATTGCCGTTTTGTGAAGCCGTGATCTGTCACGTGCGGTCATAACCTCTTGTCTAAGAGATCCATCGAGTACCAAGTTTGACCACCCGACGATGTGAAGTAGTCCTCGAAGATCATCGGACATGGCGCTACTTGAGGATCTCCGACAAGGGACAAGTCCTCCCGACAATCGATCCCGCTGTCCCCGTCGAACCCCGAAGACCGATCCCGGTGAGACCGAATATGAACCACATCGAACCAAGTTCGCCAAACACCAACATGTGATCTCCTTTTCCGAGACCCCCTATTTTTATAATAACATTATCACTTGTTGCATATTAAATGGTTCATATTCGCATTGCATCATGTGGGTTTGGGGGCATTATGCCGATTCACATCATAATTAAATATGGAGTCTATATGAGGGCTTTTCTAGTCTTATATCGACTCCATTTAAATTGGCATAGCGAACCGATGTCATGTTTCGCCTTGTTAATACAACATTTAAATTGCGAGGGTTCTAAACAACTTGAACCATATAATCATCTGTCGGGACCATGGTTCCGCTTAATATTGCCTAATTGCACCGCATCTTGCCATGCCATGCATCATATCATAATCATGCCGGATCTTCTGCCACAGTATTAAATATTGCATCCGGTGTTTCTGCTAGTGTTTGCTTCTTCGCGGATTAGACCGACGAGTGGATGCGAGTATCGACAAGTTCTTCGGATATGAACCTTCGGCAGTGTTTCCCAGGCGAGCATCTCTCCCCCTTTCTACCTATTTTGCATTTATAGTCTTTATTTCCTCCTGTTGATCTATTGCTATCCGTGTCACGATGTTTAGTTTCCGTACCCCAGTTATATCCCATGCAGCCTCTATATTGCCTTGGACACCTCCTATTACCTGTGTTTGGTAGATATCTGGCCTTGCGAGTCATAGTGGCTTGCTCAGGTGCGATCTCGTGTTGATGATTACCACAGTTGTTGGAATGCGGGCAGATGTTTATGGTGGAGATGTTTATTGGTGGAGATGATCATGGCTTTAAATACAACTATTAAAATGCTAGATATAACTAATGCAGAGGCATCGGTGGGCAATAGATGTTATTTGGTTCTTCCACGCTCACTTGTGTCCCGTAGGACCCCGAGTACTTGATACCTGTTCCTTGACTATTCGCACTATCCACATCCGGGAGGCCTTATGGACCCCCTTGAGCCAGAGCTTGATTCATTACTATTTCTTGGGGCCACAAAGTAGTTTGGGGATTTATTACTATCCCGTACTTATGTCATGTTACTGCTTTATTTAAGATTGTGTGTGGAGGACCTGTACTGTTTTGGATCGCGGAGTGTTTTCGCGGTATCGACAAGCCTAGTCACATTTCCAGGTTTCCAGTCGTTTACAGCCATTGACGCAAACCCTGGGTCCGTTCCGGAGGCGGCCAACTTCGTTGCGGGTAGCTTAGTGGGGTGGCCCCCTGAAATATTTATGAATCCTGTGATCGTTTTGTCGTGAAAGCCTCGTTAGGTTTTCAGTTGGTTTTTCCGAGGTTGATCGAGTGTGTGTTGCTATTTGTACACCCCTGCAGGGTAAAACTTTCTGAAAGCCGTGTCCGCGGTTATGGACGACTTGGAGCACAGTATCTCGATCATAGACAAGCAGAACTAAAGTAGTGCTATAAACTTGACTTAATCTATGACTAGTAATCAGATTCAACTATAACGGAATGTATATTAAAAATGCCCACAACTGTTGGACCTGGGTTGTTTGTTATATCTGCCTAGTAAGTCTTACAACTCTAATGGAATGTGCTAAAAGTGCCAACAACTGCTGGGTTTTGGGATTCCTCAGGACTATTATATCTGACTAGTAAGCACTGCAACTACCACTGAATGGTAATTAAAAACTGCCCACTACTTATGCTATCAGGAGGACTTATGCTATCTATATCTGAATAGTAAGTGCTGCAACTAAAACGGAATGAGTAAAATTGCCAACTGTGTGAGTTCCTTGGTCTGACTTCCTCGTTTGGTCTCGAGGGGGAAATACCAGGATGGGTTTGTTTGGTGTTAGCTTCAGGTTGGATCCGAATAGGTCTTTCTTACCCCTCTCTAATAGCCGCCAGTTGTATTGAGTCTCTATAGGTTGTTTACTGCCGCTGCGCTGCCGCTTCAGCCCACCATACCTATGTAGGCGAGCGCAGCCGAATTCTAGCCTCGCCGTGTACTGGCCTCAGTACTGACGCTCCTCTTTTTTCCTTTGCCCTTTGTCGGCACCCCTTTTGTTTTAGCAGGTTTGAGATCGCCGTCGTTAGCAGGGTTACCCTTCCGGCTTGGCCTGGGCAGGGTTATGGACGCCATTGGTTATTCTTCAGGGCTCTTAGCCCCATTTGCATTTTGTCCGTAGTCGGACGCCCTATCGATTTCAAGGTGATTTGGATCTTTGTATTGTATATCTGTATTCTTGCCTCATGGAGTCGTGTTGTATATATATCTGTTCTGTGGGTCCCATCGAGGACTGTTGTGTAATGGTATTACTTCGTTTTCCCCCGCACGAAAGTGCCTGGTGGGCGTCCTTGAATCGTTTCTATGCGGGTTTGGCGGAAAGGGCTAAAACTTGCATAGGACCGATTTGAGGGTGTTACAGAGTGGTATCAGAGCTCAGCAATTACGATACCCCACAAGTCCAGCCTGTAGGATAACCTAGCTAACGGCCGAAGTAGAGTGTCAAAACTATTTTTGCAAAAATCGGTTGGATAGATCTGATTAGGTCTGATTTTACTCCTTACCCCTCTACTATTCTCCTCTTACCTCGGCGTGTTTTGATTCTACTCTCTTATCTTTCTTCGAGTCCAGGATTCTCGTGGTTGGGTTTTCCGTCGTACCTTTGGGGTTCCGCTCCCTCCTTTGGTAACGGTGCTTCTACATCCGGTCTTCGTGCTATCTGAGGAATCCTTCATCTGTTGGACTTCTCTTTGTTCCTTGTTTGTGCCTTCTGGTGTTTTCCGACGCGACGACATCCTCTATGCCAGTTCTGATGCAGAGTCTGCATTTCTCCTTTGTTTCTGCACCTCGTTTGTCGAGATCTTCAGTCTGATTCCGAGAATGGTTGCATGTTTTGCTACTGATTGTGCGGAGTAATAGTTTGGGTGCGTGATGGATTGGCCCCCATGCCGACTACTCAATCTATTTGCTCTCGTACATTGTAGTGGATGAGAATGCATCGTTTCTCTCCTTCTGTCGAAGTTAGAGGTGGCTTTATTTGTTGATACCACTGCCTTCGCCCTTTGTTCCCGGAGTGTCTCTCGACGATCACGGACAACGACCTCTTGTTAGTGGTGTCGCGAGGATCTACACGAAGTGATAAGATTCAGACCGCCGACCTTCTTCCTAGTACCATGAGGCGGATCTCGAGGGCGAGATCCATTGTTAGTGGTGTCGAATTGTGGCATCCCGCAAAACCACTACTAGAAAATCGCGTTGTTTTTGTGCATTACATCATCATGACCGCATGCTCATGTCATCATGCCACCTTGCATTTGAGCATCGTCATGTCATCTTGCATTTGTTTGCATAAAAATATTTTTTGGAAAGTATGTTTTTGTTTTCCTAAACGCCCCGTCTTTATTTCAAATTAAAACCCGGGTCTCCGGATTATTTCGTTTCGTCTATCAACGGTTTGCAAAAGCCTCGTTTTTAATAAATAAAATATTTAAATTATTTTTTGGGAGGTAGCCAGCCAGGCCCGAAAGCCTAGCCGGCCACCTCCAAAATTAAATCCTAATTTGTCTAAATCCCCAAACCCTTTCTACCAAAAAACCTACCCAGCTTTTCCTACCCAGCCCCTCCACCTCACCCCACCCTATCACCTCGCGCCACCTCACCCTGACCCTTTCTTCCACCCACTCAATCACAGCCACCTGGTCCACTCCTCTGGCCCGCCTGCAGCCGTTTTCTCGCCCGGGCCCCACCTGCCATTTCCCGCTCGTCCCCGCCAGCGGACACGCCCGCGACGTGGCCCCGGCCCACCCGCGAGACCCCCAGGCACGCACCACACGCGTGTGTCGCGTCCCAGCCCCAGTGGCCGACACGCTCCATCGCTCCTGCCCCCACCACCACGTCCCGACCGATAGCCGCCCAGCCTCGATCTCTCCGCCCCACCTCGGAATCCTCGCCCTCTCCCCCTGCGAGCCCCGCCTCCGTCCTCCCCTTCAGCAACTGCCGCCGCCAGCGCGTGATGCCGCCTCCGGCTGGAGCCCTGCCTCGCCGCCTTCGCCGCCTACCCGCCGCCAGTTCCCGCCGCCGCACGGCCGTTCCCCCGCCGGCCCGCGACCTCGACCTCGACCTCGGCCCCGTGGAGCACGGCCTCGCCGCTCCTCCTCCGCGCGAGCCCCGCGACGCGACGCGACCCCGCCGCCAGGCTCGCTCCGCCGCCGCGCTCTCCTACGGTCGCCGCTCGGCCGCCCTCCGTATTGCCGCCCCACGCCGGAACCACCTCGCCTCCTTCCTGGTTCTCCCCGAGCCCCGCGAGGCCCTTCCTCGTCGACCCCCTCCTCCACGTCGCCGCCTCGCTCCGGCCGCCGACCAGTCCGGCCCGACCGCGCTCGCCAGCAGGTCCCCGGCCGTCCTCCTCTGTGTCGCGCGAGCTTGTCCCGGCCCGCCGCCGCCTCGCCCTCTGGCCGCGACGGCCAGCCTGCTCGCCATCCGCACCGCGGACTCCTTCGCCTGACCACCGGCGATGCTGACAAGGCTAGCCGACGCCGTCGCCCTCTGCCGCCTGGCTCGCCTTGCCGCCTGGGCTCCACCTCCACGATCTCCTCCACGGCGCATCGCTCACCGCCAAGTTCCGGCCCGAGCACGCGTCAATGCCCCTCCTCGCTGTCAGCACCCGCAACGAGCCACCGTTCCTACCTCTGCTGCCTGTTTACATGTGTGTGTCCTAGTATAGTTGTTGTACGGATATGTGATTGCCGTTTTGTGAAGCCGTGATCTGTCACGTGCGGTCATAACCTCTTGTCTAAGAGATCCACCGAGTACCAAGTTCGACCACCCGACGATGTGAAGTAGCCCTCGAAGATCATCGGACATGGCGCTACTTGAGGATCTCCGACAAGGGACAAGTCCTCCTGACAATCGATCCCGCTGTCCCCGTCGAACCCCGAAGACCGATCCCGGCGAGACCGAATATGAACCACATCGAACCAAGTTCGCCAAACACCAACATGTGATCCCCTTTTCCGAGACCCCCTATTTTTATAATAACATTATCACTTGTTGCATATTAAATGGTTCATATTCACATTGCATCATGTGGGTTTGGGGGCATTATGCCGATTCACATCATAATTAAATATGGAGTCTATATGAGGGCTTTTCTAGTCTTATATCGACTCCATTTAAATTGGCATAGCGAACCGATGTCATGTTTCGCCTTGTTAATACAACATTTAAATTGCGAGGGTTCTAAACAACTTGAACCATATAATCATCTATCGGGACCATGGTTCCGCTTAATATTGCCTAATTGCACCGCATCTTGCCATGCCATGCATCATATCATAATCATGCCGGATCTTCTGCCATAGTATTAAATATTGCATCCGGTGTTTCTGCTAGTGTTTGCTTCTTCACGGATTAGACCGACGAGTGGATGCGAGTATCGACAAGTTCTTCGGATATGAACCTTCGGCAGTGTTTACCAGGCGAGCATCTCTCCCCCTTTCTACCTATTTTGCATTTATAGTCTTTATTTCCTCCTGTTGATCTATTGCTATCCGTGTCACGATGCTTTAGTTTCCATACCCCAGTTATATCCCGTGCAGCCTCTATATTGCCTTGGACACCTCCTATTACCTGTGTTTGGTAGATAGCTGGCCTTGCGAGTCGTAGTGGCTTGCTCAGGTGCGATCTCGTGTTGATGATTACCATAGTTGTTGGAATGCGGGCAGATGTTTATGGTGGAGATGTTTAT
This sequence comes from Avena eriantha, assembly GCA_910589775.1. Taxonomy (NCBI): domain Eukaryota; kingdom Viridiplantae; phylum Streptophyta; class Magnoliopsida; order Poales; family Poaceae; genus Avena; species Avena eriantha. The sequence goes on from OU342744.1 coordinate 38,425,789, forward strand.
TGGTGGAGATGATCATGGCTTTAAATACAACTATTAAAATGCTAGATATAAATAATGCAGAGGCATCGGTGGGCAATAGATGTTATTTGGTTCTTCCACGCTCACTTGTGTCCCGTAGGACCCCAAGTACTTGATACCTGTTCCTTGACTATTCGCACTATCCACATCCGGGAGGCCTTATGGACCCCCCTGAGCCAGAGCTTGATTCATTACTATTTCTTGGGGCCACAAAGTAGTTTGGGGCTTTATTACTATCCCGTACTTATGCCATGTTACTGCTTTATTTAAGATTGTGCGTGGAGCACCTGTACTGTTTTGGACCGCAGAGTGTTTTCGCGGTATCGACAAGCCCAGTCACATTTTCAGATTCCCAGTCGTTTACAGCCATTGACGCAAACCCTGGGTCCGTTCCGGAGCCGGCCAACTTCGTTGCGGGTAGCTTAGTGGGGTGGCCCCTTGAAATATTTATGAATCCTGTGATCGTTTTGTCGTGAAAGCCTCGTTGGGTTTTGAGTTAGTTTTTCCGAGGTTGATCGAGTGTAGCATGAGGAATGGTACTCGTAAGTAAGGGGCATGAGATTTTCAGCTTATAACTTGTCAAGCATACCCTCATATATGTTCACTTTAACCTTAATCACCTAAAGATGCTTATGATAGGGGGAATGAGAGATGAAAGCTAATAAGTACCATAATTTTTGGAAGCTCTTTATGAGACTTGAATCCCTTCTTCCTTCTATGAAGGACCTTTCTTTTACTTTTATGTTGAGTCTCCATCTTCTATCTTTATGCACCTATTGAGAGAGCATAGTGGTCATTCTTAGTTTAATGTGCATTGTCCCAAAACTTATTGATTGATTCATAACTTTGATATTGCTTGTTCTTAAACTATTTGTATCTAGTCACCCTTATGAACTTTAAAGGTGTCCTATGCATTTATATTTTGCTACACCATGAGGGACAAGCTGAATACCATTCTCATTATGTTTTCTATATGTGGAAAAAACAAACGTCTTTCAAAGCATTGTTATTCATGAATCTTTTGTTTATACCTTTTCATGTTACAACATAGTTGCTATGTCTTATTGTTAGAACTATATCTTTCATGCTATGTTAAAGTACTATGATCCCAGCTATCAATGTCTTACAAATACCTTGATCAAGATTATGATGGTGCATGTCACCTTAAAAATTATTATTTTTATCACTTACTTACTCAGGGACGAGCAGGAGTTAAGCTTGGGGATGTTGATACGTCGTAAATGTACCTATAATTTTTGATGCTCCATGCTTGTTTAGTATTTACTTTCTTATGTTTTGTTCATACTTTGAAGTATTTTTATACATTTTATGGAACTAGCCTATTAACAAGATGTCACAGTGCCAGTTTCCTGTTTCTGTTGTTTTGGTTTCAGAAAAGCTCGTAAAGAAATATTCTTGGAATTGGACGGGACAAAAGCCAAAGTTCCTATTTTACCAGAAGACTCATGGAGCTAGAAGACGAGACGGAGAGGGGCCATGAGGGGCCCACACCTCCTGGTGGCGCGGGCTAGGCCATGCCGCGCCAGGGGGTGGTGTGGCCGCCTCGGGCGCCCACCGACCTTGGCTCTTCGCTTATATATTCCCCTCGGGACGAAAACCATAGATACCAGATCAAAATTCCACGAAAAGTTCCGCGGCGCCGCCGCCGCCACCGAAGAGGAGATTCAGGGGACAGAAGTCTTTGTTCCGGCACCCTGTCGGGACGGGGAAGTGCCCCTGGATCCATCTTCATCGACTCCACCGCCATCTCCATCGTCGTTTCTGACTCCCATGATGAGGAGGGAGTAGTTCTCTCTCAAGGTTAAGGGATCTACAAGTAGCTATGTGTTCATCTCTCTCTCTATGCGTGATCTTATTGAGATCACGAACTTTGTAATCTAGATCTATTCTGCTACTCAAGTGCTTTAATTAATCTCTGCTTATCCCCACGTGTGTGAAGTTGATAGTGTGCACACTGTGTGGCACTTTGGCTAAGGTTAGATAAATACTCATCATGAGTATAATTTGAGTTGCATGTCTCTATGAGATTGTGGTGTTTGTTGGAACCATCTAGCGCTTAAGGTGATAGTGAGAGTTTATCTAGATGGGGAATGCGAACTTTAAGGTGTGCGGTTATAGCCCTACATCGTCCAACCAGAGAGTAGTTCAGTGTAGTATCAGAAAGAGAAGATATTTATATGAGAGTGTCCATTAGTGAAAGTATGATCCCTATGCCTTATTTCTAAGCATTGAAACACCGTTTACAATCAATTATGTTACATGTTTGCTTGCTGCCACTCTTATTTCAGATTGCAATTACCACTTATAATCATCCATATTACTTGTATTTCACTATCGTTTCGCCGAACTAGTGCACCTATACACCTAACAAGTGTATTGGGTGTGTTGGGGACACAAGAGACTTCTTGTATCTTGATTGTAGGGTTACTTAAGAGGGATACATTTGACCACTTCCTCCCTGAGTTCAATAAACCTTGGGTGATCCACTTAAGGGAAACTTGTTGCTGTTCTACAAACCTCTGCACTTGGAGGCCCAACACTGTCTACAAGAATAGAAGCATTCATAGACATCAAAGGCCCATCTGAAGATTATGTTGTCATCCATATTAGGTAAAAAGTCCCCTCGCCGTGTCCCCTAGTAGTGTAGAAACCTCCATAAACAGGTTGCGATAGAGACGACCATAAATGGAACGCACTAGTACACTGGTAGATAACTTGCAAGAGAGAAGTGTTTTTATCATTAATTTTTTATCACTTCTACATAGCCATAGAAACCAAATAACATAAATCACTCCTATCCTAAGGAGAATTTTGTACTTGTTATCTATACCCTACAGCCAATTCCCACAAAAATTGGCAACACTATGAGGTGGATAGAAGTTTGAAGCTACTTGGATGACTCACCATATAGAACGGGAAAAATTGCATTTGAAGAAGGGATGCTTAGTCGTCTCATCATTGTGATAAAAACATATTTCATACTCTCATACCAATTTCGCCTAACAAGGTTGTATTTAGTAACAATAACACACAATAAAGATACAAAGAAAATACTTTGATCTTTAGAGGTATCTTCATCTTCCAGATTTTCCTATTGTCAACAGATAAGTCTAGTTGTACTAGTGATTTGTACATATGATCAACCTCGAACCTACCATTCTCATGTACATTCATCGGGCCCAGGTGTTAAATAGACTAAGGCCAAGCGTGGAAGCAAGTCATTTCAAGAAGCAAGCCTGGGTCCAAGTAAATCTCTTCTCAGGGTCACATTTGGAGGAGAATACTCCAAAACCGTAGTGATTGTATCACCCATATGATGAACAATATCGTACAAAGCAGTATACTATTCTCAGAGTGTAGCATTACCTAGCCCCTTGTCCACCTAGATACCTATTTCTGATCCATCCTCAATAAAAAAGATCTAAATCGTAGGAAATGTTTTTCGTAGCCATTAGATAAGCCCAAAAATGTGAATCGTCCAGTTTCCTATATAGCTGGGGTAATGCATTTGAGCCAACATATTTTTGTTAATGAGATTTTGTTATACCCCATCTTCGGTAAGTAGAAGAGCTATTTACCAAGAAGGGTCGTATTCTTGACATCAAGATCATGAATATCTAGCCCATCCTGGTCTTTGGGTGGCAACCATACTTCATTTAGCTGGTCGATATTTCTTTTTCTCACGGTCATCTTGCCAACAAAATCTTCATCGGAAGCAATCCAATCATTTTAAGACTCCTTTTAGTAGTTGGAAGAAGGGTATCATATGCAGTACCATGTTACTTAGTACTGATTTAATGAGAATCAATCTTCACCCTAAGGATAACAATATACTTTTCCAACCATTGAACCTTAATTGTATTATCTCCTCAACAAATTTCTAATCAATATTTGTAAGTCTTTAATAATGTATCAGTATACTGAAATATCTAATTATAAACTGGCCTTGACTGCAGCCAAATAACTCATCATACAAATTGTCCTCGTCTTTAGACTCACCGAAGCAAAACAATTCACTATTATGAAAATTAGTTTCAAACCGAAGACTTTCTCGAAAGCTGACATAATTAACTTCGGATTTCTTGGTTTTATGAAAATTAGTTTCAAACCCGCGAGTTGTTAATGGAAATCGGAGAAACTTTTTAATCAAAAAGCAGTCTGTAGTGAGGGGCCCAGAGATCCGCGGTTGCAGCATCCAGCTTGCCGGTGAGATGTGGGTGCCGGCTATGCCTATGCTGGTCTTACTTAACCAACCTACAAGGCTGGAGATAGACTAACTTAATAGTACTAAGGCATGTTGTGGTCGCATTTTCTAGCCGAACATCCCAATGGTAGTAGTACTAGCATAGCATTCCAGCTGCACCCGAACCGTGTCTGCAGCAGCAGGGGCGGCACTCCATCAGTTCGAAACTACGTGACGTTTTAGACGACATGGGCACACGTCCTGGATGCAGCATTGTTTTCGTTTTTTTGGTTCATGTAAATTAATACTCTATGAGACCGTACTTCTTTTAAGGCAGCCAGCTATTTACGAACCGATACAGCGAGAGACAACGACGTTTAATTGCAAGACAAAAGCGGAGCGATGGCGAGCATTTTGGATTCATCCGGTGCCGGTGGGTGTTGTTTTGTTCTTCTGAAAAGGAAATGGTAGTTGGGGTGGCACCGTCGCATTTAGATCGCCCACTCTCCTCCTCCTGTCTTAACACTCACTGATTAATTAATCGTCAGCTTTGTTTGTCCATTAGATTAGTACTAGTCCCACGCGCGCCATAGTCAAATGGACTGTGCTACGCTAGCTAGGGACGCAGCAGCTCCACTTGCCTACTTGGCGAGTTGTCTGCGGACGTGGAGGTCCAGAGGAATCTCAGACAACCACCTGCACTGCAAGTAGCAATCAAGCTCCACCAATGGCGGTTACTCCCTAATTAAAAGGAAGAGAATGCTACGGACAAGTGTTTTCGGATAAATAGGAATTTAAATATATATTTATTATATGTTAATTGTGAATTAATATATTCTAAATAATATTTAGATTAAGATTTATAAAGTCAACTTTTATATTAGGCCAAATCCCGGAGGAAAATAACCTAGAATAAAAGCTGCAGAAAAAAATAAAGGGAAAAAGAAAAAGAAAAACGCTTGCCACAACTGGGCCCAGCTCGACCCCGGCCCAAGGAGCTCGCGGGGGAGCTGGCCTGGCTGGGCCGCGGGGTCAGCCGGCCCACCCGAGACACGTCGGCAGCAGCCCACCCGGGCGCTGGCCAACGGGCCGAGGGAGAGTGGCGGCGGCCCACTCGGGGCGCTGGACGGGCCATGCAAGGCGCACGGGCGAGCGCCGGCCCAGCGCGGAGCGCTGGTCGCTACCGCCGCGGGCAGGTGGCTGGCAGGCGCGAGGTGGGCCGCGCAAAAGGCCCACCCGGCAGTTGTGCTGGCTGCTGCTCCCCTTTTTCCTTTTATTAGCTATTTTCTGTTTTTTGTCTATTGGGCTAAGTTGATTCAGCCTAATCGGCCAAGACGAAAATTCCTGTAATTTTTCTTTGATTATTAGTCCCACATGGCTAACCCAATGGGGAGGGCACACCCCCTCCGTCTATATAAAGGGGTGCACATGGGAGGACTAAAAGACACACAACTTGAGAAGTCCTTTGGTTGACTTTCTTCCTCCCTTTCTCTATACCTTGTGACCATGGCCCCAAGTCTGGGCTGTACGATCAAGGCACACCTGCAGTATGCCATTGCGCTGCAGGGATTCCTAGCCGGATATCAACTTCCGCACTCTTGACAGGATCGGGGAGCCGGAGGTCTCATCGTGCACCGGATGTGTACGAAGACACGAGGCGCAACACTTGAGGCGCTTAAATGTCGTGAGCCGGAGCTGTTGCACGATGAAGATGAAGGAGCAAGGGGTGCCCTGCGAGGAGCTTCGCGACCTTGAGGTCAGCTACGAGTACGACTACTTCAACCACGTTCCTCGTGGAACATTAACCGCGTACCGTCTGCAAGGGTATGTATTCTCTACGCTCTGGCCGTTACCGCATTACTACATAGATAGATCCTAGGCAGTTTTTGAGGTTTCCACGTAGGAATTTTTTTGTTTTCTGCTGCGATCCCCAACAGAGAATACTCCAAAACCATAGCGGTTGTGTCACCCACATGATGAATAGTATCGTGCAAAGCAGGATATTATTCTCGGAGTGTAGCATTACCTAGCGCCTTGTCCTCCTAGAAACATATTTATGATCCATCCATAATAGAAAAGGATTGTTTCTTCGTAGCCATTAGACAAGCCCAAAAATATGAAACGTTGGGTTTCCAATATATCTAGGATAATGCATTTGAGCCAATATATTTTTGTTTAAGGAGATTTTGTCACCCCATCTTTGGTAAGTAGAAGAGCTATTTACCAAGAAGGGTCGTATTCTTGACCTCAAGATCATAAATACCTAGCCCACCCTGGTCTTTGAGTGGCAACCATACTTCATTTAGCTGGTCGATTTTTTTCTCATGGTCACCTTCCCAACAAAATCTTCATCGGAAGCAATTCAATCGTTTTACGACTCCTTTTGGTAGTTGGAAGAAGGGTATCATATGCAGTACATGTTACTTAGTATCAATTTAATGAGAATAAATCTTCGCCCTAAGGATAACGGTTTACCTTTCCAACCGTTTAACCCTAATTGTATTATCTCCACAACAAATTACTAATCAATATTTGTAAGTCTCTAATAATGTATCAGTATACCCAAATATCTAATTATAAACTGGCCGTGACCGCAGCCAAATAACGCATTATATAGATTGGCCTCGTCTTGAGCCTCACCAAAGCAAAATAATTCACTATTATGAAAATTAGTTTCAAACCGAAGACTTGCTCGAAAGCTGACATAATTAACTTCGTATTTCTCGATTTTTTGATCCTATGTTCCATAAAGAGGATTGTATCACCGACATATTGTAGAATAGATAATCCACCATCAATAAGATGCAGAATCACACTTTTAATTTGGCCATTAGACTTTGCACGCTCAATGATAATGGCTAGCATATTAGATGTTGAATAACATTGGTGATAATGGGCCGCGTTGTCCTACCCTTTCTTTGTCTGGAACTATGTGTCAATGTAATCATTGATTTTAATGGCCACACTACCTCCTGACACAAAGTTACGGATTAAAGAACACCGCTCTACAGAAAATCATTTTATTCCGAGAGCCTCCTGGAGAAAACACCACTTGCCTTTGTCATAGGCTATCTCGAAATAAAATTTTAAAATAACCCCGTCCAATTGTTTCTCATGCGGTACTGTTTTATGAAGGACAACCATCCATCTTAGGATGTTGCGGCCTTGCATGAAATCGGTCTTAGGATGACCAACCACATGACCAGCTACTATGTTCAGCTTGATTGTTGCAACTTTGAAAGGAAAAAACTGACAGGTAGACCTGTGAGTTGTTAATGGAAATCGGAGAAACTTTTCAATGAAAAGCAGGCTGTAGCCAGGGGCCTAGAGACAGTGGCGGACCCAGAGGGTATGCTGGGTATGCCGCGGCATACCCTTGAGCCCAGCCGTCCAACCTGCATACCCGGCATACCCTCGAGCCCAGCCGTCCAACCTGCATAGTAGTAGGAGAAAAAAACATAGCTGATCGATATGCAAAACCGGTTAGCTAGATACATCCCGTGTGTGCTCCCTAGTACGAAAAAAAGGAAAAACGCGATCGATGGGCAACAACTTGGCTGAGAATCAGATCTCCGAACGCATGCGCCTCTACACCGCAGTGCCGCCACCACACATCGCGCCCTCGCCAAGCCAGTTCGCCCCCACGAAGCAGCTCCGAGCAGTCGAGCATTAGATCGCGATCAGAACTGCAGTATGTCTGCGTAGACGCCAGCACACCGAGGTCCCCCATACGCGGCACGCCGTGAGGTTTCCCCGACGCCGGCAGCCCGACACGCCAATTGCCGCAATGGCGCCATGAGGTTTCTCCAATGCCAGCAGCCCGACACGCCAATTGCCGCAATGGCGCCGTGAGGTTTCCCCGACGCTGGCAGCCCGACACGCCAATTGCCGCAACGACACCGTGAGGTTGAACCTGCCCGTCCTTCGCCGGCTGCGGCATTCCCACGACCACAAACCATTATCGACTAGTGAGGTAATTATCCAATACCCAATTTTATGAAGTTATAGATTAGTTTAGTATTTTGGGATTCAATAGTTAAATAAAAGAAAATTGCAAACACAAAATCATGATTTCTGTTTTCTATTTTTAGAAAAGGATTATATAATCTGTGGCTCTAAACTATGATTCTACCACACATGAAATCATGAATATTGGTACACATCATACATAGAGAAGTATCATACTTATATTGTTTTCCTTTTAAATTATTCAATTATGAAGAACGAGAGGTCGAGACATTGTATTTCTTTTTCAGAAACTCAAGAGGTTGAAATTGTGGCGGAAGAGGAAATTGTGAATGATACACCATTATCACCGCCTCCGGCACCGCCACCGTCACCACCGGTTTATGACATCAACAACCTTCCACATGATCGAGGTGGAAGGAAGCTGATTCAAAGTTATCATCTTAATGATCAAAATACAATTCGAAGAGCATATATTCTGGCCAGACAAGTCAAACAAATAGCATTGTAAGTTCTTTTATGCATTTTTTTAGACTATTAGTTTTGTTTGAACTATTTTTTCAACAATGTGTGCAACTTCCAAAGTTAATCCTTTAATTAGATATTATTTATTGCATCTATACCATTTTACAACCCAAAATTTTAACAAAAATCCCACAATTTTTTTATGTGGCATACCCGTCCGATAAAATCCTATGTCCCCCACTGCTCACAGATATGGGTTGCAGCATCTTCCTTGCCGGTCAGATGTGGGTGGCGGCTACGCGGGTCTTACTTAACCAACCTACAAAGGCTGGAGATAGACTAACTTAATATTAAGGCATGTTGTGGTCGCATTTTCTAGCTGAACATCCCAATGGTAGTACTACTAGCTAGCTAGCATTCCAGTTGCACCCGAAGCGTGTCTGCAGCAGGGGCACTCCATCAGTTCGAAACTACGTGACGTTTTAGACATGGGCACAGGTTGTGGATGCAGCATTGTTATTTTTTTGGGTATATGTAAATTAATACTCCATGACACCGTACTTCTTTTAAGGCATCCAGCTATTTTCGAACGGATACAGAGAGAGACAAATTAAGGCGTTTTAATCGCAAGACAAAAGCGGATCGATGGCGAGCATTTTGGACTCATCCGGTGGGTGTTGTTGTTTTGTTCGTCGGAAAAGAAATGGTAGTTGGGGTGGCACCGTCGCAGCAGCCCGCCCCCACTATCCTCCTCTTGTCTTAACACTCACTGATTAATTAAGGCAAATTAATCACCAGCTTTATTTGCCCATAGATTAGTTCCCACGCGCGCCAAAGTCAAATGGATTGTGCTACGCTAGCTATAGTAGTACTAGCTAGTAGCAGTAGCTCCACTTGCCTACTTGGCGAGTTGTCTGAGGACGTGGAGGTCAAGAGGAATCTCAGACCAACACCTGCGAGTAGCAATCAAGCTCCACCAATGGCGCTCTACCTAATTAACCGGAGCATCTATACTTGCTAGTATTATCATCGTTACTAGCAGAGTACTAGTTTTATTTAGGCTGGTATCATGCATATGCTAGCATCGTAGTATTAGTATATTTAATGATTTGTAGAATCTCAACATAAAATTGTGTGCAAGATTTATTTGCATGATGATTCTAGTTTTACGTGATATGATACCGTATCTATCTATGATACTCTAACCATCTCTTTCTTCTTTAATTATTGTGTCACATCAGATTTTTGACAACATGATATGCATGATACTACCTCTGTTCGGGATTATTAGTCTAAGAACTTGTTTATATTGTTTGATATTATAAGGGCTATCTCATTTATTAGTCTCTCTCGTTTAATGCATGTTTTCTTTTTCTTCTCACTTCTTTAATGCATGTAAAACTATTGGTGCATGTATATATAAATGATGGAGAGTTATGAAGTGTCTTGGTATTAGCAATTTGACCGAGGACTAATAATCCCAAACAGAGGTAGTAGTAGTTAGAGCAAGGACAATAGCATAGCCAGCTGCTGGCTATAAGCCAAGTGCTATGTCATCTACCGTCAACTTAGAGCTAGCATGTACAATAGTGAGCTATTTTTGCACTACATGACCCACCTCTCACTCTCTCAAAGTGCCTAGGAGCACGTGTTAGAGCTGTATATTGCATAAGAGCCTACTCTTTTTCTCTCTCCTCTTCTCTCTCTTCCAACTAGGCAAGAAAATACTATTTTAATCCTTATAGCCAGCTGACTAGGTCTTATTGTACTTGCTCTTATAATATTCTCACTAGGACCACCCTTACTACTAGTAAGTTCTTAATCATTTTGATCGGATCTCAGTTCTCACCCACACTAGTTTAAGACGATGCGCTGAAAACCAAGCAGGAATCTGTTTTTTATCGCAATTACAATAAAAAAAGATAAACTAATTCCATGGTACAAACCACAAACATGAACAACAACAGCAAGCTAAGGCGACAGAAATCTAAACTACTAGATAGCACCCACAGAGGAAACTGACTGAAGATTCATGCTACACATCACGAACAAGAAACATCAAACAACACGGAGAAGAAGCTAGGAGAAGAAGAAGAAGAAAAAAAAAGCTAATCTTGGCTGCGTGTGCTGCAGCTGGACGCCGTGCTCCGCCTGGAGGAGCGGCCGATGGACTCGTCGATCCGGGAGAGCTGTGGCCGCCACAACCGCGACGACTTGGCGCAGGACTTGTCGGCGGGGCCGGGCGGCTTCGTGGTGGCTGCCTGGTCCTCGGAGTCGGCGGGGCGGCCGGCGAAGAGCGAGTCGACGGGGCAGGCCGCGGGTGCTGCGCCGCCGCCCTTGCGGGCGAGCGCGGTGAGGCGGTTCATGAGGCAGGCGAGGTCGACGGCGGAGGACTCGGCCTGGAAGACCGAGTGCGGGAGGAGGAAGTACACCGTGCCGGGCTCCAGCGCGTCGTCGGGCCGGAACGGGGCCCGGCCGGGCTGCAGCAGGTGCGACGACGAGCAGAGCACGTAGCGGGCGCCCGAGGAGGAGGAGGAGGCGCCGCAGGAGGCGGTGGCGCGCGCCACGGTGACGGGGGGTCCCGTCGGCGGCGGCGTCGAAGTCCTCCACGTAGCCGTTTGTGTGGATCACCCGCACCCCCGCGAACGGGCGCAGCGCGCACCTCCCGGTCGTCGAGGAGAAGCCGCACCCCATGGCGAGCTAGCGAGCGAGCGAGCGAGCGAGCGAGCGAGGCTGGTGGAGAACTGGCAGGTTGGTGGTCGGAGCGAGCGAGGGAGGGGAGGGGAGAGTATAAGGCAGCTGGCGTGCCGGCCGGGGCGTTGAATGGGCTGACGGGCGTGCGTGGAGGACGGACTTGACGAAGAAGAGGCCAGGTGCGGGTGGGCGCGCGCGCTGGCGTGGTACGGACTTCGTCGCGTGGACCCGCATGGCGTGTCGTGGCGTGGTTTATAAGCAGCACAGCGCGCGCTTCATTAATTTAATTTATTTTGCACCTGGTGTGTATTTGGGTGGTGTGGGGGAGGAAGAAATGGTGTGGATTTGGATAAGCTCGCTTCGGACCACAAGGCTATGCTTATCTACTAAGTGTTTTCTGAGCTAAGTTTTAGCTAGTTAAACAAATTAATTAGTTAGTAGTACTACCATATTATGCATCACTATTACTCTACAGAACCGTTACTTGCAGAAATAAACTGTTTCGAGCCCGAGTTCCAGATTTAGCGTTACGATCGCGATCATTGGTGAGTCACTCACTGATCGACGAGTCGCTTTTAATTTCTTTAGCTAGGTTTGTCCGTCCAAGTCATGCACGTACGGAGAAACGCAACGCAAATGATGCCATCACCCGGCCGACTTCTTCTGTATGGTTGACATATAGCACAAGAAAATAAAGTGCAGATTTTTATACGCTTAGACCTTTCGGACACTGTGTCGGCGGCTGGAAAACCGTCTGCGCAAGCACACAGCCTGAGGATCTCTCGGCGGCAGCCGAGAAAACAAACAGAACCTCGATCGGAGCAAAGTGATCGGGCGTGTGTGACCTCGTGGCGCGTGGAACTCCACCTTGTATTGTACGGCAGTGGTAGGCAGGGACCAGCGCAAGTGGAGGAGAACACGTACATGTACGCACAATCTATGAGTGGATTAATTGAAGTGAAGCGCAATGCGCTTGCTCGTTGATCGCGGCCTGTGTCTAATGCTCGAAAAACAAAGAATTTTACTCCTTTCAATCCGAAAATAAGTGACTTACTAGATTCACACGTATCTAGATTTGTTTTAGTGTCTACATACATGCAGTACAAATCCAATACACTTATTTCAAGACGGAGTTATATTATTCCATATGAATTTCTATATTACTCTCTCTGTCGGTAAATAAGTGAACTGCATTTGTCGAAATTCACATGTAACTATACTTCTAGATACATGTGAATTTTGATAAATTCAAGTCACTTATTTTTGGACAGGAGAGTACTTGTTAGATTTTAAGAGTGTTGGTGGACTAAATTCTGACAATCTCAACTGGTCCTATTCAGCTGTTATAACCCTACTGTCAATCAACAACACTACAAGAAACAGGTACAAGGCCGGGTTGTCGTCAAAGGGCCATCGACATACAACCACCGGCAACCTCAGTATCGGCATATAGCACGTGGCCGTCGGCATAAATGTCTATGCCGAGGGTTTTCCACGACGGTCGGCACATGCAGACCGTCGGCAGAAAAACGCAACAGAGCCTATCGTCTAACGGCATCGACTGGTATGCCCACGATGCATTGGTCGTATCACTGCTGTCTCTGATGAGGCGTTTCCTTAGCATCGCTCTGTATTCCAGCCTCAACTTCATCAAGAGTTATATTTTCTTCATCCGGAAAATGGTCATCAAGACCGCACCCTAAGATCCACTTGTGAAGGATGCAGCGTGCAAGAATAAGCTTAATTTGAGCGAGGAAAGTGTGGAATGACTTCTTGACAAGGATTTTAAATATATTTTTTAATGCAACAAATGCCCTCTCGATGGTGACTCTCAGACTAGAGTGTTTGTGATGGGATATACCGAATAGGGTATGCCCAGCAGGACGTTCTGATTGGGTCAAAGACTTAGCGAGTAGGCCTACAGGACGGCGACTGGAATGCGACTGAGGAGAAGGCCTGGCGATTGGAGACTGGAGGCTCAGAAGCGTACTCGAAGCCCAATCGGATTAGGTCAAAGCCTCCGAATCCATATCTTATTCGGTTGTAAACTGTAAACCCTATTGAGGTGCCTCCTATATAAACCTCCCTAGGGTACTATAAGGACTTACGTTCCATCATACACCCCTTCAAACGACTCGCTACTTAGACGCCGAGCTCGCCACCCCTGTAACTCGCTCTCCATCAATCTAATCTATCAGGAGTAGGTCTTTACCCTCTAGGGGGCCGAACCTGGGTAAACCCATGTGCATCCGCCCCCATCTCGCACTACATATGGCCGCCAGCTCTTGCCCCCGATTCTATCAATCGCTGCCTGTAGCAGCGACTGCCGTGGCCATTTCCACGACAGTTTGAGATTGAACATCTGGTCCCTATTTTCCGGTATGTTCGTTGGATAGAACTAGTTCACATGATACTTGCTTTTCCTGAAGGGTTAGAATCCTAGGCCGACAAGCATATCCGGTGTCTTCTAGATAGAACTTCCCATCAGGGTTTCCCATCAGGTCTAGATAGGTTGTCAGCAAAAATTCTTACATCATTGGCTGATCCTTGCCAACCAGTTAACGCATATGAACTTGAGATCAAAATCAAGAGTAGGACACACATTCTGGCTGATGTAGTACTTCCTTCCTTTATATGTTGTTGACTATAATTTTCTACACTCAAGCAGTCACATGAGTACCATCGATTGAGCCAGTACAATCCTATGATGACAAGAATAAACAATCATGCTTATGTGCAATGAAGTATTCTGATGAAATTAAAAAGAAGTATTAGTGCTCACCCTGAAATACGGATACCATATGTGGGTGGTTCATATCTTGCTTGGTGTTTCACCATATGCTGGCTTCACGTATCTCTTCTCTGATCTCCTCAACTGCATACATGATTTGGTTGAAATAGTGGAAATTGTTGAAAGGGCATGTATGCCCCATGTGTGGTTTTGGTAATTAATGACAATCTCTATGGACTAATGTTTGAATTGAGTTTCACTTGTAGGAATTGTCCATGTCATCACTTGGACCATGTGTTGGTTTCAAGGTAGACGAAAAGAAGATCAAGAGTGTCTTGAAGAAGATGGAGTTCCTCATGTGCATCTTTAAGACATTATCCTTACGGGGATAGAAAAAATAAAGTGCAAGCTCAAGATGCACCATCTCTAGAAGATCTCATGCTTGAAGCTTGCCATTCTCGGTAATCATGGATTGACAAATACAAGTTCTCGGAAGTGGTCTCCCTTGGTGTATGGGGGAGCAATTCGCAAGTCTTCTACAAGTAAGAGCGGGAAGGAGCAATCAATAATGGTGTTCCAGCTTGAGGAGGACAAGATGGTCTACATCAAGCTCAAGGGAATGCTCATGATCTTGATAGGTTTTCTCTTTTGTCAACCTCATGTTGTTAGTTGGGCGGTTGGGTTTAGGATAGATAGTCGTACTATTAAGAGGGGCTCTCAAGTGAGTGACTCGATTGCATCTTTCGGAGAGAGCTCAAACCTTTGCATCCTTGCATCATCTTTTTGGTTGTTGTTAGGTGATGGCCCAAGCCATCTCTAGCTCGTTGGGGAACCCCAAGACAAAGGTATGATGAGCACATCAGCAAGTTTCTCTTAGTTATGAAACCAAGGTTATCGAACCAATAGGAGCAAGGAAACACCTCCAAGGTGTTGTTGCCAACTTGGAATCATGCACAACACAATCATCGAACATTGCCCCCAACTTACAGTGAGGTTGTTAATCTCACCGGTTTTGCTGAAAACAAAGGATTAAACATATTGTGTGGAAGAAAGTAAAAGTTTGCAGAAAGTAAACAGAAAACAGTAAACAGTTGCAGATTGATGGTAAAAGAAAGGACCGATGTCCATAGTTCACTAATGGTGGTTCTCCTTAAGATAGATAACATGTTGGGTGAACAAATTACAGCGGGACAATAGACAAACATCGAGAAAGCATACATGCATATACTAATCATCTTGACTCCTTTGAGATTCGATTGGGCATTACAACATTATGCATAGACCGTAATCCAACTGCATCTATGACTAATAATCCACCTTCAGATTATCATCCGAACCCCCTCCAGTATTAAGTTGCAAGAAACAGATAATTGCATTACGCATTGCGTGTAAAGTAAACAATACGATTGTTCTATGAACAAAGGATTGTTGTTTTCTCCCTAGTAGCAACAACACATCTAGTACCTTAGAGATTTCTGTCACTTCCCCAGATTACTAGAGGCATGAACACACTATCGAGCATAAATACTAACTCTTGGAGTTGCTAGCATTTACTTGGCCAAGATAGCTATTAACAACGAAAAGCATGCAAGATCACAAATAACAAAGACATGATAGAATCAATAATCAATCTGAAATAGCATCAAAATATCCATCGGATCCTCGCAAACACAACATGTAGGATTACAAATAGATGATCTTGATCATGAAAGGAGCTCACAAGATCTAAACATGATAGGACAAAGGAGAAGAACCAACCATCTAGTTACTACATGGACCCGTAGTCCAAGGATGAACTACTCACGCATCACACCGGAGGCTTGCATGGTGATGAAGAAGGCCTCTAGGGTGAATTCTCCCCTCTGGCAGGGTGCCGGGAAGAGCTTCAGATCCCTCCCGATCTAGGGATGGAGATGACGGCGGCTATAGGCTCTTTCGTGAAATTTTGATTGGGTACTTAGGGTTTCTATATCGGAGGCATCGTATAGTCAGAAGGGAAGGCCGAGGGGGTGCCGTAGGCGGCCACACCACCCCCTGGCACGGGCCAGGCCTGGCCGCACGGCCAGGTGGTGTGGCGGCCCTCTGGCCCCTCTCCGTCTCGTATTCTAGCTCTGTGTCCCCCTCGGTGAAAAACTGACTTTGGCTTTTGTCCCGTTCAATTTCGAGAGTATTCATTTTCTAACTTTCTTGGAACCAAAAACAGCAGAAAACAGGTAACTAGCACTGTGGCATCTTGTTAATAGGTTAGTCCAAGAAAGTGTATAAAAAGTACTCCAAAGTGTGGACAAAACATAAGAAAGTAGATAAAAACCAAGCATGGAACATAAAAAATTATAGATACGTTAGCAACATATCAACATCCCCAAGCTTAACTCATGCTGATCCTCGAGTAGGTAAGTGATAAAAAGAAAGAATAATTTTTGAGGTGACATGCACCATCATAAACTTGATCAAAGTATTTGTAAAACATAGAAAGCTGGGATCATAGTATTTCAACATAGCATGAAAGATAAAGTTCCAACAATAAGACATAGCAACTATGTTGTAACATGAAAATGCACAAACAAAAGATTCATGAATAGCAATGCTTTGCAAGATGTCTGTTTGTTTCACATAAAGAAAACATAGCATACTGGCATTCAGCTTGTCCCTCATAGAGTAGAAAATCCTACTTGCATAGGAGACCTCCAAAGTTCATAAGGGTGACTAGATACAAATAGTTTAAGAACAAGCAATATCAAAGTTATGCATCAATCAACAAGTCTTTGGACAATGCACATAGAACTAAGAATGGCCACTAAGCTCTCTCAATAGGTGCATAAAGATAGAAGGTGGAGACTCAACATAAAAGTAAAAGAAATGCCTTCATAGAAGGAAGCAGGGATTCAAGTTTCATAAAGAGCTTCCAAAAATTATGGTACTTATTAGCTTTCAGCTCCCATTGCCCCTATCATAAGCATCTTTAGGTGATTAAGGTTAAAGTGAACAAACTACGGAGTATATGCTTGACAAAGTATAAGTTAGAAATCTCATGTCCCTTGAATACGAGGGCCACTCCTCATGCTACTCAAGTTTAGTCACTGATAAGTTCTTGTCATCGTAAGTACATGTGTATCATAGAGAACCGCCAACGGGGTACCCCTTGCCCGATGATATGGAAGAATCCCCATATCAAAATGACAAGGCAAGCAGACAACGAGCATCTCATCAATCTTCTTATTTACCATGGGAAAATGGTGCTTTTTTCTCTCTTTACTCTTTTCTCATATCTCTTTGTTTTCCAATCTCTATCTCTTTTTTATAAGAAGAATGCTTCATAGACAGCTCATTATGGTTATGCTGCAGGTTTCCACCATGATTAGGCATGGATTAGACCGGCGGCCTAGGCGTTTCTCTAACACACATACATAACTCCATGGACTTACAAGCTCCCCTTTCATTTCGCACCGATGACATCCATAGACAAAAGAGCATGATATCAACTAGGTACAAAGTACTAGTGCAATGTTGAAAGCGTTCCCTATGACAGCATGGTTCTGCTAATCCCCAACATATAAGTGCAAGCATATATAACATAGATGACACAATGTTTCAAGTTTATTAAGGGCAAGAAAAGTAAAGTGTGCCATCAAGTTCGTGAGAGATTTAATCACTAATTTTCACATAACAAGTTTAATTCGGAAGGTAGATAAAAACATGAATATACTTGGAATACCAAAAGCTAATAGGTAGGTATGGTGGCATCTTTGGAATAACTTGGTTTTATTTGGAGTTGGATGCATGAGTAGAACTCACACTTGGTTATGGAGGCTAGCAAAAGACTAGGAGCGACCAACTAAGAGAGCAATAATGGCCATAATTATGCAAAGCGACAAAGCATCATTGATTAAAGCATAAGTGATATTACAAGTCGAAAACTAAAGGATCATCAACGCTATAGTGACTTTGGATAGTGATAACATGGTGTGAGCATGTGCCAAGCCAACCCAAATAAAGCATCAAAGGAGAATACCACAATACTATGCTTTAATATGCTAAAACAACGCATGATTCTTCCAAGGCACATTAAGCAATCTCAATTGTTTATAACAAGTCATGCTACAACAATAATCACTAAGCATAAAGCCAAAACAATACCAAGCATGGCATGACAAAGCATAGGTCACAGTCAAAAACAAGCTCCTTTTACCACTTAAGCATGAACTTTCCTACACTTTTCCAATCCAAACCAAACTTATTTGAAAACTGATGTATGAAAGAGGGGGTCCAACCAATTTATTCAAGCAAACTAAGAAAACCAAGCAAACGAAAACCAAAACGAAAAACAAAAATAAGAGGCTCCAAGAACAACACAATTGTGCATGAAACAATAAAAATGAAGTGTTTGGAAGAAACCTGCGATTTTTATTGATGAAGAAGGGGATGCCTTGGGCATCCCCAAGGTTTGATGCTTGTAATTCTTGGATATTTCTCGGGGTAACACGCGTGGCATCCCCAAGCTTGAGCTTTAGTCCATTCTTCATCTCATTACATCATTCCTTCCATACACCTGAAATTTTTCCTTCATACAAAACTTCACACAATCTTTATTAGCAACATTAGTGCACTCAAGATAATAAGTCTTTGGGTTCAGTTTGAACACCAATAAAACTACCACTAAAACAAAAGCTACTGTAGCACTTCCCTCAAAAATCTCAATTTCCCCAAAAGAACTCAAAAAGGAATCAACAAGAAGCAAATGTAAATAATGGCAGAAATCTGTCAAAACAGACCAGCAGGTAAAAACCAATTTTTTCGAATTACCTTCTGTTGCCCAAATCGAAAAGAGTTGAACTAACGAAAGTTGGATAACAACCTGGGGCAGAAGCACAAACAATCACAGCTCAAACCGGCGTACAGAGATTTTACACGAATTTTTACAGCGAAGCACAAAAATCTGTTTCGGGACAGCAACTTTCCCAAGCATTACTTCTCTCTCATTAGAGGTTACTCTTGGCACAAAAGGAAATAAAAAGGATAAGGAGCGGTTATTACAAAGGTAATAACTTCCGAGACTCATCTAAAACTTTTGGGTTATCTCCCAATAAGTACTTTTCTTTAACGCCTTTCAGTTAGGCATAAGAACTTCGATGATGCTCACATAAGAAATATGAATTGAAGTAAAAGAGAGCATCAAGAAGAAAATTCAAAACACATTTAAGTCTAACCCACTTCCTATTCATAGGAATATTATACGCAAATAAATTCTCAAAGAACAAAGTGACAAGCCTAGGAAGATAAAACGAGAGTAACTTCAAAACTTTCAGCAAATAGAGAGGTATTTCAGTACCATGAAAACTTTTACAACCATACTTTCCTATCTCATAATAATTTTCAGTAGCCTCATGAATAAACTCAACAATATAACTATTACATAAAACATGCTTTTCATGATCTACAAACACATAATTTTTATCAAGCTCAAAAATAGTGGGATTAAAACCTTCATACCCACTTTTAACAATTTTAGAACAAGATGACTGATCAATCTCATTTTCAATAGTAGTACAATTAATATTATCAACCAATATAGGACCATCATCTAAAGCTTTATTATAAACATTTTCAAAAGAATACACAGGAACATAACATTCATCCTCCTTTGGTAAGCACGGAGGACAATCAAATAATGTAAGGGGTAAAGAGTTACTCTCATTAGAAGGTAGGCATGGGTAGATCAATTCTTCCTCCTCTAGATAATCACTCTCCTCCTCTTTTTCATCCAATGAGCTTCCAGTTTCAGCAATTTCTTCTTCCATAGGCTCCTGCAAGGCATTAGTCTCTTCCGTTGGTGGAGAGCATCTATTAAGATATTCAAGAACATATCCATTCTCTACCTTGTAATTATCATAGCAAAATTTAAGTATATCATAAACCTCATATTTATAAGATGCATCATCAGTATTTTTAAGCAAATAAGCAAGTTCGAATGCACCCTTCCAAGCAATAAAATCTTCTATTTGTTCCACATCATAAAAGTCATAATTTCCCTTAACATAAGAAGATATGGTAACATCATCATTATAATCACATTGAAAAGGGAGGTGTTTATACCTCCTACAGCAACAAGATTTATCAAAGCAATAAGTAACATTATAAGTAGAGTACACGTTTCTAGCAATGGTATCCAATTTATTAATTTGTTCCCATAAGTGTTTCCCTTTTTGTGACAAGCGGTGTTCCTTATAATAATATTTTTGTTCTTCCGTGAACCCACCTTGCCAATAAGATTCAGTTTGAAAGAAACCAATCATTGATAGAAAGCATGATAAAGCAAGACAATAATAGACCAACGAAAATAACAACTATAGTAGAAACTATTTTTTTGTATTTTTGATAAAAAGTAACTAGCAAACAAAACAGAAATAAACTAAGTAAAAAAAATAAAACAAAGTAAAGAAATTGGTTATGAGGGACTCCCCTTGTGAAGATGTCCTTGACTCCCCGGCAACGGTGCCAGAAAAGTGCTTGATGGCCCAAGATATCTCGAGCTCGTTGGGGAACCCCAAGAGGAAGGTATGATGAGCACAGCAGCAAGTTTCCCTCAGTTATGAAACTAAGGTTATCAAACCAGTAGGAGCAAGAAAACACCTCCAAGATGTTGTTGCCAACTTGGAATCCTACACAACACAGTCATAGAACTTTGCCCTCAACTTACGGTGAGGTTGTCAATCTCACCAGGTTTGCTGAAAACAAAGGATTAAACGTATTGTGTGGAAGAAAGTAAAAGTTTGCAGAAAGTAAACAAAAAAGAGTAAACAGTTGCAGAATGATGGTAAAAGAAACTACCGGGGTCCATAGTTCACTAATGGTGGTTCTCCTTAAGATAGATAACATGTTGGGTGAATAAATTACAGTGGGGCAATTGACAAACATCGAGAAAGCATACATGCATATACTAATCATCTTGACTCCTTTGAGATTCGATTGGGCATTACAACATTATACATAGACCGTAATCCAACTGCATCTATGACTAATAATCCACCTTCAGGTTATCATCCGAACCCCCTCCAGTATTAAGTTGCAAGAAATAGATAATTGCATTACGCATTGTGTGTAAAGTAAACAATACGATTGTTCTATAAACAAATGATTGCTGTTTTCTCCCTAGTAGCAACAACATATCTAGTACCTTTGAGATTTCTGTCACTTCCCCAGATTACTAGAGGCATGAACCCACTATCGAGCATAAATACTAACTCTTGGAGTTGCTAGCATCTACTTGGCCAAGATAGCTACTAACAACGGGAAGCATGCAAGATCACAAATAACAAAGACATGATAGAATCAATAATCAATCTGAAATAGCATCTCAATATCCATCGGATCCCCGCAAACACAACATATAGGATTACAAATAGATGATCTTGATCATGAATGGAACTCACAAGATCTAAACATGATAGCACAAAGGAGAAGAACCAACCATCTAGCTACTACATGGACCCGTAGTCGAAGGATGAACTACTCACGCATCACACCGAAGGCTTGCATGGTGATGAAGAAGGCCTCCAGGGTGAATTCTCCCCTCCGGTAGGGTGCCGGGAAAAGCTTCAGATCCCTCTCGATCTAGGGATGGAGATGACGGTGGCTACAAAATCTTTCGTGGAATTTTGATCGGGTACTTAGGGTTTCTGTATCGGAGGCATCTTATAGTCAGAAGGGGAGGCCGAGGGGGTTCCCTAGGCGGCCACACCCCCCTGGCGCGGGCCAGGCCTGGCCGCGTGGCCAAGTGGTGTGGCGGCCCTCTAGCCCCTCTCCGTCTCGTATTCTGGCTTCGTGTCCCCCTCGGTGAAAAACTGACTTTGGCTTTTGTCCCGTCCAATTCCGAGAATATTCATTTTCTAACTTTCCTGGAACCAAAAACAGCAGAAAACAGGCAACTGGCACTGTGGCATCTTGTTAATAGGTTAGTCCAAGAAAGTGTATAAAAAGTACTCCAAAGTGTGGACAAAACATAAGAAAGTAGATAAAAACTAAGCATGGAACATAAAAAATTATAGATACGCTAGCAACATATCATTGGGTTTGGATCTTATCTATGCGAGGATCTAGAGCTTGTGGTTATCTTCATAACAAGCTCTAGTTCATAAAAACGGATTTCCCTTGCATATCCTATTGCGTTTTGATCTTGCGGGTTTTCCGGCTCCACACCAGGGAAGGTAACTCACATATATATACTTGATATTTTCTCTCTTGGTGGTACCCAATATTTCGTTATATTTATTTGTTGGATTCTACATGTCGTTATCTTTCCAGCAAAATTGGTTTCGTCTCGGTTGGAGTTTGGATGCAAAAGTTATTGCAGTTTAGGTTCTGAAGTTTCCATGGGCGGTAGTTCCGGCGCGCCACTGGTAGTACCAGGATACTTATTCTCAGCCTGTGTCACCCTGCAGTAACATTTCTGTTCGTTCGCGTTTGTTTACCAGAAGTAATGTGTTAGTACTAGCTTCGATCCAGTGGAAGTATCGCTGCTCCACCTTAAGTACCGCTCGGGCATATTTTTCCGCCGGTGGTAACTATGGAAATTTCGGCTCACTTTCGCTCATCCCGTGACACCCCGTAGTCATCTATCTATTTGGTCGCGTTTTATCATTGGTACTTGGCCGGTAGTAGACCCGTAGTACCGGCTAGAAGTTTAGGCCCGCGTCAGGTGGAACTTCTGGTCTGTACAACTGGGTTTCTCCACTGCTTTTGAGCCTTTGGAGCCAGGCTGACCAGAACTCTTGGCCAGGCACATAAATATCCGAAACGATCAGATTTCATGAGCCCTTTAAAATGGGTTTTTCTTCTCCTTCGTGGGGTTAGCTATTTGGTTGGTATTTTGCTCTCTCTCTCCTACATTGTTGACCCTTGAAGATCTCGTCCTCTCACCTTCTCCCTCCTATGATTCTTGTATCTTTTTGGGGTATTTGTGAGAGGAGATATAGATCTACAACCCCACCTAACCAAAGTCCTTCTTTGTGAAGGATCCTTAGAATCTAGATCTTGGAGAGTTTTGTGTTCCCCTCTTATGTTATTCCTCTCTTATTTCCCTAATAGATTTTGTATCTTTGGTGGAAGTTTGGAGTGAATGACTTGCCTTTGCATTTGGTGCATAGATTTTAGTTATCCTCGGAGATTCTGCGAGTTCAAGCTTGTGGGTTGTTATTCTTGGGTTCTTGAAACCTTAGACATTTTGTGTGGTTGTGGTGTGATAACCTTGGGGCCTCCAATTGAGTTATGGAGATTCCTCAAGCTAGATGCCTTTGTGGTGATTCTTGGGATCCTCCAATTGAGTTGTGGAGATTTCCCCAAGTCTTGTACGGGTTTGGTGACCGCCCTCAAGTGTCCCATAGGGGATCGAGTGCCCACCTATTTTGGTGCACACTCGGGAAAATAAGGTGAGCCATTTGTGGCATTCGAAGAGCATTGCACCATCACACCCCTCCAACAAAGACGTAGCTTCTTTGGAAGTGAGCTTCAGGATAAAATTTGCATCTCCGTGTCAATCAGTTATTTCTATACGTGAACCCTTTACTTATGTACTTTACATTGTGATAGCCTTGATGCTTGAAGTAATTCTTCTTGCTATCACCTTGTTGCTTGTCTTTCTTAGCATAGGTTGTTGGTGCACTTAGTTGAACCTAGTTTTTTTAGGTTTTGTGCTCAATAAATTAAATATTAGTTTTATTCCGTATTTATTAGAGCCTAAACCATAATTATTTTAAAAGCCTATTCACCCGCCCTCTAGGCGTCGTCATTTGTCCTTTCAATTGTCTCTATGGATGTCCTAAATGTGTCGTGGATTACTCTGAACCTATAGTTATGACCTATAAAATGAAGGAACATATCAACTTGCTCATCCACATATGTGTGGATGCTAGCTTGCAACAATCCTCTCCCCCTAAACCTTTTGACAAGTTGATAGAAGGGTGGTCTTTTTACCCGAAGCATTTGAACATCCTGTACATCGCTTGAGTTTTAGTTGTAGTTCAGATTGGCAATCATGTCCTGATCACGGCGCAAGATAGAATCATATATGACTGTCGGATAGACAACATGCTTAACTACTCTTTTGTGAAGTAGGAGGATCCAGTCCTGAACCACAACTACTAGTGTTGTTGCCCGATGGATCAAATTCATCCGACCGACCTATTCAGTTCAACCTAACATGAACACTAGCTAAATCAACCGTACATGCTATCCATTAGCGCCGGGGATAGAAAGTAGGGGAGAAGATGGTGGTTTACCTCTTTCGTAGCAAATGAGTGAGTAGACAGAGTTGGATCCCAGACGTCAATGGAGACTCTACGGCGGATCCTATGTCGGAGACGAAGGATACGAGCTCCTGCGTTAGACAAGGTAGACTTTCCCGCGCCAGGATTGAAGTAATCAGCGGGTGATATAGATCTGCGGAACCGCCAGCGCGACCAGTGTCAAGAGCGAAAATAGGGTTTTTGCTACTCTGTGTCGGGAAGTGACCCAAAAAAGAGGAGTTCACACTGTGCTTTGACGCGATACCTAGCCGATTTGGTTCTCCTGCCATCTCGTGTTTGGCTCTCGCACGCACATCGTTCCTTCTTTTTGCACCATTGGGGCATGGCTCCACGCAAATGGTTGAACTGAGCGTTCTCAGCGGGCTTGGCCCAGAACTACTTTTAGCACCGTGCAAGCCATAACGCAGACCACGCCCGGGAGGTTGGGACTCTAAACACCCAGTTTTTGCATCCAGTGGACCTGTTTGGAGAGGATGCATGCAACTAACCTTGCGTAAATCTGAGCGTGGGTAGCCCGGCTGGGTCGTCCCGGTCCCAAAAAAGCCCGACGGGCCAGGCTTTTCAGATCCGCAAGGTCTGGTCTAGGCTCCAGATCTGCGGCCTGGTGGATGCTCAGACCGGGCTCGGGCCGAAGGAAACACAGAATTGAAGGAAGGCCCGACCCGCTGCCCGATGACCCGGAGGAATTTGCATAGCACAGATCAAGCTCGGGCTCAGATTTTTGGCCCGTCTATCGGGCCTGGCAAAGTCGGGCTCGGAGCTGGGATATGTGCGATGGGAATTCTCTGTCTGGGCCCGGCCCGGGAAATGCCCATGGATAGCGCCCTCTCGCGTAGGATCTTTCAAAAGGGAAACTAAAAAAATACCAACCCGATGTGGTTTCTTATGTACTCCCTCTATCCTAAAAAAGATGTCTCAAGCTTGTTTGGATTTGGACGTATTATATACTAAATAATGTCTAAATATATTCAAGTTTAGACAAATTTGAGACGTCCTTTTTGGGACTGGGGGAGTGGTACTTGTGTACTGATGATCTCTCGGATAGAGTCCGACGGTTGAAAACCCCGTTTGCAGCACACAACTTGATATATAAGAGGTCGTTTGGCACCCATGTATTCATTTTATTTATATTATGATTCCAAAAACATCCACATGTTTGGTTGCCACCAGAATTTACAAATGACGGGTCTGAGATAGAAATTGGATTTACACATGGGGATATTTCGATGGATTTGCCAAATAAAATGATAGCCCAATTCCTTGCCACTCAAACAGCGTAGGGATGAAATTATAAAATGAATTCCAAGATTCCAGACCCAAATAATAAATACCAAACAACCTCTAAGGATAAAACAAAGCACCATGTGCATAATAATGCCACTCCACGCCGGGCGGCACTTTGTGGCCTTCCATTTTCCCAGCGAGCTACCCTCTAGCAAAAAATGGACGTCAAAAACCATGAGCGGGGAAGACGAGAAGCCGGCGGCTCAGATGGACACGTCTCCGTGGAAGGTCGAGTCATACTTTCTGGCTTGACCATCGGATCGGATCATGCCCTGCTTTCTCCTTTTCAAAAAGGGGTGCTGCGGTAGTTTTCGTATCAGATTACAGAAAACAAGAAAAGCAAAAGAAAAACCTCAATCGGGTAAAGTGATTGGGCGTCTATTGTTTACTCGTGTATGATCGTTTAATTTACTTCTCCGGTAATCGCCTTTGTTTGTTGTGTATCAAAGGATCATTTGCTTATCTGATGATTGGTCACACCATCAGGCAGTGAGGGAGATGGTTTTACTTTTTTTCCCTTTCTGCAGGGATTCATGCTCCGGTAGTTCCGTATCGTGGTAGTGCTGCCCAATTTTCTCGAGACCCTGTCCTGTCAAGGACCGAGCGTTGCTGCATTTCGTTCGTGCGGAGACCGGCGGTCCGCCGTCGTCGCTGAATGGGCTGACGGCGTCGTGTGTGCCGTCGCGTTAGCGTGGACGACGGACACGGACTTACCCTAGCGCGCGTGTCGCGAGGACGCGTGTGCCACGTTAGGCCATCTCCACCGGGCCAATGCAGGCAAGCGATCAAAACGTTTGGTTCTGTTCGTTTAGGTCGGGGCCACAGTGGTCTGTTCCGCCAACCACGTCCAACGGCGTGACTATTTGTTCGCGGTTGGTAAATAGGTTCTCACCGACGCCGGCGTTGGTATATTTTCACTGTGTTCCTACCTGTTCTAGGCGTTTCCCGTCGCGTCTAAACGCAGGCATAAAAAAAGAGGCCAGTCAACATAGGCACGACCAGAAATCCACCCCCTCCAAGAACAAACCACCATGCCTGCCAGTCCGCGTCGCCGCGCTAGCCTCTGTGCCAACCCTGACATCCGTCCAGAAGAGCCCCATCACCCGTTGCCCTCGTGGTGGTCGGACCCGCCGGAGGCACAAGACGTGTTGCCACCACCGATTCCGGGGCAGCCACATATATACAATATGTTCCGCAACCACTGGCCACAACGCACTCACTTCGACTACAACAGGACCACCGGCGAGCCTTTCACGCATGAGGTGATGGAGCGCGTCTTTCTGTCGGAGCACCGGCGGCGTGTAGCGCTCGCAGACGTGCGCGATGAGCTCCAGGGAGGCAATCGCTTACCCACGTGCCTGCCTCACCCAAGCTATAGAGGAGTTGCAGACGTGGGAAGCGGTCTACCGCTCTCTCTCTCAGAAGAATGGGGTATTGTCGACCCGTCGGCGCCACTGCCAGCGCCGTAGGTGGCGCATAGTTAGATTATAGTTGTAGGTGTGGTTTGCTTGTAAAATATTTCAAGACATGAATAAAAATTTGTTATTGCAAATGGCCGATGCCCACATTGCAATTTTGATTCCAAACACCATACATAGCGAGTACACAACCTAGTCTAGTGCTAAGACTACTCGTCGAAGTCAGAGTCGGAGTGGTAGTAGCGACGACACATGGTGTCATTGAATACGGTGATGGTAAGCATCGCTTCGGCGTCATACTTAAAGACAACGAAGTTGCCCACTTTGATTTGGTGCCGTTGGGCGAACTACTCCCATTTGTTGGCGAGAAACATCTGG
Organism: Avena eriantha; assembly: GCA_910589775.1. Classification (NCBI taxonomy): domain Eukaryota; kingdom Viridiplantae; phylum Streptophyta; class Magnoliopsida; order Poales; family Poaceae; genus Avena; species Avena eriantha. The sequence continues at coordinate 38,453,248 of OU342744.1, forward strand.
CCGAGGCGGTCGATCAACACCTCCACCGGCCACGCGCCGGTATTGACACCGCCCGCCCGCAACATGACCTGTTGGGGCTCTGCGTCATTGAATTTGCGGGGAAGGAGCATCCTGTCCCGCATCATGCCCGAGTGGATGGTCACGACAAACTCGAAGCCAGCGAGGCTGGTGTCGATTGGCTCGATCTCGGGCGACGATGGTTGTGAGGTAGAGCGTGACGGCGTGCTGCTCTGGCCGCGACCTCTGCGCCTTCCTCGACAGCCACGACCAGGACCCGGTGGTCGTCCTAGATGCTCTCCCCTCGATCCAATGTCACCGGCTATGGCTTTCTACTGGAAGTGGAGGATGGGAGGGAGGAGAGTGAGGTGTGGTGTGGAAGAAGATGGTCACGGGTGGCCTGTTAAAAATACACGACATTGAATGGCAGCACGGAGGCCGAAACGACGCCATTAATGTGTGGCGCCGGGTGGCGCCAGCAGCGGCGCGGCCAGTCTTTGGAGCAGCCATCCTCTCTTCATTGATGGCTAGTAGAAAAAGGTTGTTAGGTCGCTGGCAAGCAGGTTCTCGCCTCCCGCTGGAGGACACGGGAGGACACCGCGCTGTCCGGACTGATGCTGCCCAAATTTAATTAACAGATTAATTGAACTGGACGCGTTGGTCCGAATGATTCGTGCCGTTGAAAAGGCTGCGCACATCCCGCACTTCCGCGGACGCGTTCAGACTATTTAGACGGTTTGGGTCGTGCCCGCAGGGATGCCCTTCCTACTAGCATGACTCACCGAATGGCTTTTTCTTAGGTTCCTCCGGAGTCCCGGGTCAATGTGACACAACGATGCATTCTCCCGGCCGACTTCTTCTGTGGTAGTATCCGCTTACCAAGTACCATAACAGAACACAAGATCTCAGCGGCACTTTTTCTAAAACGTATTTCCTCCGTTTTAAAATAAAAAGATGTTTTAGCTTTTGTGCACCTGATGGTTCGGAGTGAATCTACACGCTAAAATACGGCTAGATAAACTTCTTTCACAAAACCCAAAACATCTTATATTTTGAAATGGAAGAAGTAGGTTTGAATCTAAATGAGTAAACCTACACAAAATACATAGATACATGTGTTTCAAAAAAAAAAAAAACCATCTTATATTTATAAGTACATCTTAACTATCGGTGCAATGGCATTGCCAAATTTCAGTTAAAACTTATGGCAACCAGAAAAAAAAATCCAATAGCAATTGTAATCGGCCACAACCATCAGGTGCACCAATTAGGGCGCAAATTCAACGTCCTAGAGTGGACCGAGCTCTAAATTAATTCTCGAGAATTAGCAAACCGGCTGGCGTCAGCTTGCAATTCAGATAAACCATCCGAACGATAATCGCAGACGACACGAAATCAGGGCCTTTTCTGTGTGCTATAGAGAAATAGTAATGTGTCTGTGTTCACACGCTACGCACACAGTAAGCATATCAAATGATAAGATTACTAGCTGAATGTCCGTGCGTTGCTACATATCCTCGACACGTTCTTAAATCTCCTCTCCTCGCTCACTTCCAGCCCGGCAACCGGAAATTAGCTCTTTTGTGGTTGGAGATGCTACCTCAGGAGGCGCCCAGTCATGGCTCATAATGGCAATTGTACCCTCTGTATGATATAAAATCTTTAACGGAAATCACAGATTGAACGGAAGTGGCATTAGTAATTCCTACGCAAACAACTACTCGTGTGTTTTATTTTTTATTGAACCGTTCGTTTTTCCAACGAGTGGTATCCATGGGTAATTTCACTTCTGTTTGGAGGGTAAACTCGTCCAAATAAAAAAAACGTACCATCAAGATCGCAAGACATTTAATAGTAAAGACTATCAGTTTATCACCTAGTCTCTTTTCTTGAAAGTTAATACTTGTCCGTCCCTATAAAAAACAAACTTGTCCGTCAAACAAGGCAACAACTAAGAAATGCGTCGTAGTGCCCGATCGAGGAAACAAAGTGACACAATCTGATGTGAGGTCGTCATTCGAAAGAAATATATATACCCTGTGGTCTGATGTCGCTCTCTTCTTCTGTATTTCTATCTGAGCGTGGCACTCGTGGTGGTTTCTCCCCTCGGTCATGTGGATGGCGAGGAGAGAGCGTCGGGAGGCTTTGATGTTGGCGACGCTTCGGCTTCGGCAGCTTTCAGACCGTGTGTCGGAAGCCTATCTTGGGAGATAATGGGCATGTCGGAAGACGGGGAGTGGGACGAAGATTTTTTCGGATGAAAGCTCAGTGCTTCAGCACCATCGGTGGCGAGGCTTGCGGGTACCGCTATGCTCCTGGGGCGCCGATGCGGCTACCTCCCTCACGACAGGTCACCCGGTGAAAACCCTTGACCGTTGGTCTTGGCGGCGGCGGCGGTAGCGTGATGTGGCGTTACCCTCTTGGGGGCGTCGTCGTGGAGCCTTGGCTCATCCCGGTCTCGGCTCATTGTCTTCAGTGGCAGGTTTAGGTTCTCCACGGTTTTTCTTGCTTATTTTGATTTGCTTTGTAAAAGGGGTCCCCTTCACCTTGTATATGTTCCGCCGATGTGGCTTTATTCTATAAAGCGGGGCAAAAGTCTATTTTGAGGATGGTGAGTAGTGACTGGCGGTTGGAAAATAGTCGGCGGCGCCCACCGGTGCACATATCTGGACATTTCTCCAGCTTTGCTAGGACAAAAAATGCCCGATGGAGAAAATCCAAGACTGAGCCTGGCTCGACCTGACCATCAGGCCTAAATGTGAAGCCCAGGCCCAACTCAAGCAGGGACAAAATCATCCAGCTGTACGCCATGCCTTACTAAAAGCAGATCTTCTGTAAGCATGATCCCGGCACATTAGGACTTTGGGCCACAAATTCTAGGCCCATGCCTAGACCATGGGCCTAATTAGGCCCATCCCATGGGCTTTTTAGGGCCGGGTCAAGCCTAGCTGCCTATGCCCAAGTTGCTGGTGCAGCCTAAGCAACACAACTTGACACAAAACAAAACCAGGTACATGACACTCTTTTCCTAGTTGTTGTACGCTCTCGGAGCATCTCCATCAGCGCCCCCAAACAGGCTTTAGGAGTACCTAGCGAAAAAAAGTCCGCACTAGTACCCCCAACCACTACTGGTAGATTGGACCTCCCACCAATATGTCTGCACTCCCTTGCCATCTTCGACAAACAAGGGGTGGCCTCGGGGCGTCGGCAATGCATGCCACGTTGGATTGACCAGGTGGGACCCAGTGACCAAAGAAAACCCAAACACCTGCCCCTACCCCACCCATCCTTGCCTTGCTCGTTCTCCTTACCCCTCAAATCACCATGGATTCTGCCGACCCACTCCTAGGAACGGCCGACGGTCAACCGCTGCTCCCTATAGCAGTCCCTTCGCGCCAGCCCTGTCTGAGCTTCGATGTGGCTGCCTCGAGGCTAGACGACGCGCCCCTCAATCGCGACCGTGTCGAGCTTGTCGGGCACACAATGTGCTCGGCCAATTGCCTAGGTAATTTCCTTCATAGCTTGGCCGCCAATAAAGGTATTCGTAGATTGAATCGCTTGTTGATTCATTCTAGGTTGGCATCCTGGCCACCGGTAATGGATAGCGATGATGAACACATGATGATACAACTCATGCAAGTGGAGGACGACGTGCAAGCCGATGAAATGGAGTGCATCATGATCATCAGCGGTCTACTTCGCCTACATGCGTGTGATACATTGCAAATGTATCTATAATTTTTTATGTTCCATGCTTGGTTTTATCTACTTTCTTATGTTTTGTCCACACTTTGGAGTACTTTTCATATGATTTCTTGGACTAACCTATTAACAAGAGCCACAGTGCCAGTTGCCTGTTTTCTACTGTTTTTGGTTCCAGGAAAGTCAAAAAATGAATATTCTCGAAATTGGACGGGACAAAACCAAAGTTCCTATTTTCTCGGAAGACTCACGGAGCCAGAAAGAGAGTCAGAGGGGGGCCACAGGGTAGCCACACCACCCCCAGGCGTGGGTGCCCCTAGGCCGCGCCAGGGCATGGTGTGGTCCCCTTGGCCGCCCACCGACCTTGCCTCTTCGCCTATAAGAAGCCTCCCGATGGGAAAACCCTAAATCGTCAAACCTCCAGCCACGAAAAGTTCCGCAGCACCGCTGCCACCGAAGGGGAGATTCGGGGGACAGAAAGTCTCTGTTCCGGCACCCTACCGGGACAAGGAAGTGCCTCCGGAGCCATCTCCATCGATCTCCACCACCATCTCCATCACCGTTGCTGATTCCCATGATGAGGAGGGAGTAGTTCTCTCTCGAGGCTAAGGGTTCTACCGGTAGCTATGTGTTCATCTCTCTCTCTCTCTATGCATGATCATATTGTGATCATGAGCTTTGTAATCAAGTAGATCTACCTTGCTACTCAAGTGCTTTAATGAATCTCTACTCTCCCCATGTGTGTGAAAGTGACAGCGTGCTCACCATGGTGGCACTTAGGCTAGAGATTACAAATACTTGTTATGAGTTATATTTGGAGTTGGATGTCTTTATGAAATTGTGGTGTTTGTTGGACTCATCTAGTACTCAAGGTGATAGTGTGGGGTTTTCTAGATGGGAAAGGCTTACTTTGAGGTGTGCTGTTATAGCCCTACCATCGATTAGAGTGTCCAACCGGAGAGTAGTTAAGAGTAGTATCATGAAAAGAAGATATTTATATGAGAGTGTTCACTAGTGAAAGTATGATCTCTAGGCCTTGTTTCTAAGCATTGAAACACCGTTTGCTATTAGATCTGTTACATATTTGCTTGCTTCCATCTTTATTTCAGTTTGCCTTTAGTCTTTTCCACGCCATCAAGCTATTTTCTAGAACCGTTATCTTATATCCATACCACTTGTATTTCACTATCTCTTCGCCGAACTAGTGCACCTATACACCTGACAAGTGTATTGGGTGTGTTGGGGACACAAGAGACTTCTTGTATCTTGATTGCAGGATTGCTTGAGAGGGGATACCTTTAACCACTTCCTCTCTGAGTTTGATAAACCTTGGGTGATCCACTTAAAGGAAAACTTGCTGCTGTTCTACAAACCTCTACACTTGGAGGCCCAACAACTGTCTACAGGAATAGAAGTGCGTAGACATCAGCGTGCTTGCGAGCTCATTGTCTAGGAGGCTCCGTGCTAGGTAAGAAGTAGAACAGATATCGGTAGTGGCTGGCTGACACGCAGATATTGGAGACCAATTATTTCCAAGATGATGCAACATATGGACCTATTGTATTTTGCTTGCGGTTCGGAATGAACCATGAATTCTTTATAGAGATCATGCATGGCGTGCAGCAATTTGATCCCTATTTTATTTGTAAGAAGGACTGCATCAGATTGTTTGGTTTCACCTCTGCTCATACATGCACGGCTGCGTTGAGATGTGTTGCATACTGAGCTTCTTTAGATACAAAAGACTACTGATACCTTCGATCTGGATTTACAGATGCAGTATAGTAGTCTTTTCCTTAATAGACCAATGTTTAATCGAATCTTGGGAAACAATGCTAAAAGTAAATTAATAAGGCACGTCCACAAGACTTGTTTGTTCATTTTACCTTCGTTTACCTGATCTTTGCTATAGCATGACTTGTTATAAACAATTGAGATTGCTTAATGTGCCTTGGATGAATCATGCGTTGTTTTAGCATATTAAAACATAGTATAGTGGTATTCTCCTTTAATGCTTTATTTGGGTTGACTTGGCGCATGCTCACACCATGTTATGACTATCTCAAGTCACCATAGCCTTTATGATCCTTTAGTTTTCAACTTGTAGTATCACCTTTTGCTTTGATCAATGATGTTTTGTCGCTCTGCATGATTATGGCTATTATTGCTCTCTTAATTTGTCGCTCCCAGTCTTTTGCTAGCCTCCACAACAAAGTATGAGTTCCACTCATGCATCCAACTCCCTAAACCAAGTTATTCCAAAGAGTACACCATACCTACCTACTAGCTTATGCTATTCCAAGTATATTCATGCTTTTGTTTACCTTCCAAGTTAAACTTGTTATGAGAAAACTAGTGTTAAAGCTCTCACGAACTTGATGGCACACTTTACTTTTCTTGCCCTTAATAAACTTGAACCATTGTGTCGTCTATGTTGTATATGCTTGCACTTATTTGTTGGGAATTAGCAGAACCATGCTTTCATGGGGAACGCTTTCAACATTGCACTTGGTACTTGTACCTAGTTGATATCATGCTCTTTTGTATATGGATGTCGTCGGTGTGAAATGAAAGGGGAGCTTGTAAGTCCATGGAGTTATGTATATGTGTTAGAGAAACGCGTGGGCCGCTGGTCTAATCCATGGTGACATGGTGGAAACCTACAGCGTAACCATAATGAGTTGTCTATGAAGCATTCTTCTTATAAAAAAAGAGTCCTATATTGAGAAAAAAAGAGAAAGAAAAAAAAGAGATTATGAAAATAGGAAAGAGAGAAAAAAGCACCATATTCCCATGGTAAATAAGAAGATTGCTGAGATGCTTGTTGTCTGCTTGCCTTGTCATTTTGATATGGGGATTCTTTCGTATCATCGGGCAAGGGGTACCCCGTTGATGGTTCTCTATGATACACATGTATTTACGATGACAAGAACTTACTGGTGACTAAACTTGAGTAGCATGAGGAGCGTCACTCGTATACAACGGACATGAGATTTCTAACTTATACTTCGTCAAGCATGTACACCATAGTTTGTTCACTTTAACCTTAATCATCTTAAATATGCTTATGATAGGGGCAATGAGAGCTGAAAGCTATAAGTACCATAATTTTTGGAAGCTCTTTATGAAACTTGAATCTCTGCTTCCTTCTATGAAGACCTTTCTTCCACCATTATATTGAGTCTTCACCTTCTACCTTTATGCACCTACTTTGAGAGCATAGTGGCCATTCTTAGTTCTATGTGCATTGTCCCAAGACTAGTTGATTGATGCATAACTTGATATTGCTTGTTTTAAACTATTTGTATCTAGTCACTCTTATGAACTTTGAAGGTGTCCTATGCATTTATATTTGCTACTCTATGAGGGACAAGCTGAATGCTATTATGCTATGTTTTCTTTATGTGAAACAAACAAACGTCTTGCAAAGCATTGTTATTCATGGATCTTTTGTTTGTGCCTTTTCATGTTGCAACATAGTTTATTTGTCTTATTGCTATAACTTTGTCTTTCGTGCTATGTTGAAGTACTATGATCCCAGATTTCAATGTTTTACAAATACTTTGATCAAGTTTATGATGGTGCATGTCACCTCAAAAATAATTCTTTCTTTTTATCACTTACCTACTCGAGGACGAGCAGGAGTTAAGCTTGGGGATGTTGATACATTGCAAATGTATCTATAATTTTTGATGTTCCATGCTTGGTTTTATCTACTTTCTTATGTTTTGTCCACACTTTGGAGTACTTTTCATATGATTTCTTGGACTAACCTATTAACAAGAGCCATAGTGCCAGTTGCTTGTTTTCTGCTGTTTTTGGTTCCAGGGAAGTCAGAAAATGAATATTCTCGGAATTAGACGGGACAAAAGCCAGAGTTCCTATTTTCCCGGAAAACTCACGGAGCCAGAAGGAGAGTCGGAGAGGGGCCACAGGGTGGCCACACCACCCCCAGGCGCGGGTGCCCCTAGGCCACGCCAGGGCATGGTGTGGGCCCCCTGGCCGCCCACCGACCTTGCCTCTTCGCCTATAAGAAGCCTCCCGATGCGAAAACCCTAAATCGTCAAGCCTCCAGCCACGAAAAGTTCCGCAGCACCGCTGCCACCAAAGGGGAGATTCGAGAAACAGAAAGTCTCTGTTCCGGCACCCTGCCGGGACGGGGAAGTGCCCCCGGAGCCATCTCCATCGATCTCGACCACCATCTCCATCACCGTTGCAGATTCCCATGATGAGGAGGGAGTAGTTCTCTCTCGAGGCTAATGGTTCTACCAGTAGCTATGTGTTCATCTCTCTCTATGCATGATCATATTGTGATCATGAGCTTTGTAATCAAGTAGATCTACCTTGCTACTCAAGTGCTTTAATGAATCTCTGCTCTCCCCATGTGTGTGAAAGTGACAACGTGCTCACCATGGTGGCACTTAGGCTAGAGATTACAAATACTTGTTATGAGTTGTATTTGGAGTTGGATGTCTTTATGAAATTGTGGTGTTTGTTGGACTCATCTAGTACTCAAGGTGATAGTGTGGGGTTTTCTAGATGGGAAAGGCTTACTTTGAGGTGTGTTGTTATAGCCCTACCATCGATCAGAGTGTCCAACCGGAGAGTAGTTAAGAGTAGTATCATGAAAAGAAGATATTTATATGAGAGTGTTCACTAGTGAAAGTATGATCCCTAGGCCTTGTTTCTAAGCATTGAAACACCGTTTGCTATTAGATCTGTTACATATTTGCTTGCTTCCATCTTTATTTCAGTTTGCCTTTAGTCTCTTCCACGCCCTCAAGCTATTTTCTAGAACCGTTGTCTTATATCCATACCACTTGTATTTCACTATCTCTTCGCCGAACTAGTGCACCTATACACCTGACAAGTGTATTGGGTGTGTTGGGGACACAAGAGACTTCTTGTATCTTGATTGCAGGATTGCTTGAGAGGGGATACCTTTGACCACTTCCTTCCTAAGTTCGATAAACCTTGGGTGATCCACTTAAGGGAAAACTTGCTGCTGTTCTACAAACCTCTGTACTTGGAGGCCCAACAACTGTGTACAAGAATAGAAGTGCGTAGACATCAGCGTGCATGCGAGCTCATTGTCTAGGAGGCTCCGTGCTAGGTAAGAAGTAGAACAGATATCGGTAAAGGTTGGCTGACACGCATATATTGGAGACCAATTATTTCCAAGATGATGCAACATATGGACCTATTTTATTTTGCTTGCGGTTCGGAATGAACCATGAATTCTTTATAGAGATCCTGCTTGGCGTGCAGCAATTTGATCCCTATTTTATTTGTAAGAAGGATTGCATCGGATTTTTTGGTTTCACCTCTGCTCATACATGCACGGCTGCGTTGAGATGTGTTGCATACTGAGCTTCTTTAGATACAAAAGACTACTGATACGTTCGATCTGGATTTACAGATGCAGTATAGTAGTCTTTTCCCTAATAGACCAATGTTTAATCGAATCTTGGGAAACAATGCTAAAAGTAAATTAATAAGGCACGTCCACAAGACTTGTTTGTTCATTTTACCTTCGTTTACCTGATCTTTATAGTTACTTTAGAATGCCGGTTGTTTCAATGGATGGAGATAGGCCAGGGTTGAAGATTCACCTGTAGCTGCACATCACATGGAATAAAGATAGTATTACGCATATTCATGTGTAATGTTTTAATGAAGATAAAATTTCTAGGCAGCACATCCCGATATATTAGAGCCCTTGTGAGTCACAGACATAGCAATAGTCTTTTGGTCTATCCGTTGCAACCACGAAATACCGGGCTACTATAATTATTAAGTGAAAACACAGATCAAAGCCTTAAGAAATGATGTTGTTGTTGTTCCCAAATGGATCGCTAAAAAAAGACCATAATTCCCTTTCTATCACTGGGTTTCCTATGAGATTACTGCTCACCAAGTATCTCACCTCAAGCCTTTATCAATCTCTGGGATCTTGGGTATCTACATGTCCATAGATCAAGATAATAGACAAAGAAAAGAAGATACAAATCTCTATTCAAACAATACACAATATTGTTGGAGATATGCCCAAGAGGCAATAATAAAGTGGTTATTATTATATCTTTATGTTTATGATAAATGTTTACATCCCATGCTATAATTGTATTATTAGGAAACACTAATACATGTGTGTTTTGTAAACATAAAAGAGTCCCTAGTAAGCCTCTTGTTGAACTAGCTTGTTGATTAATTGATGATCATGGTTTCCTGATCATGGACATTGGATGTGATTAATAACAAGGTTATATCATTAGGAGAATGATGTGATGGACACACACCCGTAGTAAGCATAGCATAAGATCAAGTCATTAAGTTCGTTTGCTATAAGCTTTAAAATACATAGTAACCTAATCCTTCGACCATGAGGTTATGTTAATCACCATCACCGGATGGGTACTTTGATGACATCAAACACCGCTTCGTAACTGGGTGGTCATAAAGGTGTCATTGGGTATTCTGAAAGTACGTGTTGAAGCGCATGGACCAAGATTGGGATTTGTCCATCCATATGACGGATAGATATGCTCTGGGCCCTCTCGGTGGAATGTCATCTAGTTAGCTTGCAAGCATGTGACTAGGTCACAAGGGATGACATATCACGGAACGAGTAAAGAGTACTTATCAGTAACGAGGTAGAACTAGGTATGGAGATGCTGACGATCAAACCTCGGATAAGTATAGTATCGCGTGACAAAGGGAATTGGTTTCGTATGTAAATGCTTCAATCGATCACGAAGTCATCGTTGAGTATGTGGGAGCCATTATGGATCTCCAGGTCCCGCTGATGGTTATTGATAGGAGATGTGTCTCTATCATGTCTACATATTCACGAACCGTAGGGTGACACACTTAAGGTTCGAAGTTGTTTTAAGTAGATATGGAATGTGCGTTGGAGACCGAATGTTGTTCGGCGTCTCGGATTAGATCCGGGACATCACGAGGAGATCCGGAATGGTCCAGAGAATAAGATTCATATATTGGGGATCATTTTCTAAGTTAGGAAATGTTCCGGAGTGTTTGTATGGGGATTCTAGAAGGTTTCGGAATGTTATGGAAGGTTCTAGAAGAGTTCTTGGTGTTTGCTTGAAAACCAAGAAAGGGTCAAGGAAACCTTGTGGGGGCTAGACACGGATTCGTGGGGGAGGAGGACTCCTCCCCCCTTCCCAACCCGCCGGCCCAAGGAGGGAGGGGAGTCCTAGTAGGACTCCCCCTCCCAAGGCGCCTCCCTCCTTTAAATAGAGGGGAGGGGGCGCCCCCTCCTAGCTTTCTCTCATAACAAGCTCTAGCCGCCGCCTCTCTCCTCCTCCTTCCCTCTGCTCCGGCTTAGGCGAAGCCCTGCAGAATTCTCTACTCCACCACCACCACCACACCGTCGTGCTGCTGGGATTCCGTGGAGAAGATCTACTACCTCCGCTGCTCGCTGGAACGAGGAGAGGAAGGTCTGCTTCGACTCCGCACGTGTGACCGACTGCGGAAGCGCTGCCCGAGCGCGGCGCCGGAAGGATTGTCCACTTGACCGACTGCGGAAGCGCTGCCGGAATGCGACTCCGGAAGGATCGTCCACACAATCTTGAGATCGGCAAGTGATCGACTACATCAACCACGAGATCTAATCTCGTTAACGCTTTCCGATCTTCGAGGGTTAGTTCCTATCTATCTCGTTGCTCATGTCTAACAGATTAGATCTTGGCTTTTATCTAGATTAGATCTGGGTTTTGTTCGTTCTTGCGGTAGAATTTTTTTTTTCCATGCTACGAACCCATCAGTGGTATCAGAGCCGTATCTATGCGTAGATCTGTTGCACGAGTAGAACACAATGTTTTGTGGGAGTTGATGCTTTTGTTGTCGGTGTCTTAGCGTGTACTTTGCATCTTGCGGCATGGTGGGATGAAGCGGCTCGGGCTAACATTACATGTCATCGCACATGAGACTTGCTCCACGCTTGACGTGCAACTTGCTTTGCACAAGTGGCTTTGCGGGTGTCTGTCTCTCCCACCATAGTTAAGATTCAATTTACAATGAGCATCTGACAACACTTGTATCAACGTTGTGGTCCTTGTTCGTAGGTAAGATCGGTCTTATGCGAAAGCCCCAAACCACGTAAAACATGCAAAGAAAATTAGAGGCGTCTAACTTGTTTTTGCAGGGGTTTTGTGATGTGATATGGCCATTATGTGATTGTGATTATATTTGATGTATGCAATGATCCTTATTGTAATATGGCAACCGGCAGGAGCCAAATGTTTGTCTTTAAAATTTTGTTTAAGACCTGCGTGTCTATTCATCATGTAATAGCTTTATTCCAAGTAGTTGTAATAGTTGCTGTTGGTGATGGACAACCATGAAGTAGCGCCACGGACCTTGACGCCACGCTGGTGATGATGGAGTTCATGTCCATGCTTTGAAGATGGAGATCAAAGGCACAAGAAGAAAGGCCATATCATATCACATATTATGAATTGCCTGTGATGTTAATCCTTTATGCATCTTGTATTGCTTAGATCGCGACGGTAGCATTATAAGATGATCCCTCTCACTAAATATCAAGTAATGAAGTGTTCGTCCTTAGTTGGCACCGTTGCTAAGACTCGTCGTTTCGAAGCATCTCGTGATGATCGGGTGTGATAGACTCTACGTGTGCATACAACGGGTGCAAGCCAGATTTGCACATGCGGAAACTAAGGTTAACCTTGACGAGCCTAGAATGTACAGACATAGTCTCGGAACACGGAATACCAAAAGGTAAAGCATGAGTCATATGGATGATATGATGAACATGTTGATTGTTCGCCTTTAAAGCTACATCATCTCACGTGATGATCGGACTTGGTGTAGTGGATTTGGTTCGTGTAATCACTAAAACAACTCAAGGGATGTTGTTTTGAGTGGGAGTCTATTTGTAATTTGGATTAGTCGAACTCAATTTATCATAAACACAATCAAAGTGAATTTGCATAGTTTGTTGTAGTCATTGGCATCCGTTCACCACCTTACGCTTAGTTATAGTTGAGATAGTGGAACTATAGAAATTCTGGATATTTACTTTACGAACTGGTATCGTATTGTTTTGAATGTTAATTTAAAGTTTATAAGTCCTATTGCAAACTTTTAGCAAACTCCGTTTACTCTGTGAAGTTTAATAAATAGTATTAAATCAAGAGTAACAATTCCAGTGTTAGTATCTAATGTATCATGTTTGCCTCCATGATTCTTGATACTCAAAAGATTGTTTTTAATATCAAGTTTATCTAAGAGCTGAAAGCAATGCTTCAGAAACCATCATATGTGAAAGGTATTGCGATATCTAAAAAAATGTGTTGGTTACAACATGATAGAGTATACGTCCTCATATTTGATGAGAATTTGTGAAGGTTAGAGACGCTAGTCGTCCTAATCCTCCAAAAGGTTTTGAAAAAGAAACATTATACTCACAATTCACCTTTATAAGCTATAGCAGCTTGATCATGAAAGTTGTCATGATAAGGATGAATAGAAGATGTAAGTAAAATGTTTACTACACTAAAAGATTACTAAAGAATGGAATTTTGAAAGAATGCCAAACATTTGATGAAGGTGATCCACTTCAAAGTGCAAGTCCAAAGGTGTTGGTATTTGACTATACACACTTTGTACTATGTGTCATGTGAATGACATCACTATTGATGTTGATAGATTTTTTTAAAAGAAAAAAAGGAATTGCTGAAAGAGAATCTATAAAATATTTGGCAGAAAATAAAAGGTTGGAGATGTCCAACTTAGGCATATAGAAGATATACATGTTATGGTTGTATTCCTTGCTTGTTAAACAATGTGGTTCTCTGGTATTGGATACCGAGTTGGTTGGTATGAAGTGTCATACAGGACAACACAATTCATGAACTGCAATGGCCTAAGTAACTAGCAAGAGAGTATGTGATGATGTTCATCGAAAACAAACAAAGGGTTGTTGTGTTGCTCGTTAACATCAAAGCTTGCCTTCAAGATTTGTTTCAATAATTGTTATTTTGATCAGGTATTATGACAACAAAAGGTTGTTCAAATAATTACTGTATTCCATAATAGATGGATGATATACAAGTCTGGTTGGAGAAATAACGACCATAAAACTAATGCTAAAATATTGTAAGACAAATGATTGAAAGATCACTTGCGAAGTGACAACGCCGTTTAAATTATATTGAAAGGATACATGAAGAAACTCCACGTTGATGGATTTTTGGAGTCTTTGATTTGGATCAAATGACGCTTGTGATACTTTTCTAGAGATAATTAAAACTCCGTTCGTAGGCCAAAAGAGGAACGGACGACTAACTGATTGGAATTTGTACATATTGATGTATATAGTCCATTATGTGTAGTCGTGGGCGATGGGTTTCAACTTCATATGCTTTCTCCGAAGATTTGAGTGAGTATATGTATATACTTATTCAATAAGGAAGAAGTATGAAACATTTGAAAAATGTTCAAAGACTTTCAAGATGAAGTGGAAAATCATTGTAACAAGAAAATAAAAGAGTTTATGATTGGATCATAAAGAAAGATGTTTGAGTTACAAGTTTAGCAAAACACCTAAGATTTGAGGAATCGTTCCATGGATTTGCATTTCCCAAAACACCATAGGAGTATGGAGTGTTCGAGATATGTAATGAAACCTTGTTTTACATGGTAAGATCAAAGGTGTCATTTATAAAACTGCCATTATATTTTAAAAATTAAAGCTTTAGTGACTACCGCTTTTACACTGAAAAGAGCTCCATCGTGATCCGTTGAAATGACACCATATTAGTCATGATTTGGGATAAAACCCGAATTGTCTTTTCTTAAATTTTTGGTATGCTAGGCATAAGTAAAATGTTTACAACCAAAGTCGGATAAGCACGTCTTTGTAGGTTATTCCAAAGAATTTGTTGGGAATTTCTCCATAAACGCCGAGGACAAAAGAGTTTGTCGCTTGGAAAGTCAAGTTTCTTGAGAAGGAATTTTTCGTGAAAAGTTAAGTGGGAGGACAATAGAACTTTGATAAGGTTGTTGAACCTTAGCTATATGTGCTAAGTAGCGCAGCGCCGGAAAGTGTCCCGGTGACGGCCACAATGCTCATGGCTCTCGTGATTACAAAAGGTGTGATCTCGGAGATTAGAGTTCCTATATAACCGTGTGGGTCGGTAAGAATCAAATGGTAAGATTTGATAAGCAAGTCGTTATTGTTTTGACAATGACGAACCGACTACATGCAAAGAAGCGATGATGGGCCCTGACTCCATAAAATGACTAGAAGTCATGGAATCCATGATAGCATCCATACACGAGAAATCAAGTTTCTGAACTTTGAAGACCCTCCGAAAAGGCGTGAAGCCTATCGATCATGTTTGGATCTATAAAGAAATAGACATGGATGTTTCAAATCTATGAAATAGTCGACATGTCGGAAAGAGTTTATGACAATGTTCAAGGAATTGACTATGATAAGATTTGATCTTTCATAGCGATATTTAGTCTGGACGGATTAATGTAGCAACCACTACATATATTTTGGTATATGGTAGTTGAACAAACAAAACAAGTTCTTCTAATAGAATGGTTACCTAGGACGTGTACATGACACGATCCAAAGGGTTTTGTTAATTCAAAGGATGCTAAAAGAGTATGCAAAACTTCAATGGTTGAAGTAAGCATAGCGGAGTTGGAATATTCACCATGATGAAACTGTTAAAAGAGTTTAAATTCATCGCAGATGATGAAGATGCTTGCATTTACAAGAAATTAAGTGGGAGCGCTGAGACATATTTCTAATATATTATGTAGAGGACATATTGTTGATTAGAAATAATGTATCTTTTATTGACACAGGTTAAGAATTTCATTTTGATGAAAGACTTAGGCATAACCCATGAATTAGGCATCAATGTCTATATGGATAGATTGAGGCGCTAATATGGTTTTGCCAAATGTACATAGATAAGACGTTAAATGAGTTCAATATGAAAACAACAAGAAAGGTTCTTGACGCACGGAAAGGACTGAATCAAGATTCAATTGTGTTGACACGAGATTCAAGTGTTTTGACACTTGGTGAAATCACAAGAATATTTTGATCAATCATTCTTTGAGATGTACACATCCAGATATGTCCTATGCTCTAAATGTTATGAGCATATACCAGAATGATTCATAAGATGATCATTGGACAATAGTAAAGATATTCTTATGAGCTTTGGAAGAACTAAGAATATATCATGTATAAGTGACAAATAGTTAAAGGTAGTTCATTGTAAAGTGTTACATTGATACTAGTTTTGTCACAAGATACAAATTAAATTTATCTCAATTTAAACTATGGGTGGCACAATGTAATGGAAAGGAAGTTCCATAACGGATTTGGTTGAGTACCAAAGTTAAAACATTGTAACGGATACTACAGCAAAAGGCTAAGTATATAACTGCTATAGTAGCAGCAAAGGAGGGCATTTGTGTTAAGTAGTTTGTTATCAAACTAGGTGTGGTTCATAGCGGGATAATACTATGAAGATACATTGTATGACAATTGTATCAACATAATTTAATCCCAAGGAACTAAAGGTCTCACCAAAGGACCAAATTTACACAATGCCATCTCATTGGAGAATGAGTAATGCATAGAGACGCAAGCACATGCAAATACACACGGACCTGGAAGTGTCAGATCCGAAGATTATGTTTACCACTAGCAATAGTGTCTATACAACACCAGAAAGCCATAGGTGTTGAATGCACAAGTTTTTAACTAGCTTATTGACTCTAGTGCAAGTTGGAGACTGTTGGAGATATGCCCAAGAGGCAATAATAAAGTGGTTATTATTATATCTTTATGTTTATGATAAATGTTTACATCCCATGCTATAATTGTATTATTAGGAAACACTAATACATGTGTGTTTTGTAAACATAAAAGAGTCCCTAGTAAGCCTCTTATTGAACTAGCTTGTTGATTAATTGATGATCATGGTTTCCTGATCATGGACATTGGATGTGATTAATAACAAGGTTATATCATTAGGAGAATGATGTGATGGACACACACCCATAGTAAGCATAGCATAAGATCAAGTCATTAAGTTCGTTTGCTATAAGCTTTAAAATACATAGTAACCTAATCCTTCGACCATGAGGTTATGTTAATCACCATCACCGGATGGGTACTTTGATGACATCAAACACCGCTTCGTAACTGGGTGGTCATAAAGGTGTCATTGGGTATTCTGAAAGTACGTGTTGAAGCGCATGGACCAAGATTGGGATTTGTCCATCCATATGACGGATAGATATGCTCTGGGCCCTCTCGGTGGAATGTCATCTAGTTAGCTTGCAAGCATGTGACTAGGTCACAAGGGATGACATATCACGGAACGAGTAAAGAGTACTTATCAGTAACGAGGTAGAACTAGGTATGGAGATGCTGACGATCAAACCTCGGATAAGTATAGTATCGCGTGACAAAGGGAATTGGTTTCGTATGTAAATGCTTCAATCGATCACGAAGTCATCGTTGAGTATGTGGGAGCCATTATGGATCTCCAGGTCCCGCTGATGGTTATTGATAGGAGATGTGTCTCTATCATGTCTACATATTCACGAACCGTAGGGTGACACACTTAAGGTTCGAAGTTGTTTTAAGTAGATATGGAATGTGCGTTGGAGACCGAATGTTGTTCGGCGTCTCGGATTAGATCCGGGACATCACGAGGAGATCCGGAATGGTCCAGAGAATAAGATTCATATATTGGGGATCATTTTCTAAGTTAGGAAATGTTCCGGAGTGTTTGTATGGGGATTCTAGAAGGTTTCGGAATGTTATGGAAGGTTCTAGAAGAGTTCTTGGTGTTTGCTTGAAAACCAAGAAAGGGTCAAGGAAACCTTGTGGGGGCTAGACACGGATTCGTGGGGGAGGAGGACTCCTCCCCCCTTCCCAACCCGCCGGCCCAAGGAGGGAGGGGAGTCCTAGTAGGACTCCCCCTCCCAAGGCGCCTCCCTCCTTTAAATAGAGGGGAGGGGGCGCCCCCTCCTAGCTTTCTCTCATAACAAGCTCTAGCCGCCGCCTCTCTCCTCCTCCTTCCCTCTGCTCCGGCTTAGGCGAAGCCCTGCAGAATTCTCTACTCCACCACCACCACCACACCGTCGTGCTGCTGGGATTCCGTGGAGAAGATCTACTACCTCCGCTGCTCGCTGGAACGAGGAGAGGAAGGTCTGCTTCGACTCCGCACGTGTGACCGACTGCGGAAGCGCTGCCCGAGCGCGGCGCCGGAAGGATTGTCCACTTGACCGACTGCGGAAGCGCTGCCGGAATGCGACTCCGGAAGGATCGTCCACACAATCTTGAGATCGGCAAGTGATCGACTACATCAACCACGAGATCTAATCTCGTTAACGCTTTCCGATCTTCGAGGGTTAGTTCCTATCTATCTCGTTGCTCATGTCTAACAGATTAGATCTTGGCTTTTATCTAGATTAGATCTGGGTTTTGTTCGTTCTTGCGGTAGAATTTTTTTTTCCATGCTACGAACCCATCAAATACTCCCATGGATTAGATGCACATAATCGTTGCGAGGTTTCACCCCAATGATGTCTACGCATTTCTATTCTTGTAGACAGTTGTTGGGCCTCCAAGTGCAGAGGTTTGTAGAACAGCAGCAAGTTTTCCCTTAAGTGAATCACCCAAGGTTTATCAAACTCAAGGAGGAAGTGGTCAAAGGTATTCTCTCTCAAGCAATCCTGCAATCAAGATACAAGAAGTCTCTTGTGTCCCCAACACACCCAATACACTTGTCAGGTGTATAGGTACACTAGTTCTGCGAAGAGATAGTGAAATACAAGTGGTATGGATAATTATAAGTGGTAACGGTGATAAAAATAGCTTGATGGCGTGGAAAAGACTAAAGCAAAACTGAAATAAAGATGGAAGCAAGCAAACATGTAACAGATCTAATAGCAAACGGTGTTTCAATGCTTAGAAACAAGGCCTAGGGATCATACTTTCACTAGTGAACACTCTCATATAAATATCTTCTTTTCATGATACTACTCTTAACTACTCTCTGGTTGGACACTCTAATCGATGGTAGGGCTATAACAGCACACCTCAAAGTAAGCCTTTCCCATCTAGAAAACCCCACACTATCACCTTGAGTACTAGATGAGTCCAACAAACACCACAATTTCATAAAGACATCCAACTCCAAATATAACTCATAACAAGTATTTGTAATCTCTAGCCTAAGTGCCACCATGGTGAGCACGCTGTCACTTTCACACACATGGGGAGAGCAGAGATTCATTAAAGCACTTGAGTAACAAGGTAGATCTATAGATTACAAGCTCATGATCTCAATAAGATCATGCATAGATAGAGAGATGAACACATAGCTACCGGTAGAGCCCTTAGCCTCGAGAGAGAACTACTCCCTCCTCATCATGGGAATCAGCAATGGTGACGGAGATGGCGGTGGAGATCGATAGAGATGGCTCCGGGGGCACTTCCCTGTCCCGGCAGGGTGCCGAAACAGAGACTTTCTATCCCCCGAATCTCCACTTTGGTGGCGGCGGCGCTGCGGAACTTTTCGTGGCTGGAGGCTTGATGATTTAGGGTTTTGGTATCGGGAGGCTCTTATAGGCGAGAGGGGAGACCGAGGGGGTGCCAGGGGGCCCCACACCACCTGGTGGCGCGGCTAGGGCTAGCCCGCGCCACCATATGGTGTGGCCAGGCCCTGGCCCTCCTCCCTCTCTGCTTCTGGCTCCGTGAGTCTTCTGGTAAAATAGGAACGTTGGCTTTTGTCCCATCCAATTCCGAGAATATTGATTTTCTGACTTTCCTGGAACCAAAAACAGCAGAAAACAGGCAACTGGCACTGTGGATCTTGTTAATAGGTTAGTCCAAGAAATCATATGAAAAGTACTCCAAAGTGTGGACAAAACACACAAGAAAGTAGATAAAACCAAGCATGGAACATCAAAAATTATAGATACATTTGCAATGTATCACCCAACACGCTGCCCATGAGGACTACTCACTTATAAAAATAAGATCAAGGATAGAAAACATTGTGCAAAATAGTGATACATTGCAAATGTATCTATAATTTTTGATGTTCCATGCTTGGTTTTATCCACTTTCTTGTGTTTTGTTCCAACTTTGGAGTACTTTTATTATGATTTCTTGGACTAACCTATTAACAAGAGCCACAGTGCCAGCTGCCTGTTTTCTGCTATTTTTGGTTCCAGGAAAGTCAGAAAATGAATATTCTCGGAATTGGATGGGACAAAAGCCAAAGTGCCTATTTTTCTGGAAGGGATCAAGTGCCAGAATACGAGACAGAGAAGGGTTGGGGGCCGGCCACACCACCTGGCCACGCGGCCAGGCCTGGCCCGCGCCAGGGGGTGGTCTGGCCGACCCCAACACCCCCTCGGCCTCTCCTTCCGTCTATAAGTTTCCCTCGGGACGAAAACCCTAGGTATCCGATCAAAAATCCACGAAAGAGTCTGTAGCCGCTGTCGTCTCTGTCCCTAGATCAGGGAGGAATCTGAAGCTCTTCCCGACACCCTGCCGGAGAGGGGGATTCACCCTGGAGGCCTTCTTCATCACCATGCAAGCCTCCGGTGTGATGCGTGAGTAGTTCATCCTTGGACTACGGATCCATGTAGTAGCTAGATGGCTGGTTTCTCCTCCTTTGTGCTTTCATGTTTAGATCTTGTGAGCTCCGTTCATGATCAAGATCATCTATTTGTAATTCATACATGTTGTGTTTGCGGGGATCCGATGGATATTGAGATGCTATTTCAGATTGATTATTGATTCTATCATGTCTTTGTTATTTGAGATCTTGCATGCTTTCCGTTGTTAGTAGTTATCTTGGCTAAGTAGATGCTAGCAACTCCAAGAGTTAGTATTTACGCTCGATAGTGGGTTCATGCCTCTGATAATCTGGGGAAGTGACAGAAATCTCTAAGGTACTAGATGTGCTGTTGCTACTAGGGAGAAAACAACGATCCTTTGTTCATAGAACAATTGTATTGTTTACTTTACACGCAGTTCGTAAAGCAATAATCTGTTGCTTGCAACTTAATACTGGAGGGGGTTCGGATGATAACCTGAAGGTGGATTATTAGTCATAGATGCAGTTGGATGGCGGTCTATGTATTATGTTGTAATGCCCAATCAAGTCTCAAAGGAGTCAAGATGATTAGTATATGCATGTATTGCTTTCTCGGTGTTTGTCAATTGCCCCGCTGTAATTTGTTCACCCAGCATGTTATCTATCTAAGGAGAGCCACCTCTAGTGAACTATGGATCCCGGTCCTTTTACTTTACATACAATCTACAACTGTTTACTGCTTTGTGTTTACTTTATGCAAACTTTTACTTCTTTCCATTCGATACGTTTAATCCTTTGTTTTCCGCAAAACACGGTGAGATTGACAACCTCATCGCAAGTTGGGGACAAAGTTTTGTGGTTATGTTGTGCAGGTCTCCACGTTGCTACTAGCACCGGTAGTGCGCCCTGCCAAAGCTCAGCTAGTAACAACTTTGGGGTTTTTCCTTGCTCCTACTGGTTCAATTAAACCTTGGTTTCATAATTGAGGGAAAACTTACTGCTGTGCTCATCGTACCTTCCTCTTGGGGTTCCCAACGAGCTCTACGTCGATCGAGCGCATCAAGATATTTTTTGGCGCCGTGACCCGGAGATCAATAGAAGAAGAGACTTCCACGTCTACGACGAGCACATCAAGATTTTCTGGCGCCGTTGCCGGGGATTCAAGGACATCTTCACAAGGGGAGTCCCTCATAACCAATCTCTTTACTTTGTTGTTTTTTGTTTTGCTTAGGTTTCTTTTTTCTTTGTTTGCTTGTTTTGTTCTTCAAAAATACAAAAAATTAGTTCTACAAGTTTGCTTTCTTATTTAAAAAACACAAAAAAAATTAGTTCCTTTCTTAAGTTGCCTTTATGACTAGCTCTGCTCCAATCACTATTTCATTATGGATAGCTCACTCAGTTTCCTATTTGGGAACAGTTTTATGACTGCTAAGGTAATAGATGAACCACCGCCTGCTAGAACCTCCATGGAAGAAGAAATTGCTGAACCTGAAAGCTCATTAGATAAAAAAGAGGAGGAGAGTGATGGACAAAATGAGGAAGAATGGATCTACCCATGCCTACCTTCTAATGAGAGTAACTCTTTATCCCTTACATTATTTGATTGTCCCCCATGCTTATCAAAGGAGGGTGAATGTTATGTTCCCGAGGATTCTTTTGAAAATATTTATAATGAAACTCTAGTGCTTGTAGATCCTGCAAATCATGCCTTATCTGATAGTTATATTGTTGAGTTTATTCATGAGGCTAATGAAAATTATATGAGAGAGGAAAATATGGTTGTAGAAGTTTTTATGGTAATGAAACACCCCTCTATGTGCTGAAAGTTTTGAAGGTACTTTTGTTTTATCTTCCTATGCCTGTCACTTTGTTCTTTGTGCATTTATTTGCATACAAGATTCTTATGCATAGGAAGAGGGTTCGACTTAAATGTGTTTTGAATTTGCTTCTTGATGCTCTCTTTTACTTCAATTCATATTTTCTATGTGAGCATCTTCTCAAACTCTTATGCCGAACTTAAAGGCGTTAAAGAAAAGTATTTGTTGGGAGACAACCCAAGAGTTTTAATTGAGTATTGGAAGTTATTACCTCTGTAATAACCTCTCCTTATCCTTTTTATTTGCTTTTTGTGCCAAGAGTAACCTCTAATGAGAGTGAAGTAATGATTGGGAAAGTTGCTATCCTGAAACAGATTTCTGTGCTTCATCGTAAACATTCCTGAGAGAGCTCTATACATCGGATTGAGCTGTAATATTTTGTGCTTCTGCCCCAGGTTGTTATCTAACTTTCGTTAGTTCAACACTTTTGGATTTGAGCAACAGAAGGTCTTCAAAAAATTCGTCTTTACCTACTGGTCTGTTTTGACAGATTTCTGCCATTTTCTGCATTTGCTTCTTGTTAGTTTCTTCTTGAGTTCCTTTGGGGAATTGAGCTTTTTGAGGCAAGTGCTACAGTAGATAGTGTTCTAATGGAAGTTTATTTGGTGTTAGAACTTAACCTTGAGACTTATTTATCTTAACTGCACTAATGTTGGTAATGAGATTGTGTGAAGTTTTGTATGAAGGAAAAATTTCAGGTGTATGGAAGGAGTGAGTAATGAGATGAAGGATGGACTAAACCTCAATCTTGGGGATGCCACGCGTGTCACCCCAAGAAATATCCAAAAAGTACAAGCGTCAAAGCTTGGGGATGCCCAAGGCATCCCTTCTTCACCAATAAAAATCCAGGTTTCTTCTAAACGCTTTATTTTTATTGTTTCACGCACAGTTGTGTTTTTCTTGGAGCGTCTTCTTTTTCGTTTTCGTTTTGGTTCTTAGTTTGCTTAGTTTTCTGAATAAATTGGTTGGACCCCCTCTTTCATACCTTTGGTTTGCAATTAGTTTGGTTTGGTTTGGAAAAGAGTAGGAAAGTTCATGCTTATGTGGTAAAAAGAGCTCGTTTTTGACTGTAGCCTATGCTTTGTCATGCCATGCTTGATATTGTTTTGGCTTTAGGCTTAGTATTCTTTGATGTAGCATGACTTGTTATAAACAATTGATATTGCTTAATGTGCCTTGGATGAATCATGTGCTGTTTTAGCATATTAAAGCATAGTACAGTGGTATTCTCCTTTGATGCTTTATTTGGGTTGACTTGGCACATGCTCACACCATGTTATGACTATCTCAAGTCACCATAGCCTTTATGATCCTTTAGTTTTCAACTTATAGTATCACTTTATGCTTTGATCAATGATGTTTTGTCGCTCTGCATGATTATAGCCATTATTGCTCTCTTAGTTTGTCGCTCCTAGTCTTTTGCTAGCCTCCACAACAAGTATGAGTTCCACTCATGCATCCAACTCCCTAAACCAAGTTTTTCCAAAGAGTCCACATACCTACCTACTAGCTTATGCTATTCCAAGTATATTCATGCTTTTGTTTACCTTCCACTTGTTATGAGAAAACTAATGATTAAAGCTCTCACGAACTTGATGGTACACTTTACTTTATTGCCTCTAATAAACTTGAACCATTGGGTCCTTCTTTTTTGCGTATATGCTTGCGCTTTATAAGTTGAAATTAGCAGAACCATGTTTCATGGGGAACGCTTTCAACATTGCACTTGTACTTTGTACCCCGTTGATAGTATGTTCTTTTGCTTACGGATCCCGGCGATGTGAAATAAAAGTGGAACTTGTAAGATCATGGAGGTTGTATATGTGTTAGAGAAACGCCTGGGCTGCTAGCCTAAGCCATGCCTAATCATGGTGGAAACTTGCAGCATCACCATAATGAGAACTCTATGAAGCATCCTCAATAAAAACCTATGCAAATAGCAAATAAAAAGATCGCTAAGATGCTCATTGTCTGCTTGCCTTGTCATTTTGATTATGGGAACGCTCCCGTATCATGTGCAAGAGGTACCCCGTTGGCGGCTTTAATGATACACATATACTTACAATGACAAGAGCTTACTCGTGACTGAAGTTGAGTAGCATGAGGATCGGTCTTCGTAAGTAAGGGGCATGAGATTTCGGTTTATAACTTGTCAAGCATATCCTCTTAGTTGTGTCACTTTAACCTTAATCATCTTCAAGATGCTTATGATAGGGGCAATGAGAGCTGAAAGCTATAAGTACCATAATTTTGGGAAGCTCTTTATGAGACTTGAATCCCTACTTCCTTTTACAAAAGGCTTTTCTTCCACCATTACATTGAGTCTCCACCTTCTATCTTTATGCACCTACTTTGAGAGCATAGTGGCCATTCTTAGTTCTATCTGCATTGTCCCAAGACTAGTTGATTGAAGCATAACTTGTTATTGCTTGTTTGAAACTATTGTATCTAGTCACTCTTATGAACTTTGAAGGTGTCCTATGCATTTATATTTGCTACTCTATTGAGGGACAAGCTGAATACTTTTATGCTATGTTTTCTTTATGTGAAACAAACAAACGTCTTGCAAATCATTGTTATTCATGAATCTTTTGTTTGTGCCTTTTCATGTTGCATCTTAGTTTCTTTGCTTATTGCTAAAACTTTGTCTTTCATGTTATGATTAAAGTACTATGATCCCAGCTTTATGTTTTGCAAATACTTTGATCAAGTCTTTGATGGTGCATGTCACCTCAAAAATTATTTCTTTTTATCACTTACCTACTCGAGGACGAGCAGGAGTTAAGCTTGGGGATGTTGATACATTGCAAATGTATCTATAATTTTTGATGTTCCATGCTTGGTTTTATCCACTTTCTTGTGTTTTGTTCCAACTTTGGAGTACTTTTATTATGATTTCTTGGACTAACCTATTAACAAGAGCTACAGTGTCAGCTACCAGTTTTATGTTGTTTTTGGTTTCAGGAAAGTCAGAAAATGAATATTCTCGGAATTGGACGGGACAAAAGCCAAAGTGCCTATTTTTCCGGAAGGGATCAAGTGCTAGAATACGAGACGAAGAAGGGCTGGGGGCCGGCCACACCACCTGGCCACGCGGCCAGGCCTGGCCCGCGCTAGGGGGTGGTCTGGCCGACCCCAACACCCCCTCGGCCTCTCCTTCCGCCTATAAGTTGCCCTCGGGATGCAAACCCTAGGTACCCGATCAAAATCCACGAAAGAGTCTGTAGCCGCCGTCGTCTCTGTCCCTAGATCGGGGGGATCTGAAGCTCTTCCCGGCACCCCGCCGGAGAGGGGAATTCACCCTGGAGGCCTTCTTCATCACCATGCAAGCCTTCGGTGTGATGCGTGAGTAGTTCATCCTTGGACTACGGATCCATGTAGTAGCTAGATGGCTGGTTTCTCCTCCTTTGTGCTTTCATGTTTAGATCTTGTGAGCTCCGTTCATGATCAAGATCATCTATTTATAATTCATACATGTTGTGTTTGCGGGGATCCGATGGATATTGAGATGCTATTTCAGATTGATTATTGATTCCATCATGTCTTTGTTATTTGAGATCTTGCATGCTTTCCGTTGTTAGTAGCTATCTTGGCCAAGTAGATGCTAGCAACTCCAAGAGTTAGTATTTATGCTCGATAGTGGGTTCATGCCTCTGGTAATCTGGGGAAGTGACAGAAATCTCTAAGGTACTAGATGTGTTGTTGCTACTAGGGATAAAACAACGATCATTTGTTCATAGAACAATTGTATTGTTTACTTTACACGCAGTTCGTAAAGCAATAATCTGTTGCTTGCAACTTAATACTGGAGGGGGTTCGGATGATAACTTGAAGGTGGATTATTAGTCATAGATGCAGTTGGATGGCGGTCTATGTATTATGTTGTAATGCCCAATCAAGTCTCAAAGGAGTCAAGATGATTAGTATATGCATGTATTACTTTCTTGGTTTTTGTCAATTGCCCCGCTGTAATTTGTTCACCCAGCATGTTATCTATCTAAGGAGAGCCACCTCTGGTGAACTATGGATCCCGGTCCTTTTACTTTACATACAATCTACAACTGTTTACTGCTTTATGTTTACTTTCTGCAAACTTTTACTTCTTTCCATTCGATACGTTTAATCCTTTGTTTTCCGCAAAACACGGTGAGATTGACAACCTCATCGCAAGTTGGGGACAAAGTTTTGTGGTTGTGTTGTGCAGGTCTCCACATTGCTACTAGCACCGGTAGTGCGCCCTGCCAAAGCTCAGCTAGTAACACCTTTGGGGTGTTTCCTTGCTCCTACTGGTTCGATTAAACCTTGGTTTCATAATTGAGGGAAAACTTATTACTGTGCTCATCGTACCTTCCTCTTGGGGTTCCCAACGAGCTCTACGTCGATCGAGCGCATCAAGATATTTTCTGGCGCCGTGACCTAGAGATCAAAAGAAGAAGAGACTCCCACGTCTACGATGAGCACATCAAATAGTTAGATTGAAATCAAATATTCTTACAATGGTCGCCGAATCAAAAGGAGATCTTAAGTATAAGCTAATGGCTCTGGCTATGGAGAGGATGGAGGGTGAAGAGGATGAACTATGGTGGGGGATCTCCTTCGGTGGTGTTGTGATGCAATCTGAGAATGGCGGCCCTTTGCGCGACAGTTGGGACCTTGAAATATATATGCGCCTTCATGAAAGCGTAGGGTTTGACGAGACGAAGCCAACGCCACCTGGTACGAGCGGGCCGTACGGGCAGACTTTGCCCGCACCAGTGGTCTTTATGGACTTTGTCAACTGGTCTTGGCACCAGGATTGCTTGGCCGTGTAGACTTCCTCAAAATCTTCATTAACGGCTCCTAATTTCGACTTAAAAGCATGATTTTCTGCACAACACAATTCAAAGCAATGGATTGCACACAATTCAATGATTTTCAAAACTATCTAGGGGATTTTTTTGGTATGCTTGAAATCATTGACTGCATGCATTAGGATGGATGAATTGCCCATTTGCTTGGCAATGGATGTTCAAAGGCCATATTGGTGAATGCGGTGTGGTACTTGATGATGTGGCAGATTATGACTTGTGGATTTGACATGGCACGGCTAGATCTCACAATGATATCAACATGCTGCAGCGATCTCTAGTGTTTGGCAGACTTGCTGAAGGCCATTCTCCGGCGGTGAACTTCATGGTCAATGGCATGTAATACACCAAAAGCTACTACCTAGCGATATTTATCTTAGATGTGCCACCTTCGTGAAGACAATCCTCGGCCCTCATACTCCTCAAAGAGCTTGGTTTGCCACGTGCCAGGAGGCTTGCAGAAACGATGTTGAGAGAGCATTTAGTGTGCTGCAATCTCGTTTTGCTATCATCAGGTACCCTACTCTTACCTAGTCGACTTCTCAAATGTGGGAGGTGATGAATGCATGTGTAATCATGCACAATATGATCATCGAGAGTGAGGGAGATGCTCCAGTTGTTGATGATCAGCCGTTTGAGCATCATGATCCTCTTGTCGATGTTGGTCATGAGGTGTCGGCTGAGTTTGATGCTTTTTTTTCGCCATGCATCAAAAAATCTTTTACTAATAGGTGCATGCACAACTACAAGAAGATCTCGTCGAACACTTGCGGGCACTCGGAGGAACGCCCCTGCTCCCCCGATTTGATCTATTTTTCACTTCAAATTATTTAAATTTATTGTGTGAACTATTTTATTATTATATTTAAATTGTTGTAATAAATTTGGATTTATTTAGATGTACTGTGCTTCAAATGCGTGGTATTGTGCTTGAAATATGTAATTTTTTTGAAATTGTGATCGATGGGGGCGCTGGTGTGGGGCTGCGAGCGGTTTAGGCGGACGCCGGTTTTTTTGAAGGAGGGGGGGCTGGTGGACATGCTCAATAGACACGTTTCCTTTCCTCGAATCCGTTCTATGTGCAGTGTGCTTAGCATTCCCTTTCACGGCCAGTAAGGAGATCTGCTGACGGAGTGAGGTGCTCGTAGAGTCCTCGTGGCAAGATAGGTACAAGATCGATCATGACTCATGAGTAGCATCGACCACCACCACGACTCCTCGAGGTCCAAGTCAAGCGGCGCACGGAGAGACCAGCGACACACGGCAGCAATAACTTTTCTAGATAGTGTCTGAAGGCCGGAAAACCGCCTGCCTGCGCAAGCACACAGCCTCGCGATCTCTCGCCGCCAGCCCAGCAGTTTGTTTAGCCTGAATTCCGTACCTCTCGAGTGTTGGTCGCTCGACAGAACCACGTGTGTGTAAACCGCTTCGTCAGACTCAATGTGAGGATTCAGCAAAAAACTTCCAGGACGTCTGCATGTTTTTTTCTTAGAGAAAAGCTGTATACTATGGTAAAATAAAATACCATGGACAGACTCTTGTATACCAGCCACGTGCTATGCTAGACCAGGCGTAAGAAAATGCCACTCGCTGTCTGCTTAGCTTCAAGAACAGAGCACTTCTCTGTCAGATTAACCGATTCGTTTTCGTTGAACCACAGACACCAGCTTGCAGTTCCATTTTCTTTGGTGCAAGAAATTTGTCAGCAAAAATAATTGCCATTCCAATTATTTAAACAACAATTGTGAATACCGTACAGAAACAGGATCAATCCTGCTAGTTAATAGTAGTACTCCAGGTAAGATTGGCGGTGACAGGTACCCATCAGCAATGAATCATAATCCCCAAATGAAAACAATAAAGTGAAATTTGACACTCATTTCAGAAGCTGTCAGTTTATGGGTTTCAAATGAAAAAACAGGGGCAAGGAAAAAAAGAATTCCTTGCGCCGTTGATGCGAATGGTCACCCGCCACCAGGAGAAGGAGAACCGCCGCGAATTTTTGTATAGTCAGGCCCACGACAACAATTAGCAGGGGATGGAGAGGATTCGCCATGAGCGGCCGGAGATCGTGCAGTTCATGAGAGACTACTTCGGAGCGAGATAAGCCGCTAAGAAGAAGGTCGAGGTTGCGTCATCCGAGGCTGGCCCCTCCACCATTGTCGTCTTGCCGGGCTCCTCCTTTGAGTTGGACTCGGATTTCTGGAACGGTCTCTGCTGACAACTGGGTGATCTTTATATTGCCAGAGTTGAGTTTGAGTGTATCGAACCGGTGAAATGAACTAGAAGTTTTCAAATTTAAGTTTGAATGGTTGAATTTAAAGTATGAACTGTCGAAGATGAAGGATTTGGTAGTGCTAGGTGGCCTATTTTATATCACCTGTTGTAGCAGCCGTGTCCTCAAATACATCACCTGAAAAAGTAAAAAATATACACAGGTGATGTAGAACGTCCTTTTTTGGTAATATATAATTTTTTACATCAACTGTTAGAGTTACTCTTAGTTATCGATATTCCCCGCGCGTAGCTCAAAATTGTAGCAAGGGATTACGGCACCGTATCAGCTGCTACACCCACGTTGGATGATTGGCCAGAGGGTGCTCTTCCAAGCTAGCTCTAGGCACGTTTGCGTGTGTGGTCTGCTAGCTAGCTCTGGATATACTTAGAAATTGTCTGCTAGCTATGCTCGGGGGAATATCGATAACTAAGAGTAACTCTAAATGAATTGTCTGCTAGCTAGATGTTTTTTATTTACCTTTTGGCTTATACCATCATTCAATAATATGCAGTCAAAAGCCACAATCCTAGGTAAAAACACCTATTTTGATGTTTTTAGACCTTATAAGCTAAAGTCCAAACATAAAAAAAATAAGCCTAACCAAACAGGCCCTAGATGACGTGACAAGTCTGGCCAATGGTCGTTGCCAACACAATTTTCTTGCTTTTGAAAACGGAAAAGATCGTAAACAGGATGAACTATTAATGTTGCTATTTTACCAAATACAGAGCATACATAACTTATAGTAAACCCGTTATAAAAAGGCCATATTCCTCGAGAAACCAATAAAGGATCTTACCAACAACTCTACTTGTGGTCTAGAGGTTTCAGTTTATACTCTAAAAGTTTCTATAAATTTGTATACTTTCCAAACCATATGATGTAGAGATCTCTACCATATATATGTTATAGTTTATACAATTGTTGAATATCTTATAAATGAAATAGGTTTACAAAAAATAAGATTAAATATAGTGGACTGCATGTGTATTTTTCGTCGACATACTTATAACGTCCTAAAAACAAAACGAAAACTAACATTTGGAAGCTTACTTATGGGATTAACTATGTTAAATAACTAAAAGGAATTATACTCGCAAAGACCATAACATTTAAAAGTAAATTCTAAATAGAAAAGTTTAGTATAAAATTACATTGATTTTAGCTTTTGCACGAATCGAGGTAATGTTTAAACCGGCACTGACCATACAAATGATATATCAGCCATGAGCTTTCTGCTACGCAGGGCTGAGCTGAGAAGAGAAAGTTTAACAAATCTACTGCTAAACCGGGACCTCGATCACTGGAATTTAGATTCACATGATCTATCCAATCACCCACATAGGCGGAGAAATGACTTTTAAATTTCAACTTGAACTTTGTACACGCTTGATACTCGTAATGATTTATATGTGGCAGATTGGTCCACAAACAATTGAGACTAGATTTGGTAGATAAAGAGTGATATCTTACTAGCAGTGTCGTAGCCATCGTAGAGACCTGTGTGATCAATTGACCACACAGTTTTTTTGGCAAATCCTTTATCTAAAAGTATAAATTATACAAAAAATATTAAAAAACTACTAGCTAAATGCCCGTGCGTTGCTACGGTTTATCAAGTTTTTTTCTTATCACACATACACGTCCAAAATTCTCTCGGGATCCATACCGTGTAGATCCATAAGTTATAACTCGCTCCCGTGGAAGAGCAAAATTGTCGTCTCATCTACTGAGCCTTCTTTTTCACTTTGCCTAATATATATACATGCAACTCTCCTGCGTGGTTAAAAAAAGATGGAAAAATAGCCTCAATAGCATGTCCGCATAGTTATCATACTTATAGTCGGGAAGAGTACGACCGAAAAACCGCTTCGCTCCGCTCGCCCCCGTGGGCAACGGGGACAACTCACAACCTTCTTCTTGAGCCACTCCCCTCCTCTCATCCCTCCCGCCGTCGTCGCCGGGCAAAGCCTGCGCGGTGCCGGCGGCGGCGGATGCTTCTCTACCCGTCTCCTTGGGGTTCTGCGCGGGAAAGAACTCAAGGCCGCGGTGCGCTGCTGTTTCCGGCGAGGCGGGCCATGGAGGCGGTCTGGCATGTGCGGTTTCGCGTGGCGGCGCTAGCAGCGTACAGGAGAGGGCGGCCGGCGGTGGTTGGGACGGCGTGGCCGGGAGCCTTCCTAGCAGCATAGGTCTCTAGGCCCAGATTTGGGTGATGATGGGTTCTGGCCGGTCTGGGTCTCCGGGCCCATCCATCACTCACCGGTTGTTGCTCAGCGGCAGCCTTGCGGCGAGGTTGGCGGGGAAGGCGCTGGAAGCTCGTATACCGGAGTTGCGAGTGGTTGGCGGCGGTGGACATGGTGCAGCAGCGCGGCGGGAGGGCCTAGTCGGGCCTGCGAGGCATGACCGGCCCTACATGTTGCGTCCGGTCGACGACCGCCTCTGGCGGTGGAAGACGGGATCTCCTATGAATGTCCATGGCGCAGTCGGAGGCTGAAATCTGTCCGTCGATGACTGCGGAGTGCGATAGGTAGGTGGCACGATGCTGCTTGCCGACTGCACTTCTGCCGACCACATGACTCTTTTTTGGCGCTAGCCTACCGCATCTACACGTCAGTGGAGCTATCTACTACCTCCTGATCTAGAGCTCGCAGACACCGGGGCGGCGGCCCTGGAAGGTGGATCGTGCGTGCGTCTCTACGGCGAGCGACGTGTCGATGGTGATGACTCTAGTCCTTGGTCATTTGGATGGCGAGGAGCAGGTGGCGAGTGATCTTGAAGTTGGCGGCGCTTCGGCATTGGTGACTTCCAGATCATGTTCTAGAGGCTGGACTCGGGGACAATGGACAGTTCGAGATATCGAGCATGTGAGAAAGTTTTTCCGGGAAAAAGATCAACGCTTTGGCGCCAACGACGGCGATGCTTGTGGGTGTCGTAACCCTCCTGAGGGCATTGTTGTGGTTATCTTCGTCACGAGCAAGGCTCTAGGTGAAAACCCTTGACCGTCGTGGTCTCGATGACGGTGGCGTGGTGCGTCGTTACTTTCCTGGGGGCGTCGTCATGGAGCTTCGATTCCCTCGATCTTGTTCCGGTGTCTTTGGTGGCAAGTTTTTGGTTCCATGTACTTATTTTTTATCTTTGATCTGCTGTATCACAGGATCCCCCTCCTAAGGGCGTTGTTGTGGTTACCTTCGACACGCTAAGGCTCCAGGTGAAAACCCTTGGCCGTCGTGGTCTCGATGATGGCGGCGGAGGATCCCCTCATCACCTTGTATCGGTTTGGCCGTTATGACTATTTATAAAAATAGGGCGAAAGCCTGTTTCGAGATCATACCGCTTGTAGTCCACTAATTTTGGTTTAGATTGTATACGCTGCTCGCACGAATGTTGGTAACGGTTGCTAACCTTCAATGCATCTACGATAGGTTCTTCGTGAACATGTCCGTGAACATGTGTTGTATACGTACGTGGTTATACCTATTTGAATTAGGCATGGTTCTTCCAAAAGACGGTTCACAATGTACAAAGTTTTCTTGTACGCACTATCTTTTTTTAGGCTAAATGAAGATCTAAAACGATAGTTCAATTTCTCCAATCAATATATCATGGAGCAATCAGTTTCCGGCTGGTGGCGGAAGCTGCCACGCCCAAGAAAACATCATAAATATCACCGGACCTAGTAGCCCCGAGATGGACGTGCGTATACCAGCACCACTTGATGGAATCTTGCACGAGCACTCTTCCTGCACACATGTATGTTCCCATGACCTTGATCATGTCTATGCCCATTGAGTCATTGACACAAACACGCTCCCATTAACCTGAAGTTTAGTCGTGTACTCTCGCGATCCCCTGTAGCTGCACGCCATGGCTGGGGCCTCCGTCTCTTCATCCTGCTCCTATCGACTGTCCTCGTCCGATCCCGCCATTGGTTCTCCTATACCTGCACGCCATGGCTCGTGTCCTCCGTCTCTTCTTCCTACTCCTATCGGCCACCCTCATGCCGCGGCCGCGGGGCCGGCGAAGGCCCCCTCGCGCTCTACTTGAAGTCGCTCTGCCCGTACTGCTCGCTGTTCATGGTTAAACGCCTTCTTGGGATCTTCAAGGATGGGCTCATTGACGCCGTTGACCTCCTGCTCGTCCTCTACGGCAAGGCACATGTCCGCGACGCCAACAACACCATCAATTGCCAGGGGATGCCTCTCTCCTCCCGTTGAGATCACCTCCGCTGCCTCCAAAAATCAGGCAACCCGGAATAAACGGTCGGGGCTGTTTTCCACCGATTCAACTTGCAGCAGGAGATCAACTCAGCCACTCGGGGACGTATAGGATACAAACAGAGGAAGCTGGCAATTGCGCGGGGGAAAACGTATTTGCGGTGAACGGAAACGTACTTGTGCCGACTAACCTACCTCAAGAGAAATTATAGTATATACTAGTAGAAATACATGTATTTGACATCACATATTTGAAATGACAAGACATACTTGGAACCCTGGCTCTGCCACTGAAGTTGTTTCATTTTGAATAAAACGGGCTATTTTGCCCCATTTTATTTTAAAAAGTAGAAGAGAATTGACCGGTTCAAAAGCAGGGAACGGCCCAAAACCGGAACAAATACAACAATGTCATCAAAGAACATGACCACATTGTGCAACCCGGCCGACCTAGCTACCCACACGAAGCACACGCACACTGTCGAGAACAGAAAACACTGTCGAGGTTGCCATTGAGTGTCATCGTCATCACTCCTCCCCGAGCAAGCGACTCCGACTTCGCCTTCAACACCCATCAGCAAGGCCCTCGCTGCAATAGACAGCGAAACACATGTCAGCCCATACCAAACAGTCAACCCCCAACGTGTCGAGGAAGGGGCAGCTCCGACTTCAAGGACCAGCATCAAGGGAGAAGAAGCACACCTAGCACCAACAAACTCCACGCTGCGGCTGGAGATCCACATCGGCAAAACTGAACAGGTGCATCGTTGCCAGCAAGCCGCCCTCTACGGCCACAACTCTGACTTCACCGCATCATGGAAGGATGCCGCAAGAACCCAAAATTTCACACAGGACTGCTGGTGCAAGGACATGTTGCCACCTGGATCCGCTCACCGCTGTCATCGTTGCCACACAAATCACAATGCCATCACCACCATCTTCCACTGGCCCCTCCGGCCTAAGCGAGCTCCAAAAATGATGCCTCCAAGGGGGAAGACAACACAAGGGCGCCGCCACCCAAAGCTCTCATAGGAGTGGAAGAGAGCGCATCACCACAACTATGCCTTAAAAAAGGAAACGGCGCCAGAGGCGTCGACACCATCGCTCCGGCCACTGGCCGAAGACAAGCTTTCACCTGGATAAGACAAAAACCACTCCACCTATGCATGGCCGGACCACCAAGCATCCTCCATCATGCTCCCACCGTGCCTGCACCAACCACCGCCGCCACGAAGTTGAGCTCAAAGCACCACGAACCTCCGTCATCGACCACCCAACAACATCGGTGGAGTCCCTAGACAACACCTCATGCCGCGAAGAACTACCACCACACTAGCCTGACTGCTAGCAGGCCACCGCAACAACCATCAGCGCCATCACCCCCGATCTAGGGCCGCCACCCTGGCATCCACCCTGCAAGGACCAGCATGTGCGCCAAGATCTTGCCATCCACATCCTCTCCTAGCCCTCACGAACACCAGCTCGCCCTGCTCCTCAGAAGCTTCTTCCCGAGCAGATCCATGGCCACCGTAGGTGTGCACCGCCTCCATAACTCGCCTCAGTAGACTCCAAGCTCCAAGCACAGTAGGAAACGAAGCTCTCCGGTCGTGGCCTGCCAGGCCCGGCTCTAGCCCATGGCAGGGTTATGCGACGGCCTAGGGCCCAGGCCGGAGGAGGGCCCAATATTTTTTATGCGCTGAACGAACAGCCCAATATTTTTTTATGCGCTGAGCGAACAGCCTGGGCTTGGTGCTTTGGTCGCTAACACGTCGCGAGGCCCCTGCCAAGGAGATGTAGGCTCTATTACGTCGCGAGGTTTGACTAAAAAAATATTACGTCGCGAGGCCCTGGCCTAGGCTTGGTGCCTGTCCCGATCAGCTATTGATCGATCGTGAATTCCACACGTCGCGACGCTTTCCGAGTCACCGTCTCGGTCTCTCCCGTCTTGTGATTGTGACGCTCGTGGCTCGCCAAGACGCCTGCCTAGGCCGCTGGGCACAGGTCGGAGCTCGTCATCTACCTGTCTCGTCTGCTCTCCAATCTCCAATTCTCTATCAACAATCTTGGAAACATCCTGCCCTCTATATCTGTAAGTTTACGCTTACGCCTTAATTTATCCTTAATCCCGTGTTAATCTCTCGTCTAATCCTTCTAATTAATCTCTCGATTAGGATTATAATTTTTAAGATTATAATTTGATGTAAATTCCTTCACATTAATCGGTGATAGGTTACCATGGGAAGTAATTATTGGGTGCTGCGAAAAAGAAGAAAAGAAAAGAGAGAGAATCAGCTGATTGATTCATAGAGAGGTGCTTTAAATAAGTTTTTTCCAACAAAAAATAGTGTTGATGTCAACAATAATAATCAAAGGAAAAAATCTGATCCCAGACTCGGAGAAGATGATGAGAATGATTTAAATGCAGATCTTGAGGCCAATGAACAACCCCTAGATAGTGTCCTCGATGATTTTGTATCTAGAAATGCACGAAGAAGCTTTTTTCGAAGTACTGAAGTTTAATTGTCGATGAACTCATTAGAGGCTGGTTTTTTTGGAGGTATTCGCTGCATGGAATACTTGTTATGTTTTCCTACTATTTTTATTTTTTCTATCTAAATATCACAATGTTTTAGTAGTTGATAATTATTTATAGACATCTTGACTATGAACGTGTGGTTATATGTTTTTAAATATTTTGCATGTGAATTTGACACATATATCATCTATATATCTAGTTATATATATATATATATATATATATTGTCATTAAGGGCACTTTTATCGACTTTGTCCAAGGGTCCTGAAAAATATAGAGCCGGCCATGTGGCCTGCAGGCCCATACAGGAGGGCCCGTAACCAGCCCGCCCAGCGCCTCCGCCGCATCGCAGAGCCATGGTCTACCGCCGACCTCCTTCACCTGCTCCCGCCGGTCATCTCCACCGTGCCCGCCGCCTGGAGCCGCCACCGGAAAGCAAGCTGAGTAGGCTGACGGCGTGTTGGTAGCCTGGGCGGCCGGCGCGTTGAATAGGCTGACGGCGTGTGGGTTCGTGACTGACTGATGAGGCTACGTGCACGACGGACTTGACCAAGACCTAGCGCGCGGTTGGCAGGGACGCCGTCGATCGTGGGGCGTCGTGGGGTGGCCGGGCAGTAGCGAACCGCGCGCTCGGAGAAAGAAAACCACGAGATCGATCCTTTTATTTCTTATTATAAATAACGAACAAATTGAGCTTAATTAGTACTGTACAATCTAGTGGGCTACTAGGCTTGGCATTCCCTTTCACGGGCACTAAGGAGATCTGGAGACGGAATGAGGTGCTCGTAGAGTCCTCGTGGCAAGCCTAAACTCCAGACTGGTACGAGATCGATCATGAGTCACTCATCGACTACGACGACGACTCGAGGTCCATGTCAAGCGGCACGGAGAGACCAGCGACTGATGGCAGCAATAACTTTTCTAGATAGTGTCCGACGGCTGGCAAACCGGCTGGGCATTGGGCAAGCACACAGCCGCACGATCTCTCGCGCCGCCTCCAGCCAGCAATCTGTTTAGGCTGAATTTGCTCCACAGAACCACGTGTAAACTGCTTCGTCAGAATCGTGTGAGGATTCAGTAAAAAACTTCCAGGACGTCTGAATGTTTTTTATTACAGAAAAACTGTATACTATGGACAGGCACGTGCTATGCTAGACCAGGCATCAGTTTTTTTTTTCAAAAAGAAAATGCCACTCACCGTCTGCTTACCTTCAAGAGCAGAGCACTTCCCGGTCAGATTAACCGATTCGTTTCGTTGAACACATCAGAGAGACACAGACACCAGCTTGCAGTTCCATTTTTCTTTTGCGCAAAGAAATTTGTCGCTGTTTTACACCAGCAAAAAATTGCCATTCCCATAGCTAATACCGCAGTTCTAAAATAGCCTAACCATCAAGAGATTTGGATTCATAGACCAGCACCATGTGTCCGGTCAGGACGTCAGGTGCCATCTGAGACGCGCAATCATCCCAGCAGCCCTGGATTCTAACGCCAGCTAATACACAACAACGCGTAGCTAGACTTAGTGCCATGGCGAGCAACGATAGGGGGGAAGGCATAATAACCTATAATAAGAGAGGGCCTCCCCCGTCTCTCATATGATGGTGAAGTTCGAGAAAATGTTCATCAGAGTGTCGAGCGCCTCGGGGTAGAACTTCCGCGCGAAGAGGTAGCAGGGCCTCTTCATGCCGTTCCACACGCACGGTCTTCTCTGCGCTTCATGCTGCAACACCATGATGAAGTGTCAGTCAGATGGATCCTCAATGAAGAAAGCTATGATGATTTATAGCCATTTTAGCTGCAGAAATCGTGAAAGCAAAAAAGAAAAGGATCAAGGTAACTCTACCTTCGCGTTGCTGTTCACATGAACACTCTCATCAATGGCCTGCACACATTTCATGTTCAGTTTTAAAAAATCACAAAACTTCAAGTTTTGTGCACAATCTAACTGACGAGCATAACAAAGAGCTCACCGCTATACTCTTAAGCAGCTCAAAGCTTGTGTCGACAGCCCTATAAACTTTAGGATGCCATTTTCCTTCTGACCAATCGACATGTGACACTGACCAATTCGCAATGCCAGTTGGATCAACCATCTGCAGGCACGACAGCAGGATGATATTTACGAAGCAAGTAAAGTGAGAAAAAATAACGGTTAGGACCTTCGAGTGCTTACATTGAATAATGTTGGCAAATAGTGCTCATCAGAATAGCAGTTATGAAATTCATTTCCAGGCTGTAAAGTGCATTTATAATAAGATCAGTGGCAGAATACAAATAAGGAAATCCGGAAAACACAACCTGATGAGTGATGTCCACCAAAATACAGAAAAGATAGCCAAACGAATTTTTGTTCATGGAAATGATAAGAAATGTAGTACCACTAAAACAGGTATATATCGATGCAGTATTGAGATTTGCCCTGATGTAAATGATAATTCTGAATACTGTACAGAAACAGGATCAACCCTGATAGTTAATAGCTAAGATTGACAGTGGCAGGTAACATCAGCAATGAATCATAATCCCCAAATGAAAATAATAATAAGAAATTTGACACTCATTTCAGAAGCTGTCAGTTTATGTGTTTCAAAGGGAAAAACAGGGGCAGGGAAAAAAACTATGTACCCAGGGGCAGGAGGCTTTGCTACCAGATGTGTTAAGATATTTAACACACATGGCTATAAAAATATGATGTGGGGTCTCAGAAACTGCTGGTGAAGCAAAAGCATGAGGACAGAGCAAGACTAACACAAGAAACAGATGTCATGTAATAGCATCGAGATTTACGGTCTAATACACAAACATCTAGGGGGGGGGGGGGGGGGGGGGGGTATGGTCTAATTCTCAAGGAAAAAGCACTTTTTTTTGCTTCAATTCTCTGCACAGTTTGCTGATCTTTACCTTACAGTAGCGTTTGAACTTCCCATAGTAAAGAGTGTCAGTAAGAATAAGGACTGCATGCTGCCGTTTCACTGTGAACCACTGAGAGAAGAGAACACGTCAGAATGTGGTGTGTTGGGCTATAGGAAAACATGCCAATGTTTTTAAAATTATGAGATACTCCCTCCGTTCCACAATATAAGCCTTTTTAGCAAGCTGTTTTAGTTTGCTAAAAAGGCTTACATTGTGGAACAGAGGTAGTAGATGATTACCGAAATTCATACAAAAACAAGTTCTGAAAGTGTGAAGAAAATAAAAACGCGATAACAATTGGTAACCATATGGTATAAGTAAGAGGAGCTAGATACTATCCTTATCAATTTTATGAAGTTTTTGATAATGCAGTTTTATGTGATTGAATAACTTGAAATCGGTAAAGGAGACAAGGCTTCCACTTTCTAGGGAATTAGGCTTATAAATTATTACCTGTGCACCTTTTCTCCAATCTCTCTTGACGATTTCAGGCAACATATGCTCAGAGTATCTACCTGCTCCATGTGGACCAGGATCGTCGAAACTGAAAAATAATTGGCATGCCAATGAATAAGAGGGAAACAACATATCCTCAATCAAACGTTTGTTCAACATAAAGTAGAAAAAACTTGCTTCTATTCAGAATCATCTGTAATATATAACCTTCAGGACATTCACTTACGAGTCAATGAAGCTGATGTTTGTTTCCATGAGATAACTATATACATAATCGAAGTTATGCAATGGTACACAACTGCAATTAGAACAAAGCATTAGGATAAGGATAAGGATATGCAAGTTAAATTTATATGACAACAAAGGAAATGATTAACCTCTCAGAGACCAACACAAAGTGCTGATTATCAGTATCTTTCAGTGCATTTGCCAAGAGCCTCCTCTCGGCATCAATCATAGAAACTGTACCCCAAACCACCTATAGATAACCTGAACTATTAGTTTTTCAAAAATAAAAATGTTGAACTGTGAACAGTCTTAGATCTTATCACGCACCTAGGGATTTACAGGCCATTATAGTATCCACAAAGGCACAAACCATACTGGTTCAAGAGCATTAACATACATACCCTCAGTCTTAATCTACAAACTACAACATTCCGTGAAAGTAGAGTATGGGGGCGATTGTATTGTAGAGAAACTGAGAAAACATTTCCTAAGCAGAACAATAATTCAAACAATACAAAACAACATGAGCTCTAACTCACTTCCAATCATTTACCTTTTCACTCCGAATATCCCTGCCAGCAAATATTGGACTGGTATGAACTGTCCTCTCTCTTGAAGCATGTACATATATTGTGTATCTGTCTTCATGTCCCTGGAAAAGTACATCCAAGCGGCTGGATTCAGTATTCATGCACATGCAAGTGAGCACATACAGTTATTTCACGAGGTAGGTCTGTTAATTTGAAGTTCTTTTATAAAAATGCAGAACTAGACAGAGGTGTATTTATTGTAGTTTTGCAAATAGAGTCTGAGAACCATACCATGAAGAACTTTTCCCAAAGCTTCTCAAAAGGCAATGAACTGGGTGTCAAGAACATGAAAGCAATTTTCGGATTCTTTGAATGAACCGGCTGTGACAGAACAATGTCTCTCATTACGACACGAGCAGATATCTCATCATCAGTGTATACTCTCACAGGTTCTGGAGGAATCTGAGAACTGCATGAATTTGACAAGTAACAAGCCGTGTACTGTTGGGGTTTGTAAAGATAAGCTCCAGTGACTATTGCACAGACAATAGCAATCAAGACAACGATCCAGAGAGGCCTTCTAGACGAAGATCTATTGCGTGGTGCCATGATCCAGGTTTATACGTAGCAATGAGCGAACTTCAGAACCTACATTTAGCAGGTTTCATCTCTGCAACCATTCAAAGCCATCATTCTGATATAACTGTTGAACCGATGAAAACCTGGAAACATAGTAAAAAGGATTATTAGAAGTTAAGGATATTTTGGCCAGCAGAACCATATCTTTAAGAATCTGGATTCTGCAGTGATAAAAAAAATTCAGGGGATGTAACCATTTTAATTCCATAAAAAACTGCACTACTTAACAATGGAAGTAACACCCCATTTAAGCAAAGAGCAGGATCAATTGAGGTCATCATCGTAGAATTTCAACTCCAGAGGAACGAGGTCCTCGCTCGTGTATAGATTCCACCATGATGTGTTCTGCTGCTTTGATTCGGAATCTGCAGGCTGCAGCTACAAGAGAGACGAGATGCCTTCTATTGTTGTTGTTGTTGTTGTTGTTGTTTGTCCTAAGTAACAAAATTCCTCTGCTTATTGCCCGTGCATA
The DNA here is from genome assembly GCA_910589775.1 of Avena eriantha. Lineage (NCBI taxonomy): Eukaryota > Viridiplantae > Streptophyta > Magnoliopsida > Poales > Poaceae > Avena > Avena eriantha. The sequence continues at coordinate 38,494,583 of OU342744.1, forward strand.
CACTTTTACTAACTCCCCACCTGCTCTGTACATTCCATTTGCCACTAGTGCACGTTGTTTGCATGTTTCAGGTAATAACTCGCCATCAGTCATTTCCCTTTGCACATAAGCAACCCCACAGTAAACCTCTAAAACCTCACCAATAAGAGGTCCGAAATCGAGTTCCCCGGTATGTGCATAACACAGAATCAGAATCCTAGTTTAGCCTAATTTCGTCGACGAGATGCCAAGAAAATCTACAAAATCGGTCCATGGTGCCAAACATTTGTAGAAAGTCCCTCGTCTAAGGCTACTCACAGAAAGATATTCTAGAATACTTCACCCAAAAGAAAATCATAAAAGAGTAACTGGACAGGCAACCAACGATAATTTCCGAAACATCACCCCGCCCCCCAGACAAAACTCTTTTCCCCCTTTCCGCAGAACCAAAACCCCTAATAAGAACACTCCCGAATCGCGAAGCCGCAGAGGCATCTGACTAAACCGTGGAATCCAGGACTTCGAACGCGCAAGATAGCGCCTAGGAATCCAGCCTTCCCATTTCTGCAGCAACCCGAATACCGCAACAGAAAAATGTTCCGCGGACTCGAACTGAAACGGAAGACGGAGGCGAGCGGAAAATACAGGCAGCGTTACCTTGTCGACGCGCTGGATCTCCCCGACGCGAGCTTGTGACTGATTCCGATTACGGAGGTGGTGGGGGGGGAGGATTGGAGAGATCTAGAGGAAGTGGGAAGGGATTCGAGGGAGGAGGAGTGAGGTGGAAAGGTTAGAGGAGTGGACAGGGGTTACACTTTGCAGGCAGTTTGCGCTAATTAAAGCAGGACAAAAGTCATTAGGAGCGTGTGTATTCGACAAAACTTGTTCATGATTACTGAAAAACCCCGAAATGTTTTTTATACGTACTCCGTATATGACTCAATGTACCTTCTGTTTTATTGACGAACATAAGATGCGGGACTTGGATGTATTTGCATGCTGAATCTGTCACCCCTTGTTTGTTTATCGTTGCATCGTCGGATGAGAAATGAAGGCTGGGAACATGTCTCGGTTTCAGTCGGTAGCAAATCCTCAAAATTTGTCACAGGCCTCGCCCGGGACGGTTTGGTAAGCCGACGTGTATATCGCGTCACAGATGTACACGTGACTATTTGGTCCACCCATTATTGAATATGTGACTGTTTGATGGGCTGGTTTTGTAGCCTAGTACTTGATGATTACAGGTGCATATATTGCATGTAGCTAGTATTAAAGTAAGAGTACTAAACAATGGAGAGCTTTTGGTGATGGTTTTTATGCCCCTTGTTATAAATTTATTAAAGCGTACTTGTAAGTTGTCTTGATTCCAAACAAGATAGTGTTGAGAGTGTTTTGTGAATGAGAGCAAATAATATTTATAGAGAACATGTTGTGCACAAGGATAGCGATTAAGAGGTACGCAAAACGATGAAAACGCAATAGAGCAGAACCAGGGAGTTTGCTCACCGGAGTCAAAAAGTCGAGAAGGCTAATGCAAAGGGTGGCAGATAAATTTATACACTAGTACAAACACGTTACTTAGAGACGGTTATTGTCCATAGACCTCAGACGGTTTCTCGTTCCGACTCAAGCGCATAATCTCTAAGAACGCACCACGTGAGCCGGAATTCTGATCCGGCTCTAAGATACACGACCTCAGGCGGCGGAAAAATATAAACACCTCTAAGAAGTACGACCTGAAGACGGCTATTAGTCTTGACCGCCTGGAAGAACTCCTCACCCTCAGACGGCTTCTAGTAGGGACCGCCATCAAGAGTAAGGGACACAGAGTTGGATTCAAATAAATACCATCTCTAGAACAAGGATGCCTTGAAGCAGTGGTTATTCATGGCCACCTCCAACAGTAGTCCAACAGCAGTGCTAATTCAAACTCAATCATAGCAGACATGACACATAATCATAATTCAACAGTCAGAAAATGGATAGACAGATTATTATAGCTCAAGTACTTAGATGCCATCCATACAAGGCTATTACATTAACAATTATCCTTAGTCAGGGGAAATCCGTACAAATTTAGCCATTACGTTATGGCAGTATATACAAAGTGGGGTCCATACATCAAACAACTAGCTTATTAGTACTCTTTAATAAAGCCAGCATTGCATTTATAATGGATCGCCCAGTAGAAGTTGCTGAACCAGAATATGTACCTCTTCATTATCTTTTTTATCAAAGCAAAAAAGGACAATGCTATGCTGCTTCAAGTTGAAACTTCTCACAGCCTACTCACATCTAGTCATCAAGATTGCATTTGATCCAGCTTCCATATTCATCCTAACCATCTTTGGTTTCTTGCTGTTCATTTGCCAAATATGGACATCAATAGGTTCATCAAGGCAATTCTTTAGGTATTTTCTTGTGACTCAACTCTAAATTTCTGCACAAGTACAAAGAATTGAAGAATTAGCATGCTTGTGATTATTGGAAGTAATTAAATATCACAGGCTAGCTTGTGTTTAACAATATATCATCTTACCAGCTTGCACTTTTTTCATGATAGATGAACAGGACAACCTGTAGATATAATACTTGATTTTTGATAGAAATTCAGGTTCACGCTAGTCTAAGAGGAAGTCTACATGGACTTATTTTGGATACATGTCGTTTTCAAAAAGGCTCTACTTGTCAAAATCAGTGTCCCCCTTGTGTTGAGGCCCTGATACAACAACAAATAGAATTTCAATACGGTGAAATATTCATGTCTATCGTCTAAACACATACAAAATAGATGACTGCAATTTTGATGTTCTATGATATCTATAAACTCAAGCCTCTCAATGGGCTCTTCATCTGAAGACTGGAATTCAAAACTGTCAAAGCTAATGCGAAAACAATCAACGCTAGAGAGTATTATTGCATCATCACTACAGGTTCCCATCTGTTAAATTGATACAGACATAGAGAATCTTAATACAATCAAGATGCAAGAAGACTAATGAAGTGACAATTAAAATAGACACAAACTAATAAAGTGACAATTAAATCTCTATTACTAGAAGGGCAACGAACAATGAGGAATCAATAAAGTTTTGTAGATTTTGAGATTTATACAAGAGGAAAAAAGATGAGACAGATAGAGGTCGGCTGGGGGAGGCTCTCTCGACGGTGCCATCAGGTCTTTGCAGCTCGGAAACCCTAAACCCTAAATTCGAGAAGCAAAATGGCAATTCCATGCTAAAATCCCTAAATCAAAGCTCTACATTAGGGTTTTGGGGGTTTGGTTTTCACGCATACCTACCTGGACGACAAAGGGGTCCTCGGAGGCGAGGGAGAGCGTTTGCACCACAGGGTACCGGAGGCGGCGAGGAGGAGAGGCACGGGACCGGTGGCACGGGACCAGAGGCGGCGGTGGCAGCGGCGGCGGTGGACACTGGGGTCTGGGCGAGTGGGGAAGAAAAAATGTGTCATAGATCTAAAATATTTGTCCAAATATTCTCATATCTTTGCCGCCAAGTACTAGTCTCAGATGATTGCAAATGGAAAACGTCTCTAAGAACATCAGTTGTCCGAATATTTCATAGTTTGCCACCAAGTACTTCCCTAAGACGGCTAGAAATTTGAAAAGAACTAATATTCGGCACTCCAGATATATTTGGAACTCCAGAGTTTGCTTATCCTAAAATTTGAAAATTATTCAGAACCAAAAGGTGAATAATGGTGTCTATATATGCTTGCTAGTGTGATTGAGTCCTAAGACTAAACGAGGTTCATACATTGAAAAAAATAGTTGGCATAGTACAAACCTTGGATCTTACCCTGAAAGGCATGACGACTCCTAGTGTTCATGCGCTTACTACAGAGCAATAAGTTGCAAGTGTTTTGAAATTGACTAATTCAAATGTTTAATCACAAAGTGAGATCATTTGGTTACTTAATCACGAAGCTTGATGTTAGTAGTTTTCTCCTGAAACCCTGCTAGCAGTGCAGACCTAGATCCACTGCCTCCCAGCAGCCCAAGCTGTTGAGGAAGCACATTATACAGATACATAAAATAGACTAGTCACTATGGAAAGATGTTGCTGAAGGAAATACGAATAATAAAGTTGTTATTATGTATTCCTTGTATATGATAGATGTTTATTTTGCATGCTATAATTGTATTGAAAGGAAACGTCAATACATGTGTGTTTAATAAACAAAAAGGGTTCCTAGTTATGTCTCTCTTACAGACTAGCTTGTTGATTAACAAGATGATCAAGGTTTCCTGATCATGGACATTGGATGTTGTTAATAACAAGGTCACAACATTTGTGAAATGATGTGATGAACATTCATCCGAAGTATAGCATTACGATCAAGTCATTATGTTTATATTGCTATAATATCATACAAAGTAATCTTTATCCTTAGACCATGAGATCATGTTAATTGCTAACACCGGAAGAGTATATTAATAACATCAAACGTCACACCGTAACAGGGTGACTATAAAGGTGGGTTCAGTGCTACGAAGGTGTTATGTTGAGACTCATGGATCAAGAGTGGAATTTGTCAATCCCGATGACAAATAGATATACTATGGGCCCTCTCGGTGATATCACATTAAGGTAGCTTGCAAGCAAGTGATGTGATCACTAGGATGTTATATCACGGGAACGAGAAAAGAGTGCATATCGGCAACGAGATCAAACTAGGTATTTGGATACCGATGATCGAATCTCGGACATGTATTATATCATGAGACAAAGGGATTAAGTTACTAGCGTTAAAGGTTCTCATGATCACATAAGTTGAATGTGCAGGAGTCAGTATGGATCTCTAGGTCCCGCTTCTGATTATTGATCTGAGAGGAGTCTCAATCATGTCTGCATTATTCACGGATCGTAGGGTGACACACTTAAGGGTTGCCGGACTCCATTTAGGAGCACATATGTTTCAGACAAAAGGTTTGCAAAGTGCAGAAAATGTTTCGATAGAACATGAATTGTTTCGATAGAAACCGGAATTGTTTCGGGCGAAATTGTAGAAAGTGGTTCTGCATGTGATATTGAAATGTTGCAAGGGGTTTTATGTGAATTTTTGTTAATTAAAGTAATTAACCAAATTCTGAATAAAATAAATAAAAGAGTTTTATTAATTGAGAGTTGCATTAAATTTCCATGAAATTTAATGCATGTGAGTGGAATTTTGGGTGGAGTCAAAATTTATGTGAGTGGAGCTTCACCACATGAATGAGGAAGAGGTGGGGGCACCCCCCCTTTTGGCCGCCGGCCATGGGAGGGGAGGAGCCCCCCTCTCCTATAAAAGGCCCCCCTCTCCTCCCTCACAAAACACACCTCCTCGTGAAGGATCTCTCTCCCCCTCTAGATATTCCCCCATGGTCTCGGATTAGCAAGATACATGTTCCCGGTGGCTTTGCGTCTGGAAGGAGTTGCTGCTTCTGCTGATTCGCTGGAGCAAGGAGGTGGAGGTTGTCCGGTGGCTTTAACGTGTGTGCGAGGACGGATGCGCTGCTGATTTGCGGCGCTCGGACTTCCACACGATCTTGAGATCGGCAAGCGTATGACTACATCAACCACGAGTTCCTACTCGTTAACAAAACTCGTTGTCTTCGAGGGTAAGTTCTCCATGGATGTATGTCCACCCGTTGCTCTGTATCTAGTAGATAGATTTTGACGTATAGTTCTCATCGTAGGAATTTTTTTGTTTTCTATGTTGTGGACCCAACAGATGGGAGGCACATTGTATAGATACATAAAATAGACTAGTCACTATGGAGCAAGTGAGAGATGACCAGCACTCACAAGTTATAATTCAGATTATAGGTCCTATAAGTATTACACGCAACAATATCTTAGTCACATAAGTAAGAATAAACATTACATTTCTTGCTTATGAAGATGCTTTTGCAATAAGGTGCAAAGAGTTAACGACAATGTCTTTCCAATATCATTTTTGTGGAAAGAAGTAGACATTGACGTTAACCCGGTCAATGGAAAGAAGTAGAAAATTGATGTCAACCCGGTCCAATACCATTTTTGTGGAAAGAAGTAGACATTGATGTTAACCCGGTCGTCATGTCTAGATTTCTTGTACATTGTCACCAAACTTGTCAATGGCGCGACGGTCAAAGTGTACATCAATGTGACAATATGAAAACAAAAAAAGCTAAATGAAATAAATCTACTTCAAATGACTGTACCTACTAAGCATGCCAAAATGCAGACATTGTGATGTGGTTTCGATAATTGAAACTTGTTGTACCATAAGAGTGAATCCTATACCCCTCGTCCTATAGCTCTTCTCGGTGATACCAAGGATAGAGAGTTGCGATAGATCTTCGCATAACTCTCCCTCTTTGGTTATGTCTATGCCTACTCGGACATAACCCCGTGTATACGAACCTCTTATATAGTGTCACCGAAATAGGAAACTGGAAGAGCCATGAGCCTTTACCTAAGAAGCATTTGGAACCAACGATGAGAGCGAAGTTTCCTTGATAGCACCGATCAACAAACATGTCAGCATGCTGAGGCAACGTTGGAAGTGCTAGTATACCACAATGGGATACCCCGAAGGTGTCCGCTGCCACACAAACATGTACGAACCACCACTTCCCGTATGTTGGGTACCTACACGCAAGTACTTGAGATACAATAGTAACATATGCCACACGAATGATGGTACATGGCGTTGCAAGTCATCCACACGAGGACGATGGATCTACCGACAGACATGGGTCTAAAGCTACTCATGCGCTAGCATAGCCACAGCGGTCAAGCTATATGAAAAAAGGCAGCTCGCTTAACAAAGAGGAAAAAGGATCCGCTTTTAGTTGAAAATACATGGACTAACTATATTGTTTTAATAAATCCAGGACCCTATGACCATATTTCTATGGGTTTATCATCACAAAAACATGTGGTGAAAATGCATTGGCTAACTACATGCCTAAAATATTGTTCTATGTTCTAACAAATCTAGTACCCTAAGACCACATTTCTATGGTTTTTTTAATCATCAGCTTAACATGTGCCATGTTAACTTGGTCATCTGCATGACTGCGGGTCCTAGAAGATTCATACCTTGCGGGAGGTCGCGGTCATCGTCTTATGGCCGGAATAGTCTCGCGGCAATGTCGGATCCGACAAACACTAGAAAAAAGTGCCATCCGCAATGATTTGGTTCATCGAGTATGGTAAAAGGTTTGCCTTCTGCATGATTTGGCTCGTGTTGATGTAGAGCTCGTTGGGAACCCCAAGAGGAAGGTATGATGAGCACAGCAGCAAGTTCCCCTCAGTTATGAAACCAAGATTTAATCGAACCAGTAGGAGCAAGGAAACACCCCAAAGGTGTTGCTAGCTGAGCCTTGGCAGGGCGCACTACCTGTGCTAGTAGCAACGTGGAGACCTGCACAACACAACCATAGAAATATGTCCCCAACTTGTGATGAGGTTGTCAATCTCACCGTGTTTTGCTGAAAACAAAGGATTAAACGTATCGAATGGAAAAAAAGTAACAGTTTGCAGAAAGTAAACACAAAGCAGTAAACAATTTATAGATTGTATGTAAAGAAAAGGACCGGGATCCATAGTTCACTAGAGGTGGCTCTCCTTAAGATAGATAACATGTTGGGTGAACAAATTACAGCGGGGCAATTGACAAACATCGAGAAAGCAATACATGCATATACTAATCATCTTGACTCCTTTGGGACTTGATTGGGCATTACAACATTATACATAGACCGCCATCCAATTACATCTATGACTAATAATCCACCTTCAGATTATCATCCGAACCCCCTCCAGTATTAAGTTGCAAGCAACAGATTATTGCTTTATGAATTGCGTGTAAAGTAAACAATACGATTGTTCTATGAACAAAGGATTATTGTTTTCTCCCTAGTAGCAACAACACATCTAGTACCTTAGAGATTTCTGTCACTTCCCCAGATTACTAGAGGCATGAACCCACTATAGAGCATAAATACTAACTCTTGGAGTTGCTAGCATCTACTTGGCCAAGATAGCTACTAACAACAGAAAGCATGCAAGATCACAAATAACAAAGACATGATAGAATCAATAATCAATCTGAAATAGCATCTCAATATCCATCGGATCCCCGCAAACACAACATGCAGAATTACAAATAAATGATCTTGATCATGAACGGAGCTCACAATATCTAGACATGAAAGCACAAAGGACGAGAACCAGCCATCTAGCTACTACATGGATCCGTAGTCCAAGGATGAACTACTCACGCATCACACCGGAGGCTTGCATGGTGATGAAGAAGGCCTCCAGGGTGAATTCCCCTCTCCGGCAGGGTGCCGGGAAGAGCTTTAGATCCCTCCTGATCTAGGGATGGAGATGACGGTGGCTACAGACTCTTTCGTGGATTTTTGATCGGGTACTTAGGGTTTTCGTCCCGAAGGCATCTTATAGGCGGAAGGGGAGGCCGAGGGGGTGCCGGAGGCGGCCAGACCACCCCCTGGCGCGGGCCAGGCTGGGCCGCGCGGCCAGGTTGTGTGGTGGCCCCCTGGCCCCTCTCCGTCTCGTACTCTAGCATCTGATGACTTCCGGAAAAATAGGCACTTTGGCTTTTGTCCCGTCCAATTCCGAGAATATTCATTTTCTGACTTTCATGGAATCAAAAACAGCAGAAAACAGGCAGCTGGCACTGTGGCTCTTGTTAATATGTTAGTCCAAGAAATCATATGAAAAGTATTGCAAAGTGTGGACAAAACACAAGAAAGTGGATAAAACCAAGCATGGAACAACAAAAATTATAGATACATTTGCAATGTATCAACATCCCCAAGCTTAACTCCTGCTCCTCCTCGAGTAGGTAAGTGATAAAAAGAAAGAATAATTTTTGAGGTGACATGCACCATCAAATACTTGATCAAAGTATTTGTTAAACATTCAAAGCTAGGATCATAGTACTTCAATCATAACATGAAAGACAAAGTTCTAGTAATAAGACAAAGAAACTATGGTGCAACATGAAAAGGCACAAACAAAATATTCATGAATAACAATGCTTTGCAAGACGTTTGTTTGTTTCACATAAAGAAAACATAGCATAATAGTATTCAGCTTGTCCCTCATAGAGTAGCAAAACATAAATGCATAGGACGCCTTCAAAGTTCATAAGAGTGACTAGATACAAATAGTTTAAAGCAAGCAATATCAACTTATGCATCAATCAACTAGTCTTGGGACAATGCGCATAGAACTAAGAATGGCCACTATGCTCTCAAAGTAGGTGCATAAAGGTAGAATGTGCAGACTCAATATAATGGTGGAAGAAAGGCCTTTATTGAAGGAAGTAGGGATTCAAGTCTCATAAAGAGCTTCAAAAAATTATGGTACTTATAGCTTTCAGATCTCATTGCCCCTATCATAAGGATCTTTAAGGTGATTAAGGTTAAAGTGACACAACTAAGAGGATATGCTTGACAAGTTATAAACCGAAATCTCATGCCCTTACTTACGAAGACCGATCCTCATGCTACTCAACTTTAGTCACGAGTAAGCTCTTGTGATTGTAAGTACATGTGTATCATAAAGAACCGCCAACGGGGTACCCCTTGCACATGATACAGGAGCTATCCCATAACGAAAATGACAAGGCAAGCAGACAATGAGGATCTCAGCGATCTTTTTATTTGCTATTTGTATAGGTTTTATTGAGGATGCTTCATAGAGTGATCATTATGGTGATGCTGCAAGTTTCCACCATGATTAGGCATGGCTTAGGCTAGCGGCCCAGGCGTTTCTCTAACACACATACAAACTCCATGATCTTGTAAGTTCCACTTTTATTTCACACCGCCGGGAACCGTAAGCAAAAGAACATGATATCAACGGGGTACAAAGTACAAGTGCAATGTGAAAGCGTTCCCCATGGTACATGGTTCTGCTAATTTCAACTTATAAAGTGCAAGCATATACGCAACAAAGAAGGACCCAATGGTTCAAGTTTATTAGATGCAAAAAAGTAAAGTGTGCGATCAAGTTCGTGAGAGCTTTAATCACTAGTTTTCTCATAACAAGTTTAATTTGGAAGGTAAACAAAAGCATGAATATACTTGGAATAGCATAAGATAGTAGGTAGGTATGGTGGACTCTTTGGAATAACTTGGTTTAGGGAGTTGGATGCATGAGTGGAACTCATACTTGGTTGTGGAGGCTAGCAAAAGACTGGGAGCGACAAACTAAGAGAGCAATAATGGCCATAATCATGCAGAACGACAAAACATCATTGATCAAAGCATAAAGTGATACTACAAGTTGAAAACTAAAGGATCATAAAGGCTATGGTGACTTGAGATAGTCATAACATGGTGTGAGCATGCGCCAAGTCAACCCAAATAAAGCATCAAAGGAGAATACCACTATACTATGCTTTAATATGCTAACACAACGCATGATTCATCCAAGGCACATTAAGCAATCTCAATTGTTTATAACAAGTCATGCTACAACGAAGAATACTAAGCATAAAGCCAAAACAATATCAAGCATGGCATGACAAAGCATAGGCCACAGTCAAAATAAGCTCTTTTTACCACATAAGCATGAACTTTCCTACTCTTTTCCAAACCAAACCAAACTATTTGCAAACAAAAGTATGAAAGAGAGGGTCCAACCAATTTATTCATAAAACTAAGCAAACACATCAAACAAAAAACCAAAACAAAAATGAAAAATAAGACGCTCCAAGAACAACACAACTGTGCATGAAACAATAAAAATGAAGCGTTTGGAAGAAACCTGGGATTTTTATTGATGAAGAAGGGGATGCCTTGGGCATCCCCAAGCTTTGACGCTTGTACTTCTTGGATATTTCTTGGGGTGACACGTGGGGCATCCCCAAGCTTGAGCTTTAGTCCATCCTTTATCTCATTACTCATTCCTTCCATACACCTAAATTTTTTTCTTCATACAAAACTTCACACAATCTTTATTAGCAACATTAGTGTACTCAAGATAAAAGGTCTTAAGGTTCAATTCTAACACCAAATAAACTTCTATTAGAACACTAGCTACTGTAGCACTTCCCTCAAAAAGCTCAATTCTCCAAAAGAACTCAAAAAGGAACCAACAAGAAGCAAATGCAGAAAATGGCAGAAATCTGTCAAAATAGACCAGCAGGTAAAGACGAATTTTTTCGAAGACCTTATATTGCTCAAATAAAAAAGTGTTGAACTAACGAAAGTTAGATAACAACCTGGGACAGAAGCACAAAAATTTATGCCTCAAAAATATGTTCAGAGATTTTACACGAATTTTTAGGGTGAAGCACAAAAATCTGTTTCGGGATAGCAACTTTTCCAATCATTACTTCTCTCTCATTAGAGGTTACTCTTGGCAGAAAAAGCAAATAAAAAGGATAAGGAGCGGTTATTACTGAAGTAATAACTTCCAAGACTCATCTAAAACTTTTGGGTTATCTCCCAATAAGTACTTTTCTTTAACGCCTTTAAGTTAGGCATGATAGTTTGAGAAGATGCTCACATAAGAAATATGAATTGAAGTAAAAGAGAGCATCAAGAAGAAAATTCAAAACACATTTAAGTCTAACCCACTTCCTATGCATAGGAATCTTGTATGCAAATAAATTCACAAAGAACAAAGTGACAGGCATAGGAACATAAAACAAAAGTAACTTCAAAACTTTCAGCACATAGAGAGGTGTTTTAGTATCATGAAAAATTCTACAACCATATTTTCCTCTCTCATAATAATTTTCAGTAGCCTCATGAATAAACCCAACAATATAACTATCACATAACACATGCTTTTCATCAAAAGAATCCACAGGAACATAACATTCATCCTCCTTTGGTAAGCATGGGGGACAATCAAATAATGTAAGGGGTAAAGAGTTACTCTCATTAGAAGGTAGGCATGGGTAGATCCATTCTTCTTTCTTTTGTTCATCACTCTCCTCCTCTTTTTCATCTAATGAGGTTTCAAGTTCAGCAATTTCTTCTTCCATAGGCTCCTGCAAGGCATTAGTCTCTTCCATTTGTGGAGAGCATCTATTAAGATATTCTAGAATATAGCCATTTTCTTCCTTATAGTTATGAAAGCAAAATTTAAGTATATCATAAACCTCATATTTATAAGGTGTATCATCAATATTTTCAAGCAAATAAGCAAGTTAGAATGCACCATTCCAAGCAATAAATTCTTCAATTTGTTCCACATCATAAAATTCATAATTTCCTTTAACATAAGAAGATATGGTAACATTATCATTATAGTCACATTGAAAAGGGAGGTGTTTATACCTCAGCAACAAGATTTATCAAAGCAATAAGTAACATTATAAGTAGAGCACACGTTTCTAGCAATAATATTCAATTTATCAATTTGTTCCCATAAGTGTTTCCCTTTTTGTGACAAGCGGTGTTCCTTATAATAATATTTGTGTTCTTCCGTGAACCCACCTTGCCAATAAGATTTAGTTTCAAAGAAACCAACCATTGATAGAAAGCATGATAAAGAAAGACAATAACATACCAATGAAAATAACAACTATAGTAGGAACTAATTTTTTTATGTGTTTTTGATAAAGAAACAAGCAAAAAAGAAACTAAGCAAAACAAAAATAACAAAGTAAAGAGATTGGTTATGAGGGAATCCCCTTGTGAAGATGTCCTTGACTCCCCGGCAACGGTGCCAGAAAAATACTTGATGGCTCGTGTTGATGTAGAGCTCGTTGGGAACCCCAAGAGGAAGGTATGATGAGCACAGTAGCAAGTTTCCCTCAGTTATAAAACCAAGGTTTAATCGAACCAGTAGGAGCAAGGAAACACCCGAAAGGTGTTGCTAGCTGAGCCTTGGCAGGGCACACTACCGGTGCTAGTAGCAACGTGGAGACCTACACAACACAACCACAGAACTTTGTCCCCAACTTGCGATGAAGTTGTCAATCTCACCGTGTTTTGCTGAAAACAAAGGATTAAACGTATCGAATGGAAATAAGTAATAGTTTGCAGAAAGTAAACACAAAGCAGTAAACAGTTTATAGATTGTATGTAAAGAAAAGGACCGGGATCCATAGTTCACTAGAGATGTCTCTCCTTAATATAGATAACATGCTGGGTGAACAAATTATAGCGGGGCAATTGACAAACATCGAGAAAGCAATACATGCATATACTAATAGTCTTGACTCCTTTGGAACTTGATTGGGCATTACAACATTATACATAGACCGCCATCCAACTGCATCTATGACTACTAATCCACCTTCAGGTTATCATCTGAACCCCCTCCAGTATTAATTTGGAAGCAACAGATTATTGCTTTACGAATTGCGTGTAAAGTAAACAATACGATTGTTCTATGAACAAATGATTGTTATTTTCTCCCTAGTAGCAACATCACATCTAGTACCTTAGAGATTTCTGTCACTTCCCCAGATTACCAGAGGCATGAACCCATTATCGAGCATAACTAACTCTTGGAGTTGCTAGCATCTACTTGGCCAAGATAGCTACTAACAACGGAAAACATGCAAGATCACAAATAAAAAAGACATGATAGAATCAATAATCAATCTGAAATAGCATCTCAATATCCATCGGATCCTCGCAAACACAACATGCAGAATTACAAATAGATGATCTTGATCATGAACGGAGCTCACAAGATCTAGACATGAAAGCACAAAGGAGGAGAACCAGCCATCTAGCTACCACATGGATCAGTAGTCCAAGGATGAAATACTCACGTATCACACCGGAGGCTTGCATGGTGATGAAGAAGGCCTCCAGGGTGAATTCCCCTCTTCGGCAGGGTGCCGGGAAGAGCTTTAGATCCCTCCCGATCTAGGAATGGAGATGACGGCGGCTACAGACTCTTTCGTGGATTTTTTATTGGCTACTTAGGGTTATCGTCCCGAGGGCATCTTATAGGCGGAAGGGGAGGCCGAGGAGGTGCCGGAGGCGTCTAGACCACCCCTGGCGCGGGCCAGGCTGGGCCGTGCGGCCAGGTGGTGTGGTGCCCCCTGGCCCCTCTCTGTCTCGTACTCTGGCATCTGATGACTTCCGGAAAAATAGGCACTTTGGATTTTGTCCCGTCCAATTCCGAGAATATTCATTTTCTGACTTTCCTGGAACCAAAAACAGCAGAAAACAGGCAGCTGACACTGTGGCTCTTGTTAATATGGTAGTCCAAGAAATCATATGAAAAGTATTCCAAAGTATGGACAAAACACAAGAAAGTGGATAAAACCAAGCATGGAACATCAAAATTTATAGATACATTTGCAATGTATCACCCCTATTCTATACGACATCAATATCACGTCGGGGATGATGAATCTATGACCCATCCTATGTGCGCCAACATCATCACCACGGATCTACTCACCTTCGTGAGGACGCCTTTAAGCATACGCCATCCACTTATAACTTCACTTGAAACTACAAGATAAATAATGGAGATGATTAAGAGAAGGAAGAATGTAGACGCGGATCTAAAAACCAAGACGAATAGAGATGTGTAGATAGGAAGACGAACAAACCTGTAGATCAGACACACCAATACATGATGATGGCGGGGGCTCAAGGTCCACATAAGATTAGGCGTGGCTAGGGGCGCATAAGATCCTGCTTGTGGAGTTCTAGTACTTACAGGTGAGATCAAGACTTCGTTCTATGTTGCCTTTTGTGGATAGTTGGAGGGCGGCACGATGAGGATAGGTAGTGTATAGTTATAGTGGGAAATGGGGCTAGGGTTCGCTCTATTATATTGAGCGTGGGGAGTGACAACTCTGGGCCATTTCAAAAAGTGTGATCCGGACGCCTAGCTTTTTGAGCCGCATTTGCTCAAAGGACCCATAAAGGAAATAATTAACACTATTACTCTATGTCTACTTCCTACTTCTCGTGAATAAATGACGTTGTCCATAACAAATCAATTGTGACTAACAAGGCTAGTGCATGGTCAATAGATGGAGTGAGAGAGAGAGGAAAAGGAAACATTAATGTACATGGAGATTTATTAGGAGGTATAACAACATAATTATAAGACATTAACTATCACCAGAAATTTATATTTTAACAAGAACTACCTCCTGACTTACAAATATGTGGAATATTGTACTGATTTTGTGCTCTGACCTAAAAGGGATTTTAAAGGGTAACAATCCTAGTAAAACAGCTTGGCATTGCTCCAGTATGACCTACTTTTCCACGCCGCTTGCAATGCAAAGCGCAACAAGTTGTGCCTCCGCTTGCCCAAACTTGGCATAAAAATTTGTCGCTCTTGCGTGCCACCCACCACTCTACTTCTATGTGCTAATATCGAGTCCGTCACGACGTATAAGTGGTCGCCGCCAATGCTCATCCTCCGGGTAAAATACTTTTTCATGTACTTTGGGCTTGTGTCGTACAAAAATAGTGTCATCCACAAGGGTATTTTTGTAGTGTGGATCCTTGATGTCAGCCTCTCCATACAACAAACTTGCTACATGAAAAAGTGTACTATATATGGTACATGCCTAAGATTACTTGAGTATTAAGAACACATATACTTACAAGGTGCTTGCATATTTTTGTAAGTTCTTTAGAAAAATCTATTGTAAAACTCTGGACATGAGAGTTGTAAAACATCTTAAGAAGGAGGTAGTAGAAATCAGATGCAAGTTTAAACTGATATATTCTCCATCCTTGTTTGATACAATGAAGCATCTAGTTGATGAGGTAGGGAAGTCCAGTACAATATGGATGGATGTACCCTATAGAATGTTGAATTTTTATTTCCAAGGATATGCGTCGATAGTTTGTTAAGTGAGTGATATGCGAAATGATCCTCACATATATAATGACTTGTAGCAAAATTAGATATATTCAGATGTTTGATTTTGCTATGTTTAGTAGGTTCTTAGAAGAAATAAAAGTACCAAGTAATATTGCACCAATAGTAAGTCGAGATAGATTAAGGTTTAGGGATCATGTAAGATGCACAATTGCAGTGTGAACTATATATAAACTATCCAAATGGGATAACCTCTTGTATATTTTGTAATGCTAGATATTTGAGCCGTAGACGGACAATGTTAGTAATGAACTTTGGGCCCTTATATTGTGTCTTGATAGCAGCTTGCATTGCCAATGGTGCCTGCCACCGTGTCGATGTACCTTCCGTGGAGACTGATGTAGCTGGAGTTGATACTAATGAACATGCAACTCAAAACGTCATGTCGTATGAAGCAGGTGGTAGATTGGGTTTAGACTAAAAATCTTACACTTGACATTGTCGTGTCATGGAAAGAAAGTTGTGGATCTAGTATACTGCCTTCTATAGAACAAGATGTTGGAGGTGATGATTTCGTATGATTATTCTATAGTTTAACGACTTGGTAGTTATATTATTGTAATTAATTGCATGTCTTCTAGTGTAAGTTGGACCAAAGATATTGTGTTTCCATTTAAGCGTTATCTGAACAAATATGTTTGTATGTATGCATGAAACTTGATCGGGCAACAAAACTAGCATAAAGTTGCCTGATCATAACACAAGCATAATATCTTAAGAAGAAAAGAAAAATAACAACTTTAGACCATGTTTGTGCCAAGAAGATGAGGCACTGAACCACAGCTGGAAGTGGGAGAGACTAATTCTCGTGCAACTCAGCTAGCATTGGTTTATCATCGTTAGTAATTGAACATACGAATATATGCATATTTGGAGGAGTTCTAGTTCTACATTAAAGTTTCACGACCAGAAGCGTAAGAAATGCATAAGGTAGATCCATAATATAGGTTCCACACACAAACCCACAAATCATAAGAAAGACAACTACACACCACAACATAGGAATCATAAAACAATTATTGCCTCATTCAAACAAACTATGTTTTAGGGAGAAATGTTTTGAGAAGAGGCTTGTGTAGAAAGCCATGAACCTTCTTAGATAGTAGGTGATTTGAGAAGTGGTGATTTAGGTTAAAACTTGGTTTATATACATTTCTTATGGTGGCAGGTCACATAGTAAGATTTCCTGGTTAGATGCCACTATGTTTTGCTCTTTTTGAATTTGTTGTGCATAAAATGACTCAATTAGCTAGCTAAAACCTATTCGCTGACTCTCTGTTGACCAGCCACCGAAGGGTAAAACTGAGTATATTGCACACGACAGTGTTAGTACTGGAGGGTAAAACCGAGTACAACCAAACTGCCAGTGTTACACTCGAGAGCAAAACTGAGCACAACTAAGTCACCAGGGTTAGACACAAGGGAAAAAACGTGACTCGCGGTACGTGTGTGCGGTGCACGGGGCGGTAGCGAACACGTGTGGCCGTGCACGGTGCAGTAGCGTACATGGTTACACGGTGCATGGTGGTGGAACGAAACGTTGCTTCCCTTCTCCTTTAATAGAGACCTCCTCACTCTCACTTATCAGTCACTCGCTCACTCAACTGTCTCCACTGTCCAATCACCTTCTGCAAGCCCCCGAGAAAACCCCAACCACGCCGGCGATGGAGAAGAACGGTGTGGTGGCCATC
Source organism: Avena eriantha (assembly GCA_910589775.1). Classification (NCBI taxonomy): domain Eukaryota; kingdom Viridiplantae; phylum Streptophyta; class Magnoliopsida; order Poales; family Poaceae; genus Avena; species Avena eriantha. The sequence goes on from OU342744.1 coordinate 38,512,104, forward strand.
AGCGCCTCCAAGGCCACTGGAAAGGAGGCCCCCATCCCCGTATAAGCCCCCATCCAGGCATCAAAGGCATCCGCCGTCCTCATCCCCGCATCCGCCGTAGCCGCCAACGAGGAGGCCCCCGCCAGTCTCGGGCAGATCCCGTTTGGCTGCGATCCCTACGAGGAGGTTGATTACATAAGGCCGAAGAACCCTTTGACATCAGCATCGCCGACCCATGGTCGGAGGTAACTAGGGTTTTCTCCCCTTCCCTTGTTCTTCTCCCATTGTTGGATGCTAGATCGTATGTTATTAGGTCTCGGTTGTTCGTATTTTTATAGTAGCTAATCCTCTTGTGTTAGATCTCGTATTTTGATGAATCCCTCTATTCGTATTTGAACCCCCCTGTTCGTAGTTGGGATTAATATTCGATTTGGTTTGAGATTTGGGGAATAATCAGGAGATCCCAATCAGTTAATTTATGCAAATAATCAATCCCGATAATCAAAGTATCTCAATCATGTCCTTATTGCACTCTACTATTTTTTATGATAGGAGGATAGTAGCGATGTTCGCAGCGACGATGAGTCCAAGGACACCAAGACTCATCTTGTGCTGAGGAGGCTGAAGTCCGGCCAGTACAATAACTTCTTCGCCGACGAGTATACAGGTGCCCCTTCTGCCCCACCAGGAGGCTCCGCGCCACAGACTTCAACTTCCTCGTGAAGCATGCCGAGGACGTGAGGACCTGCGGCGAGTCCGTGAACGTCCACGGCTTCATAGCCAAGAACTAGGCGCTCGGTCTTCACCTCCACAACCTCCAGAAGGTAGCTATCGAGGAGGGTCGCATGCCCCCGATCAAGCCCAAGGCGCCCAAGATCAAGGGACTAGGCAACAAGAAGTGGAGGAGGCGCCAGAGGAATGAGACGGAGGCCCTCCTGGCAGAGGCCATGAGGGGCCACTGATCTTGTGCTGCTACTGCTGTTGTAAAGCAGCTTCTTTTGTCTTGTCTATGTTGAACTTGTCCACTGCTGCTACTGAGCAGCCTAATTGTCAAACCTCATTAAGTATCATACTATATAACCTATATTAGCTGCTTTATCTACATCTTTCTATTTACTGAATTTATTTATAGTGCTGGTTAGATTTGCTGTTCTAGATTTGCTACCAGATTGGGGAAAAACGAGGACCAAAAGGAACAATGAACGAAGACAGAAGCTGCTCTAGATTCGCTACCGTTTTGTAAAAAAACACAACTGTTAGCGAGAGAGAGAGGAAAAGACGCTCTTAAAAAGACCAAACATAAAAATAACAAAAAAACTTCTATTTTAAGCGATAAGGCGCACGTAACCACCAAACGAGCCCCACATGGTCCCACACCACGTCACCCATAATCAGTGAGAGATGGATGACTGGTCCGCTATGTATCCTGGTCCCACCTGTCAGGATGTAACAGTCAAGGCGACGTAACGTAATGCTCAACGCACGACCCGCTCCAACGTGGTCCCACTGGTCAGCATGTAACAATCAAGCCTTTGACCAGACGGTATTTCCCGTCTGAGCTCCTGTGAGGGTTTTAGAATAGAGAGAGGGAAAAAGTGAAAAAATCTAAGCGGCTGGGGAAACTGGAAACAACTAACGAATCAAGGACATGAAAATAGAAAACCCAAAATAAAAATATCAACATCCATAATAACAAATATATATAATATGAAAATTTACTCTATGACTATTCTAATATGATATATTTTATATTATTGATGTTGATATTTTTTCTAAATATATGGTCAAAGTTACAAAGTTTAACTTTGACTAAGCCTAGAAAGCGAGGTAACTATGAAAAGAGGGATATCCATGAAGCACAATATTAAAATTATTTACATATTTACATTTAATCCTAGTTTGAAGCAAAACGAAAAAACAATTGATAAGGGATATGTGTTGCTTTCATCGTACTCAAAGTCTCAAGTTTCAGCGTCTGGTGGCATCATCCTCCATTTCTGAGTTGACTAAAAGAAAGATAATTTCATCTCAATATGTGTCATGTGAATATGGTAAATAGTGATCAGAGTTAGTTTTCAATAAAATAACTATTGGAAACTATACCTGTTAATAAAATGTCGGATAAAAGATCTCATGTCTAGTATAGTAGTACTCCATTAAGTTTAAGATATACAAACCGGGAGGTTACTCACGTGATTACAAAAAAATTGTGATACATTTTTAATATAATGAATTGAAACTAAAAACTCTTATTAGCTCTAAAAAAAGGGATCGCAAAAAAATAAAAATAAAGCAAATGGGATCTTCCAGATCATAATATGATCCTAACATAGTACTGTATTTGTTTTGGACCCTTTCCACACAATGCCCCTGACTAAACACAAAGAAAAAAGAAAACTTTGCGCCCCCTCACTTCCTCGCTCCCCACTCTCTTGGTCTCAAGATTGTCCCACTCTCTCTCGTGAATCCCGATCGGCCCTCCACTGCCCCTCCATCGCTAGCGCGAGGACCGCCCCCATTGTTATCCCTCGGCTAGAGGTAGAAGAAGACACACGAGTACTAGAATACACGGTCTTTTTTCTTTTTTTCTTTTTTCGCAGCACCCTACTTGTGCTTTCCTTTTCTCACGTCAAATAACAAATAGGTTACAAGCCTTTTAAAGGGAAACATGCACACACTCTCACGGCAAGCCACACACCGGCTGATCTGTTTTTCACTCTCCACTAACTACACGCACGCACACAAGCTTGAGTCACTTCCAAGTTTGCAGAACACTTTGGATTCCCACGTTCAGAACCAAGTCTCAACTAATGGCTCCTATTCTTCCTCCACGCTGATCTGCCGCTTGACTCGGTTGCTGGGACTCAACGGAGCTTTTACCTGCTGCTAAACACATCATGCATGCAGACCTTATACTACTAGCTAATGTACGATTTTGCTCCTAATTAGCTACCCACTAATTAACTTGCATGTACACACATAGTCTCATTTTTACGTGTGTAGAACTGCCGTGTGTAGAACTGCCGCAGCCTAGTGGTGCTAGATTTGGACGACCCAACTACATGCATGGAGAAGAACTTAAACATGACTAAACTCTAGAAAAACAGGGTTAACTCCAACATCCATCTCGCTGCTGGCGCGAGATCCGCGTCCTCACTGCCTCGCACGGACGCCGGCGAGAGGACTTTCCCACCCCTGCATCCTCATGAGACCACCATTTATTGGTCTCACCGCCGCCATGTTTGTTCACGTAGGGTCATGGTTGTTCGTGCCGCGCAGCTCTTCGGCTCATCAGCGGGCACAAATTCACCTTCTCGTTCCCCCTCCTCCTCCCACGTCGCCACCGTGTCCGTCCTCCGTCAGAGCCCATGGATCCATCTATTAGTTGTTGCTCCGCCTCTATCTTAGTAGTGCTTGTCGCGGAACTCCGGTCCTAGCCGCGCGAATCGGCGCCGGTGTCATTACCCTCACCAAAGAGACCTTCTGTGACAAGGTATTGTTTTTCCTCTTTCCTCTTCCAACCCCCAGCTTTAGTTAAGCGACTCATAAGAGGATCAATGGGCCTTCCCTTCTCCCTTTGCATGGGTACAAAAATGGACATATTAGCAGCTTAACGTATCTCACAACTATCTTGGCTCATACTACCACCTCCAATAATCTTTTTGGTTGAAGCATCGAATGGCGAACCCCGACCAAAGAAAGGGAGTGCATTCCTTTTCATTCGATTTTCAAGTAGATGCATTACGTCTTTAACTGATTGTATTAGAAGCTGCCCTATCAAGAACCACCATGTAGAAGCATCTCAACCCCCCAGGAGATGTGATAGTATTACTGTCAATTGTCAAGCACACATCAACCAAAGAGATGCTAGTAACAGGTGATCCTTAGGTACTGAGTACTGACCTGTAGCCATTTTGCAGATTCGTTAGTGGCTGCAGTTTGATGAGTGCGTTTGTGCTAATCCTCTCTAGGTTGGTGTTTATTAAACAAATATACCATTAGTTTAATTGTACAATTTTGATTATTCCAATTAAGGGGATTCATACCTAGCTCGTGAAATAAACTGCCTTTCAGAAAGCGCCATCTACTCCGCGTCCCATGATCGACCCTGTGTGGCAAGAAACACTTCTGTGATAATTCTTTGGCCTATTTGCTTAGCAGTACCTATTTTCTTATCATGGTTTGAATCTAGTCTTAGATATCCTTTTTTGCTTGATCTGAATTCATGACAAGCTGAGGTAAAATGTGATACCGTCTAAAGCCCCACCATGTAATGGTTGAGATAAATGAATTTTAGTAAGTGAACTCAATATAAAATTACACTTTAAGTAGCAGGCCGCAACAGAATAGTGGGGTGCTTGAATTACATGATTAGGAAACCATTGAACTTTAATTTTTCTAATTCAAATTTTTTGTGAGAACTGTTTGGCCTATTGTCGTGTTGGTAGTTCTAACCCTGGAAAGTGGCCACATATTGTTGATTTCCTGAACCTTTTATGATTACAAACATTTGGCAGCTTCTCTATTACTCTATTCTAAATGTAGTTAGTTCGATTTGGTTGTAAGTAAGATGTTAACAAAAATATTAATTATGTACAAATAGTATCTTCCTCATTCTCTGATGTGCGGATGATGACACCTTGACATTTCAAAGTCCATTTATTTGTTGTACCGACTGTACGAAGATTACTTGAGATACGTCAATTATCAACGCAGCCATGAGTTTTTCCCCGATACAAATGATAGAATCATCGCGGTCTCTGGACTGTTTGACGAAGTAATATGGTCCTTTATTGACACTTATCTGCCGAGTCTGGTTGTAATTAATCACATGTTTTATCATTCTTCTTTTACTTATCTTATTATACTTTCCGCCCCTTGGAATTTGGAGAGTTCTTGTTCGCTCCTTTATACGTAGTAGAGATGTTAGCTTGATCATGACAGGCATAGGTGTGCTCTGATTAAATAACATTTTGCATGTATATATATCACTGGGTGCTATTTGTTCTTTACTGGTTCTTCCAGACTTCCGAGAAATGATCAGAACATTGTCATGGAGAATGTCTTCTTCCGACTACAACTTAAGGAGTTAGACATTAATGTGTTCATATAGCATGCATCTTCTCACATCTACCATTTTAATCAAAGAGGGTTTGTTTGTGTTTCTAGCTGGGCACTGCCATCCCTTGTCATAGTAATTTATCACTCCTCTTACTTTGATGTACTAACAAGGACAGTCGAGAATGTTGTAGCTTGTATGGAGGGTTTACTGACTTGGGGATAATGACCTATGTGATAATCTTTAGATCCTTGAAAGTTAATTATTGTCTTCAACACCTATAAACACTATGTGAGAAATGGAAGGATGGTTTAGTAGTCTAGATTTTTTACGGGAATAAACTCCACCATTTGCTAGACATATGTCCACAAAGCTTGTGTCTAAATTCAGTTGAACATTTCCTTGAGAAGTGAATAAGTTCAGAAACAAAGGGCCTAGAGTTTGTTTGGTATCCATCATAAACCTTTGCACCTATTCATGCTATGTGCAGCTTCATTGGTCCAATAGTACCTTTAACTATCCATGGTGGCCTCACTACTATTGAAGATGCCCTTTTCCGTTTGGTAAGATGTTTCAGTGCTTTGTTCCATTTTTTCTCAAAAACATTAGGTTTGTACAGAGTTCATTAGCTCACCATAGTTTTGTTAATTGAATTATTGCAAAGCATACTACTTCAACAATTTCCTTGAGCATCTATTGAAGGAGATATGCCCTAGAGGCAAATATTAAAGTGTTTTATTTGATATATCTCTTATATGTTCATAATACGTTTCATACCATGCTACAACTGTGTTAATACGAATACGCGTGTGGTATGTAAACAAACCGTGTCTCTAGTTACCTCTAGCGAACTAGCTCATTGGTCATGAGGATGATCTAGGGTTTCGAGATCATGGGCATTTATGCCAATTGACAATGAAGTCATATCATTAGTTGAATGATATGATAGATAAACATCCAATAGTTATATCATAATGAGATCTAGTTACAAAGTTCACCATTAATGATAAACAAAGGAAACCTCGCAACCTGATCCTTAGACTGTGAGATAATGCAAATCACCATTCTGGAGGGAGCTTAGATGGTATCAAGTATCAAGCCGTAAAAGGGTGATCAAAAAGGTGCCACTCAGGTTTCCCAAAAGGACGCGTAGATGAGTACATATCAAGATCAGGATTTACCAATCCATGTAACACATAGATACACATGGCCATCTTGGTGGTGTTGCATTAACGAAGCTTGCAAGCGCGTGACTAGGTCACAGAATGCAATGACATAGGAACGAGTAAACAAGTTCATCCGTAACGAGATCGAACAAAGGTATGGAGATGCCAAAGATCAAATCTTGGGTGAACTAGGTATCAAGTGGCAAAGGGAATGGAAAACAACGTTAATGGTTCAAGCGATAAGATTCGTAAAACGCAGGGGGGTCATCATGGGCATCCAGGTCCCACTGATGATCATTGATACGAGAGAGGTCTCGATCATATCCGGAGTGTTTCCGAACCAAAGGGTGTCACGCTTAAGGGTGGTGATGCATAGGGATTGATACGCCACCGCAGGAGAAATGGGAGAGAGAAACCGTAATAGTTCCGTGTAAACACCCGATGTTGATCGGAGGGGTCCGGAAGGGGTTCCCGAGTAAAAGAATATAATAATATATGTATTTTATATTAATTAGTTGAATTAATATTAAAATATATTTTTTATTTTATTTTAATAGGCAACCCTTTCCTAACGAGCCTCACCTGGAGGGGAGGCCCAAAGGGGCAAGGCGCCTAGGGAGGAGGGCCAGCTGGCCAGGACCTAGTGGGCTCCCCATGTGGGGCCCACCTAGGCCGACGGTGTTGGGAATATGCCCTAGAGGCAACATGGTTGATGATATTTCCCAAAGTATTCATAAAGTAAAGTTGTCCTTGTATGAATATCAGATATGTATCACTAAATACGTGATTCAGTTGTGGAACTATATATTCATGATTGTTCATACTAGATTGTCCTTGGTCGTTGTGCTGAACACACAACTTAGACCAATGTGCAAGTTGGCTGATGAAACGGTTCCACTTGTCATGGGCATGGTGATGCTATTCCGACTTACACTGATTCGGCTAAAGAGTTTAGCGAGTCGGACTGACACACAGTTGAGATGCAACGAGCATGTTGTTATTTGTAGTCTCAAGCAATGAAATCCTTTAACCTGAGGTGATTGCATGATCCGAGTTGTGGATTGCCAACTTAGGTTCTATCAAACGTTGTTCCGTAAATGGGTAGTTATAAAGGTAGAGTTCGGGTTAGTTGTGAAGCAAGCTGCGTGGCGTGGATTACCAAGATGGGATTTGCCCCTCCGTAATGGAGAGATATTCTCTAGGCCCTCTCGTGTGATATGATTCGGAAGCATGGCCATGCGCTACTCAGTTAAGTGTTAACTGAGGAGTCGGACTAAGAGTTAGTCCAGTGAATCACATATCATGGTACGATAAGAGAGTTAAGCTATTAAAGGGATGGCAACTACTCGCCTATGGCTTAACAGATATCGTGTGGCAAAGGGACTTGGACGAAAGTCACATTGAAGGTTCGTCTTCTGACTTTATGACACTTGGGAGTTGGCATGTCTTGCTAGAGGCCGCTACCATCTATCGAATTGAGACCGAGTGTTTATGGGAGTGAGTTGGACTCAAAGACATGACGGGATACTTGGAGGAGTAGCTCATGTCGTGTCCAAATGTACGTGAACCTACAGGGTCACACACTTAAGGTAAGGAGCCCATGTGAATTAGATCTATATGGAGATTGGAGTACAACCTAGATGGGCCTCAAGCGTTGAGTCCAACTAGGAGTGTATATAAGTGGAGTGACAAGGGATAGTCCCTAACCTAGTTGTCACTTTCTCCACTTCCATTTCGGGCTAGACAGGATCTAGCAATCCTCTGTCTGAACCTCCTTCATGTATGTGTGGATACCGATAGAGGCGTTGCACATGCGGCGCTGGAGACGGGGAAGCTCGTGGGGATCTGGCGAAGGAGTTTGTGGGATCCGGTGTAGCTGTCCGTGAGATCGTTCAGCACTGCTTCGACGCGCAACATCAACTTCCGCATCTGCGCGTCTAGTGGTAATCTCGTGGCCTATTACCTGAGCTGGATCTTGGGAGTACCGCGTTAGGGAAAAAGTTTTGTTTATCTCTGCGTGGCCCAATAGATGGCTCCCCCTTGGTGGCCGACGGCTGTGGGAATAGTCCCACACCGCCTGCCCCTTGGGTGGTGCTCCTCCCTTCCCACTATATATATGGGTCACACCTCCCTTTGGAAACCATCATATTCTCTATTCTCTCTCATTTCCTTTGAGGATTTCTCCGTAATATTGGAGAGGACCTCGGGGGTTTTGAGTTCTCCACCTTCACTCTACCGTCATGTGATCTTCGGTCCACCATCTTTCTTCTTTTGCTGCTCGGCTGGATCGGAGGCCGGGAGACGTCGCCTACATCGAACATGTGTAGAACTTCGGAGGCACCACACTTGGGGTGCTTGGAGCTGCCGTCTTCATCAACATACACCTTCCTGCGTAAGGCGTTCCTCGATCTTCAAGGGTATGAATACCGTCTTTTTTTCTGTTACTTATGTCTACATAGTATAGATCCGATGATTTTTCACGTATTGGTTTTCATGTTGCTTCTCTGTAATTCTAGACATTTTTTAGTTCAACTGAACTTTAGGGGATAGGTTGGCATGGAGTAAATGAAATTTAGATCCGATGATTTTTCAAGTTTAATGCATCACTTTTATTTGCAGTTCAACTGATAATATGTTCATGTAGGTATGATCTCAACAACTTAATGTGAGTCGTTAATGTTACATTAATGTCCGATATCTTGGGAAATTATCAATTTAGCAGAACATACATTACTTATTAAGAACATAATAGGTGATTTGTTTGTCCTATCAATTATCTGTGCTATGAAATTATTTCAAGCCATTTGTGCCACATATGTTTGTGTTGCATCTTCATTACCTAGTAATCTTCTGATAATCATGCAAGCAATGCAATGGTTTGTTTCTGAAAGATTGTCTTTTCACCATTTACAGGATGTTGAAGTCGGAGGAGGCGATGGAGGGGCACCTCCACATCCGACGGTGCGATGAAGGAGGAAAAGGTGTTGGCGTCCAATAAAGGGGCGACGGTGGTGTCAATGGCAGCAATGTTGTCGTCGTAGAGGGCTTCGATGGCAGCAGCGAGGAAGGCATAGATGGCATTGTCAAGTGCGGCGATGAACTCATCCAGAGAGGTGTCAATGACGACAGAGGCAATGGTGTCATCAAGGGCGGCGAGGGTGGCGTCCTGGAAGACGATGAAGGTGGAGGCACTGGCGAAGGCGACGATGGCGTCGTCATGTGTGGCGATGGAGTCATCCAGGAAGGCGTCGATGAAGGGCGACAATATCGTCGTCAGGGGCGGCGTCCTAGAAGACAACAAACGAGGAGGCGTTGGTGACCCAAGAGGCATGGGTTTAGGGATAGCAGATTGTGGGTTTCCTTATTGTCTGGTGCTTTTAGTTTTAAGTGAACGGGTACGCTCGGTGGGGACCTCCGTGCGGCAGAGCACAGTCCATCAAAGGAAATTGCTACATGCACCCAAGCGAATGGTTAGGCTAGTGCAAGCTGTTGGATGGATTTTTAAATGCCTCATCATTCTGTTGTAAGTCATCCATGTATGTATGTTCAGGTGTATGTAGCAAAGTTTTTGTTGGAGACTTTATAAGTAGCAGAGAAGAGATAGAGATGTATCCTTCCGCGGTTACATATATCTAACTAATCCTCGGTCCTCTCCTTTGTATAGCCGGTGGACATTCAGAGGACACAAACCCCACGTCTAAAATAAGCATGACATTTCTCAACCAGGCACACGTTTAGACATGTACACAGAGTCGGTGAACAAAGCTGGAGTATTTTAAAACACATTCTAACTTGATTTCGATTCACAACAGGTGACATGTATTGCGAGCCAAAAAATCGTAGAATTAACCTATTTAAAGAAAGAAGACAAAAAATAACCCTCTTTTTGGAAGATTTCCTCAGCTAACCTATTTGCATGGCGCCATACCGGAAGGAGCCATGGACAACTGCACGACGCCATCTGCCGTCGCACCATGCCACTATGGCGCTCCTATCAACGATGCCATGCGACCGTCTGACGTGGTGGTCGTCGCGACCAGCCGGGCCCACTCGCATAAGTATGGCGCCTTTCGGGCCGGCGTCGTACTAGTGAGGATTGCTCCGAGCGGGACGGTGCCATGCCCCTTGACCAAATAGCCGCGTCGTGGCCCTATCTCCTCCTCGACCCACACTTACCTATTCGTCCAACGCGCGCAGGAGACAGAGGGCGGCGCCGCCCCTCTAACCCCCCTTCAAATCGGACCCCAAAACCAAGCGGATTTGCAAGAAATTTTGCTGGATTTTCTTCCCATTGCAATCCTCTAGGTATTCCCCTTCGATTCCCCTCTATTTATTGGTTGAAATCATCCCATTCACCTTCTTTTCTTAACCCTAGTTCATCCATGATTTTTGAATTTGTTGTTAATTTGGCATGTATATGCTAGGATGATTGATTTCTAAGAGAATTTCCCCTCCTATTGTTAAGCCTAGTTCCTAGAGATTGGCTGAAATCATGGCATTGCCTCCTTATGTTAACCCTAGATGAGGAATTTCTTACTATGAACCCTAGTTGGTTTACATAGATTTTGGCATGTATGGTTAGTATGAAGTTGTACCTTTTTTAGATGATTACAAAATTAGTGTGGTGGCTAATATACACCATATGGGAATAATTTATTGTTTTATAGTTTGATTTTCCTCACATATCTATTTGCTCACATATGTTAACCCTAGTTCATATAGATTGTGTTGTTTCACATAGACGAGGAATTTCCTTAGTATTAACCTTAGTTGGTGTACATAGATTTTGGCTAGTTATGGTTAGGCTGAAACTATAGATTTTTTAGTATGAAGTTGTTGCTGTAGCTTATTTAGATGATTACAAAATTTGTGTGGTGGCTAATATACACCACCATATGGGAATAATTTACTGTTATATAGTTTGATTTTTCTCACATATCTATTTTCTCACATATATAGGATGGAAAATGAATCTCTTCTTAATGGGCATTATAATTCAAGGCACCGTGGTATGTTCATGGTGGAGAAGAAGAAAGTTTTCAAATGGTTGCACCTGAGGTCGCACGAGGTGCATAGCAAGAAGATGCCTTATGACGAGTGGTACACGCCGTGGGTCAAGAGGACTGGCCTCCTTCCTTTCGTCCAGCTTGTGTCTCGTTTGACACCACATATGAACTCATGTTTGATCACGACGCTTGTCAATAGATGGAGACCCGAGACACATACTTTCCACCTCCCTTGCAGTGAGATAACAGTGACTTTGCAGGATGTATCCATGATCCTGGCGCTTCCCATCAAAGGACAGCATGTGCTTATGAGCACAGATTCAAAGAATTGGCGTGAAAACATGATAGGGTTAATTGGTGATGCACCGACAACTGAGAAGATGTCTGTTGGGGCTACATACAAATGGATACAAGAACATTTTAAGAAGTGCCCCGAGGATGACAATGAAGTGGTGGTTCTCAGGCATATTTGTGGTACGTTGTTAGTAGGACTCTTTTCTCGGAAGGCACGGGATGAAACACATCCTACATGTGGCTTACTCTATTTATGTTATGGGACTCTAAGCACAACCAGGGTTCAACGGCTCTCGCTTATTTATACCGTCAGGTATATATGTGGCTAACTCTTATATGTGGGTCACTCCTATATTGTTTGAATTTGGTATTTACATATGTTTGCTCTATGTGCAGTTGGACGAGGCTTGTCGTAGGACAAACACAGGAGCAAGTATTGGTGGATGCATGTTGCTACTCATGATATGGTCGTGGTGTCGCATACCGGTTGGCTGCCCCATCCACATGACTAAACAACCATGCGGCAATGTCGGAGATACCCATATTCGGCGTCCTACTTGGGCTTACTTATGGGATAACACCGAGGCATTCCGTGGTGAATCTAAAGAATGCTATTTGAGATACGCTACCAAATTGACTTGCTAACTCTAGAGAAGGTAATATATTCATTGGTTTCCTAATTGTCACATGTTGTCCTATTTGTATATACCGACTTGATATGCTAATTTTGTATTCTGCGTAGGTTGAATGGGAGCCATATGGACGTCAAGGGCACATGGGTATAGTCGTTTGGTTCGACTTGAACCCTAAGTGTCTTGAAGAAGCACATCTTTGGATGATGCGGGTCCCATTATTATGCATCTATGCTGTTGAATGGCACCTTACATATCGTGTGATGAGGCAGTTTGGTTTATTTCAGCTCACCCCGCCGCCATATAAGGACACTAGCACAGCGCTGCACGGGTGAGTGATCTACTTGGCCGAAAATGTTAATTGATTGGGTATGTTGTGATAGTAATATCGATGACGGTGAACTAGAGTGCAGGTTGGACAAGATCAAGCAGAAGAGAGAAAACAATTGGGCTTCAAGACATCACAAGTACAGGCAGAAGTGGTATGCAAAGATTGCAGAGATTGAAGACCAACATCGAGTCCAACCTCCTGAGCATCCACACGATGATGAAGCGTTCAATCGCTATCTTGTTTGGCTGGGTAAAGTGTCTCGTCTGTACCTATAGCCACCGACTTTTAACTCCGATGGCATAGTGGAGGATGATTATCCGGCCTACGACAAGATGGCAAAACTAGAGTACAACAGACTTGTTAGAGGTCGAAGGGGCGCAAATACCGTCGGGGTTATCCGCTTTGTGGTAAGTGTTGCCTTACGAAACTATGCTCGATTAGTAGAGCAAGATATGCTGACTTGTTTATTTCTTATTTAGCGCGAGGAGGTCTTGAAAAATGTGGAGTCTCTTGGAGAAGCATTGAAACACCCTCCGGGTAAATAGTCCGAGTCAGTCCTCCGAGAGTTTGTGGAGGTATGGGTTGATATCCTTCTTTTTGCATGCATATTTGTTTGTGTGTGTTCTAAAATTTTCTAACTTTATTGTCAATGTCATAACATACCAAGCATTGGGAACGTGGCTTGGGTACTTTGCTTCATTGTCATACCGTCAAGGCCACCGTGCCGACAAGGTCGAGGCGATCATCAATCCTTGAGGGTGAGGGTACTAGCCATGGAAATACCGGTGAGGGCGATGAGGACGAGGAAGAGGAGGGTGAATATGGTGACGAGGAAGAGTCTGGTGAGGGTAATGGTGACGAGGAAGAGGAGGGTGAAGGCGGTGAGGACGAGGATGAGGTAAATAATTGCTAAGTCGGATATGTTTTTGTTGTGTTTGGATGGAGACCATAATGAGTGCAACCCTTTCATTGTAAAATGTAGGATGCTTCCGAGGGTGATGAGGAGAGGGAGGACCGCCAAGAAGACCATGACGAGATTGGCATGTCTCAAATGACGGATGCACCGCAGCCTAGTCAACGGACGCGTTGTAGAAAGCCAAGAAATCCTTACACTCCAAGTGAGTGGGAGAAGAAGAAAGAATTGGCGTCGGCACGCAAGGCATCAATATTCGATGATGAATAGTACGAGGAGCCTCGGCGTAAGTCTCGGAGAAATGAGGGGCAGATGAAGAACAACCAAGATCGGCGGTCAAAAAGGGGAAAGTGATGTCCATGTATGATGAAGTGATGGACATGTATCTTAAATTGCTGAACTAAGTGTTGGACACTTATCTTATATTTCTGAACTAAGTGTTAGACATGTATCTTTTATTGTTATACTATGTGTTGGACATGTATCTTATATTATTGTACTATGTGATGGACATGTATCTTATGTTGTTGTACTATGTGTGAATATGATCTTATATTTGCAACTTTATATGCACACAAAGTTAGGCGCCATGAAGGAAGGAGCCAATCTACATAGTATGGCGCTGTTCCGAGCGACGACGTGTTATAGAGCATGGCGCCGGCCTGCACGGTGTCGTCCATCTGATTTAGAATTTTCAGCGGCCTCTCCTCGCCCATGTTATGAACAGCTCCAGTACATCGCAGCGCTATGATTTCATGGCGGTGCCAAGAAGTATGGCGCCTTTCCAAACGTGGTCGTGGTATATAGCACGGCGCCTTACCGGACGGCATCATCAATCTGACTTAGAATTTTCAGCGGCCTCTTCTCACCCACGTTATGAACCTTTCCAGTGCCCTACGTCGCTATGATGGCATTGCGATGTGAAATTATATGGTATTGTGCCAAGCGACATCCTAGTATATAAGATGGCGTCGTTTGGGATGGCGCCATGGTCTGTAACAACAATATTTTGTGAGAGTACAACACTATTTTGGCATTACAAATTGAACAAATTAGACAGAGTTCATAACATAAATAAGACAGTACATATAATTGCACAAATAAGACAGAGTTCAAGACAGAGTTGATAACATAAATAACACAAGCAAGTTCACGAGGGCGCAAAGGTCACGGATCACATGGATCACAACATGGCGTAGCAATGTTCAAAACAAATTCCACATAGTGGAGTCCATAACATAGATCACAACATGGTGACAACTCTATTGTGTCATGCAAGGCACCTTCCCCTTTGCCTTCCTCTTCCTCTCTTTCGCTTCCTCTTCCTTTTCCCTCAAGTCGCGTGCAAGCCAGACCACCGAGTTGAACTCTACCTCGAATTGGCGTCTCCTCTCTCCTTCTTCCTCTTCCTCTTTCCTCTTTCTCTCTTCTTCCTCTCTTATGATACTCGCCTCATCAGCCACCCTCTCAAATCTTCGATAATTCCTCATGCTCTTCAAATGCATGTCCCTTTCATATTTTTCTTGTTTTTACTTTCTCTCGTGCTCTTCCTTTGCTTTCTTCATGCATGCCTCACGTCATCTCTTATTGAAATCTTATTCAAACTACCATTCTTCTTCAGCCTTCCTCCTTTCCTCTTCCCTTTTCTTGATCAACTGAGCTACTTAATCTTCCCTCTCGTCACCCTCCTCAAAGCCTCCTCTCACACTCTCAAGTATCTCATACCGTTCCCATCATTGTTCTCCTAGGTGGGTTGGGTCGACATACCTACAACCAAAATGCAAAATAAAAGTTAGTAAGAAAAAATACATTGCAATGCAATATAGTAGTTAGTAAGAACATAATAAACATGCAAGTAAACATATGGGAATTATCCTTGGAGGTACGTAAACATACTACCGCCGCGTCCTTGACCACCGGCACGTCCTCTACCACCTCCACGTCCTCTATCACCTCCATGTCCCATACCATGGTGGCTACTGTTTGTACCACCATCACCACCTTGTTGACTTGTGTTCCCAATAGGGGTGTTGGATCTCTTTGACTTTTTCCTTTGGCTATAAGATGTTTTGTTATGGCCCTCACCATTACATTCTCCACAATGGGTTTTGTCACAAGGGTTCACGAAATACTCGCTCCCCCATTCCCGTCGGTATCCATCCGCCCAATCATCCATGTCACTGATGGCTCAGTGTTGATGTAGAGCTCGTTGAGAACCCCAAGAGGAAGGTATGATGAGCACAACAACAAGTTTCCCTCAGTTATGAAACCAAGGTTTAATCGAACCAGTAGGAGCAAGGAAACACCCCAAAGGTGTTGCTAGCTGAGCCTTGGCAGGGCGCACTATCGGTGCTAGTAGCAACGTGGAGACCTGCACAACACAACCACAGAACTCTGTCCCCAACTTGCGATGAGGTTGTCAATCTCACCGTGTTTTGCTGAAAACAAAGGATTAAACGTATCGAATAGAAGGAAGTAATAGTTTGCAGAAAGTAAACACAAAGCAGTAAACAGTTTGTAGATTGTATGTAAAGAAAAGGACCGGGATCCATAGTTCACTAGAGGTGGCTCTCCTTAAGATAGATAACATGCTGGGTGAACAAATTACAGCGGGGCAATTGACAAACATCGAGAAAGCAATACATGCATTTACTAATCATCTTGACTCCTTTGAGACTTGATTGGGCATTACAACATTATACATAGACCGCCATCCAACTGCATCTATGACTAATAATCCACCTTCAGGTTATCATCCGAACCCCCTCCAATATTAAGTTACAAGCAACAGATTATTGCTTTACGAATTGCGTGTAAAGTAAACAATACGATTGTTCTATGAACAAATGATTGTTGTTTTCTCCCTAGTAGCAACAACACATGTAGTACCTTAGAGATTTCTGTCACTTCCCCAGATTACCAGAGGCATGAACCCACTATCAAGCATAAATACTAACTCTTGGAGTTGCTAGCATCTACTTGGCCAAGATAGCTACTAACAACAGAAAGCATGCAAGATCACAAATAACAAAGACGTGATAGAATCAATAATCAATCTGAAATAGCATCTTAATATCCATCGGATCCCCGCAAACACAACATGCAGAATTACAAATAGATGATCTTGATCATGAACGGAGCTCATAAGATCTAGACATGAAAGCACAAAGGAGGAGAACCAGCCATCTAGCTACTACATGGATCCGTAGTCCAAGGATGAACTACTCACGCATCGCACCGGAGGCTTGCATGGTGATGAAGAAGGCCTCTAGGGTGAATTCCCCTCTCCGGCAGGGTGCCGGGAAGAGCTTCAGATCCCTCCCGATCTAGGGATGGAGATGACGGCGGGTACGGACTCTTTCGTGGATTTTTAATTGGGTACTTAGGGTTTTCATCCCGGGGGCATCTTATAGGCGGAAGGAGAGGCCGAGGGGCTGCTAGGGCTGACCAGACCACCCCCTGGCGCGGGCCAGGCCTGGCCACACGGCCAGGTGGTGTGGCTGGCCCCCAACCCTTCTCCGTCTCGTATTCTGGCATCTGATGACTTCGAGAAAAATAGGCACTTTGGCTTTTGTCCCGTCCAATTCCGAGAATATTCATTTTCTGACTTTCCTAGAACCAAAAACAGCAGAAAACAGGCAGCTAGCACTATGGCTCTTGTTAATAGGTTAGTCCAGGAAATCATATGAAAAGTACTCCAAAGTGTGCACAAAACACAAGAAAGTGGATAAAACCAAGCGTGGAACATCAAAAATTATAGATACATTTGCAATGTATCAGTCACCTTGGAAACGCTTGATTTTTCTTCTTCGCCGACTAACCACCTTCGTCGCCAGATCGGGCCAAAGTTGGACACCATGATATTCTATCCATTGAGATTGATCAAGGTAAGGCTGAAATCTACTCGCCCATGTGTTCTTCACCGCTTGGATGGAATGCTTGTCCAACCTAACCGTATCCGGGTGATTAAGACCCATCATTCGTTCAGATGCCGCCTTCATCAGGTGTGAGCACGGGAGATGGTACAATGTCAGCCTCTCGCAGGAGCAATAAACGTTGTGTAGCCAGACCTTATAGGATAGTCCGCCATGTTGCACACCTCCTCTTGTGCTACCTCCTTGCTCATTCACTTGGTAAATCAGTTCTTGGTTGTCAAAACATTCAACCATTTGTGTATCCCTTTTCTTTGATTAATATTCCAACCAATTATCGACCAATGGTGGGTACTCATACTTCTTGTTTTTCTTGTTATCTCCAGCAATTTTCTTATTCGTTTCATCACTATACTTTAGAAAGTATTCATTCAACTTCTAAAAGGTGTACTCCGCTATGGCAGTCACGGGAAATTGACGTACACCTTTTAGTACTTTGTTGAAGCATTCCACCATGTTGCTTGTGGAGTCACCGTATCTCTTGCCGCCATAGTCATAAGCTCTTGCCCACTTAGTCCTGTCCTGAAGGTTCCTCCTCAGAAACTCTTTGCCACCATCATTTGTGAGACCGTACAGTCTATCATAATTTTTTTGAAAATGCCAAGCGGTGAAGGCAAGACAACAATCTTGTAGATTATCGGCATGCTCCTTGTTGCCACATGCTCTATAGAAGTTGGACACGAAATGCCTCATACACCATCGATGGTGGATACGAGCACACCCGAGAATGTCCTT
Organism: Avena eriantha; assembly: GCA_910589775.1. Taxonomy (NCBI): domain Eukaryota; kingdom Viridiplantae; phylum Streptophyta; class Magnoliopsida; order Poales; family Poaceae; genus Avena; species Avena eriantha. The sequence continues at coordinate 38,530,151 of OU342744.1, forward strand.
CTCGACTGCGTTGAGTATTCCTTGGTGGCGGTCCGAGATGATGCAAACCTCTCTATCAGGTTCTATAACCTTGGTCCTCAATATATGAAAAAACCACTCCTAGTTATCGTTGTTCTCTTCCGAAACCAAGGCAAAACCCAGTTGTTTGTGTCATGACAAATGGCAGTCAAAAGTGTGCCCTTGAATTTGCCAGTAAATAATGTGCCATCCACGGACATAACAGGCCGACAATGCTTGAATCCCCTGATGCATGGGCCAAATGTTCAAAATGCATGGCCAAATATACAGACAGTGGCAGCATTGTACAACCTAGTCACCGACCCAAGTGGCTCCACCACATGATACATTCTTGTATTCCTTGCGGCCATCGCTCCCAACAACCTAGGGAGGCGGTTGTATGCTTCTTCCCAATCACCATATAGCATCTTAAATGAGGCTTGTTTGGCCTTCCACGCTGATGACCCACAAGTATAGGGGGTGTATCGCATTATTTTCGAGGGAAGTGAAACCCAATTTATTGATTCGACACAAGGGGAGCCAAAGAATATTTATAAGCCTTAACAACTGAGTTGTCAATTCAGCTGCACCTGGAAACAATCTTGCTCACAGCAGTTTATCAGTAGCAACAATTTTGTAGTAGGAATAGTAAAGCAGCAGCAGTAGTAAAGCAATGACAGTAGTAACAAAAGCAGTAAACAGTGGGATTCGAGTGCGGTAGGCATAGGGATGGATGGACGGGCGTTGCATGGACAAGACAATTCACATAGCAATCAGAACATAGGGCAATTGCAGATAAATAAGATAAAGCATCCAAGTACTAGACAATCCTAGGCATGTGTTCCATATATAGTCATACGTGCTCGCAATGAGAACTTGCACAACATATTTTGTCCTGCTAGCCCGTTTGCAGCGGGGCCTCTAGGGAACTACTGGCAATTAAGGTGCTCCTTTTAATAGAGCACCGGAGCAAAGCATTAACACTCCGTGAACACATGTGATCCTCACATCAAAGCCTTTCCCTTACGGTTATCCCGATTTCTGTCACTTCGGGGCCATAGGTTCCGGACAACGACGTGTGTATACAACTTGTAGATAAGACCAGAAACAATACTATCATAATGAATCAATAATAAGTTCAGATCTGAAATCATGGCACTCGGGCCCTAGTGATAAGCATTAAGCACAACAAGTTGCAACAAAGTCATAAAGCACTAATAAAAGATACTAGGCACTATGCCCTAACAATCTGATGCCATTACATGAACGATCTCATACAACCCCTACCATCCCCATAGCCTACAGCGGGGGATTACTCACTCATAGATGGAGGAAATATGGATGGTCGATGGAGATGATGCTGGAGATCGATGGAGATGGCTCCGGGGGCACTTCCCCGTCTCGACAAGGTGCCGGAACAGAGACTTTCTGTCCCCCGAATCTCCCCTTCGGTGGCGGCAGCGCAATGGAACTTTTTGTGGAAAAACGTCGAACCCCCCGAAGATTTTAGGTCAGAAGGCTTCTTATAGGCGAAGAGGGAGACCGAGGGGTGCCTGGGGCCACCACACCAGGCCCTGGCGCGGCCAGGCCTAGCCCGCGCCTGGGGGGGGGGTGTGGCCAGCCCCTGGCCCTCCTCCGTCTCGTATTCTGGCTCCTAGAGTCTTCTGGAAAAATAGGCACTTTGGCTTTTGTCCCGTCCAATTCCGAGAATATTCATTTTCTGACTTTCCTGGAACCAAAAACAGCAGAAAACAGGCAGCTGGCACTGTGGCTCTTGTTAATAGGTTAGTCCAAGAAATCATTATGAAAAGTACTCCAAAGTGTGGACAAAAACACAAGAAAGTGGATAAAACCAAGCATGAGCATCAAAAATTATAGATACATTTGCAATGTATCACACGCCTTACCATGTTTCACTTTGTAACCGAATACTTCTTTCATCAAATATATGACACCCTTAATAGTATATGTTGGGAGAGACCTTATGTTATTTGCAACTCTATACGCGATGAAATCGGAGGTCAGCTGGCGATGATCATCCTTGACAACTTTGCCATCCTTGATAAACTTGTCATCGCACATATAAATAGACTGACAACTTACAATGGTCCATTGTGGCCCACCCCTCAATGGCCGTGCACGCACAACCCATGGACATCCTTGCTTCTCACACTTGATTGTGTAACGCACCTTAGTGTCCGAGTGAACCACCTTGTGCGGTCGGTGGTACTTCACTACGTAGTACTTGATCCACATCTGAAATTCCAACAAGGTATTAAACTTCACCCTAGGATTTATCCCGTACTTTTTTGGCTTCAAGTCCTTTTTAGAAGGTGCTCGTGGCTCGAGCACTCGACTAATTCCACCATCAACTTGGGCCTCATCCACAAGGCTTACATCATAGAACAATGAAGGTTGATGATCCCGACCTACTACCTTCTTATGAGCTTCAGCGAATTTAACTGTTAGACCATCCTCATCCACATCTTCATCCGGTCCTTCATCCTCGGAGTCTGATGCATGAAACTGCAAGTAAGGTAGATCATGGTCCATGTCCTCCTCATTGCAATTTGCCTCCACATCTCCTACTTCACTATCACGAATCCCATGCTCTTCTTCATCGCCCTCAAGGTCATCATCCTCCATTCGGGGTGCTTCATAGTTGTCATTGTGGACGAGACTCATGGGAGGTTGCCTTATTCTTGTGTCATCGTAGGTTGGCTCTACGCAGACGGGGCTCAAGGAAGGTTGGCTCATTGTTATGTCATACACATGTGTCTCACCTTGAGTCGGGCTCAAGGAAGCATGCCGGTTCAAGTCAATGTGCAACTGAGCCCCAACCTTTCTTCTGGCAAATATCTCGAGTGACTTGTCTTTGGATTCCGCCACCATCTCCTTATATGCGCTCCAATTCAACTCGGAGTTGATAGACATTATCTTCAATCTATTATGATGGCCAAACCCGATATTATACCTTCCAACCAACTCATAGACATCACTAGGGTCCATCCATTTCAAATCATTCCTCACTCTTCCCACAACCTCGGCATACATAGGAATAGTGCCAAACACCATGACTAACTCCTTCGGGTCACACTCGACATTGCCTTTGAAGAAAGCCGCCTTGTCCACATGATGAACATTAATGATCCTTGCCATCTAAAAACATTGACCATAATCAAAATGTATCAAAAACAAGTAGGTTACCACCTACCATAGCAACCCACTAATGAAGTTTCCCACCATAGCAACCCACTAATAAAGTTACCCACCATAGCAACCCTAACTAAAGTAAATGTACCAAAACCCTAAGCCTAGACTACAATTTCTACACATAATGACTACAAACTATAACACCAACAAGCATTAGTCAACAATGCAACAATAAACCATAGTTTTCACTTCAAATGATAGATCTAGAGTTCCAACAATTTTGCCAAAGTTCCACCAAATTGCACAAAATCTAATTGGACAAAAACAAGGGGGCGGTGGAGATTACCTCTTGGTGACAAGGGGGCCGAAATCCACGAAGAAACACCACTGATTTGGAAGGATTTGAAGGGAGGATGAGTTGGGGGAGAGAGAGGGAGAGAGGGGGCTATTCAGGGTCGAGATGGAAAGAAGATAACCTTTGGGGCTAGGTTTGGACAGCCACCTTGTGGTATGGCACTATTATTTGAGGCATCCTCACTAGTATGACACCGACCCGAATGGCACCATACTTACGCGAGTGGGCCCGACTGGTGGCGACGACCGCCACGTTGAACGGTCGCATGGCGCCGTTTACAGGAGCGCCATAGTGGCATGGCGCCACGGTGGATATCTTGTGACGTTGTCCATGGCCCCTTCCGGTATGGCATCATGCGAACAGGTTAGATAAGGAAATATTCCTAAAAGAGAGTTATTTTTTGTCTTCTTTCTTTAAATAGGTTAATTGTATGTTTTTTGCCGCATTGCGAGGTAGGCGACACTCACTCACCTAGAAGAGCTTTCATTATAAAGCAGATGCAACTCTCTCCCACTAGAATGTGTAGCTAAGTTGTTGACATGTGTTGTCACGGGCTGATAAAATACAACACTAATTGCGACGTAATTATAAATTGGGATTTCTATTTTCGTGCCCCTGGTTCATTAGTTATACTCAGTTTTCCCTAGCTGCTTAGTTTTTCCTCACTTTTCCCTCCCTCCATTCCAAAACCCTCACATGTGCTCTAACAGGTGGATGTCGTCAGGTCAAAGGCTTGACCGTTACATGCTGACAGGTGGGACCGCGTTGGGAAGGTCCTGCATTGAGCATTACATTACGTCGCCTCAACCATTACATGCTGACAGGTGGGGCCAGGATACACGGCGGACTAGCCATCCGTCTCTCGCTGACTTGTGGGCCCCGTTTTTCCTGATTGTGTGGCCGATATAGCCAATGACAAATGAGGCCGTTTTGTGGGGCTGTCGAAGCCAATGAACGATGGGTCGTTCTATGGGGCCTTCATAGGCAATGACCGGTGGGGCCGTCATGTAGGGCTAGAGGGGGGATTTGCATATTTGCCACATTTTACTTTGCAACTTGCATATTTGCCATTTTGTGTGTCACTCGGATGTGGTGGTCATGTGGAAAATATGCAAATTTCAAAGAAAAAGTTTGGCAGATATGCAAAATTGGCAAATATGAAATAATTGACAGGTGGGGTCGTGTATGACACGTAGGCTCTCTCTCTCATCCGCTCCTAGCCCCCATCCTCGAGCAGCTCCTATCCCACCGGCGGACATAGCAGCCATCGTCGGCGCGTCACCGGATCTGTCCTAAGGCGGTATCGGACGGACTGTCGTGCTACACCTCAACCACGGCACCAGCACCTATTTTGTTTGCACGCATTGTACATTGGGGCAGTGCCGACCACAGGCATCTCCGCCGCCCATGACGACCAGGATTTGGTTCCGCCACCATAGCTCGACGAACAGTCGCAGCAATTGCTAGTAGTGCTTGCTAAGACCTCCGCTCCTGCTCCGCCCACCCTAATTGATTCGGTTCCCGTAATTTCCTCGATATTGTAGGTGCAAATTAGTCCTCAATAACTGGTCGTAGTGGGTACATGATGTCTACGCACTTCTATTCTTATAGACAGTTGTTGGGCCTCCAAGTGCAGAGGTTTCTAGAACAGCAGCAAGTTTTCCCTTAAGTGGATCACCCAAGGTTTATCGAACTCAGGGAGGAAGTGGTCAAAGGTATTCCCTCTCAAGCAACCTTGCAATCAAGATACAAGAAGTCTCTTGTGTCCCCAACACACCCAATACACTTGTCAGGTGTATAGGTGCACCAGTTCGGCGAAGAGATAGTGAAATACAAGTGGTATGGATAATTAGTAACGGTGATAGAAGATAACTTAATGGCGTGGAAAATACTAAAGGCAAACTGAAATAAAGAAGGAAGCAAGCAAACATGTAACAGATCTAGTAGCAAACGGTATATCAATGCTTAGAAACAAGGCCTAGGGATCATACTTTGACTAGTGAACACTCTCATAAATATCTTCTCTTTATGATACTACTCTTAACTACTCTCCGGTTGGACACTCTAATCGATGGTAGGGCTATAACATCACACCTCAAAGTAAGCCTTTCCCATCTAGAAAACCCCACACTGTCACCTTGAGTACTAGATGAGTCCAACAAACACCACAATTTCATAAAGATATCCAACTCCAAATATAACTCATAACAAGTATTTGTAATCTCTAGCCTAAGTGCCACCATGGTGAGCACGCTGTCACTTTCACACACATGGGGAGAGCAGAGATTCATTAAAGCACTTGAGTAGTAGAATAGATCTATAGATTACAAGCTCATGATCACAATATGATCATGCATAGAGAGAGAGATGAACACATAGCTACCGATAGAACCCTTAGCCTCGAGAGAGAACTACTCCCTCCTCATCATGGGAATCAGCAATGGTGATGGATATGGTGGTGGAGATCGATGGAGATGGCTCCGAGGGCACTTCCCTGGCCCGACAGGGTGCCGGAACAGAGACTTTCTGTCCCCTGGATTTCCGCTTCGGTGGCGACGGTGCTGCGGAACTTTTGTTGGATTTCTGATTGACTCCCTAGGGTTTATGTCTCGGGAGGCTTCTTATAGGCCAGAGGGCAAGGTCGGTGGGCGGCCAGGGGGCCCACACCACCTGGTGGCGCGGCCAGGGCTAGCCCGCGCCACCACATGGTGTGGCCGCCCTGTGGCCCCTCTCCATCTCGTCTTCTGGCTCCGTGAGTCTTCCGGTAAAATATCGACTTTGGCTTTTGTCCGGTCCAATTCCGAGAATATTGATTTTCTGACTTTCCTGGAACCAAAAACAGCAGAAAACAGGCAACTGGCACTGTGGCATCTTGTTAATAGGTTAGTCCAAGAAAGTCTATGAAAATTACTCCAAAGTGTAGACAAAACACAAGAAAGTAGATAAAACTCATGGAACATCCAAAACTATAGATACATTTGCAATGTATCAACATCCCCAAGCTTAACTCCTGCTCGTCCTCGAGTAGGTAAGTGATAAAAAGTAAGAATAATTTTTGAGGTGACATGCACCATCAAAGACTTGATCAAAGTATTTGTAAACATTCATAGCTGGGATCATAGTACTTCAATCATAATAATGAAAGACAAAGTTCTAACAATAAGACAAAGCAACTATGTTGCAACATGAAAAGGCATAAACAAAAGATTCATGAATAACAATGCTTTGCAAGACGTTTCTTTGTTTCACATAAAGAAAACATAGCATAATAGTATTCAGCTTGTCCCTCAATAGAGTAGCAAATATAAATGCATAGGACACCTTCCAAGTTCATAAGAGTGACTAGATACAATAGTTTAAAACAAGCAATCACTACAAGAGAAAAGAGTTTTTGTGACAAATCACTTTCGTCACCGAAAATGCCATTTTCGTCACTAAGTACTCCCTCGTGACGAAAACGTGGCGTCACCAGGGTCGTCACGGAAGCTCCGTCACAGATTCTTTTATAGTGACGGAATACAAAATTTCGTCACGCAAGATTGAGCTTCGGTGACGGTCCTTACGGCGTCACCTAAGATAGGTTATCTATGACGGACCTTCTACGTCACCTAAAATAGGAAAATTTGTCACCATTTAGCATATTCGTTGACGAAATATGCCGTCACGGAAGATTTATGGCATCACGAGGATTCTGGCAGGTGGGACCTGCAATGCTGACGTGGCAGCTGGCAGGTGGGTCCCACCACGATGACGTGGCATCTGACAGGTGGGTCCGACGATGCTGACGTGGAAGCTCCAGGTGGGTCCGACGATGATGACGTGGCAGCTGGCAGGTTGGTCCGACGATGCTGACGTGGCAGCTGGCAGGTGGGTCCGACGATGCTGACGTGGCAGCTGGCAGGTGGGTCCGACGATGCTGACATGGCAGCTGGCAGGTGGGTCCACCATGATGACGTGGCATCTGATAGGTTGGGCCAATGCGATGACGTGTCACCTTCGTGTGGGGCCTGCGGAGATGACGTGGCATCTGGCAGGTGGGTCCAGCGACGCTGACGTGGCAGCATGTAGGTGGGGCCGTCAATGATGACGTGGCGTCTGCATGTGGGGCCCGCGATGATGACGTGTCGTTTTTTGGGCCGGCCCATTCGGAACTGCCTTGGGCCGGGAGGAATGTGACGCCGTCACCAATTTTTTTGCATGGACAAATTTGATTAAAAATTGAAATTCCACACAAATTACGAAACAAAATTAAATGGAAGCAAATATTTGAAATGGCGGAAAATTTATAAATATGAATTGTATCACACGCAAACTTTAAAATTCTGGTAGACTGAAACTGCTGTATCAAACTCGAATGACTAAAGGAATAAAAAAACAACGTTTCGGCCCACCCGGCCCATTAGCGCGCAGAGATTTTTGGTCCAAGTCACGGGGACTGGGACTGGGAGTTCTGCGACATCCTCAACAGGTAACTAAGCATGCCATCCATTTCCTTCTGCCTCTTCTCAAATGCCAGACGATTCGCTTCGCTGGACTTTTTCACTGCTTCAAGTTCATCATCCTGCTTCTTTGTCATCTCTTCAAATCTCCTTTCCCGCTCTTGCATCCGTTCCTCCACCTTGCGTTGAACCCTTTCAGCTGCATTCAACGAATCTTGCTCCTGACTTGATAACTTTTCTTCTAAATCACGGATGCGCCCAGCAGAGACGCTAGACCTCTTGGAAGCAGATGAAACTCCGATGCTGGAAAGGAAAGTAATTGATCTTGAATTGTTCTGGTCTCTCAGGACTTCTTCAACAATCTCCAGATCAGTTTTGGGAATCCAGTCTTCTGGGTGTGGTCCCATTTTCTGAAGCACCATCTTAGTCTACAATAGGATAAAAAAATAGCAAGTCTAGAGTTAGAAGAAATCAAATAATTAGACAAACTAATGAGAAATGCGTAGCACATAAAATGATTTACTTACATAAGCTTCTGCTGATTCCTGGGACATCATACCATCCTTGTTAGTGTGGCTTGCTTTAAAGAAAGCAATCGGGGAGGTATCGACGTCCTCGGTCTTCTGAGATTTCTACAAGAATTATCACACGATGAATTATAAGTGTGTATGGCATGTTCACAAAAAGAAGTAGGTGTTGCATCTGAAGAGTTCGAATACTCAAAAGTTCATGGTAATGTGCAACAAAGCTTCTTGAGCCAGTGGTGTGTTTCTTCGTCACAAAATCTCTGTTCTTCTTGTTACTCTCGCAGATTGCGTATGTATAGATGCATGAATTTAGTATTCCACAGTACAGTAGTATGTCTGCGATAGATGTAGCTGAAACAACAGGAATCGTGTACCTTGTAGTGCTCATCATGCCATATATCAAGAAGCTCTGCCCAGCTTTCCTCGTCTACCTCTTTTGGTTTCAACAATAAAGCTTGCTCGCGGGTTAGATCTTTAACATCTTTCCAATAGACCTTTTTCAGCCTCCAACATTGTTGGCGAATACCTTTCTGTAAAATGTCGGTGCAAATGTCTTTGCCAAGGTCACCACTGCTGTCCATTGCAAATTTTCCCTGCAGATAACATGGAACACAAATTCATATCAGCATCGAATGACAGAATTGTTAAAAGATCATCCACCAATGAGACATTTTATATGGAAAATGAATAAGAGGTTAACAGACTTATAGTTATAGACTTAATGGTTTCCGGAATAGTATCTTTCAGACGACCTTCCTTGTCACCATACTGCTTCTAGTGGGTTTCCAGTGGCATCTTGCTGCGTCTGTGAATGCCACACTCTGAACTCAGTTTTGCTGCTTGCACAGGATCAGTGGGTCTCCTCATGCCAGGAGTGAAGTTGATCTGCATCTTAGCCCCTCCATTCCTTCTAGACCACTCGTGTACCCCATGCCCCATAGTAGGTTTGCGTACATTACGCTTTTCCTTTAGAGCACCCGTGTCTACAATTGCAACTGAAACCAGTGACAACATGAGAGTCAAGACTTCAATTGAAAATTTTGCAACTAAACCAGTGAATAAATTGTAAGACGTGCTGTCAATACCTTCCCGTTCGCTGCGGACAAGTACATTCTCCTTAGGTGAGTTGCTGCCTCTAGAGGTTTGAATTAGCATGGGCGAGGATTCATTTCCATTAGTACCCCCTTCCCCTGCTTTCTGGGTAGGGGTCTCTGTTTCACCATCATCTTGAGTCTCTGCATTTGCTGCTGACCTTGTTACAACATTTGGGGGCACAAAGGTTTTTGAGCGCTTCCGCTTCTTTTGTTTTGTAGAACCTTCTGTTACCTGCATTTTAATAGATCAAGCCATAAATATTAAAGCAATCTGTACATATCCTACATGTGAAGGCAGGAGAATGCTGCATTTCTTCACCTTAGAGGAAGATTTAACAACATCATGGTCCGCTTCATCCGGAACAAACGCATCATCATCAATGGGCTCGTCGGCGGATCAGGTTCATAATTAGGGTCCTCGGTGATATCCTTCTCCTGCGGCTGTGCCTCTTTCCGTGTTGTCACTGCCACCGGTTTCTTAGCAGTACCAAACACAAATTCACGCGCCATCGCCGTGAAATCCTCCATTGGCTTGCCATGTTCAATAGCATTCTGCTTCAGTGCTTCAGACATACGAGACACGTTCTCCTCCATCACTTGTTTCCTAACATTTTGATATGCGTCTGCTGTTTTGACTTGAGTAACTGAAAACAATCAAGCAAAGGCAAGTCATGATCATACTCATTAGTACAAACATAGTAGACAAGATCATTAAAGCAAAAATTATGTGATCCATACTGTAAAATTAACATGCTCACAAAACATTACTCTATTGCCTCCAAATCTCGTATCGTCATTCAGTTAACTGTCTAAACCCTACTATCAACAAGTTCAGTTAAGTGTCAGGTTCAGTGTATTAGGTATCAAGTTGTTCAGTTGCGTTAGTTAAGACGCCAAGCATCAGGGTTTATCCAACAAGTTGTGCCCTATTACCTGAACCATTATGTTGGAACAGAAACCTAAATCTAACACATAGTTATAAGATCAGATCATAGGGTGTCATGCTCAACACATTCATGGCATCTGGAACCATGATCTATGAAATTAAAACCTAAGACAAGCACATTGTCGAAGGATTCGGATCATAGGGTGTCACGTTCAACACGTGCTAGGCATCTCGAACCATGTCTATGATCTAAAACCTAGATCTTGCACATAAGCTGCAGCATCTTGAACAACGATCTACACATGTTGATCTACTAGAACTCATGCTTGACTGATCTAGAAAGAGGCATAGACCTAGGGCGGCAGAAAAATGACCTGGGCGTTTACGCTTTTGCTTCGGTGTCGGTGGTAGCACATTCCGGCGTGGTGTGCCGCTTCAAAGACTGCCGGACATGTCGCCTGCCGTAGAGGGGAAATCCGCCGGCAACCAACCCCTTGCTTGACGGATCTGGGGTCGAGGAAAGTGGCGATGGGGTTCTAGGTGGGCGGTGAACAAGGAACGGAATTAGGGGATGGGTATGCGGGAGGTGGGGGCACGCCGTTTTTAAAGTGTCGTGGGGGCGGCAAATTGTTAGCGCCAAAATGGGCGGGCGGGTGGAAAACAAAAGAGGTGGGAACGAAATTTTTCGGTACACAAGTGGAGGGAACGAAAACTATTCATTGTAAATTTGATTGGAAAAAAACAGAGGGAACAGAACGGGAGGTTTACAAGCGGGGATTATCTCTAATTACATATTGTAATTAAATAAATCCTAACACATGCAATAGTTTAGGTTTTGCCACTACTTAGACCTCCCGTGCGGAATTTGTAATATGGTTTACAAGCCGGGATTATCTCTAATTCATTGTACTATAAATTTATTTGGCCATGAACCATATTAAATTATTTGAATAAGTCATTTGTTTATATATGAAAAGGAAAACAAAATATGTTCATTTACGTACAACAGTTGGATTACTGAGCAAACAATACCATTAGTTTCCTTCATTCCACAACTCCAACTTGAAAGCTGAAGCACAATACCACTTAAACAAGTAAACCTCATTGATTCGAAAAAAAACGGAAGAGCAGAATTATTTCACATATTAGATATGTAGCCAGCAAAATTTTCTAACATCCACCAAAAGGTAGGTGATTCTCATTAGACTTTACACCCAGAAACTCAGCAAATAGTTTTGCAACTAGGAACAGGGGCGGATCTGCTTGGTCACACCCTGATGCACATGCAACAGGGTAGAAAAAGCATTTTTAGTCTTACATATTAGACTTAAGCATAGTGTATCAGGAAAACTTAAACAGAGTGCATCAGGGTAAGTTTAATCCTAGATCCTCTTCCTAGTCTAGGAAGAGGCAGACATGGAAATCTGATAGGGTCAGGACACGGTCTGGACGTCCGTACTAGCCCTCTGACATCTCCTCCTCCTTGACGGGCATGGTCTGCGTGTCCCTGTCACCGCCACTGCCACCATCGTCGCTGTTGGTGGCGTACTCCTGGCGGGAGAGCCTACCGCTGTAGATTGTGACGACCAGCTCCCTGTTGCCAGCATAGTAGTCGAACGCCAGGATGTTGCCTAGCGAAATAGTGTAGCACTTGACGAACTTGGGACAACCCCTGCGGAGGTACAAGCGAACGTCTCGATGATCGAAATACATCTCCACATCGAAGGTCAGCCTGCTGTTACGCTCCCGGACGCGCACAGTGTTGGGCTGGTCGCCGCTGATGTAATCTTTGAAAGCATGGCAGAGGGAGAGCTTGTCCCACTTGTCCTCGTGAAGGATGCGGATGAACATAAAGTTGGGGTTCGGATACAGTGGCAGATGGGGTGGTGGAGACGGTGACGGTGACAACGACGGTGACGGCGACGGTGACGGTGCTGGCGCTGGCGATGGCGATAGAGAAGTGGCCTTGCCCTTGCCGCTGCCCCTGCCCGTACAACGGCGCCTCTTCTTGACAACGCGCGTTGCCGGCGTACGCATCTATCCTTCACGTCCCCTGCCCGCCGTCGCCTTGGCACCCCTGAGGATGGACACCGGCGTAGGCGACAAATCATTTATTCTTCTAAATATGAAGAGGAAACCCTCTCGGTTACGCCACCCTTCTGAATGCGCTTTCTTCGAGTATATGAGAACAGCTTGTCCCTCTTCTAGATCTGTGCTCTGTACGAAACACATCCTTTTCTATCTTGAATTCGATGGGGGGTGATCTCCTCTTTAGGAAGACACACTCCAGTTGAGCCTCCCTCACAGATTTGTAGAGCATTAACAACCTTCTTAGGCAATTTCTGATCAATACAAAACAAGATATATAAGTTAGTAAGTCGATGTCATAAACCACATAGACAAATTGCATACACGCATGGCAACAAAAAAGAATTAAAAGAAAGTTATATGAATGTACCATGTGGTATAGCTTAAGATTCGTTTTGGTCAAGCGGGTTACGAATGGCAACCCGACAATTTTGCCCATGTTCGATTGAAGTTCCAGTAGATGCTCTTGCTCACTCTCAGTAAGCCGACATCTTTGGGCGATGAGTGGTCCGAGATCACGCTTCTGCGAAGATGCTCCTGCCATGTTAAAGAATGGGTTGCGCATACAAATTTAGCACACATTAACAAATGGTAAAAGTGTAGGAAACACATTATAGGTATTACAACGTCACAACAACGTATTTCATCACAACAATACAAATATTGTTTCTGCAAATACTTGCAAGTTATTTCAATGCTACAAGCACTAGTCATAGCATAGGAAAGCTCCAGACTCCTATTCTGTTAGATATAAGTTCTCTAAGAACTACCTTTGCTGTGTTGGATTTTAGAAACATCGTAAGTACTACATTAGTTCTTGCCATATATAGTAGCTAGATGGCCGATCTTTTTTGAGAGACTAGGAAGTTTAGGCCTATTTCTTATAGAAACAGATCATAGCTAGTAATTATGTTCTGTTTTAGTCACCAGAATATAATGCTTCAGTGATTTAGCACATCAGAGATGGCAAGTTAGTGTAGGTTCTTCCATTTTCGATGTTGTGGTTGCATGTGGTACAGCCAACCCCAAAACTGTCCCTCTATGCATCATGTGGTTATACTTTCTAGGCATGTGTTTCTGGTTCATTGTCATTCATGCTCTGGACCTTGCTTACTGCGATTTGTTTCCTTGCAACAAGGAAAACAGCCAGGTGGTATTTTCTACACATGAACATCCATCCATAATTCCAGCAATGACAATTTCTTAAGACATGTCATGCCTAACTAATTTATCATCTATATATGTGTGTGTCCAAACAAGTTCCATTTTTCATATCAAGATGTAGCTAGCTAAACTTGTTATGTTTGATGGAGAGAATGAATGTGATCTGGTCATCTTGGTCATGGCAGAATGATGCATTATTGTGCACCAAGGAAATGGACCACCACCAAACTTCACTTTGAATCTCTGGCTTGTTAGTATTGTACATTAGATTTACTTTTTCATGCCTGATGTGCTAAGTTATAGCTATAGTGTATTCCTACCTATTAGGAAAACATTTATTCACAAGTGTTACCTGTTGCTCACCCTTGGCTAAGATTTTCAAGAAGTGGCACATGTTCTAACATGTTCTAGTTTCTCTTATTTGCAGGCACACAACGATGCAACTTCCTATAAGTACAAGGTTATCAAGTATTGGGATATAATTAGCACACTTTACTCAAGGGATCGAGCTACTGAGCGGGAGCTAGGACTGTAGCTGAAAGCCGTGCGGAAATGGCGGACGAGAACGCTAACAATGACAACATCATTGATCAAGCTGTGTTGATATAATGAGCAGACAAGTGTATTTGTGGATACATTGATCTTTATTCATGTTGTAGTTGATTTTTATTTTGAAAATATCATATTTTATTTACATTATGTAATTGAATTTTGAAGCCAAATGTGTTGTTGATTTCAAAATTGGCTTAAAATGGCAGCCAAACAGAAGCTGTAAATCATTTCATTTCAGAATTCCAGGTGGCAGCCAAACATAAAAATTCATTAAGGAATTTAAATTCCATCCAAATGAAGTGACATGGGGATTTCATTTCATTTCATTTCAACCAAATGAAATGAATGCATAGGAGCCAAATGAGCCCTAATATATTTTCCTACACATGCATTGTAGAGTTCAGACCTTATGCAATGTTTCCTTCCAGTAGTGTTTGATTCATGGGATTGTAATGTGCAGGGATTATTCCAGTAGGTACACTAGTGTATTTTCATGGGAAATCTAGCTTCAGCACATAGCTCGTGGAAAACCCTACTGGACAAACAATGCAGACATGATTTCAGTGGGCAGCACAAGTAAATTCCACATGATTGGGCTCACCTTCAGCACGGAGCAAGGTTGCGGAGATGCGGTCAACGCCGACGGGCCGGCGTCGCGGTGGTGTGGCCGGAGTCGATGCGGATGTGCACGTCGTTACGGGCAGCGGATGCGTTGCGGAGATGCGCGTCGGCGTGGCTGTGGAGAAGCGCGGTGGCGGGGTTGCAGAAATACGGTCGTCGGTGGCTGGATGACCCTAACAGAGGCGATGCGGACGGCCACGGCGGTGCGGAGATGCGGCGGCGATGCGGAGATGTGGATGGAGAGGAGCAGTTTGGGGAAAGTACGAGAAGGGGCTAGGATATCTGCAGGGATAGATTTTTTCCCCAATTAGGTAAACTATTATTTGTACTAACATTGGTGCATGTTGGACCCACTTATACTAACATTGGTGCATGTGGGACCCACTTATCAATATTTAAAATAGCGGGCTATTTGATTCAGCGGCGCCGATTTTAAAAGCTATCAAAAGCTATAGCGGAGCTATAGCGCGCTATGCCCATTTAGCGGGTTTGCTAAATAATGATTTTTAAAAAAAGAGCAGTACATATTGGTATATATATCAATAATTTACAAATATTTGACAGTTTTACAGATCAATGCTCTGATCAACTCACTTATAACAGGTTTGACAGTGCATAGTGCATATTACATAGTAAAATTTGAAACAGAGCCACTTATACTAGCATTGGTGCATGTGGGACCCAATGGCATCTGTGGTTCCTGTTTGGCTGAGTTTGGGCAAAATTTGACCCTGATGACACATGTGGGTCCAGTTACACTAGCATCGGTGCATGCGAGTACCGATGGCATCTGTGGTTATAGTCTGAGTGAGTTTGGGCAAAAGTTTGACTGAAATTGTGCAAAAGTTGACCCCGGTGACACATGTGGGCCCACTTACACTAGCAATGGTGCATGTGGGACCTAATGGCATATGTGGTTTCAGTTTGACTGAGATTGGGCAAAAGTTGATCCCGATGACAAATGTGGGTCCAATAACACTAGCTTAAAATAACTTTGTAACGCTTGCGTTTACAATTCTAGACTTTCATCAAGGCAAGTTTATATCTGTTGACAATCATATTCCTTTGAACTAGTATAGCCAGTGCACAAACACAACTGAACACACATATAACATTACATAGATATGTTTGCTAGCTCACGGTACTTTAAGAAACAAGCATACTAAAGTAGTTTAACTTAGAAAGTAAACAACAACAAAGTACCACGATTTGTACTACATAAACAACATTCAACATCACGAATATAACTGGCTATAGTCTAGTAACGTGCATTAATTCCAGCCGGTGGCGTTGGAGGCGGTGGGGTCGGTGGCTTTGTCGCCCCAGGCAGTGGTGGTGGTGTCGCCCCAGCCAGCGGTGGTGGTGTTGCCCCAGCCAATGGTGTCGTTCTGCTCGCCGTCCTGGTCATCTTCGCCCGCTTTCCTTGAGCGTTTGGTGACATGCACCACCTCTCCATCCGCTTCTTCCGCTCCCCAGACCGCCTGTTGCTCTTCCCACGCATGTTCCCTTTCAGCCTGCTGTGTTGCATCATCCTGCTCGTCATCTGCATCACTCTGGTCTGCAGCAGCTGCCGCCTCGGCCGCAGATTTTGCCGCCTCGGCCTTAGTTGCCGCCGCATTTTCTGTTGCATTAATTGCAGCCTTGCGAGTCCCCTGGTCTAGCCCGTCCCTTGCGGTAATGAGCCTACGATACAGCTCGTAGGCAACATACCCGTCTCTTGCTGCATACTCTAGGTTCATCGCAGAAAGTGGCTTGTTCTCCCATACTTCGTGGCCATCGTCCGGGAGTGCCTTGCAATTCCCGAGATCTCTGTCAATGATGATCACTGCTAGAGATAACATCTCGTCCCTGTCATACGGCTGATTCCAATGGAACCGTTCTTCGGTCTTAAACATGTCTTGGATGTCGATGTGGTACTGTTCTGGAATGGTGATATCCTCATGTGCAAGCTTCTCTTTATCACTCCTGATGTCCACGCTAGCGAAAGTGATCCCCTTTTCCTGAAGGAACTCTGCCAGTTTCGGACAAGGCTCCCTTCTCTTGCAGTATAAATGCAAATTAAGACATGAAAATAATTTGGATGATGTACAATTATTTGATGATAATGTTAAACAAGGTAATTGCATAACCGTACCATTAGGCCATGTACAACACCCACAGATCATGCATAATACTTGAACTAACATGTCTAAGTATTTGAAATAAACGAGTGCAAGCAATGTATTTGCATTGGCTAATTATACATGATCTCAAATGGAAAATAAAAATATGCACATAACCAGTTTCGGACAAGGCTCCCTTCTCCTACAGTATAGATGCAAACTATGACATGACAATAATTTGGATGGTGTACAATTATTTGATGACAACGTTGAACAAGGAAATTGCGAAACCGTGCTATTAGGCCACGTACAACGCCCATAGATCATGCATAATACTTGATCTAACAAAATCCACAAGGACTTAAACCTATAGGAATTAAACAATGCACATAGGAAAAATTTCTAAGGATCAAAATCCTCCAAAAGTCATATGAGATTCCTTTGAATCAAACAAGCCCTACATCAAAGGAGGCCTAATGTGAAAACGTTCGTACATGGTACAATCCTATGAATCAAACATGTGCTGATGGAAAAAACATAGGGATTGAATCCTGTACAAACCCATAGGAAATCCTTTCATCAAAGGAGGCCTGAAATAGAAATGCCCATCCTTAGTACGTATAGACAGTCTCCTTCAGGGCGATCTGGACGACAGCGAGCTTTTGTGACGGAGCTTCGTCCCGCCTATTCCTTGTGTACTCGAGGTCGAGTCCGAGGAACTTGTAAGTCTCTTTCTCGAGCAATTGCTCGAACTTCTCCAGCATGTGATTCAAGTAGTTCACATCATTGGTGTACACCACCTCCATAATCTTCGTGCCATAGGCACAGATGGGCTAGATGTCAACCATGGTTTTCCCGTCATCGAGGATGTCTCCATAGGGATCCATGGATGCTGAGTTCCT
The DNA here is from genome assembly GCA_910589775.1 of Avena eriantha. Classification (NCBI taxonomy): domain Eukaryota; kingdom Viridiplantae; phylum Streptophyta; class Magnoliopsida; order Poales; family Poaceae; genus Avena; species Avena eriantha. The sequence continues at coordinate 38,548,031 of OU342744.1, forward strand.
CGTCGTGTGGAGGAGGAAGACATGAGAGGAAGAAGAACAGACGAGAAGCGGACGCGTTGCGGTTATTGTGGTGTTACCACGGTGGTGGAGTCGAGGCAGAGGGCCCGTACATCGATGTAGTCGACCCATTACGGTGTGATGCGGTTAGTGCGGTCAGTTTTGTTACGGTGCGACGCGTTTAGGAGTGGTGCGATGCGGTTATTGCGGTGCAGTGGGGTAAGTTTTAATTTGTTACGGTGCGACGTGTTTAGGTGTGGTGCATGCGATGCGGTTATTGCGGTGCAGCAGTGGGATCAGTTTTGTTACGATGCGACGTGTGTAGGTGTGGTGCGGTCCGGTCGTGGCTGCAAACTTTCAACAATTGAACGCACGGGGCTTTCACCAATCCTCTGGTCGTGGCTGCAACTTAATTTCAAAAATTGAACCCACAGCTTTCCTACAACTTTCAACTCAAGTTTGACCTAAGCTTGTAAAGTGCATAACTAATTCAAAATATCTCATAAAAATTGAAAACCTACACCCTGATAAATTTTACGTGAACTAGTTGACACGAATTTTTTTAAACTTGAAACATTTCATTCTCATCAAAATAACAATCCCGCATATGAGCTTCCACATAGAATGTACCATGCCTCACGTGGGTCCACATACACAAGCATTGGTGCAAGTGGGCCCAATAGCATATGTGGGTCCAGTTTGACTAAGATTGGGCTTAAGTTGACTCTAATGACACATGTGGGCCCACATAGCTAGCAGCGGTGCATGTGGGACCCTATGGCATCTGTGGGTCCAGTTTCACTAAGATTGGGCTTAAGTTGACCCTGATGACACACGTGGGCCCAGTTTGACTAAGATTAGGCTTAAGTTGACCCTGATGACACACGTGGGTCCACATACACTAGCATTGTTGCATGTGGGCCCAATGGCATCTGTGGGTTCTATGTTGACTCATATCGCCGCAAAAGTTGACCCTGATGACACATGTGGGTCCACTTAGCTAACATTGGTGCATGTGGGACCCTATGGCATCTGTGGGTCCAGTTTGACTAAGATTGGGCTTAAGTTGACCCTGATGACACATGTGGGCCCACATAGCTAGCATCGGTGCATGTGGGACCATATGGCATCTCTGGGTCCAGTTTGACTAAGATTGGGCTTAAGTTGACCCTGATGACAAATGTGGGCCCACATAGCTAGCACCAAGTGTTTCCACGAGGCCGTGGATTTTTGCCCGGTTTACATGTTTTGGCCGTTCGGTCCAACGTATCACCCAGTTTTGGCATGTTTTGAGCGTAACCGACACACGCGAGACGCTAGTCGTGTTTTCCACGATGTCGGGCTGTTTTCCACGATGTCTCCCGGTTTCCACGTTTTGCCCGTTCGGTCCAACGTATCGCCCAGATTTGGCCTATTTTGAGCGTAACCGACACACGCGAGACGCTAGTCGTGTTTTCCACGATGTCGAGCACCAAGTGTTTCCGCTACTATATGCCAAGATACTTCCATGATGTTGAGGTACGTTCTTCTAGACTTGTTCAGTCTTTTGCTTCGCCAGGTTGTTATGGATTTTTTTCCTTCTGGAAATGTTGTCATCTTGCTGCCTTGTTCGAATAGGAATGACCGAGTGTTAGCTTTTTAGATGCATGATGTTCAAACTCATGAACTTGGCTTGGTAAGTTACGAGTGGAACCCAAACATGTTCGTTGCAATTATCTCTCGATGCCTGGTCGGTCTTCTTGAAGTCTGGGGAATTTGTACTTCCATATGGACATAGTTCGTGTGGGAAGCCCGATTGCATCTAATATACTGCCAAGTGCCTTATGGTAGCAGCTAAGTGCTTCTCGGCGGACTTGTATATGATATATCCCGGACTTGGAGCTTTTGTGGAAGCACTTGGCAATGTTGGGAGGCTTCACACCTATTTCATGTAATATGCTGCCAGGTTGCTTTGCGTTGATAGCCAAGTGCTTCTCGATGGTCTCGTATATGCTTTCTCCCAGACTTGGTGCTTTTGAGGTAGCACTTGGAAACATTGGGTGGCTTCTCACCTATTTCATGTCATGTACCGCCAAGTGTTTTCCGTTGATCACAAAGTGCTTCTCGGTGGTCTTGTATATGCTTTCTCCCAGACTTGGTGTTTTAGAGTTAGCACTTGGCAATGATGTTCGTCTTCATACCTATTTCATGTCATATACTGCCATGTGCTTTCAGTTGATAGCCAAGTGCTTCTCGTTGGTCTTGTATATGCTTTCTCGCAGACTTGGTGCTTTTGAGGAAGCACTTGTCAATGCTAGAAGTAATAGTGTAGATCACAGAGGCACATGTGGGTCCAGTTAGCTAACATTGGTGCATGTGGGACCCTATGGCATCTGTGGGTCCAGTTTGACTAAGATTGGGCTTAAGTTGACCCTGATGACACACGTGGGTCCAGTTTGACTAAGATTGGGCTTAAGTTGACCCTGATGACACACGTGGGTCCACATACACTAGCATTGTTGCATGTGGGCCCAATGGCATATGTGGGTTCTATGTTGACTCATATCGCCGCAAAAGTTGACCCTGATGACACATGTGGGTCCACTTAGCTAACATTGGTGCATGTGGGACCCTATGGCATATGTGGGTCCAGTCTGACTAAGATTGGGCTTAAGTTGACTCTGATGACACATGTGGGCCCACATAGCTAGCAGCGGTGCATGTGGGACCCTATGGCATCTGTGCGTCCAATTTGACTAAGATTGGGCTTAATTTGACCATGATGACACATGTTGGCCCACATAGCTAGCAGCGGTGCATGTGGGACCCTATGGCATCTGTGGGTCCAGTTCGACTAAGATTGGGCTTAAGTTGACCCTGATGACACACGTGGGTCCACTAACACTGGCATTGGTGCAAGTGTTCCCAATAGCATCTGTGGGTCCAGTTTGACTAAGATTGGGCTTAAGTTGACCTGATGACACATGTGGGTCCAGTTACACTAGCATCGGTGCATGCGGGTACCAATGGCAATTGTGGGTCCAGTTTGACTGAGATTGGACAAAAGTTGACCTGATGACACACGTGGGTCCACTTACACTAGAATTTGTGCAAGTGGGCCCAATGGCGTATGTGGGTTCTATGTTGACTGATATTGGGCAAAAGTTGACCCTGATGACACATGTGGGTCCAGTTACACTCATGACCCATTGGCATCTGTGTGTTCCAGTTTGACCGAGATTGGTTCCAATTTAGTTTAGGATTTCAACTAATTTGAACAAATTCAATATTTCTCTATAAAATCTTTTAGAAAACTTATTGTTTTATACACAATATACTTTTTTTACTTATATAATATAGATTTTTTTTAACAATTTATATAATATAGAATTTGTAGAGATTTCCGCTGCAACGCGCCACTCTCCCAAATGTCATGCGTGGGTCCAATGTGAAAGCAACGGGAAAGTGGACTACATGCAGGAATACACGATTCCACACCCACGCGTGCACCAGAGGAAACCGAACCGCCAGCATCTATATAACACATCGGTCTCATCGTCTCTCCCACCATCGTCCACTTCTTCCCCAATCTGCCGAAAACCCCAATCCACTCCCACCACTGCACCACCAATCTCATCCCTTAGTGAATCTGCAAGATGAAGCGTGCTCGCAAAGACGAGCCGAAGTCGAAGGCGGTCGGCGGCTCTGGCGATGCACCCGTGGTCATCGCCGCAGTGGCGGGGCGAGGAGTCTTCTTCGGAAGCACCAGCCGCTCGTCGGCGCGCCGTGCCCGTTGCGGACTCCACCGTACTAGTCGTGGTCGCTGTCGATGATGAGAAGAAGGAGGACGTCGTGGCTCCCGCGGCAGATCTACAGAACCCGCGTGTAGGCCGCCAGGTCATCATCGTGCCGGACGATGAGTACTACGATGGCGAAGACCCTGACTCCATCGAGTACCTATATGAACAAGCCCGCAAAGAAGATGTACCGTTCAAGGAGGAGGCCTCCGACGACGGCACCGAGGTTCTGAGTTGTTCTGTTCGATCTCCTCTATTCATCTTACTGTTCACATAGGGTTTGTTCGTAGAGTAGATTGATTTGTGCTGTCTAGGTGGTCTTCTAGATATTCTTGATTCTAGGGTTCGTACGGTTCCTTTGTAGTTGACTTTGATTTGATCTGCCATATAGTATTCTTACTCATATGATATATATGGGTTCATGGTTATCAGATTAATTTCTGAATGTTGTGCCTTAAATTCATCCGAGTCTGATTTGATTGTAGAGATTATGATAACAAAGATTTTTGTTTGGGAAGAAAAGATTGATCTGATGCATAGAATTTATAATTACCATTTTCTTAATTTGCTGCTTATTAATGTGTTGATTCCATAGTGTGTATCAATTAGTATCCTGTTAAGTGTAATGATCAATGCGTTTGAAACTTAAATTCATCCGAGTCTTGTTTAATTCTAGTGATTATGATTGCTCATATGATATCTATCAGTTAATAGTTATCAAATTACATTCTGAATGTGTTAAGGTAGTTACCCTGCACATGATTGATCAACACAAGCGACTTAAATTTATTTGAGTCTAATTTGATTGTAGAGATTATGATAGCAAGAATTTTGTTTGGGAATAAAGGATTGATCTGATGCATGGAATTCATAATTACCATTATCTAAATTTGCTGCTTATTAATGTGATGATTCCATAGTGTGTTTGAATCAGTATCATGTTTAGTGTAACGATCAATGCGTTTAAAACTTAAATTCATCCAAGCCATCTTTAATTCTACTTATTATGATTGCTCATATGATATCTATCAGTTCATAGTTATCAGATAACTTTCTGAATGTGTTAAGGTAGTTAACTTGTAAATGATTCATCATTAAGTGCCTTAAATTCATCTGAGTCTAATTTGATTGTAGAGATTATGATAACAAGAATTTTATTTGGGAAGAAATGATTGATCTGATGAATGGAATTTAATGTGTAATGATCAATGCGTTTGAATGTTAAATTCATCCGAGTCTTCTTTCATTCGAGTGATTATGATTGCAAGAATTTTATTTAGGCAAAATTGGTTATTTGCCCCTAAAGTTCACATGCCTTGAATTATGTCCCCAAAGAATATTGTTCTTTAATAAATTATCCATTATGGACTTTGAAGTAGATAGAAATGAACGCTCAGGCGTTCCAGTGCTCACTAGACATGATAAGACAAAACTGTCCTCGATTCATCAAATATTGGTCACACAACATTATCCTCGATTCATCAAATGTTAGTACTATCACCGCAACACAAAACTGTCCTCGATTCATCAAATGTTAGTACTATCACCGCAACAATTTAGAATAATTTTGGCGGCATTGTTAATTTTTTACAGTTTATTTCGTTTGATCGTTGTTGTTCTCCTGTTTATCTCACTTCTTACGTATTTCAAAATTCACAGGAAGACTCTGACGACGTGGACCACGGCAAGGACGAAAGGGACCACAAGAGCCGCTTTGTCTTAAGCGGCTGGTGAGTGGCTAGATACCTTTCCGCAGCCGCGGGGAGCTATCTTGCCCATTCTGCGGCAGGGTCATCACCAAGAACTTAGAGAGCATGATCCAGCACGCGGATGGCGTTGGCGTAGGCAGCAGGCAGAAGCACAAGGGCCACACCATGGCGAAGCATGCCTCCTTTGGCAGATTCCTCGACAAGTACGTCAAGGGTGGCCTCATCCCGGTTATCGGTCCTGCTGTTGGCCCTCATGTTCTGTTTCCACAAGTTTAGTTTATGTTTGTGTTGTCCCCCTGGAGATGAAGAGAAACTGTGTGCTGTTTGAAGACTAAGTTTTTATTATGTATGGTGGAAGCTGGGCAATCATACCCAGTTGTTTAAGACTATGTTAATGTGTATGGAGTTTGCTGTTGCGTTACTGGTGCACTTGTTATCTGAATTCTCATGTTGATGCACACTGCATTTGTTTACTAAATTAGATGGTTTGATGCTTTATTTTGTAGCTAAGAAAGTTTGAAATAAGTTTGGACTACAAAAGTTTTTGAAACCAATCTCAAACCAGAAACTTATGTACTTTACATACTGATGATCCTTCAGAATGTCTAAAAACAACCACAAACATGAAAGGCAAACTCCTTATTTCCAATACTTTTCATAAAATATGCAAAATATTCTAAGTAAAGGATTTAATTAATATAGCTAATTCTTTCCTTGTTAGTCTGAAGATTCTATTGAGGATCTTACAGGACCTAACTATGACGACTAAGTCAGAGCAATAAAAACCAAATCAATTTCCTTGCTCTGCGCACTAAATGTAATCAATATATTTCCTTGTTTTGCCTAAAGGCTAAAGCTAATCACGTCGAGCCCACAAATTAAGCTTACAACTAGGTCCAGGCCCGGCATGCAAGCATAGTCGGACCATATATATATACGCTCTCCCTCCAACAAACCCTAAAGGCATAGTTGGAGTCAGCGCCGCCATCTAAACCACCTTTGCCTAGGCCGCAGATCTGTCGAGCGAGAGGGATGGCGAAGGGCAAGATCATTGCGGTAAAAATCTAACCTACCTAGTTTGCATGTACTGGATCTATTTGGACAAAAATGTATGGCTAATGATCTTTAAATTTTCTTTTTTTGATTCGTAGTGTCCTTGGTGTTTTGACACCAAGGGTCTGTGCGGCCTGGGCGACAAGATCAAGTCCTTTTTCGTTCTCACCCTTGTAGAGAATTTTGAAGAAATGACGGTACTGGTTTTATTTTTTGTATTATCATCAGTCTTTCCTGTTCCACCATTTTGTCATGAATTATAGCATCTGTTAGTTTGTCATGTAGTAAACATGTTCCATTTTTCTTCAGTTAATACCCTGCTATGCTAGAGAGAATTTCCTTAAGAAGTTTGCCATCGACTCTGTCGACCACGAGAATGATTTTGTGGTCGAGGTGGTTACGGAAGAAGGGTTCGAATTCAACGTTGATTGTATCAACAAGGATGGCAGAACATATCTTGAAGGCCAATATTGGAGAGAATTTGCTAGGGTCTACAATCTGGATGTTGGAACGGAGCTTGTCTTCTCTACCGACACACAAGGTCCATCTACCCCTGTGACGTCGATCAACCTACCGATCACCCACCCATGTAAGTAACTGCTTATTTGAAGTACTCCCTCCGTTTACAAATATACGATGTTTACGAGTTTGTATAAAATGGATGTATATATGTAGATCCACTAAAATATTTAGGTTCACCCATTTTACTCGGTTTCTAGTCTACTTTGTAATGTGTAGAATGTCACCGATGGAATTGTCTCTAGTTTTTTCCTTATGAAAAATGAAGTAGTTTCTTTGTGTTTAGCACGATATTTTTTCCTTGTTCCTAAACAATCTTAATGTTGACGTACCTACCATGCATTAATCTTAATTTTGATTCAGTAATATTCATTTAATTAAGTATTTGAACTTGTACAGCATATTACAATCTGACCCAGGATAAGAAAGGCATACTTGACGCTATGCATGCCACTGATGGAACCATAATTAACTAGAGAATGATGGAGTCCGTGGTCAGCAATGTTGACATCATTGACACACTGGTTGATGAACATGGAGCTGGGCCTTATCAAGTTGGAAAATGTGAGTCTCTGATCCACACATTAAGCTGGACAAATTGCCAGAAGAAAGAGCTGGTAAGTATGAGTGATCTACTTTGTTGTGCCTATAATTTTCCGATTAACAAATGTTCACATTGTGCATGTGGACCAAGAACAGAAACTCCCGCGACGCCTTGTCCCTGAAGACATGGCTGAATATGGTGATATCACAATTGTGTGTGATAAATACACAAAGGTCAAAGGGTCGTACTCAATTTCTCCTGAGGATGGCCGAGTATGCTGCGCTGGGTGGAGGGAAGTGATGTCACAGGAGGAGGATTTTCGGCGAATTGGAGAGAAGATGTTTTTCATGTTGTACGTGGGACGTAAGGCGGCTTTCCTATTTGCCTTCTATGTTCCAAATGTGGAACTTTAGTAGCCTTGATCATTTTCACTATGATGGTCATGGGTCATTTGTCGACCTAATAATATGAGATGTTAAGACAATATTTTACAGTCCTTTCATTATGTGGCATTAGTATGTCTGAAGACATGGTTAAGTGTAATGGTACTATTAAATTTTTTATGAGCTGAAATATATTATGCCTGTCGTTGCTGCCAATTATAGTGAAATCGTCTTAATTGAGTTCATTTCATCAGTATCTATGAATATTTTATGAGCTACAAATTTTATGCGTGCACAACTTACTAGACGGACATTTCTGTCGCGTAGGTTGTGTCACGTAAAGAAGTATCTATCTCCAGTAAATCTATTTTGCTGCTCGAAGTAAGTATGAAAAAAAGAAGCAAAAACATCTAGGTACGACCATATATATCATTGTAATTAATAATTTTGTGTATAACATGGTTACTGGGAATTGAATGCAACAGTCTCCATAACTAGTATCAAACAGTACAATTGCGTGCTAGTATTTTAGTAACGCATTTTCACAAGTTACTAGTCAATATCACTATCAACATCTGAAATGCTCCTCCCAAATTCATCGACAACCGGTTCCAAGTCTTCTTGTTCTTCGTCGCTCAGGTCAATATCATTGTTTACACCAGTTTTCCCTGCTAGTTGTCTAACAGTTTGAGAGTCAACAAATATCACATCATCAGAGCGATCAGCCATGTCGTCTTCATGATCATCAACATATTCATCTTCCTCGTCCTCAATTTGGTGAACAATGGGATCTTCCGAGCCTAGGTCTTCCTGGTATGCACCTGCATTGCCTTCATCATATTTTTCTCGAACATCGTATACATTCCTGTGCTTGAAAGTTTGCACCACCTTCCAAGGATCACCAAATTTTGTGTCTTCCAAGTAAAAACAAGTTTCTGCTTGGTGAGCTAATATGAAAGGGGCGTTCTTGTACCACAATACAAACGTATTGATGCTTTTAAAGTAACCATCATCCTTCATCTCTGTGGTTTTCCTACTTCCAAGGTCAAACCAATCACAGCGGAACAAGAACACGGATCTGTCGCCGTGCTTGTTTCTCGGGTACTGTAACTCAAGAACTTCCTTCATCACACCGTAGTATTCTTGATCTTGTTCGTCAGAAACGGATCCCCTTGTCATTATGCCTGAGTTTTGAGTCCTCATGTTCTTCTCACGCTCGACGGAACGGAACCTAATGCCATTTACATTGCACATAGGGTGTACAACTACACGAGCATCTCGACCAAGTGCTAGTGACTTTAAATCTTCTGGAGCATTGTCCAAATTACTGACATGGTTTTTAAACCATGCAGGGAATTCTTTCTCTAGTTCCGCCTCAATGTTGTTCACACCCATGTTCTGTAGTTGTTGTCGGAAATTCCTAAAAATCAAAAACAAATTAGTAATGGTACTGCTATAACACAAAATATTACTGAAAATTTTGAATGATTAATAAAAAGGTAAATAGACCTACCGAATATAATTTTGTGCCTCATCACAGTTCTGAAGTACATACCAAACCATACTGTCAAATTCTTTGGGAAAATACTTCAACTTGGATAGTCCTAAACCTCTGGCTCCATCTGAAAAAATATCAAACTCTAGCGGATCAACTCTTTGTTTCTTATCTTGGTTCCTCTCAGGCTTGTTATGTCTGGTTTCTATGACATCGCCCAAAAATTTAGAGCAATGATGCAAGCACTCATCCACGATATATCCCTCAGCAATTGAACCTTCAGGCCTTGATTTGCTACGAATAGTTGATTTCAGGTACCCGAGCCTTCTTTCAACTGGATACATCCAACCATATTGAATAGGCCCCCTCTGAAGTGCCTCATCAGGTAGATGAATAGCCAGGTGCACCATTACATCAAAGAATGATGGGGGGAAATAGCAGCTCAAGCTTGCAAAGAATTATGACAATTTCAACCTTCATTCGATGCAGCACAGATGCTCTTAGATTTTTGGCACACAACTCCCTGAAAAAGTTTCCCAGTTCGGCAATGGTCTCATACATCGCCTTTGATGCAATCCCTCTCAGACTAGCTGGCAACACACGCTGCATAAGTATGTGGTAGTCATGCGTCTTCAGACCGTGCACTTTACCCCTAGGATGTCCACACATCTTGCTAAGTTTCCAGCAAAACCATCTGTTAACCTAGTGTTGGCTAAATACTTGCACAGTTTTTGTTCGCCTTCCTTTTGAAGCGTCCATGGTGCTTTCTCCTTTGAAAAACCCTTGGCCTCAGGTTTCATCCAGAACTTCTTCCTGACATTAAATTTCTCCAAATCCATTCTACCACCAACAGTGTCCTTGTTCTTTCCATCAAGCTCAAGAAGGGTACCAAGGATATTGTCCAATATGTTCTTCTCAATGTGCATCACATCTAGGTTGTGAACAAACTTTAATCTTGACCAGTATGGCAGATCATATAAGCTGATCTTGAGGTGCCAGGTTGGCTCACCAGTCATGCCATGCTTTCTCTGCCTAGTTGATGGATTTTTCCCTAGGCTGTAATCCTGAACTCTCTGTACCCTCTCCTCTCTTTCCGCAAGTGTGAAACTTGTTGGTGCATCCTTAGGTTTAGGTTTTCCATTGAAGGCTCTGCTACTCCTCCACTTGTGATCGTGAGGCAGAAATCGACGATGACCAATATAACCAATTTTATTATGCAAAGACTCGTAGCAAGGATCCTTATCGCAGTGCGCACATGCGAAAAACCCTCTTGTGCTACGGCCATACATCATGGCATATCCAGGATAGTCATGAATCGACCAAAGAAACACAGCATGCAACGGAAACTCTCTACCTGTGCACGCATCATATGTGCCCACGCCACTCCATAGCTTCATTATATCTTTTATCAATGGCTGCATAAATACATGAAAATCCTTTCCTGATGAATTTTTTCCAGGGATTAGCAATGACATCATGAAGTTGGATTGATCCACGCACATCCACGGTGGGAAGTTGTATGGAATGACAAAAACTGGCCACATACTGTATGAACTACTCATGTTTCCGTATGGGTTGAATCCATCTGTCGCAATACCAAGCCTTATGTTACGGGCATCTGAAGCAAACCATCCAAACTCCTTGTCAAAGTGCTTCCATGCTTCACCATCAACTCGGTGCCTCAAAATACCCGGTTGTGCAACCCTCTTCTCCTTGTGCCACTTGGTGTTCATCGACGCTTCCTTGGAAACAAAAAATCTCTGTAACCTTGGGATTATAGGAAAGTATTGAAGCACCTTGTGGGGAATCTTTCTCTTTGCTTCCGGGTCTTTCCACCTTGAAAATCCACACTCGGGACAATGAGTTTTTTTGGCATGGTCTCCCCAAAACAGGGCACAGTCATACTTGCAAACATGAATTGTGTCATAACCAAGCCCAACCTCACAAAGAACACTCTTAGCTTCAGCATAGGACTTGGGAAAATTCACTTTTGGCAAAGCAGCACATAAGACAGCCATAAATTGATCAAAAGCTCTATTTGTGACCCGGTTGTATGATTTCACGTAAAGCATCTTCATAATGAATGACAACCTCGTCTCAGTGGTGCATCCCTCGTGAAGCTCTTTCTTAGCTTCTTCGATGAGGTTCGCATAGAAATTAGTGTCACTTGGGCCTCTGTCACTAGAATCATGCAGCTCATCTAACATCTTGTCAACATGATCATTATGATTCTCATTTCCATCATCATAATCATCATCGTCATCGCTTTGATACAAACTATGATCATAGTTTTCATCAGGACCATCATCTTCTCCATGACAACTCCACTTTGTGTACGAAACGGCCATACCATTGACGTGTAAGTGATACTCAACAGTGTCCTGAGTCTGCTGCGTAATATTAAGGCATTTTTGGCATGGGCACAATATTGATGCACCTTCGTTGCAGTTTGCGCGCGCAAACTCCATAAACTCGCGGACACCTTGTATGTAAAAAGGGGTGAACTTGCGCCCATGAGTAATCCACTGTCGATCCATCGCCTACAAAAATATATATAATGTGTTCCACTCGAGTCATGATGCCATTCAATTTGTACTAATCGATGTGAAAATTGTTTACCAAAGTCCAAATAAATCACAATGTGTAACATAAACACCAATCCAAATCAATTTCATAACAGATCTCAAAGGAACTCACATGTGCTTCCTATCGCCGTGCACCGGCCTGCCGCGAAGCCTCGCTAGCTGGGATCGTGATCGATCGTCGTGATCGCGTAGGCACAATTCGCCGGGACTTGTAGATGAAGGGCCAGCGAATATCGTGATCGCCTGGACAAGGGATACCCTTGACGGCGCTCGTTCGCAAGAACAGAGAAGAAAACTGTTTGGAAGATCGCACAAGTCCTAACTATAACGATCCGTGTTTGTACATGCCACGTACTGCACATAGAGTTTAAAAAATGGTAGGCCAATCAAACAATTCAAAAACCGAACGGTAGCCCAGCGGTAACACAATTGCTAACTCGTTGGTCCCACGAACAATCGGTGACGGCTTAATCTACGACGCTCTAAAATCCATCGTGCGGATAATCGGCGACGGTTTGCCGTGACGCGAAACACGACCGTCATGAATTATCAAGCATACGTGACGCCCAAAACTAATCCGTCACCTATGGTTACTTTCGGTGACGGTTCTGAATTTTGTCACCAGGCAATTCGTCACCGATTCTAGGATCTGTTGTAGTGAATATGAAAGTATGCATCAATCAACTAGTCTTGGGACAATGCACATAGAACTAAGAATGGCCACTATTCTCTCAAAGTAGGTGCATAAAGGTAGAAGGTGGAGACTCAACATAAAAAGTAAAAGAAAGGCCTTTATAAAAGGAAGTAGGGATTCAAGTCTCATAAAGAGCTTCCAAAAATTATAGTACTTATAGCTTTTAGCTCTCATTGCCCCTATCATAGGCATCTTAAAGTGATTAAGGTTAAAGTGACACAAGTAAGATGATATGCTTGACAAGTTATAAGCTGAAATCTCATGCCCCTTACTTACGAAGACCGAACCTCATGCTACTCAACTTTAGCCATGAGTAAGCTCTTGTCATTGTAAGTACATGTGTATCATAAAGAACCGCCAACGGGGTACCCCTTGCACATGATACAGGAGCTATCTCATAATCAAAATGACAATGCAAGCAGACAATGAGCATCTCAGCGATCTTTTATTTGCTATTTGCATAGGTTTTTATTGAGGATGCTTCATAGAGTGCTCATTATGGTGATGCTGTAAGTTTCCACCATGATTAGGCATGGCTTAGGCTAGCGGCCCAGGCGTTTCTCTAACACACATACAAACTCCATGATCTTACAAGTTCCACTTTTATTTCACACCGCCGGGATCCGTAAGCAAAAGAACATGATATCAACGGGGTACAAAGTACAAGTGCAATGTTGAAAGCATTCCCCATGAAACATGGTTCTGCTAATTTCAACTTATAAAGTGCAAGCATATACGCAACAAAGAAGGACCCACTGTTTCAAGTTTATTAGATGCAAAAAAAGTAAAGTGTGCCATCAAGTTCGTGAGAGCTTTAATCACTAGTTTTCTCATAACAAGTTTAATTTGGAAGGTAAACAAAAGCATGAATATACTTGGAATAGCATAAGCTAGTAGGTAGGTATGGTGGACTCTTTGGAATAACTTGGTTTAGGGAGTTGGATGCATGAGTGGAACTCATACTTTGTTGTGGAGGCTAGCAAAAGACTAGGAGCGACAAACTAAGAGAGCAATAATGGCCATAATCATGCAGAGCGACAAAACATCATTGATCAAAGCATAAAGTGATACTACTGATGGCTCAATACACGGCGCCCAGAAAAGTGCTTGGTGCGTGGTGTTGATGTAGAGCTCGTTGGGAACCCCAAGAGGAAGGTATGATGAGCATAGCAGCAAGTTTCCCTCAGTTATGAAACCAAGGTTTAATCGAACCAGTAGGAGCAAGGAAACACCTCAAAGGTGTTACTAGCTGAGCTTTGGCAGGGCGCACTACCGGTGCTAGTAGCACCGTGGAGACCTGCACAACACAACCACAGAACTTTGTCCCCAACTTGCGATGAGGTTGTCAATCTCACCGTGTTTTGCGGAAAACAAAGGATTAAACGTATCGAATGGAAAGAAGTAAAAGTTTGCAGAAAGTAAACACAAAGAAGAAACAGTTTATAGATTGTATGTAAATAAAAAGGACCAGGATCCATAGTTCACTAGAGGTGGCTCTCCTTAGATAGAAAACATGCTGGGTGAACAAATTACAGCGGGGCAATTGACAAACACCGAGAAAAGCAATACATGCATATACTAATCATCTTGACTCCTTTGAGACTTGACTGGGCATTACAACATAATACATAGACCGCCATCCAACTGCATCTATGACTAATTATCCAGCTTCAGGTTATCATCCGAACCCCCTCCAGTATTAAGTTGCAAGCAGCAGATTATTGCTTTACGAACTACGTGTAAAGTAAACAATACGATTGTTCTATGAACAAAAGATCGTTGTTTTCTCCCTAGTAGCAACAGCACATCTAGTACCTTAGAGATTTCTGTCACTTCCCCAGATTACCAGAGGCATGAACCCACTATCAAGCATAAATACTAACTCTTGGAGTTGCTAGCATCTACTTGGCCAAGATAGCTACTAACAACGGAAAGCATGCAAGATCTCAAATAACAAAGATACGATAGAATCAATAATCAATCTGAAATAGCATCTCAATATCCATCGGATCCCCGCAAACACAACATGTATGAATTACAAATAGATGATCTTGATCATGAACGGAGCTCACAAGATCTAAACATGAAAGCACAAAGGAGGAGAAACTAGCCATCTAGCTACTACATGGATCCGTAGTCCAAGGATGAACTACTCACGCATCACACCAGAGGCTTGCATGGTGATGAAGAAGGCCTCCAGGGTGAATTCCCCTCTCCGGCAGGGTGCCGGGAAGAGCTTCAGATCCCCCCTGATCTAGGGACAGAGACAACGGCGGCTACAGACTCTTTCGTGGATTTTTGATCGGGTCCTTAGGGTTTTCGTCTCGAGGGCAACTTATAGGCGGAAGGAGAGGCCGAGAGGGTGCTGGGGGCGGCCAGACCACCCCCTGGCGCGGGCCAAGCCTGGCCGCACGGCTAGGTAGTGTGGCCGGGCCCCAGCCCTTCTCCGTCTCGTATTCTGGCACTTGATCCCTTCCGGAAAAATAGGCACTTTGGCTTTTGTCCCGTCCAATTACGAGAATATTCATTTTCTGACTTTTCTGGAACCAAAAACAACAGAAAACATGCAGCTGGCACTGTGGCTCTTGTTAACAGGTTAGTCCAAGAAATCATAATAAAAGTACTCCAAAGTTGGAACAAAACACATGAAAGCGGATAAAACCAAGCATGGAACATCAAAAATTATAGATACATTTGCAATGTATCAACTACAAGTTGAAAACTAAAGGATCATAAAGGCTAAGGTGACTTGAGATAGTCATAACATGGTGTGAGCATGTGCCAAGTCTACCCAAATAAAGCATCAAAGGAGAATACCACTATACTATGTTTTAATATGCTAAAACAACGCATGATTCATCCAAGGCACATTAAGCAATCTCAATTGTTTATAACAAGTCATGCTACAGAAAAGAATGCTAAGCATAAAGCCAAAAATATCAAGAATGGCATGACAAAGCATAGGCCACAGTCAAAAACAAGCTCTTTTTACCACATAAGTATGAACTTTCCTACTCTTTTCCAAACAAAACCAAACTATTTGAAACAACTCACAAAGTGATAATAAATAAAGATCAGTGAGCTTGTCTCACAAATCCACAAAGAAGAACTAAAAGTTTCTAAGCTTAAAGCACGAGAAAACTAAGGCTAAACACGGTCATAGCAAAAGAGAACACTCATAGAACAATAAGAATGAAAACTAGAGTGTTCTAGGCAATGAAAACGGAGCGTGTCTCTCTCCAAAAGAAGTGTGTTGGGATACAACCAACTTATTCAAGCAAACTAAGCAAACTAAAACTAAAAACTAAAAAAAATACGCTCCAAGAACAACACAACTATGCATGAAACAATAAAAATGAAGTGTTTGGAAGAAACCTGAGATTTTTATTGATGAAGAAGGGGATGCCTTGGGCATCCCCAAGCTTTGACGCTTGTACTTCTTGGATATTTCTTGGGGTGACACACGTGGCATCCCCAAGATTGAGCTTTAGTCCATCCTTCATCTCATTACTCATTCCTTCCATACACCTGAAATTTTTCCTTCATACAAAACTTCACACAATCTTTATTAGCAACATTAGTGCACTCAAGATAATAGGACTTAAGGTTCAGTTCTAACACCAATAAACTTCCATTAGAACACTAGATACTGAAGCACTTCCCTCAAAAATCTCAATTCCCCAAAAGAACTCAAAAAGGAACCAAGAAGAAGCAAATGCAGAAAATGGCAGAAATCTGTCAAAACAGACCAGCAGGTAAAGACGAATTTTTTTGAAGACCTTCTGTTGCTCAAATAAAAAAGTGTTTAACTAACGAAAGTTAGATAATAACCTGGGGCAGAAGCAAAAAAATTCACGCCTCAAAAAGACGTTCAGGTTATTTTACACGAATTTTACACGCCTCAAAAAATTCACGCCCCAAGACTCAACGAATTTTACACGAAATTTTACGGTGAAGCATAGAAATCTGTTTTGGGACATCAACTTTCCCAATCATTACTTCTCTCTCATTAGAGGTTACTCTTGGCACAAAAAGCAAATACAAAGGACAAGGAGCGGTTATTATAGAGGTAATAACTTCAAGACTCAACTAAAACTTTTGGGTTATCTCCCAATAAGTACTTTTCTTTAACGCCTTTAAGTTAGGCATGATAGTTTGAGAAGATGCTCACATAAGAAATATGAATTGAAGTAGGAGAGAGCATCAAGAAGGAAATTCAAAATACATTTAAGTCTAACCCACTTCCTATGCATAGGAATCTTCTAAATAAACAAGTCATGAAAGCACAAAGAAACAAGCATAGGAAAGCAAAACAAGTGTAACTTAAAAAATTTCAACATAAAGAGGGGAAACTGAATATTGTTGAGATACATAAAACCATGTTTCCCTCTCTCATAATAACTTTCAGTAGCATCATGAATAAAATTAACATTATAACTATAACATAAAACATTCTTATCATCAGCCACATGCATAAAAGAATTAATACTCCCCACATAAGCATAGCCATTCTTATTAATTGTAGTGGGAGCAAATTTAACAAAATAGCTATCATTATTATTCTCATCACCATAATCATGAAATATAGGTGGCATATTGTAGTCATAATTAATTTCCTCCTCAATAGTAGGTGGGATGAAAATATCATATTCATCATTGTATTCATCATATATTGGAGGTTTTGTATCATCATAAGCAATAGAATAGCTATCCTCGAAAGCTGGGGGACTAAAAAGATCATTTTCATAAAAACTAGCTTCCCCAAGCTTAGACTTTTCCATAGCATTAGCAATAATGGTGTCCAAAGAATTCATACTAACAACATTGCTATTAGCATGCAAATAAAGTTCCATAGGTTTTTTAATTTTCTCTTCAAACACTTCATGTCCTAACTCAAGATAAATACTATAAAGCTCTCTAATTTTGTTGTTGTTTTCCATTAAGCCTAACTAGTGAAAACAAGAAAAAAAAGACAAAATTGCAGAATCTAAAGGAAATAACTTCAAGTACTCACACTAGAGTATGTGAGTACCTTTTACCTTACCTCTCCGGCAACGGCGCCAGAAAATAGCTTGATGTCTACGCACTTCTATTCTTATGGACAGTTGTTGGGCCTCCAAGTGCAGAGGTTTGTAGAACAGCAGCAAGTTTTCCCTTAAGTGGATCACCCAAGGTTTATCGAACTCAGGGAGGAAGTGGTCAAAGGTATTCCCTCTCAAGCAACCCTGCAATCAAGATACAAGAAGTCTCTTGTGTCCCCAACACACCCAATACACTTGTCAGGTGTATAGGTGCACTAGTTCGGCAAAGAGATAGTGAAATACAAGTGGTATGGATAATTAGTAACGGTGATAGAAGATAACTTGATGGCGTGGAAAAGACTAAAGGCAAACTGAAATAAAGAAGGAAGCAAGCAAACATGTAACAGATCTAGTAGCAAACGGTGTATCAATGCTTAGAAACAAGGCCTAGGGATCATACTTTCACTAGTGAACACTCTCATATAAATATCTTCTCTTTATGATACTACACTTAACCACTCTCCGGTTGGACACTCTAATCGATGGTAGGGCTATAACAGCACACCTCAAAGTAAGCCTTTCCCATCTAGAAAACCCCACATTGTCACCTTAAGTACTAGATGAGTTCAACAAACACCACAATTTCATAAAGATATCCAACTCCAAATATAACTCATAACAAGTATTTGTAATCTCTAGCCTAAGTGCCACCATGGTGAGCACGCTGTCACTTTCACACACATGGGGAGAGCAGAGATTCATTAAAGCACTTGAGTAGCAGAATAGATCTATAGATTACAAGCTCATGATCACAATATGATCATGCATAGAGAGAGAGAGAGATGAACACATAGCTACCGGTAGAACCCTTAGCCTCGAGAGAGAACTACTCCCTCCTCATCATGGGAATCAACAATGGTGATGGAGATCGATGGAGATGGCTCCGGGGGCACTTCCCCATCCCGGCAGGGTGCGGGAACAAAGACTGTCTGTCCCCCAAATCTCCCCTTCGGTGGCGGCGGTGCTGCGGAACTTTTCATGGATTTCTGATTGACTCCCTAGGGTTTATGTCTCGGGAGGCTTCTTATAGGCCAGAGGGCAAGGTCGGTGGGCGGCCAGGGGGCCCACACCACCTGGTGGCGCGGCCAGGGCTAGCCCACGCCACCACATGGTGTGGCCGCCCTATGGCCCCTCTCCGTCTCGTCTTCTGGCTCTGTGAGTCTTCCGGTAAAATATCGACTTTGGCTTTTGTCTGGTCCAATTCCGAGAATATTGATTTTCTGACTTTCCTAGAACCAAAAACAGAAGAAAACAGGCAACTGGCACTATGGCATCTTGTTTATAGGTTAGTCCAAGAAAGTCTATGAAAAGTACTCGAAAGTGTGGACAAAACACAAGAAAGTAGATAAAACCAAGCATGGAACATCAAAAATTATAGATACATTTGCAATGTATCAGTACACCAGCGAGGGTGGGGAATCGATCATGTAGTGGACACATTCTCCTTCTCCTACCACATCGGAAGTGCATGTAGCTCCTTCTCTTTGTAGTACCGTTGAATTTGAAGTGCTGACATGGCCTATCAGACTGATTCCAAATTAGTTTGTTTTGGGATTGTTACAGTGTGCTATGCAGGCCGATGATCCACGGTACATTGCATACCAAGATGAATCAACTTAGTGGTTTATCCATAGGATGGATTTGGAGGAGATGGTTGCCAAGTTAGGTGATGAACTGGCCCGTAAAACCCTGTTGATATTCGAGCTGAAGCGTACTACCGAGGAAGAATTCAGAGCTTATTCGCAAAGAGAAGTTGACACCTGAGGTTGATCTTGCTGTATCTGATCAAGTCATAGAAAATCTAAAATATGAACTTCAAGTGAAGCGGGAAGGGGTTAGTAGTTGTCATCCGCGTCCTAGCAGTTACAGTATGCGGTTATGGTGAAGGGTGCCACGTATAATGATTAGTTGAATAGATAGCTAATTTAGAGAGTAGAATTGTTATTAAATAGATGGTTGTGAGTTCCTACTAATTTAGTCACTTTGCTGTCCCAAAGTTGTTGAGAGAATGCATTGCGGTGCTCGAGTTGCTTGCCAATGTATCTAGCGGTCCCAAAGTGGCCGAGAGAATGCATTGCGGGACCCGAGTTGCTTGCCATTGGATCTAGCGGTCCCAAAGTTGTCGAGAGAATGCATTGCGGGGCCCGAGTTGTTTGCCATTGGATCTAGCTGCCCATAGTTGGCGTGCCAAATGCCTAGAGGGTCAAGTTGGGGCCTATCAGTTTTGACGGTTCTGTCGCTACAATGTGGCTGCCATGTAAAGTTGCAGCATTGGCGGCATCATCCATTCGCATTGCAAATTAGTGGCTGAGATTGTCAATCCAAGTTAGTCGACTCAAATTCCTCAAGATATAATCGAATCTAGTCAAATCTAAATCAACTAATTTGGTTTGGAGGGAGTACTACTTATGAATCAGCTTTAGAGCATATCCACCGTCCTCACTGCTCAAATACATATCAGTTTTGATTCAAATCATACATATTTCGATCAAATTTATACAAGCCCACCAGAGATTGTCAAAGTAAGTACTACTACTTATGAATCATCTTTAGAGCATATCCACCAGTCACGGCTCAAATACATGTCAAATTTATTCAAATCATACATATATTTTAACTCACGGAATTTTGGTTCAAATTGGGCTTAAATTTGTCCCAATTTTAAGTGGATGGTGAGCTAGCCACCCTCCCTGCCGTATGTGTACTCCAAGAAGTACGGGCAAAGTGCTCCCATCCGGCCTTCACCGTCGAATGCACCTCGACGTGCTAGCCACGGCCTGCCTCCCACAACTTTGGTTCACGAGGGCTTGATCTGCACCGTCGTAGTGATGTTGCGGATGATGGCTTCAATCGTCTTTGCATCAATGACCATTGTCGGCACCACAGCCGTACATGTTGTGGATGATGGCTTCAATCATCGTCGCATTGATGACCACTGTCAGCACCACAGCCATAGATGTGAATGGATGATGGCTTCCATCAGTGTCTTTCATCGATGGCCACTATCGACACCACCGTCGTCACACTGATGTTGCGGATGATGGATTCCATCGGTGTCTTTCAGACAGTTAGATGCTCACCACCGCATGCCGTTCTAGCAGCCGCGCTTAGATCCGTGCCTCCGCAAGTCGTTCTGCCCCCCACGCGTAGGTCCGCGTTGCCGTACGTCGATAGGAGGAGAGGAAGATGCGGCTGATATACATGCGACAGGGAAAGAGAGGGAGAGACCTCCAGCCCGTCGGATCATGATGTATCCAACGATGGTTGTCCAAGATCCGTGTGACATACATCTCGACCAATCAGAGAGCAGCCAAACTGAGCGCTAGTTGATGCGGCTGGTATACGTGCGACAAGGAAATGGAGGGAGAGACATCTAGCCTGTTGGGCTCTCCTCGCCGTACAAGGTTAGGTGCGCCCATCGGGAGAGAGAGACCTCCAGCCCGTCCGATCATGATGTATCCAATGGTGGTTGGCCAAGATCCGTGTGACATACATCTCGACCAATCAGAGCGCTAGCC
Source organism: Avena eriantha (assembly GCA_910589775.1). Lineage (NCBI taxonomy): Eukaryota > Viridiplantae > Streptophyta > Magnoliopsida > Poales > Poaceae > Avena > Avena eriantha. Next base: position 38,569,385 of record OU342744.1, read on the forward strand.
AAACTGAGACATGAGAGAGGGGAAAAGTGAGGAAAACTTTAGCGGGAGGGGAAAACTATGAAAAACTTTAGTGGGAGGGGAAAACTGAGTAGAGCTAAGGAAAACAAGGGTGCTCAGATAAAAAAACGACTAAGGGAAATTCAAACTTTTGGCATAACAAATGGAAAATGTGTTATTTGAACAAAATAATCCATCTTGGCCGATATTATGTTGTTTGCAACTCAAAGATATACAAGTGTGCCAAATTTGACCTCATTTAGACAAAGTATGTTTTGGGATGGGTTATCTTGGAGGTTGAGTGAGTAGAAAGCCATGCATCTTCATAGCTAGTAGCTCATTCCAAGAAGTGGTTTAGGGGAGAAGTCCATTTCTCTTTATTTCCTTTTCCTTTATTATTCATGCTAGGTTTTAGTTAACATAACAAGACTCCATGCAAAGGTTGCACTATGTTTTGACTTCCTTTTTGAATTAAACTAACCCTAAAACCATTTATCTGAATTTAATCACCTAGAAAAATAAAAATGTGGTTGATTACATGTAGATCCAAAATTTCCAATTTCATATGGTAAATAAATCCAGGATACACAAGTGTGCCAAATTTTGGATCAATTGGTCAACGTTTGCTATGGATTAAGCCATGAACTAGCTAAACCCCATGTGTTGACCACATGTCGAGGGCAAAACTGAGCAGTACTAAGCAACTAGGTGCATGACAATAGAAACTTGCAATAACACATACATTTTGGGGTTATCCAACATACAAACTTGGAAGCGTCACAAACATTGACAGTAGTTCAAATTAAATAAAAACATTGACAGTAGTTCAAATTCATCATATAAATTCAAATTCATTTTTTCTTACTCCTAGTGTTTTTTGCTGGAATATTCTCGGAGTTCACCACCTTGCTCCGGGTGATCTTGGCTGGAATATTCTCGGAGTCCACCATCAACTTCTTCCGTTTGTTCCCTTTGTTTTTTTTCTCTACATCAAATGAATCAAGTGTTTCAGTCTGTTGTACAATTGGTTCAACCAAGTTTAGATTCATTGGTTCATACGGTTCAAAACGCATTGGCATCATTTCTTCAATATCCTCTTGTGTAATTCGTTTACTTTTGAACTCTGCTTCCAATGAATAAATTGCTTCAAACTCCCATGCATTTGGTGCAATCTCTCATTCATTTGGTTCAATCTCCTCTTGATCCATTGGTTCAATCGCCCATGCATCTGGTTCAATCTCCCTTGCATTTGGTTCAATCTCCCCTACATCTGGTTCAATCTCCTCTCGATCTGTTGGTTCAATCTGCAATGTATCCATTTCTTCATTCTCCTATCATTCAGATACTTCATTCTTACCTGCATTTTCTACTCCCGCCTGATCATCCATTCCATAAACTGGGTCCACTGCATTTTTACAAAGCCTAGCAATGTGCCCTAGGATCCCACAATGTTTGCACTTACGTCGTCGAGGTGGTGCACCACCCTGTGCACTAGCTCTCATCCTATTCTTCCTTGGCCTACCTGCTGGTCTAGTAAAAACTAGAGGGTATAGCTTGAAGCCTGGATTCACTTCCATCCATTGGTCTTTTTCCAACAAGGCTGGAACATTCTAGGCATATGCTGCCCTAAATTTGGCAACAGAGAAATACTCCGACACGTACTGATCAACTTCACCCTCTTCACCTCCTAGAACACCCATGAAAAACAATGCATGTATGCAGGGTTTCCCACGGAGCTACCATTGCCTGCAATGGCATGTCCTGTCAGCCAAACTCACTGGATACCTCCATTGCCTATCTTTACTGTCAGTGTACGTTATCTCAGCCTCCATTCCTTTTCTAATGCATTTCATCTTCAATTGTTTTTCCCTAGCATGCAATACCTTAATCAAAGATGGGAGGATGAGATGGCCAGCATATACTGTTGATGCAATTCTTTGACGCAAATCGATCTTTATCATGATCATCTGCCTAATCTTATCAAACATTTGCCACAACATAAGCCCTTTCAATGATTTGACCTTTGCATTGAAACTCTCTGCAAGGTTACTTGTCACATAGTCTACCTTGTAAATTTCATTGAATTGGCTTCTTGACCACACAATTCCATGATGTGCATCCAAGTATTCATTCACCGCAGGTTTTTGTTTATACAACACTTCCAAATGATATAGATGCTTCCTCAAACTGCATGTGTATGAAGCTGGCCATAGCTTGTCAGTATGAACTTTACCCTTGAATTTCCTTGTAAAATTCTACACTAAGTGTCGCATACATTCCCTATGCTCCACTCCGAGGAATACTGCTTCTACAGCTTTCTCCAAACCTTTGCAAGTGTCCATGTGGATAGTAAGTCCTTGTGGATGACCTATAAGGTCGCGCAAATTCTCTAGAAACCAAGTCCAACTTTCCTCTGACTCAATCTCCAAAACTCCAAAAGCAATAGGGAACATCCAATTGTGGCCATCAACTACAGTAGCAGGTACTAGCTATCCTTTAAATCTACTATGAAGAGATGTTGCATCCACGGCCAAATAAGGCCTGCAACCATCCAGAAACCGTTGCCAGCAAGCTTTGAAACAAACAAAAGCCCTTCTAAAGCACTCCTCCATTGTCTTCCCTCTTATTTTGTACTGAACTATATGCCTGTCTATCTGTACAACACTACCTGGACTAACCATCTCCACTTCAGCTTTGAAGCTGTAAAGTAACTGAAAACTTTCATTATATGGACCATTGATCCTATCAAGAGCTATTTCCTTTGCATAGAATATCCTCATGTAAGGTACTGTAATATTAAACTTTTCAGAAACTTTTTTTATGAGCGTTGTTGCACCAAGTGATGGGTTCGCTCTCATCCAATCATGATTGTATCTGCCAACCACGTAGTCTTTGCTAGTTTTGTTTTGTCCTTTGGCTGTCCCACTTGAGGTGGACAAGAATGTTCGAACTGGTTACCAATTATCTAAAACATAATGAAAATGTAAGGTACACTTAACAAATTCTACACAATGATCTAAAATACACAACCGGCTGTAATACCTAAACCAAACTGCTTCTGAGCATAGTGGATGCATGCATCCTCCACCTACACTTCTTGTATGGGCACTTCACTGTGAACCTTGTTGGCTCACTCTTAATAACAACATAATCATTATTGGTGCAGATGCAATATGTAGTAAGGGAATTACGACAGTCCCGCATCGTTTCAAATACGGTGCATTCTGAAATCTTAGGATCGTTCCTGTCCCACTTAATTACTGGAAAGTCCTCACCATCATACTCGGCTAAAATGAGTCTGTCATTGTTCTCCTCGTTCTCTTCTTCATCAGTGTCATCAAATCTGGCACCGTGGGCCAATTCCTCCATATATTGATCCTCTAGTGCCTGTTTACTGAATCTATCTACCAATTCAGGAAACATCAACTCATCCTCATCATCTAGTGGAGGCGCTCCCTCGGCAAGCTCTGCTTCGTCCTCCACATCGGCCGCACGAGCGATTTGGCTTACACTCACAATGCCAACATATGGTACTGTTGTGGACCTACAAGGAGCACGGAGGCGCACACTATTAGCAGAGATAGCAGAGACACATGATGTCCGACTACCTGATGATGCCTGACCACCAGATGATACCTTAGCCCTCTTTCCCATGTGTTCAACTTTAGGTTGCACATGAAGACGAATTCGACCAAAATGTTTGGCAACATTCAAAGAGAAAAGCATTACCAGATCAACTTTGCTAGTTAGTGGGAGCAATCTTTGCTCGCTAATATTGAAATATTGCAAATCAACTGAATCGTCATTGCTCCAGGGGAATTTAGAATATGTTTTATCTTTCAAATCTCTGAGAGTTTTGGAGGTTGTAACCACCGCTGGAAAGTAAAATCCAGAGATATACCGTTCACAACCACGAATTATGCTAGTATCCAGTTTAACCGCTAGCCGAAATGTCAGCGCTGGATCAATCATATTTGAAAAGCAAGGCAGTTAGCTGAGCACCGGCGATTTGCGCTCAATTACTGCATATAATCAATCCACAAAGGGAAACAATACTTACCCAGATGGAATCCATGCGTTAGAACCCTCCGATTCCACCCAATCTTCTCTGCGCTCGACGGGGAGGACCGGTACACCCGCCGACGTTGCATATTGTTCCGAGAAAGGGGTAGATCTAGCGGGGGAGGAAGCGGAGCCAGAGTAGGCTCCGCGGCTAGGGGGAGGGGGCGGCTCGGGGGCCGAGGACGACATAAGGTAGGAGGGGCTCTCAGGTTGGAGGGCACGACGATGGGGGAGCGGAGCGGAGGGGCGGTGTGGGAGCCGTTCCAGGCTCGGAGCGAGAATGGTCGGTCCGACGTATCTCCATGCGGCCCCACCCTTCACCAAGTATGCAAGACCCGTCCCAATGCGGCCCCACCCTTCACCACGTATGCATGACCCATCCAACACGGCCCCACCTGTCAGCATATAACGGTCGAGACGACGTAATGTAACGCTCAACGCAGGACCCGCCCAACGTGGTCCCACCTGTCAGCATGTAACGGTCAAGCCTTTGACCTGACGACATCCACCCATCTGAGCGCATGTGAGGGTTTCAGAATGGAGGGAGAGGAAAAGTAAGGAAAAACTAAACAGTTGAGAAAAACTGAAGACAACTAACGAACCAGAGGCACGAAAATAGAAATCCCTTATAAATTTGCGAGATGCCATTTAATCAGCTGACTTGCAACCCAACACTGAGGAGTGATAATCTAGTCCTGCGCGCGGTTGACCCGGGCGTGATATGTGCGGGCGCCTCGTTTTGTGCGAAAGACAGAGTATCATGGATGGAGTAGACCTTGAGCAGGCCCGGCCCTGAGCCAGTGCGTACGCACGGCCCCCATCGCTAGGGGCCCCACCTAATTACGTTTCAGCGGGTCTAATTCAGTATAAAAATTTCATGTACTAGTTCCTGCCATATAATATATCGAATGAAAATTTCATGTACTGGTTTCTGCCATATAATATATCGAATGAAAATTTACAGAGAACTATAATAAATGTTTAAGTTTTGTTTAAAATATCAAACAACTTTATTTGTATACAGGGGGCCTATTATTTCTCTTGCACAGGGCCCTATTTTTTTCAGGCCCGGCCCTGACCTTGAGCAAGTTGGCTTCGCGGAGGTTTGGTTCATCAACTGTGCGCTTCATGTTCTGACTCTTCTGAAAAACAGTGGCCTCACAAACAAACAGAGAAGTACTAGTACTAGCTAGAGAATTTGACTAAGTTGATTTGTCTCCGTGGTCGTTTGATTACACTTAGGGGTGGAAACGGGAAAGTGGATAATCCGAATAATTTGACGTTTATATTCGATAAATTAAAAATGGACACCGTAATCTTTCTATCGGGCTAAACATGAAAATGGATGTGAAATATTCGGACTATTTAATTTTGAAGCAAATGCTATTTGAAAATATATTTGTATCCGATTTAAATTATGTTATCCCATTTTAGTAATTACAGATTTGTTTAAAGAAATACAGTACGGAAGCTCCTACAACGATTTTTTTGAAATAAATAAAAATTCAAATTTGAGTCCGTGAGAACTTGAATCTGAGTGGTTGTATTGTACATCCACATCCCTAACCAATTGAGTTAGACTAACTTTTTTAAAATAGCAATTATCCAACTAAAAACTAACAAATTGTTTTTATGTAATTGTACTTGAAACTATTTTGTATTATATCAATAAATTTATCTCTCTATTGTTATACACTTGATTGACTATAAGACACAAGTCTATTATTTTGTTATTTGTAACGGCTCTAAATTGAGAAAACATGTTGTTACAAACCGGTACTTGTGGCTGCTCCCAGAAGGCGAGAGGCAGCGGCTGAAAATCCGCATCTAGGATTCCCTTCCCTCCGCCGGTGACATCATCGATCCGTTCCGTCTCCGGTGGCCTTAGGGCCTTGAGGTGTGGTGCACCACGACCTCTCGCCGGCGGGAGGTTTCTGTTCTTCGCTTAGGCTGTTTTTTCGTGTCTTTTTGGGGATGGCGACGGCTATATCCTGAAGTGAGAATAAGATCCTCTACACCCTATCCTCGCTCCGGTGGTGCATCTAACGCATACGGAGGACGTGTTGAATCGTATGTCCGCTGATCTCTTAGGATCTGATAGTTTTTCATGTTAATTTTAGGCTAGTCTATTCAAATCTACAGATATCATCATTGATGATTGTTCTACTTTTGTGCGCCGGTTCTTTGAGACCTTTGGACGACAACTTCTCGTCTGTCTACTACAATAACCTCTAATACGATAAGCTTTGCTCGGCTCCGGTAATGGAGAGACGGGGACGATTGCGCGCCTTCGGCCCGTGCTAGTGTTTGTAGACGTTGCTAGGTGGACCATTGACCTATTTATAATTTTTATTACTTTTAAGCTAATTTTTTTTTTGGAAAGGACCATATATTAATACCGAGATAGCAATTACACCCAGCCTGTGCAACAACGCATTACCCTAATGGTATTACGGATGCACACAACTAATAAAAGAAAGACGAATTTAAAAAAAGTCCCACTTTAGTGATCTATGCCCTACAACAGCGACCTAACACCACCAAGGCAGCACCAGAAATCCATCCTTTCCAAAAGCGATGCCTCCAAGAAGGAACACTGCACTAGCGCCGTCATCGCCCTGATCATCGATCATAGGTCTTCACCCTGGAGAAAGTCCATGCTGACAAAACAATGCCTTCAACAAGGTTATTGCCAAGCACAACCAATTAAGGCTAGACCTTGAATTTTCACCCTGTAGCTTGAACTCTGGAAATCTCCTATACTGTCGCCCCCACCTTCCAATGTCGCTGCTCCAAGACCTAGAACACCAAGCCAAAACCTCGTCGCAAACAGGATTCACGCCACCATTACCATTCTTCAGACCTTGTCTTTCATGTCATTCTCCACGACTGACTTCACCATGGGACTAATGGCATGTACTTGATGGCAATAGTCTGTAAAGATTTACATCACTCCCTCAGAAACTAAACGGTCAGATAAAAACATGGTTGCGCGCGACCGAGATCCATCCAATCTGGCAAACTCCGGCATGTTGTCAATTGGAGTTCACTAGCGGAATCTTCCGGAACACAGCACTCCGACCAGATCGATGAAGTCATGGAGTAGGTAGATCTTCGTCCTGGCGCGAGAGGGATCCTAGGACCAACCCCCTTTATTCAAGGCCAGACCGGAAGCCCCCACACCGCCGGTCTTCACCGACCACCAAGCCCCACCGGAAAACGACAGATCCATGGTGACCCAGGCCGCCATGTCCACTAGCTCGACGAAGAGACAACACCGCAAGTGGAGGCTAGATGAGCGAGCACCGACCTGCAGCCTACCATCCCAGATCGACCAGATGGGCCGCTCAACCGCCGCGCCGCCAACCGGATCTGAGTCGCCGCTCCACCCCAACTGCCGCCCCTCCACCTCGCCAAGAACAGCCATGGCACCAGCACGTTACACAGGCCCCGTCCAACGCCGGGGAATCCCTCCCTTCCACCACGCGGGGGCCGGGAGGCTGGATCCCCGCCGCCCCCATCACCGGCGCCGTGCTCTTAGGCAGGCGGGCCTTCGAGGGCGACGAGGACGGAAGGGCAAGGAGGGGGAGGTGGCGGCGGCGCTAGGGGAAAGCCCCCTCGTGTCGCCCTTATTAATAGATTGGTAAAATTTTCGTAAAAAAAATGCGATGTGCGTAATCAGCCCACGTCCTATCCATTTTCACCACTAATTAAACTACTATAAGACTGCATGTTCAATGTACGGTGGAGATAAGACAAGGCGCACATGTTTGTGCAGCACGACAGCAAAGCAAATAATTGTTGACGGTCAAACTCCAAGAATGGAAAGAAGAAACCTACATGAAGGAGAGCATCATTTCATTCTGGCCCCGTGGCCTTCCATCCACGATGAAGGCAATGGAGCCCACCATGAACCAGCTCGTCCGGAAGGCAGCTTCTGCCAGCGGGCTGCTCCTCGTCCTCCTGCTCGCCGCCTTCACGGCGTCCACCTTATACTCTTCCCTGAACATCGTGCAGTTCCTCCCCCACACCCCGGTCGTCCCCTCGGATGCCACGGCGGCGAGATACCGCACGAGCAGCAGCAATGAAAGCACCAGCTCTGCCATGGCGTGCGACGTGGCGAAGGGCGAGTGGGTGCAAGACCCGACGGCGCCGCAGTACACCAACGCGACGTGCCCGTTGATCGACGGGCGGCAGGACTGCATGAAGTACGGCAAGCCGGGGATGGAGTCCATCCTCGGGTGGCGGTGGCAGCCCCACGGCTGCGACCTCCCTCGCTTCGACGCCGCCGCGTTCCTCCGCCTGGTGCGCGGCAAGTCCATGGCCTTCGTGGGGGACTCCGTGGCGCGCAACCACATGCAGTCCCTCATGTGTCTCCTTGGCAAGGTACCTACAGGCAGCCTTTCCACTCTACTGCTGGTCGATTGATCGATCACGATCAGCCGTCATGGTGATCGAACTCGCGCGTGTGTGCGTTTCTTGGTGGCCGCAGGTGGAGTACCCGAGGGAGGTGGAGCCTAGAGACTGCGTCCACTGCACCCGCAAGTACCACTACCGCGCGCACGACTTCACGGTGTGCGTGTTCTGGACGCCGTTCCTGGTGCGGTGGAACCTGACGCGCGCCGGCGGGCAGCAGTTCATGGACCCGCACAACGTGTACCTGGACGAGGCGGACCCGGAGTGGGCGCGCGACGTCGCCGGCTACGACTACGTCGTCCTCAACGGCGCCCGGTGGTTCACCCGCCCCACCGTGTTCTACGAGGGCGGCCGCCTCCTCGGCTGCGCCAACGTCGACGGCGGCGGCGGCGGCGAGGTCGAGGCCAGCGCTTCCGTGGAGCCTCGCTACGCGGTGCGCGCGTCGTTCCGGACCGCGCTCCGCGCGCTGGCCGGGTTCCGCGGGAGGGTGATCGTCCGGACCGTGGCGCCGCCGCACTACGAGAACGGGACGTGGTGGGGCGGCGGGAACTGCGTGAGGACGCGGCCCGTGCGGAGCAACGAGACGAGGCTGCCGGAGGGCGAGGCCGCGTTCCACGCCGCGCAGGTGGAGGAGTTCCGGGCCGCGGCTGGCACGACGGAGGGGAGGCTGGTGCTGATGGACGTGAGCGAGATGATGCAAATGAGGGGCGATGGGCACCCTGGGCAGTACGGGCACTGGGTGCACGAGAAGGTGGGCATGGGCGTGGACTGCATACACTGGTGCCTGCCCGGGCCTGTCGACGCTTGGAACGACCTGCTACTCCATTTGCTGCAGAGTGGTTAAACTGCAGGAACACTAGTACGTACATGATAGATGTTCCCATTGAATTGAATTGCACAAAAGGAAATCGATTAATTTGGATCCGAGATGTCAATGTATTGCTCCTGTACATCCATGTGTCGGTTTGGTGTTGTTACTACTCTCTCCGGTTCGGGGGAAAACCCCCTCCCAGGTCGCTGCGCGTGACGACTTCGGAGGGTCCAAAAACCCTAGGCCCAGCCGCCGCTGTCGGCCAATCTCTCCGGCCGCTGCCGCCACGGCACCGGCGGTGGCGGCCTCGCCCTGGCTGCCGAAGGCGGGGGTGCTTCCTCTGTGTGCCTCGTCGGGCTCTTGCACGCGGGAGGTCGGCTAATGGGCGGGGCGGCAGCGGCCGCGACGGTGGGGCGGCTGCATCTTCTCTGACGCGGTGGTGGCTCGCAGCGGCGCACGATGGGGAGGCACGAAGGAGGGTGGAGATGGCTGCAGAGATGAGCAGGGGCGGCGGCTGCCCTCCTGGCCTGATTTGCGGATCGGATCTGGGCTCGTTCCGATCGCCGGGAGCCAGCCAGCGGTGTGGGAACTGCTGTGCTAGTTTGGCCTGAATAAAGGTGGTTGTCCTTTGATTTCCTTCTCTCTATGATGAAGAACTACATGTCGTCAGTCATCATTGATATTTGGTGGACTACCGAATTCCGAAAGACTACGCCGGTGAATTCCAAATGGACGACATGCCTGGAGTTTGCTGATGCGGACGGTGTTTCGGTCACGCGTAACCATGTATTTTGCTGGCTGTTTGGTTTCAGAGGTGACGTTGTGAAGCTCTGCAATCTATTGCCATTATGGGACATATGGTTCGAAGGTGAAGTCAGACGCGGAGAATGGCACGGAAGCCGCGGGAACTGATGACAGGCAATGGAAGTTTGAGTCCTGGGGATGTAGGGTTTCTGGCTTGGTGTTTTGTGATTTGGAGTAGCGGAATTGGCAAGCGGGGGCGACAACACATGAGGAATTCAGTGTCTAATCCTATAGGATGAAAACCCAAGGTCTGGCCTTAACTGGTTATGTCTGGCAATAACCTTGTTGAAGGCATTGTTTTGTGTGTGCGTACTTTCTCCAGGGTGAAAACCTATGATCTTTGATCAGGGCGATGACGGCGCTTGAGCACTGTTCCCTTCTTGGAGGCAGCACTTTTGGAGTTGTTGGATTTCTGGTGCTGTTCTGGTGGTGTTTTGTCCGCTGTTTCAAGGATCAGATCACTGTAGCGGGATTTTTCTTTTTTGTAATTCGTCTTTCTTTTGTTGGCTGTGTGCATCCGTAATTTTAATAGGGTATTGCGTTGTTATAGAGGCTGTGTGTAATTGGTATCTCATGATATTAATATATGCTTCTTTCCAAAAAAACAAACTACTCTCTCCGGTTCATAATCGTATGTATCTAGTTAAGTAATAGGAGGGAGTATTTTTAATCAAACGGGCACATAACAAATCAACTTACTCGAACTCTCAGGCTACTTATCTGCATGTCTAGGCCATTGTGTTTCCAGAAGAGGCAGAACGTGATCGAAGCGCGCTCTTGACAAACCAACCTCCCGATGCCAGCTTGTTCTACTCCATGATACTCTCTAGTCTGTATCACGTCGAAGTCAACCGCTAGCTGGCTGCATGGCTACTAGGCTAGATTATCGCTTCTCAGGGTTGGATCCAAGTCAGCTGCATCTTCCCAAAATTATCACGGCGCGGCTGGTGTTGGATTTTACGGGCTCATTCAACATGGCAGCTTGGTAACATGTGTTAGCACTAATATTGCTACGTACATAGAGTTATACTGTGTTTTAAACTTAGTTCATCATAATTACGAAATAATTAGCAATTGACTTAGAGTTCATTGTATTCCTAACGAAAAGGCTTCTTGTGCATCATCATGTTTTGAATGTGTTTCTAAATTCAGGTTTCAATTTTTGTTGAAACGAAACCTATTTTAGGCTCGTTCAGAAGATATCGTCAAAATAAATACACAGGTCCAAACAAATTGTTAACTTGATATTTACTCCAACATACTATAGCTCTTTTAAATCTAGGATTGAAATTAACAAAGTGTACTACTAGATGGAGGAAAGAGAGTGCTTGTGGTGTTCTAGAAGATGCATGACATAAAGTTGTCACACAACAGTTGGAGAGATTTCATGTATATACAAATCTCAAAGCAATTATGAACGATGCATGCATGCACGTTATAAGAGGTGTTGACTTGGAGGCAGAGTATCATCATGGTCATGGAGTAGAGCAACTTGCCTCGGGAGGTTGGTTCGTCAACATCGTGCTTCTTCTAAAAAACAATGGCCTAACAGACATGCAGAGAAGTTTGAGATAAAGAGAGACTTCACACAATTTGTTTTGCTCGACCGTAAGTGGATTGGAAGATCGCAAACCATGATTATAAACCTAGTTGTATGTATTCAACTCAGATGGCACACGTTTGTTTCAGCCAACCGTATGGTTATTGCACATATTTTAGCTATGCGACACTACCAGCAGAGCTGTGTAGCAGATATATAAACCTAGTTGTACCAGTAAGCCATAACTCAAAGATTGCATGCAAATGCCTTAGCAAAAATCAATTCTATTTAATTGTACATTTCAAAAACCACATGTTTACATGTATTCCGAGATAGATTCAATTGTTAGCTGAAAGTGCATGTGTGTCCACTGTGTGTGGTTTTGGTAATTAATGATAATCTTTATAAATTAATGTTTGCAATGAGTTATACTTATAGGTGTGTCGATGGGTAATGCTCGAAGATCATATGTTGGATTTAAGACTGAAACAAGGATAAAGTTGAGCGTATTGCAAATATGTCTTGAAGAATGAGAAGGATGAGTGAGTCATCATGTTTACCGTCAAAACATCATCATCATTATGAAGTAAGTAGAAAAATTCAAGGTTGATCAGGACAGATTGCAAGCGATCAAGAAAGGTCTTCCAAATTAAAGGGGACATGATTGTAATCATGTAGCTCAAGTGGAATGTTCAAGGAAAATGTATGGTCTTCATAGGTTTTCTAGTTTACCGGTATTTTAGTGTTGGTAGAGATACCCGGTTATAGGATAGATGGTTCTACTATCAAGAGGGCTCTCGAGTGAGTAATAACTTGACCACATCATTCAAAGAGAGATCAAACCTTTGTATAATTGACATAATATTTCTTAGTTGTTATTTGGATTTTATCCATGTGAGGATTTGGAGCTAGTGGTAATTATCATAAAAAGTCCTAGTTCATGAAAAAAGGACTTCGTATGAAAATCTTATTGCATTTTTGATATTGGAAGTTTTACCAGTTCTTGATAAGTGCATGTTTAAAGCATATTTACCTTGTGTTTTTTGCATGAGTAGTGGTAGAATTTTGGTAGTTTACAACGCTCGCGCGCACCTTTTAGAGCATCTCTAAGGATAACTGTAAAGTCGCGAACTGTAAAGGGCGGACATAGGCCACGATCGCGAACTTTAGAGAATATTCTCTTTTACAGTTTCTTTCACAGTTCGCGTTTGCAGGCTTCGTTGTGCACCGGCTATTTTCGAATGGTAAACAGGGTTTTGCATCATCAACATTTCATAGTTTTGAAACATGTTTTGCATCAACACTGTCACGATCAAAGCAACCCAAATACATGTCGGGTGCCGAGGGGTAACCTCAGCAATATCCATAGTGATGGACTTAGGGTTCCACGGAAAAGCGAACGCTAGGGATTTCATCGGATGTCAGGAAAACAATGAAATCAAAGTCGCCTGAATATTGGGAAAATCGCACTATTACAAGTTGTCTTCTAGATTTCTGTATCCTCGCTTGGGCTTCTCCCGTCCTATATATAATAGGCCGGATCTCAAAACTGTATGCGGATATGTTTCATACATGTGTAATTACAATACCAACACAATGTCGGTTTCATAGTCTCTTTCCTAATACAATCAAATTTGTCGGTTGCTTCCTTGGGTTGTTATTTGAAACCTTTATGGGCCGCAAGACTTTTACCCAATCTAGGGTAGTAAATCATAGTCATCCGAGTAATCATACCTATGTCAATAGCCTTTGAGACTCTACTTGAACTGCAGTTTCAGGTTGAGTCTCAAAGTTTCTTTTTTCCTTCTTTTATTTTATTTTTGTTCCTTGATTTTATTTTTTGAAGGATTTTGGTACAACGAGTATGATGCTTCCGACAGATCGGGAATCAGTTAATTTCTCCTGAGAAAAAACAAGGTTGTCCTACATCAAATTCAAGTCCCCAGACTCGAATCTGGAATTTGCTACAGGAGTAATTCAGTTCGAGACGCTGAGGTCTTATCGAATACTGAATTCCAGTTTCTATTTTTATCGGGTACCCAACGCGTCCGTCGGTATTTTTCATCGTATCGTTGATACATATATTTTACTGGCATAGCGCATTCTTGTGCGATTACCATGCCACACAGAACGAATCGTAGCGTCTTACCTTCATGTTTCTGAACATGGCATTCGGATTTTTATTGCATCGGATGCGATCCGAGAGTTTTTGATTTGTAGCGGCTGAAGAACTTTTTGTTTTTTGTAACTGCTCCCGATAGGAGTATCTGTCAATGAATATTTCCTTTGTCTTTCTTTATCAGGTGCGCGTCAGCGCTCCTGATAGGAGTAGCCCCCGATGCTATGTTTGGATATATGTATCAGAACATAGGCTCAAAAACTTAAGTTTATGGCACCAGTGCTACTGTAGTTTTTGTCGGGTGCACGACGAGCGCTTCCGATATGAGTAGCCTCCGAGCGTACAGTCGTAATATTGTATATTCGATTGTAGTCTCAAATCTTCTCTTGGAAGAATTTACTTCGACTCTAATTTTAATTTCTTCGGGCATATTTTTTAAAGCAAGCCGCAATTTCTGCAATGCCTCCGCTGTGATGTCAGTGATGACGTATCTTATGATGTTGATTTCTAGAAGACACGTTCTAACTGGACGTGTCGAACATGGGGCCATGCAACAGTAATGATGACGTGTGATAGTGTATTCAGCGGAGATTTTTGACTGCACGTCCCCTCTCTGTGTGAAAATCGAGGCGTCACGTGATGTCCTCCATTTTTACCGCGGCCATAACTTCTTTAGATTTTTCCTCTACGGAATCCTTGTAACATGTGTCACCACCATGTGATCTTCTGTCAGTTTGATTTTGCATCGAGCGGTTCGGACCTCATGCCTTTTCTCTTTATAAGGAAAAGGAGATGTGTTTTACCTCACCTCCCTCTACTCCATCTTCTTCCTTGCGCTCTTGCCCCCTTACGAACTCTTGCTCTTGTGCTCATGTTCCCCTTTCGTCGCCATGGGCAAAAGCAAAGCTGGGACTTCTGTCGTTGTCGCGAAGGCCACCAGGAAGAGGGTCGTCGGATGGGCTCCCACCAAGTGCTCGATGCGCGATCTCCGTGAGGCGCGGAACTCCGGCCATCTGGCGGAGGGTACCTTCAAGCTTCCTAGAGTCAAAGCTGCCCCCATCCCTGAGCCTGGCTGGAGAGTAATGTTCATCTCCTTCGTCTTCCACGGCCTTTCTCTTCCTGTCCACGAATTTCTTCGTGGTCTTCTTTTTGTTTATGGCGTGCAGTTGTATCAGTCTCATGCCTAACTCTATTCTTCATGTTGCTTGTTTCATCACTCTGTATGAGTGCTTTCTCGGGATCCATCCCCATTGGGGCATGTGGAAGTACTTCTTTTATGTTTGCTGTAACACCACTGACACCATTGTCCATGACATTGGTGATGCCATTTTCTCTGTTCGCTCCGACGTGGATTACTTTGATTTTAAGATCACTGACTCTGTCCAAGGCTGGAAGTCAAAGTGGTTTTATATCAAGGATCAACCACTCGAAGGCCAGTCTTTCGGTTTAGCCCCCTTTGATCCCAAGAAGCCTTGCCACAAACTTGACTTCTGGGATCAATGTCCTTCTGCCGAAGAAATGGTTGAAATCCAGCCCTATATTGATCGCATTTTGAAACTGCGTCACGAAGTTGGCAAGGAATTGTCGGGTGTCCAGATCCTGGCATATTTTCTGCGGATTCGCGTCCAGCCACTTCAAGCCTGGCTTCTGGCATGTGGGCTTATACCAGGAAGAAGGACCCGATGAGGATTTCCTCGAAAGACCTTACCCTCAAGGTATATGAGAAGAGGGTTCGAAACTTCACGATCCTTACCAAGAAAATCCCAGTCCCCTCCAACTGTGTTGTGGAGCCTTATGGCAAGAAAAACCAGCTTCCCGAGGTAAATTTCTTTTGCCTTCATCTTTCCTTTCTTTTATTTGTGGATGCACTTTTACTTTATCAATGACTAGCGCTTTTTCCATGTCTTCTTCTTGTGTAGGACTTTGATCACCTGAGTTCACTTCCTCCTCTCCCTGGAAGCTATGAGGCCATGTCCATCCTTCCGCATCCGACAATCTCCCTATGACCGGGACTGCCGCGGATGAGGAGATGGAGTTCTCTGCATCTGACTCTTCATCGAAGACGCAATCTCCTCCGTCGGCCCGCTCCGGAGATTTTCGTGTGGAGCGTGCTGGTGAAAAGAGGAAGCGCCCCTATGCTGTGGAAAGGTTTGAAGACTCAGATGACTCGACTGCTTCCAAGCCCCTTGATGCTGCTCCAATCTCGGCTGCTCCCGCCTAGATGAATTTGTTCCGCCTTGCGTAGGACGTGTCTTCGTAAGTGTTCGACTACTTCTTTTACTACTTTTATCGGGTAGTTCTACTGCCGATGCTTATTCCAATTTCTTTGTTCTTTCCTTTTGCAGTGATGATGATGAAGATCCTCCCGCATCCCCTCTTCGCACATCTGTGGGCTTCTCTGCAAAGAAATCTCCTCCGCCATCGACGGAGCCGAAGGAAAAGCTTATGTCTTCTACGGAGAAGGTCATCCAAAAAGATGCTGCCAGTTCATCAAAGCCACCGCCGCAAAAAAGGAAGAAAACAACAGGTAAAGGGGTGGTGATATCAGAAAATCCTGTTGATGTGGATATGAAAGATGTAAGTCACTCTATAATTCATAATTTTCCTGCCCGTAGCCTCTTTTATTTTGCCTTGATATCCTTTATTGTGATGTTCTTCTTCAGCCTTTGATGCGCGAGATGGTCGACATGGCCTCTCGATTTATAAAAATCTGTGACAAAGCGAAAAAATGAAGGGTATGTCTTGTTCATCTTCAGGATTTCTTTGTGAATTTTTCTTCCCTAGTTTTCATGATCCATTTATGCAGCAACTGCCAAAGAATACGAAGTTATTCGGGACCAGACGATGAAGCGTGCCGATGATCTGGAGGCCAAGCTATGGGTTGCCGAGGAGGCTTTGGAGGAGGCTAGGCATAAGGAGAAAGCTGATGCTGAAGAATTGGCCAAACAAACTGCTATTCGAGATGAAAATCTTCGACAGCGCCTGGAGGCTCTTAATGATTCTTTGACCCATAAGTTTTTGTCTTGTGTGGCTTTACTTTATTTCCTTCCTTCTGTCATCAATCTTTTCCCCTATTTTTTATTTTCAAAGTTGACTATACAGAACCTGGCACTGCAGGAAGGCAAGAGGGTTGATCCCTTGTCGGATGATGTTAGCACCTTGGAGGCCAACAGTGTTCGTGGGCGTAACCTTCTTGTCCGCTCCCACCATGCCTTCAAAAGCCTTCATGCCGAAGTATTCCCAACCAAGGAGGTGCCGAATAACTTGAACGATCTCGTCACTATCTTTGGTGCCGATCCCAGCCCCCTTGTTGGTTATAGCTTGACGCAGTCGAAGAGTGGTGCCGAAACTTCGATGGCACTAGTGATGGCGCACGGCGAGAAGGTCGACTGAGAGAAGGCTAGCTCCTCTATTCCAGTCACCTCCAATGGCCAAGAAATTGACTTGAAGCCTTATATTAAGAGGGCCAGAAAGTACTCTCGGCTGCTTCTGGGCCTAATCTCAGGCTCGGAGAAGCCAACCGCCCCTTCTTCGACGGTCGATCCTTCTTCGGCTACTCGTGCTGCTCCCGTAGCTAGTGTCCCTTCTGCTCGTGCTACTCTGTCGTTGAAAGAGACAACGTCATTGGATTTGTTTTGTAATCTTTTATCGTGTCTCCCTTGCTGTTATTATAATGAACTTTGAACTTATCTAGCTTCCCCTTGCTTCTTTTTACAAGAAAGCAACTTTTGAATATACGCGTGTGAGCTTGCATTTGTATGCTGAAAGTTTCATATCTTTTTTTGTCTTGCCAGATTTTGAATGATTCTTCGGCTCCTTCTGGATCCACGCAACTGTCATATGTTGTTCCATCATCCTCGTTAGTAGGTGCGACCAGTTCCGCCATCGTGCGTGTAACAGCCCAAAACTTTAATCAAGGTTATCAACTTCTAATCACCCAATTTAAGGTTAACAAAAACTTTTATTAAAGAAAAGGCATATGAATACATGTGTGTTTGTATTAGTGTAGATTTGATTGAAAATGCCATGCTTGTTTGTTCTAAATGTTATGAAATGGTTTAAAGGTGAATGCCACATCATCTAGACCATTTACAAACAAAATCCAACGAGAAAGAAATCAAATAAGGTTAAATAAGGCAAATGGTCATTTTGACCATTTTAAACCACTAGGCCACTTTGGGTGTTCTTAGGAGGAGATTTCTAACAGAAACATTTCCAACAGAAACATTTCCGACTCTTCCCCCCCTTGCTAGACCATGTAAAGATGTATCAAGACCCACTTTATAAACTTACAAAAACATCTAGCAAATCAATTTAATGGACATTTGAAAATTGAATCAAGTGTATGTGTTAAGATCACACTTTGCCAAAAGCCCACCAAATGAGTTCACCTTGACTTATCCCAGCAAACCTAGTCTCAAGCTTAATGCAAGATCACACAAAAAATTTGAATCAAAAATTCAAAAGAAAGTTTCATGCGGCCATTTCATCAAATACTTGGCATGCATAGAATAAACACTAGCCTAGCTTCACTGTTTAGTACAGTGATCATCAACCATTTGGTCTCCAATTTAACCCCTGTCCCCTCTAAGCCTAACCCAGCCCCAGAGCAGCTCCCCCTTAGCCGCTAGCATAGTGGAGCGCCGCCCGTTCTTGGTCGTCGCCGGCCGAGAGTGGGCAGCACGCCAGGAGGAACGCCAGCCTCGCCCAAGACGCGCACCAGACACGCGAGCTCCTACCACCACTCCCTGTCCACCCCACGGTCGAAGCCCAGCCCTAGACCACACTAGCACCGTCGTGAAATGCCTCCCTGCGTCGTGTCTAGAGCGCGCCAGTGCGCCACGCCTGACCAGCTCGCACGCGCCGCGCCTTGACCTCCCCTCGCGTGCACAGACCCGCCATGATAGCAGCACCTAGGCAGACACCACCGTTCGCCGCCGTGCGACCCGTAGCTCCCGTGCGCCGCCGCAAACATCTCTGCCTCTGCCCAGAGCACCGCACGCGCCCGACCATTCCACGCCACCCCACGCCTCGCCATTAAGTCTGTGAGAACCACCAGGGAGCACCACACCGTCCTACCCCCTCGCCCGTGTCCTTAGCTCTCTGTGCCGCCCTTGCCGGAGACGCCAGCCTTCACTGTTCTGTCCCCTCGTCGAGCTATAAAAGGAGGCCACCCCAGCCTATAATCCTCACACCATTCGACTCCCCACTCCTCACAGCAACTTCCCCACCTCTTCCCGGAGCAAGGCGAGCACCACCATGCTGGAATTGCACCGGAGTCCACCGCTGCTGGAGGAGAAGGGCGCCGTCGATTGCGACCACCCCGAGCCCTGTCATGACTGCGCCTCGCCTCGCCGTTGCCTACCACGTCGTTTTCCCCCGTCGCCGAGCCTAGCTGGAGTCTAGGTGAGACCCGTAAGACCCCCACCGCCGCGCTAGGTCTAGTTCCTCGCCGGAGCTGTTCGTCGTCAATGATGGCTCTCAGCCGTTAGATTAGGATTTGATCGCACGACTTAGATTCACCCATACCGTTTCACTTAGTTAGTTTCGCTGACCAGTGGGTCCGCTCTGTCAGCAGACCGCTGTGCCGCGGAGTGCCACTGGGCCGACATGTTTAGATTTCCCGCGCAGCCCAGGGAATTCAAATATGATTTTCCACATTTCAAAAATCAATTCAGAGAGTTTCACTTAACCAAATTATATTATTATAATTTTGCTAGAAAGGAAATTAAATTATCTATCCAAGCCAGTTGGATTTGAGTCAATTGGAGTTAGAGATAAAATATAGTAAAAATAACAAGACAGAAACTTTTGCAATTTCAAACATTTTTCAAAAATCAACCATAATAGTTTTTGAGTTGATTCCAACTCTCAAAAATCACATTTGATAATATCTATCTGAATATGTAAAAACATTTAGGTTTGTATGCGGTGACTTTGGGATAGTACCAAAATAATGCTATTAGGGAATTTCTAGTCACTTTAAATTGATTAAATAATAAACTTAAACTTTATAAAATGTGACCAACCCTTTTAATCACATTCCCATGTATTAGAATATGTGGTGATGACATGTGTCCACATGATCCCATATTCTACTTGGAGAATATTAAATCTTAATTAATTTCAATGAGTAGAAATTGCTTTTCTAAAATAAAATAAATGAAACTAGTTCTTTAAATCATGTGATGATTGTGATGATGAATGATCATCAAGTGTGTGCCTTAGGGTGCTTTATAGCAATAGATAAGTATTTTTTGTTGATTGTGTACCCCGTATTCATTTATAGATGATAGTACCGACCAAGTCTACGAGAAGGAGGAGTTCTACCCCGAAGAAGACGAAGAAAACTTCAATCAGTGCACCAATCAAGGCAAGCTAACACCTGCAAGTATTATACTTATGCAAGCCATCACTAGATACAAGTTAACCTAAGCAAGATGCATTAGGCATGCTTGGGTTATATATTTTTGATTCCTACCCATCCCAAGTTTTACTTGCAAACTTTACTTTCTTTTACTTTACTGAAGTTCTTTACTTTTTATATAGATAACATAAAGAGTATAAAACTAGGCCTATCTAGTTACACTTAGATGTCATTCTATGGCATGAGATTGAAGATTAGTACCCCTCATTAGTGAACACTCTTAACCTTAGTGGCTAGTGCTAAGCATAAAACTTGATCACTTTAGATGGGAATACTTGGTGAAGATGATTATGAAAACCTTGGAATGATGAGTCATTCTACTGAAATATTTTGACATGTGTTGAGAAACACAAATGGATTTGATGATGAAAATGTTGAGGCATGAGGCTTAGCCCTTTACAAAAACTGATGGTTGGGTTCGGATGCGATACCATTCCAATTCTACCGTACAACCACAATACCTGAATTGGGTAAGGCTTAGTCGGAAGTTTATATGCATTAGTATGGGTTCCCTCGCGAGAGAGGTTTGAGCTGAGGCTACCTCTTGATGATGTCCACCCATGCAATGCCCAGGATGGCAGATGGCCATGGCTGGGAGGCCAAGCTCATAGGGGAGGTGCCTCTACTAGGGTGTGTAATTGAAAGGTTACGATTGATTATCGGCATACTAAGTATGATGATTCTGGGTTATCCCTGATGGATGTATCGAATTTTGTGGTGAAAGTGTACCACCTATGCAGAGTCTCAAACTATTCAAATAGCCGCGTCCACGGTCATGGAAAGTTGGAGTGGCCATACTGTTCCGTTGTCAGATATTTTCAAAATGACTTGTGAAATGATTTGTGACTTTGACTTGACCACAACATGGTTGTGAACATGAAAACTAGTTTCCCACTTAGGTCATTTAGAACATTAAATTAGTTTTCTTTACTTCTGAACTCAGGTTAAGATAAATCTAGCTTTTGCAAATAAACTTAGAGCTTAGTATTCCTACTAGAACTACCTTACTTGTTAGTGATAGTTTGCGAGTACTTAAAGAGTACTCGTGGCTTTGTCCCTGGCTATTCCCGTGGCCAGACTATGAGAAGGACTATCCGGAAGATGGACAACAAGACGGCTATGACAACTAGGATCATCTCCCATCATCAGCATTGCCTGTGACACTGAAGATGAAGCCCACTACTACGCTTTATTATTCTGCTGCTTGTTTGTATTAAGACTGGATCATGAGATCCTTTATTCGTGTAAAACCTTATTATGGTTTGTAAATGGATGATGTACTGTGATATCCAATCTGTTATGTCTCGCAAAAATGATAATCCTGGGATTGCGAGGTATGGCATAACAGGCATCTGGGATTAAAAATCCGGGTGTTGACAAGTTGGTATTAGAGCTATCCTGACCATAGGAGACCCTAATTAGAATGGACATCCGAACAAAAACTTATTTTCAAAACCAAAATAAGTGAGTATTTATGAAAACCCATTCCCACTCTTATCCTTGAGATTCTTTCAAAAAAATCATGTTCCTAAAAAATTCTTACATTCTACATAAAAATTTGACACACTTGATCACCTCACTAACTTACTCATCCTAAATTCCTATAGATGGAAGTTCACTATTGCAAGTTCTACCAATTGGGAAACGGAGGCCAACTGATCTTTGAGAGGGAACTAGATGCACTGTAAGAGTACCTTGAGCGCCAGCATCCGGAATTCTTCGATGCACAACTCAAGGAGCACCCCAGAGGAGATCTACAATGGCTGATTGTTGCAGATCTTCGAGGCAAGATGGAAGCACCCCTTTATGAGAAGATTCAATTCACCGTGCGAGAGAACAACTTGCTAGATGGATTAGCCAGGGCTATGCATGAAGCTCCTGCCCGTCTGTGTGGGCAAAACATCAACTTGATCCAGGGAACTCTCTTTGCTCATTAAGGCGTGATTCTATGGGAATGCCATTGGAGATGCCAAGCACTACAAGAAATATGTTAACTTGTGACCTTATCATAGTGACCGTGAGAAAATTGGTCATAGATCTATGACCATTTCGAACCAGATGGTCGTAGGACATTTGGGAGGATCCAAACCTTGAAAAACTATGACCAATTTTGTTAGGAAGGTCATAACTTACGTAAACCCATTGGTCATAACATACATAACACTGGTCTACGACCTTAACTTTAGGCGATCACGACCAATTTAAATGGTCATCGCTGCTAATTCACAATGAATTAAAATGACCGGTCGGCCACCTTAGAAGGTTTGCCTATATGTCGTATCCATGTATCAACTTACGCTGATGTGTGTACATAAGTGTCATACTCCCTCCGTTCCAAGGTTTAAGCCTACTTTTTTTGAAAGGTCTCTTTTTACAACATATTCTTGTTAGATGCTTTATAAAAGCCTCTTTTATACTTAAAAAATAGAAAACGAGAGATGAGATGCGGGCCGTTGGATCAAATCCGAATGGACGGAATAGATTACATATAGTGGAGTTGGCACGGATCGATGACGTGTCGTCCACCCTACCGAATTCATCGCGCGGACCCACTCCATCGTCTCACCCTACATGCACGCGCCCGAAGCGAATGGAACCATATCGCCTACCTACCACTCACCCGACCGAACCGAACCACAGCCGAACCCTAGAACTCGTCATTGTCCCCCTGCCCCCTGCGCCGCCATCGCTCCTCGCGGGCTCCTCCTCCTCTCTCGTCATTTCCCTTCTCTCCACCGTCGGCCCCGAGCGCCGCCGCTTGTGTGAAGCCCCGCATCGCCGTCGCTCGTGGGAACGCATCACCGCCACCATGGGGTCCCCCTCCCCGCAACCAAAATCACCACATCAGATCCCTGCCCTAGATCCCCAACCTCTAGCTACCCAGCTAGCGTCAGGAGGAGTAGGTAGCGTTAGCATCAGCGGGAGGTGGGATGGAGAGCCTGGCGCAGCGCGCTGTGCTGCTGTGGGAGTTGTTGGGGAAGGGCCAGGCGGCCATGGATTCCGTCGTCTCCATCCTCGGCTCCTTCGACAGCCTCCTGCGCTCGACGCCGCCATGCGCCCCGTCCAGTTGCGGATGCACGCCGTCCGCACCGCGCACGAGAACATCGACCACACCCTCCTCTCCATTGACGTCATCCTCACCCAGTCTGACGGTACCAAAGCGGTAAAGCCTGATCTCCCATCCCCGATCAAATCCCCTCAAGCTCAGCTGCCATGTACGCTCTCTACACGAGCACGAGATATATGTAGCCTGTGTTTTTCCTATCGCTACTATTCCAATGCGCAACTGTCCTTTATTTGCCTATCGCTACGGTTTCAATTTCAGTCTCAATAGTATAGTCTAGAACATTTGATTTTCATTTTTCAGTTGATGAGCCATGGAATGAGAAGTCATACAGCTGTAGCCTGCAATCGGACACTGTCTCGTATAACTGAGTTCTCTTTTATGGTATACACTATACCTGACAAATCTACTATGCTCTCTTAGAAAAATCTACATGACATGTAATTGTACTATATGCTGATCCAAACATGACAGTAGGGTGTTTAGTTTTTTTCCCTTTTCTACAGAGTGAATTCAGGTTGTCACTCACATATGCATTTCAAAACTTAGATGTAGTATTGAGATCATGGTTATATCTAATTTGAGCTCTCGCATAACACTCTTTTATTCCTTTTATGTGTGCCACTTGTGAGCACATGCTAGCAGAACACGTTAGGAAACTAGCTTTCAACACTAAACTAAAACCTTGGACTGTAACGTGTGAAGCATGATATGTGCACTGTCTGCTTCTATTTTCTTTGACCTTCAACTCCATTGAGTGGATGCCAATCCTTTTTGAAGACTTTAGCTGCCTGAAGCATTGCAGCCACTTGTAATATATCTGCTGTTTGTGTTCAAAATTCATGTGACTGAAACAATATTTTTTTGTCTAAATTGCAGCTGGAGCAGGTCGAAGAGGCTTGCCAGAGGTCGTTGCGGGTGGAGGAGGTGGCCAGGGAGCGGGTGGCAGATCTGGTTAATGTAAGCTTGTATTTTTGTCTAAAAAATGCAGTAAGCATCACATCACCTTGACAGATGATGTGTCTTACTCAAGATGTGCATTGCATATTTTAGAACTACAGTGGTGTCACCTTGACTGAACCGATCTATCTTTTAACCCTTTTCTGGGATGCTCTTAGTTCACATGAAATTTCGTGAATGCTCAATATGGTCACCACTACAATCCCACTCGAGCACATAATATATCTTTTTCATTACTGCAACTTAAACATGTGACTGCGGTCTGCTCCAAATTCTCTTTTATGAACTGTAATCTTCTTACCAACAATTGAAATACTGTATTTCTTTCTACTGTCAGGTAATCCACTTGGGATGACAAGACATAGGGTTAGCAGTGGCGTTGTGCTCTTGAGCGCCGGGATGCGGTCGGTGCTGAGAGGGGTGGATGCCAAGCAGCTGGAGAAACAATATGAACACGAGTACATGCCCATCTCTGTATTCAGAGGCTTATGTGCACTGTTCTAAGACTAAAAATTTATGTACTGGTGTATGCTTGAAACGTTCGTCTCCTCTCCCTCCCTGTATATATGCAGTATGTGATAGATAATACGTCTGATAAGATATTCTTGTGGTAATTAAGATGGGTCTTTCTCATTGCTTGGTTGCAATAGTAGCTTCATGTTATTGCTTATAATTAGCCTAGTAATGCCGATGTACTTTGATGTACTAATGTGTCTCCTTCAATTAGCATGTACTAATGTGTCTCCTTCTTCAATTATTTGTAACCTGTACTAACTTGTACTAGCGAAAATACATATGACAATTAGTATAAATTACGGTATATTACAGCAGTATGTGCAGAGTGTAGAAATAGCCCTCACCAGAGAGTTATGTTGTTTGGCTTCTTGCTGCTTGTTAGGATTGATGCTTGGCTTGATCCGTGTTTGGCTGCTGCTTCCTTTTCTATTATTATAGCCAAGTACTGTAGTCAAGCACTAGACTCTTCTTAATTCATATTAGGCTTTATTAAATAAATGCATAAATTGCTTATCTGTATGCAAAAGAATTATGTAGCTGACTATCATCATGTGTTTGTTGTTGGTACGCAAGGAGCATCAGTATGTGGATGACCACTGATCCTCTCCCTTCTAAGGCATCGCTGCGGGTGAGGTCGTGGATGCGGGTGCCGCCGTGCCATGAGAGGTTGTCTCGTGGGGAGGATGGGCTGCTGCTCGCCCCACTGCACTGACTAGTGACGGCCGACTTCACCGCCGGCGAGTTCGCAGGAGGGGGAGGCCATGGACGTGTACAGATCTACAGGTTCTCTGTCAAGGTATATGGGTCTGATGTCGATGCATCTGCTTACTTATCTATCCATGGTGTGAGACTGATCTGAGTTAAACAGCTTGTCCATGTTCAGATGGATGTACTCATGTGTACTGCTAGATTGTCATGATGTTATTTTGTTCAGTAGTCTGTATGTTGCGCTAGGTCCATGTGCTGTCAAAGCTCGGTAGTGGTTTATGTATTGATCTGAAGATGATTCTTGCACCTTTGTGTTCATGTGTACTACTAGATTCGCATGGCTATTTTATGCATGGCTTAAGTAGCATTTATTCTAACTAATATTTCTGCATATGTGATTTGGTCCACATGATGAAGCTAGTAGAATTACAAAAGCATGTATGTATGTTCGGATCAATGTACCCATGTTATATGGTTTGATGTATACTGGAAGCTCCAAGTTTTATGTTTTTAGGACTCTACATGCTTATGGGAAAGTCTATGATGTGATATAAATCAAATACTAGGAGTGTCTTACTATAGACGAGTGTCTTCTTCTTTCTTCCTTTACATTTACTACGTGTTGTTGCCGTCTATATCTAAATTAATTACCATGGTTTTAGGTGCTGGCATGGTTACAACCATGGAATTACTAGCTAGTTAAGAATAGTGAATTAATTTACGTTACCCTGTTAGCATGCTAGATGTGTACCCTGTTGCATGCTAGTTTATTGACTGCAAATTAACCACTAGCTATATTTTGTTCATGAGACGTTATCCTGATTCATTGGATTCATTGGTAACGTCAGATCGAGTGCGAGGAAAACTGAGACTTCCAGATCGAGGACATCGACTTCACAGCCAGGGCCTGGAAGAGTAGTCCGAAGAAAGCTGGAAACAACCAAAGAATTCTATTTTGATAGCTTGTTGTAGTTTGAATTTTTTTTATATTTTGGTAGCTGGATATAACTGTGCATGATTGTAATGTAGCGCTGTTGTATGAAATGTTATTCGTTAATTGGCCATGTTGAATTAGAATAATGTCATGTATCTATCGGTTTTGATAAAATCATTTGTTAATCTGATTTGAGCATCTGACAATTGGGACCTACTGACTAGTGGGACCAGACTAAATTAAAAGGATAGAAGAAATTGTATGTAAAAAGGCCACGGCCCTAATAAAATAAAAAGGTTGAATTGGGCTTGGCCCATATAGGTGACGAAAATTGATAAAGAATAAATAGAGAGATTGTTGGCCTAGGCCCATTTAAAAGGCTGAATTGGGCCAGAATGTCATGACCAAAATTTTGGTCATGGACACTATGACCATCTATTTTGGTCATAGTAGTCCATGACCAATTAAAAAAAAGTCATGAGTTGTCTATAGTGACGCTCGGTATGTGACCTATTACTTTTAGTCATAGAAAGGTCATAGATGGACTACTATGACCTTTCTATGACCAACATTTGAGGTCACTAGTTAGCACATTTCTTGCAGTGAAGTCACCCAGAGATGAAGCGCCAAGTGGAGAACCTTGACTTTCTGATGTATGATAGGCAGAAGGAATTGGACAATGCCCGAGCTTATGCCAACCACAACCTTGCCATTGCCGCCAAGAAGGACCAGACTCTCCCCATGCTCGTCAAGGATCGCAAATCACTTGGACATCAACGCGAGAAGAAGGATCACACCGTCGCTCGTCTTCGCAAGAAGGTGGCCGACCTCGAGAAGACCATCCGTGAGCAGGAAATCCAGCTTGAAGCAGAAGAAGAGGAAAAAGGTGAAGACATCCAGGGAGATATTCACTCATACCTCAGCGATGACAATGACTACCTAGAGGATGATGCCATGGATTTCTACACCGATGATGATGATTCCGACTTCATTGATGATGATTAGATGCACTTGATCACTACCGTATGAATGAGTTGTATCAGTCCTACTGTATCTTAATTCACAGAATGGTTCTTAAAACCATATGTTTCCCTTTTATGTTATGATGTGTGTGTTTGTATTGTGTGCTTTGAATGAATGAATGAGAAGGAGTTAGTTTGCAAAACCTGAGTGAAGCTCAAAGTTTAAAGCTTTTGAAACAAAACCATGAACCTTAGAACCTTCCCTCTTACCACTTCATCTATCTCAATCTTCAGATGACTCGTGAAAACCAAGGAGGAAGCAGCTCATCGCAGGACCCGATGTTGAAGATTCTACAGATGCTAGTTTCAGACCGTGAAGCTAGTAGAGCCGAGCGCCAAGCCAACCTAGCCACCCTGCAATAGATAGCACATATGGCCCACAATAATCAAGGCCATGGAAACCAGGGTCATCACGGATCCAAGCTTAAGAACTTTCAGAATACCAATCCCCCTATCTTTAGCAAATCTGAGGATCCCTTAGATGTTGATGATTGGTTACAAACCATGGAGAACAACCTGGAAGTCGCAGGAGTTGACGCAAATGAGAAGGTACTGTTTGCCACCCACTATCTGGCAGGAGATGCAAGAGCCTGGTGGAATAGCACCCGCACTATGTACCACGGTCAAGTGATGACGTGGGAAGCTTTCAAGATCAAGTTCAGCCGCACCCATGTGCCCCAAGGTTTGGTCACCAGAATGAGAGATGAGTTCAGATAACTGAAGCAAGGAAGGATGACGGTAGTTGAATACCATGACAAATTTCTGTCGCTAGCTAGATATGCCCCTGATGAGATCAACACTGAAGCCAAGAAGAAGGAGAGATTCTTGAACGGATTGCATGATGAGATGCAGATTGTTTTAGTCAAAATCTGTTTTGAAGATCTAGAAGAGCTAGTAGACTCTGCCATCTCGATTGAAGGGAAGATCAACCAAGCCAATGACAACCGCAAGCGCAGGATGATGCACTAGACTGGGTCCCACAATACTCAAAAGTATTGCCCCAACCCATCTGCAGGATATGCCCCAAGGAACAATAGACCCCCAATGTTTCGTCCAAGCTACCCTAATCGTAGCGGAGGAAATATGAAGTCCGGAGGAAGCAACAACAACAACCCCGGCAACTCCAACAACTTCAACCGTGCACCACCCAAGAACAACAACAATACTGCCCCAAGGACTGGAAGCAATGTTGTGCATGTTGCAGCCAAAGACAAGTCCCAGATTACTTGCTTTGAATGTGGAGTCAAGGGTCACTACTCCAACGAGTGTCCCAAGAAGCTTGTAGCCACCACCAATGTAAATGCCCCAGCTCAGCAACAACGCCGTGTTCAGCCTGGAAGAACATTCACCCCAGGGAATTCGCTCAACCGCAACGGCCGTCTGTTTCACATGAATGCTGAAGAAGCCCAAGAAGCACCAGATGCCGTGCTGGGTATGTTTTCTGTTAACTCAGTACTTGCAAGAGTGTTGTTTGATTCTGGAGCATCACAATCGTTTGTTACAGAAGAATTTGCATGCACAAGTAAGATTCAACCAACAAAATTGAAACATGTTATGATAGTTCAAATACGTGGTTCAACCACCAAAGCTAGAAAATTTTGCAAGGTTGTACCTATCAGAATACATGGGATAGATTTTTATGCCAATCTAATAGTACTTGGAACGAAAGGTTTGGAAGTAGTACTAGGAATGGATTGGATGTCGAAACATAAAGATTTGATCGACTGTGCCAAGAAAGCCATAACCATGACCAGTAGCTCTGGAGTATCAGCAAAGCATGTATCTGAAACCTTGCCTCGTCAGTTCAAATGCAACAAGAGTCTATCCCAACCAACCATAGACCAAGTCAGAGTAGTCTATGAATACCCCGACGTATTCCTAGATGAATTGCCTGGTATGCCCCCGGATCGGGATATCGAGTTCATTATTCAACTAATTCCTGGAACAGGACCCATAGCTCAGAGACCTTATAGTATGAACCCATCTGAACTAGTGGAGCTGAAGAAGCAACTTGATGCTATGCTGGCGAAAGGTTTGATTCAACCAAGCGCATCGCCCTGGAGATCACCTATTTTGTTTGTTGATAAGAAGGATGGAGGTAACCGTTTGTGCACAGATTACCGGAAGCTGAATGATGTCACCATCAAGAACAAGTACCCACTGCCCAAGATTGAGGATCTGTTTGATCAGTTGACTGGTGCCAGAGTGTTTTCTAAGATTGATCTTAGAACTGGTTATCATCAACTCAAGATTCCTGCAATGGATATTCCAAAGACCGCCTTTACCACCAGATATGGATTGTATGAGTATACGGTCATGTCTTTTGGATTAACCAATGCCCCCGCTTATTTCATGAATCTCATGAATAAGATTTTTATGAACTTCCTGGATAAGTTTGTCGTTGTCTTTATTGACGATATTCTGATCTATTCCAAGTCAGAAGAAGACCATGAGCAACACCTGAGAACCATCCTTGAAACCCTTAGAGAGCATCAATTGTATGCCAAGTTTAGCAAATGTGAGTTTTGGTTGGAGGAAGTAGGATTCCTCGGACATATTGTTTCGGCAGGATGAGTCGCTGTTGATCCCGCCAAGATCAACGATATTGAAGAATGGGAAGCCCCAATCACTCAAACCCAAGTCCGTGCATTTCTTGGATTAGCGGGATATTACCGCAAGTTTGTTGAAGGATTTTCGAGCATAGCCAGACCGATGCCTGATGACCCACAAGTATTGGGGGTGTATCGCAGTATTTTCGAGGGAAGTGAAACCCAATTTATTGATTCGACACAAGGGGAGCCAAAGAATATTTATAAGCCTTAACAACTGAGTTATTAATTCAGCTGCACCTGGAAACAACCTTGCTCACAGAAGTTTATCAGTAGCAACAGTTTTATGGTAGCAATAGTAAAGTAACAGCAGAGTAATAGGAGTAGTAAAAGTAAATAGTAGTGACAGTAGTAGTAAAAAGTAGGATTCGAGCGCGGTAGGCATAGGGATGGATGGACGGGCGTTGCATGGACAAGACAATTCATATGGCAAACAGACATAGGGCAATTGCAGATAAATAAGATAAAACATCCAAGTACTAGATAATCATAGGCATGTGTTCCATATATAGTCATACGTGCTCGCAATGAGAACTTGCACAACATCTTTTGTCCTGCTAGCCCGTTTGCAGCGGGGCCTCAAGGGAACTACTGGCAATTAAGGTGCTCCTTTTAATAGAGCACCGGAGCAAAGCATTAACACTCCATGAACACATGTGATCCTCACATCAAAGCCATTCCCTACGGTTATCCCGATTGCTGTCACTTTGGGGCCATTGGTTCCGGACAACAACGTTAGTTTACAACTTGTAGGTAAGACAAAAAACAATACTATCATAATGAATCAATAACATGTTCAGATCTGAAATCATGGCACTCGGGCCCTAGTGACAAGCATTAAGCATAACAAGTTGCAACAAAGTCAAATATCACTAATAAAAGATACTAGGCACCATGCCCTAACAATCCGATGCCATTACATGAACGATCTCATCCAATCCCTACCATCCCCATAGCCTACAGCGGGGGATTACTCACTCATAGAAGGGGGAAACATGGATGGTCGATGGAGAAGCGATGGTGGTGATGATCTCCTCCAATTCCTCGTCCCGGCAGGGTGCCAGAACGGAGTTTCTGGTGCTGTTTCATTGAATCTGGTGGTGGCGGCGGAGCGGAACTCTTTCTGGAAAAACATCGACCCCCCTCAGTTTTTAGGTCAGAAGGCAACTTATAGGCAAAGAGGGAGACCGAGGAGGTGTCTGGGGCGGCCAGACCAACCCCTGGCACGGCCAGGCCCAACCCTCGTGGCCAGGTGGTGTGGCCAGGCCCCAGCCCCACTCTGTCTCGTATTCTGGCTCCTTGAGTCTTCTGGTGAAATAGGATTTTTGGCATATTTTCCGGGATTTTTCCTGATAGTTGATTTTCTGCACAAAAACTAGACACCAAGGCAATTCTGTTGAAAACAACATCAGTCCATGTTAGTTGCATCCAAATCACACAAGTTTAGAGGAAAAACAATAGCAAAAGTGTTTGGGAAAGTAGATACGTTTTGGACGTATCAACTCCCCCAAGCTTAGCTTATTGCTTGTCCTCAAGCAATTCAGTTGAAAACTGAATGCGATAAAAGAAACTTTAACGAACACATTTGCTTCATATCATGTCTTCGCGGCTTGCAAACGAGCTTTTCGGAGGGTCGTGCTTTAGAGAAAGACTTGTGTCCTATAGGAAAAGCTGCCTATGTTCACCCGGCTCAGCATGTGATCAACTACTTAGACAATTCATAATAAGGAGTATGCAACTAAGTTTACTTAATAGGCATTGCAAGCTATGAAGAGATTCCAACTCAAAAATAATAAGTAGCAAGAAACATAAACATAAGCAACATTACAGTGCTCATAACAAGGTATGATAGAGTGGTATCTCACTTTCCTTTGATTGTGAATGCCAAGGCACCTCTGAAGTTCAGGTGAAGACTAGAAGTAAAGATATCAAAGATACAAGCATCAAAGTCATAACACAAATAATCAAGTTTTGAGACAAGCACATTATACTAAGAATGAAAACTATGCTCTCAAGAAAGTGCTCAAAGAATATGTGGAGACTCAAAAAAGAAATGAAGAAGGTTTTGAATAATTTGAAAGGCTTCCAAATGCTGAAAGTATGGTACTCATTAGCTTTGAGCTCCCATTACCCCTATCATAAGCATCTTTAATATGGTTAAGGTGAAAATGAGGTCCAATCTGAGTTATATGCTTGACAGACTATAAACTGGAAATCTCATGTCCCCTGAGTACGAGGGC
Organism: Avena eriantha; assembly: GCA_910589775.1. Taxonomy (NCBI): domain Eukaryota; kingdom Viridiplantae; phylum Streptophyta; class Magnoliopsida; order Poales; family Poaceae; genus Avena; species Avena eriantha. The sequence continues at coordinate 38,601,614 of OU342744.1, forward strand.
CTCTCCTCATGCTACTCAACTTTAGTTACCGGTAAGTTCTTGTCATAGTAAATATGTGCGTTGTTGGGAATATGCCCTAGAGACAAATAGTAGTAAGGACTATTATCATATTTCATATAGTTTATGATTAAGTTTTATATCATGCTATAACTGTATTGAGTGGAAACATCAATACACGTGTGATATACAAACAACGAGGGGTTCCTAGTGAAACTCTAGTCACTGGTTCATTGGTCAACAGATGATCATGTTTCCTGATCATGTGGCATTTATGCCAGTTTGAAATGAGGTCATCTCATTCTGAGAATGAGATGATGAACCAATACCCAACCTAAACATCATGACCCGATCATGTCACGAAGTTCAAGTTACGATGATTAGAAATGGATCCTCGTAGACTATTCCTTAGACCGTGAGGCTATATCAATCACTGTCTCCTGAGAATGCTTTGATATCATCAAACGCCATCTGGTAATACGGTGGTTATAAAGGTGTGTTCAGGTGTTCAGAGGAAACCGTTGAGGCAATATATGTCAAGAGCGGGATTTGTCCATCCATGTGGCGGGAAGATACTCAAGGGCCCACTCGGAGAGGTTATATCCAATAGCTGCGCAGCGTGTGATTTGATCACGGGGATATCACTTGTCGGAACGAGTCAAGTAGCATTGTTCAGTAACGAGATTGAACACGACATTGTGATGTCATTGATCAGATCTCGGGCAATGTAAGTATCGAATGACAAAGGGAATAAGACACGACTGTCCTGGTTCAAACGACGAAAGATCTTCGTGGAACGCACATGGGTCACATGGCCATCCAGGTCCCTCTATCGATCATTGGTGCGGGAGTGTCCCGACCATGTCTGGAGTGTTCCCGAACCGTGGGGTATCACGCTTAAGGGCTTGATGATGCTTAGAGAGTGTTTATAGGATCGGTAGAATCACCGAAGAAAAGAAGGGAGAAAACCAGAAGGGTTTCGGTAAGTCCGGAGGATGTCCGGAGTGGAGGTGGAAGGTGTTCCATAGCCACGGAGGTTGAATAATATGTGAATGAACGTTAAATGTTGATTTAATCATTTATTCATAATTATTTAATAAAGAGAAAATCAATTTTAATGGTCAAAGGCTTAATGGGCCAATTCCGGAGGGAGAGGGCCCATTAGGGGAAAGGAGAGAGGGAGAGGGGCCAAGGGGGAGGCCGACCGGGCCTAGCCCCCCTGTGTGGGGCCCACTAGGGTGGCCGGCGGCCACCCCCCTCCTCTCCTTTAGTCTCACCCCGGGACTTTGAGGGAGGTAGTACCTCCCCTTCCCCTATATATAGTGGGGGTATTTGGCCAGATAAATACACCAATAATCAATAAAGGTCTCCCCACTTTTGGGAGGACCTCCAATTGATATTTTCTCTCTCCCCCTCTCTCTCTCTCTCGTGACCGTGGTCCCAAGTCTGGACTGCGTGAGCGAGAGACATCTTCACCGCGGAGTGCCATCGTGCTGCGTGATTCGGATCCGGGAGCTCTACTTCCGCAACTGCTGCTGGATCGGGGAAGCGGGAGGCATCGTCAGGCACCGGACGTGTGTAACTCCCCACGAGGTGTCGCACTTGAGGCACTCAAGTCGTTGGAGCCAGAAGGAGCGCAAGGAATTCATCACGACCTTGAGGTCGGCTTCGGCTCGTCTACATCAACCACGCTCTCCTGAGCGTTGACAACGCTTTTCGGTCTTCAAGGGTAAGTTCGCGAAACGCCCCTCCCGTTACTGTATTACTAATAGATAGGTCCTGACAGCTTCAGGGGTTCAGGGGCGTAGGGTAAAATTTTATTGTTTTCATACGCGGAACCCCTACATGCGTATCATAGAAAACCACCAACGGGATACCCCTTGCCCGATGATACGGAAGAATCCCCATATCAAAATGACAAGGCAAGCAGACAACGAGTATCTCAGCAATCTTCTTATTTACCATGGGAAAATGGTGCTTTTTTCTCTCTTTCCTCTTTTCTCATAACTCTTTTTTTCTTTTCTCAATAGCTATTTCTCTTTTTTATAAGAAGAATGCTTCATAGATACTCATTATGGTTACGCTGCAGGTTTCCACCATGACGACATGGATTAGACCGGCGGCCCAGGCGTTTCTCTAACACACATACATAACTCCATGGACTTACAAGCTCCCCTTTTATTTCACACCGACGACATCCACAAACAAAAGAGCATGATATCAACTATGTACAAAGTACACATGTAGTGTTGAAAGCGTTCCCATGACAACATGGTTCTGCTAATGCCCAGCCTATAATTTGCAAGCATATAACTTTCATGGATAGTCATAATGAATCAGGTTTATTAAATTCAGGAAATAAAGTGTGCCGTCAAGTTCGTGAGAGCTTTACTAACTAACTTTCTCATAACAAACAAACATTTTCTTCAGAAGAAAACAAGGCATACTTAATATGCATGGAAAAGCAAATGATGCTAATAGGTAGGTATGGTGGACACTTTTGGCAATATTTGGTTTTGGGGAGTTGGAAACACGAGTAGAGCATACTCAGCGTAAGTGGAGGCTAGCAATAGAGAGGGAGCGACAAACGAGAGAGCAATAACTATCATAATCATGCTTGCAACAAAATAGGACTAATCATGGCATGAAAGTGATTCAAGACCCTCAAGGCAAAATAATTCATCAAGGCTTAACTGATTGTTTCAGTCATATGCATGTGTGAGCATGTGCCAAGTCATTTCAAGTGAAACATTCAGAGGAGGATACCATAGTGTCATACCAAGTTATGAATAGAGCAATGTAAGCAAACATTCATATAACATGCTACAAACTATTAGCGAGTTGGAGCTGATCATAAGAAAGCAAGAACTACTAAGCGTCCATAAATAACATACACCCTACATGAACAGACTAAGCATGCCCACAATGATGAGTATATGTACAAAAATGAAAACAAATAGAGTTCATTACCAGCCTCTTACCACACCTCAAGTTACCATCAATCCTCATTATCGCCCTTCACTTGTGTGGCTTGAATAACAACATGAAAACCAAACTCCACTGAGGACTGCTGAACCCTGGAACAAACTCACAAAACCAAAGAAGAACAACAAATATTTTTGGTGTTTTCGATTTTTAAAACAAGAACCAAAAGGCAGAACAAGCAAAGCAAAATATTTTTGGGTTTTTCGAATAATTAAGACAAATACGAAAGGAAGAAGCAAACCAAGGCAAAAAGAAGAAGAAGCTGACAAAGAGAAACAACAGAAATATTTTTGGTCTTTTTGTGTTTTAGAAAGCAAAAGTAAAGAAAGAACGAAAACTAAAAAGAGAAGGAAAAAACGATATACAAAGTACCGACGAAACATGATTTGGAGATGAGTGTGATGTCGGTGTACCTCCCCCCAAGCTTAGGATTTTGGCCTAAGTGGGTATCAATCCCAAGCTGGCCAAGATGAAGTGTCTCCGTGGTACGACGAGGAGGTGCCCTCGCCCTGGTACGAGCTAGAAGAAGCTCCACCGTAGTGTGCAGAGTAGTCGTAAGAAGGCACATCCTCCTGGTGCTGCCTATGGAAACCAAGCAAGCAGAGTTGCTCGTCCACCACCTCCTTGGAGCGCGACCACGGTCTCGTGTGAACACTGAACAAAGTAGATTGCGGCAAAGGAATCTCCCTTTCATCCCCGTCAGTAAACAACATCCTGTATACTAGATTGTCCATATCAGAATCAGCAGTGACGAAGTGATGTGTTTTCATGGCAGCAAGGTTAAGCCTTTGTGGTGCTAATATAGTGCCATTTCGATCCACAGAAAGTTCTAATGCATTGACCATACGTGAAGCGATGATGCCTCCATAAATAGGCCCCCTAGCAGCTAGGCGGCGAGCAATGAGAGAGCCAAGATTGTACCGAGTATCATTGTTAAGCGCAGCAACGAGGAAGGCTAAATGATAATTGGAGATATTACTCGTATGTTCCCTGCCAAGAACGCTAGTAGCAAGATAATAGGCAAAGTATCTAGGGTTTTCTACTCTCGTGCCCCTGGTTCGTTAGTTGTACTCAGTTTTCCCCAGCTGCTTAACTTTTCCTCAGTTTCCCCCTCCCTCTAGTTTGAAACCCCTCGCAGACGCTCGGACGGGAGGGTTGCCGTCTGGTCAGAGGCCTTGACCGTTACCGGTGACGGCTAGGGAGCCACGGTGGTTGACCGTTGTTTTCGAATTGTTTTGACTATTGACTGGAGGAGCTCACCCAAAGCTTTCCCCTCCGCCCGAGACTGGAGGATCTCACACACCGCCCCTCCGCCGCCACACCGTCCTGCCCTCCTACCTTATGGCGTCGTCCGCCGCCGAGCCGCCCCCGCCACCACCTTGGGAGGCGGAGAGGGCTCCGCCTCCACCAGATCTGGATCTACCCCTGTCGCGGAGTTTGTATATCCGTCTGGTGTGCCTTCTCTTCCCGTCAGCCGCGGAGACGATTTGGAATCGGAGGGATCTAACACATGGGTTCCATGTGGGTAAGCATCATCTGCCTATGTGAATTAACAGTAGGCAGTTTTTGAGCGCCAATCGTTGTTGCTCAACTAACTGCGTTGCTTTTCGAATAGGATTGATCCAGCGCTGGCTTTTCAGCTGGTGGTTAGGCTGGATTCTAGCTTTACGCGTGATTCTAAACGCTATAAGAATGGGTTTTGCTTCCCTGCGGTGGTTGCAACCACCATCTCGTTGAGGGATTTGAAAGCTAACATCTACTATAAGTACACCTGGAGCTCTCGCGATGTAGTTCATTTCGAATATTTCAACAACACGGAGCGAAGATTTGTTCCACTAATTTCCGACGACGATCTGGGAATTCTTTTTTGCTTTGAATGCTTCTTGCCGGTTCGGTAAAATTCGTATCCATGTGGACAGGGGCCAGGCATCATCTGGTGCTGGGGCATCATCAGGTGGTTGGGCATCATGTCTCTCTACTGCTGCTGCCTCTGCTAATAGTGTGCGCCGCGACGCTCCTTGTAGGTCCACAGCAGCACCATCTGTCCCCAGTGCTAGTGGTAGCTAGATCGTTCCTGCGGTCGATGTGGAGGACAATGCAGAGATTGGGGATCAGTCTCCTCAAGATGATGAGGATGAGTTGATGTTTCCTGAATTGGTAGATCGATGCAGTAAGCAGGCAATGGAGGATCAATACATGGAAGATATTGCTTTTGGTGCCAGATTTGATGACACTGATGATGAAGAGAAGAATGAGAACAATGACAGCCTCATTTTAGCCGATTACAAAGGTGATGACTTGCCAACAATTGAGTGGAACAGGGAGGATCCTCAGCTTGCAGAAGGCACCGTATTTCAAACGATGATGGACTGCCGTAATGCAATTACTACATATTGCCTTCTCTCTAAGAATAATTATGAGGTTATTAAAAGTGAGCCAGGTAGGTTCACAGTTAAATGCCCATACAAGAGGTGTAGGTGGAGGCTGCATGCATCCACAATGCGCAGAAGCACCTTGGTTCAGGTACTACGCAAACCAGTTGTGTATTTTAGATCACGGTGTAATATTTGTTAACTGTTACTGACATCCCTTATCATTATGTTTCAGATAAAGAAGAATGAGCACGTCCATGCTTTTCCACCTCGAGGGGGAGAGCCAGAGGTGAAAACAAAGCTAGCGAAGACTAGGTGGTTGGCAGATATAATCCTAGATTGGCTGAGAGAAACTCCTTCACTTGGTCCAACAGCACTCCAGAAAAAGATGGTTGAGAAGTTTCAAATAAAAGTACCTTACATGAGGATGTTCTATGCAAAGGAAATGGCTCTTGACAAGATCAATGGTCCATGGAATGAAAGCTTTCAGTTGCTCTACACTTTCAAAGCTGAAGTGGAGATGGCTAGTCCAGGCAGTGTTGTAGCGATAGACAAGCATACAGTTCCCTACAAATTGAAAAGCGGGAAGGTAATGCACAAGGAATGTTTTAGAAGGGCTTTTGTTTGTTTGAAAGCTTGCTGGAAAGGCTTTCTGGATGGTTGCAGGCCTTATTTGGCCGTGGATGCAATAGCTCTTCATGGCAGGTTTAAAGGACAGCTAGTTGCTGCTACTGCAGTTGATGGACACAGTTGGATGTTCCCTGTTGCTTATGGAGTTTTGGAGGTTGAGTCAGAGGAAAGTTGGACTTGGTTTCTGCAGAATTTGCGCGACCTTATAGGTCATCCAACATGACTTGTTATCCACACAGACGCTTGCAAAGGTTTGGAGAGTGCGGTAGAAGCAGTATTCCCTGGAGTGGAGCATAGGGAATGTATGTGACACTTGGTACAGAATTTTACAAAGAAATTCAAGGGTAAAGTTTTTACTGACAACCTATGGCCAGCTTCATACACATGCAGCTCTAGGAAGCATCTATTTCATTTGGATGTGTTGTATAAACAAAAACCTGGGGTGAAGGAGTACTTGGATGAACATCATGGTAGGGTGTGGTCAAGAAGCCAATTCAATGAAATTTGCAAGGTAGACTATGTAACAAGTAACCTTGCAGAGAGTTTCAATTCAAAGGTCAAGTCATTGAAAGGGCTTATGCTGTGGCAAATATTTGATAAGATTAGGCAGATGATCATGATAAAGATCGATCTGCGTCAAAGAATTGCATCCACAAAATATGCTGGCCATCTCATGCTCCCATCTTTGATTAAGTCTTTGCATGACAGGGCAAAACAATTGAATGATGCAATGCGTCAGAAAAGGAATGGAGGCTGAGGTAACCTACACTGACAGTAAAAACAGGCAGTGGAGGTATCCAGTGAGTTTGGTTGATAGGAAATGCCATTGTAGGGGATGGCAGATCCGTGGGATACCCTGCATAGACGCATTGTTTTTCATGAGTGTTATAGGGGGTGAAGAAGGTGAAGTTGATCAGTATGTGTCAGATTATTTCTCTGTTGCCAAATTTAGGGCTGCATATGCTATGAATGTTCCTACCTTGTTGGGAAAAGACCAATGGATGACAGTCGATCCAGGCTTCAAAATGTACTCTCCAGTTTTGACTAGACCGGCAGGTAGGCCGAGGAAGAATAGGATCAGAGCTAGTGCAGAGGGTGGTGCACCGATTCGAAGACGTAAGTGCAAACGTTGTGGAATCCCTGGACACATTGCTAGGCTTTGTAAAAATGATGTTGACCCAGCTCTCGGAATGGAAGATCGAGCGGGAGCAGCAAATGCAGAGGAGAATGAAGCAGCAATTCAACATGAGGAGATTGAAGCAGCAATTCAGCATGAGGAGATTGAAGCAGCAATTCAACATGAGGAAATTGAACCGATGGATCGAGAGCTGATTGAACCGATGGATCTAGAGCTGGTTGAACCGATGGATCGAGAGCAGAGGGAACAGATGGCTCGAGAGCTGCTTGAACCGATGAGTCTAGAGGAGAGGGAACAGATTCACAGAGAGTTCCGTGAATTTAATATGGCCCAGCTGAGTGCTAACTTCGAAGAGCAGATTGCAGAAGAAAAAGCACAAGCTTCGCAGAAGAAGAAGAAGAACAAGAAAGAGGGCAAAAGGAAGGTAGACACCGGTAATATCCCTGGTAGGGTTACCCGGAGTAAGGTGGTGGCCCCAGCGAATCACACCAGGAGCAAGAGAAATATTTTATTCTGAACAATTAATTTTAATTTGTATGAAAAATTTGTATTGGGGATCCCTTTGTATTAAACAATTTGAATTTGTATGAACAATTTGTTTTGGGGTTCCCTTTGTATTGGGGTTCCCTTTGTATTGAACAATTTGAATGTAGGGATCCCTTGAATGTATGTGTTAAGCCACATTTATCATTTTCTCTAGGGTTTAGGGTTTTAGGGTTTTAGGGTTTAGGGTTTACGGTTTAATTCAAAATAATTCAAAACATGGTGGAACCTTCCCATGGAGTCTTGTTATGTTACCTACAACCTAGAGAAATAATAATGGAAAAGGAAATATAGAGATATGAAGTTTTTATGCCAAAAACTTCAAAACCACTTCCTAGTCCATGAGCTACTAGCTATGAAGATGCAGGGCTTTCTACTCAACACACCTCCCAAATACCCACTATGCTTACAAACTTTGTCCAAATGAGTCCAAATTCATCACCCTTGTGTATCTTTGAATTGCAAACAATATCATGTCGGCCAAAATGTACTATACTGTTCAAATAACACAATTTTACAATTTTTATGCCAAAAGCTTCAATTTCCCTTAGTCCCTCTATTATTTGGGTGCCCCTGTTTTACTTAGTGTTACTCAGTTTTCCCCCTCCAGGCCCACTTGTTTTACTCAGTCCTACTCAGTTTTGCCCTTCCGATAAACATTTCCTCACTTTTCCCCCTCTTAGTTCTACTCAGTTTTCCTCACTTGTACTCACTGGCTGATCTCTGATTGGTCGAGATGTATGTCACACGGATATTGGTTGGTTGAAAGCTCAAAGAACGCTTGCACCGTTCGATCATTTATGATCGGACGGCCTGTATACCTCTCTCTACCATGATGGACGCAAACGGAGAGAAGAGCAGAGCACATACCTACCAACCCTGGCAATCGGATATTCCAGTCGCATCTTCCTCTCTCCTATTTCCTCTCTTACTCCGGCAGTCGCGGCAGCGCGGATCTAACCGTGCGTGCGGCGGCGCGGATCTAACCGTGCGGCAGCGTGGATCTAAGTGTGCCGGTGAGGATCTAACCCTCAGAAATAGTTGAAATGTCTCTCTCTGTCTCACTTTCGTTTCTCTTCTCAGATCTGTTGATGATGAAGAACACCAAGACGGCGGCCGTGCCGACAGTGGTCATCGATGCCACGAACATTGAAGCCATCGTCTACAACCGTGCTGCGAAGCCGCCGATCCAGCCCTCCACAGATCCGTCGCTGATGAAGTACACCAAGACAGCGGCGGTGCCGACAGTGGTCATCGATGCCACGAACATTGAAGCCATCGCCTACAACATCGCTTCGACGGCGGATGGCGCAGATGACCACCCCTCAGCCGCCCGTCGTGCCGGCCCTTCTTGCCCATCGCTGCGTGGCCGTGTTCGACGCCGCAAATTGGGATAAATTATGATAAATTTGTATTTTTCAATTTCAAATTGGGATAAAATTGTTCGAACTACTACCTCCGTCTCAAAAAAAGCTTCTCCGCGTTCTTGATGTGTCCATGTGCATCCGTATGTATGATTTGAATTCTATCCCAACTTGATTGGGAAGATTGATATGTATTTGATCCGAGAGGCTGGTACATGCTAAAATTATCTCGCACATTACTTAGCACAACTAGGAAATTGTACGCCAAAATACAGTGGTTAGAGCCACAACAAAATACAATGGTTAGAGCCATCTACTGAATAACAATTCTATACTATCTAAATCGTCTACCACAACCACATAACTGCTAGGACAGGGATGACAACTAATAAAACTGCCCAGATAAATCTACTTTTCTCCTCTCCCATCACTTCAAGTTCATGTTCTAGATTTTCTACCACTTGATCAAATACGGCAAGATCTGTCTCAACTCTCAACTTCTCCTTGCGAATAAGCTCTGAATTCTTCTTTTCTTCCTCCACAGTACGCTTCAGCTCGAATATCATCAGGTTTTTACGGGCCAATTCATCACCTAAATTGGCCACCTTCTCCTCCAAATCCATCCTCTGGCTACACCACTGGGTTGATTCATCTTGGTATGCAATGTACCATCGATCATCGGCTTGCCTGGCTAACTGTAACAATAATGGAAAAAAGAACAACTGAAATCACTCCAACAGGCCATGGCGGCACTTCAAATTCAACGGTAGTACAGAGAGCAGAAGCTAGATATCTGCACTTCCGACGAGGTAGGAGAAGTAGAACGTGGCCACGACATGATCGAATCCCCACCCTCGCCGGTATACCCGCTACGACCAGACATTGAGGACTATTTCGCACCTGCAAACTCCAATAAATTATGGGAACCGAATCGATTAGGGGGCGGGGGAGGCAGAAGCGGAGGTCTTACCAAGCTATACTACCAATTGGTGCACGGAACAAATCCCGGTCGTCGTGGGCGGCGGATCTGCTTGCGGCGGACTTTCCTGCGGTGGGTACAATGCGTGTAGACGAAACAAGTGCTGGAGCCGTGGTTGACGTGCACCGCCGCAGTCCGTCCGATGCCGCCGGGGGACAGAGCCGGCGGCGCGACGAGGCGCCGGCGATGGCTGCTCCGTCCGAGGGTGGGGAACGAGCTGCCAGCGGTTCTCCGGTGACTAATGAGATACACAACACTAGGTTCCAGCCATGTTTAGCATAAAATTCACTTTAGATTAAGCTGCGAAAATAGTCACCTGATGGGTCTAGCTTCAGAAAAATTAATTAGCGAACTTGTTGCTTCTCTCTATGATATTCTCTAAATAAATAGACGACCCCACTGGTCATTAGCTGCGGCAGCCCCACAGAGCGGCAATATATGTATTTTCCTGAAAAATAGACGACCTCACTGGTCATTGGCTGCGGAGGCCCCACAGAGCGGCAATATATGATTTTATATAAATAAATAGACGACCCCACTGGTCATTAGCTGCGGCAGCCCCATAGAGCGACAATATATGTCTTTTCCTGAAAAATAGACGACCCCACTGGTCATTGGCTGCGGAGGCCCCACGGAGCGGCAATATATGATTTTCTATAAATAAATAGATGACCCCACTGGTCATTGGCAGCGGCAGCCCCATAGAGCGGCAATACATGTCTTTTCCTGAAAAATAGACGACCCCACTGGTCATTGGCTGCGGCATCCCTATAGAGCGGCCCCATTTGTCATTGGCAGCACCGCCTATAAAATCATGAAATAAAACGGCCCACATGTCAGCGATAGATGGATGGCTGCTCCGACGTGTCTCCTGACCCTACTCGCCAGCACGAGACGGTCAGGGAGGAGCTGCCCCTGTGCAGCCCCACCCGGTCAGACTAACGGTCAAGGCCTCTGACCTGACGGCTACCGACCGTTCCAGCACTTGTGAGTGTTTCAAACTACAGGAGGGGAAAACTGAGAAAAAACTAAGGGGCTGGGGAAAACTAAGTACAACTAAGGACCTAAGGGCACGAAAATAGAAAGCCCAAGTATCTAATAGCAGGGAGTTGGATGTTTCTTATCTTCCCGCGCTGAGCTACGCAGTCGTCGTCATTGGTCACACCCCGATAGAGCTCCAGCAAATCAGCGGGTCGCCCTTGAATCTTCTTCACGGTCCCTGTCATGCCCACACCTATAATACTACAAAATCTTTCCAATGGCATGGTAAAGGGCAGATTATAAATTTTGAAAGACATAGTTGACTGATAGGGGGTGTTAGTAAAAACGAAACTATCCACAAAAGTTTTGGTGAGCATAGCGTATTGCTCACTCTCATCTTTCATGTATGAGGTCAAACCAACCATCTGAATCAGTAGCAAGAAATCATTAAGAATCCCTGCAGCTTGTAAGAAAGTAAAACAAGAAAAGTAGATGGGTGAGCCTCCCCATCATCTCCTTCATTACCAATGCGAGGTACAATGAGATCTTCGTTGTATGATGGCCTAAACTGAGAGGCTGATCTTGAGGGCCTTGACCTCCTAGGTGTATCCCTCTCAAATATTTCTCCAAAGGTATGGTTGTTCATCTTTGATATTCGGAGAACAAATGCTCCAAATTTCAGCAGCAAAGATGGGCTGAACAAGGAGATTGAAAAATCGAGGGCAAGCACAGCAAGAACACGATTTCGAGCAATGAACTGGTGTTTTCTCGGGGGAGAGAGAGCAGTGGCAGGTGAGAGAGTGAGTGGAGGGCCAGGGTGGCCCACACCATGGCCAGGCGCGCCCCTGGGCAGGCCACGCCACCAGGTGGTGTGCCTGCCTGGTGGGCCCCCTAGGTCACTCCAGGCACTTCTCTGCCCCTTTTTCATGTAACAATTTAATATGAATTTTCTGGAATTTTTCTAGACACTTTATTTTTGAGAAATTTTCAGGTATAGATGAATGATTTTTCTGCAGAAAAGTGATTTTGAAATGATGCAAAAGCAAAACAAAGCAAAAGCTACAGAAGTTCTAAGACACTCTAAAATGCAAGCAACTAACAACAGAAAAGTAAACTAAACAAAAGCAAAAACTAAAATGGATAGAATAGAAGTAAGCGGAGATAATCATGGTGAAAATATTGTTTTGTTCTATAAAATCCTTTTGTTAACAAGGTTGATCAGGTCTTGTTACCAAAACAATTTCATATGAAACAAAACTTTGTATTCCACTAATGATTATGTTACCTCAACTTTGATAGCAATGGTCCCAATCATAATAATTTCAAATTTTTCTCCTGGTATGGGACAATATATTTCTCCAACTTGAATGCCCTCAACATGTTCAATTGAATTTAAACCATAAGTCCTCTCGATCTTCTTGGGGAAATAGATAGTATGCTCTTTGTCATTAACATTGAAAGTCACCTTTCCTTGGTTACAATTAATAACAGCTCCTGCAGTGTTAAGAAAAGTTCTCCCAAGAATAATAGACATATTATCATCTTAAGGCATTTCAAGCACAACAAAATCAGTTAATATCACGCAATTATGAGCCACTTGAACAAGCACATCCTCACATATACCAACAGGAACAGTAGTAGATTTATCAGCCATTCGCAAAGATATATTAGTTGGTATTAGTTTTTCCAGTTGAAGTCTCTTGTAGAGAGAAAAAGGCATAACACTAACTCCTGCTCCCAAATCACACAAAGCAGTTCTAATGTAACTATTCTTAATAGAGCAAGGAATAGTTGGAATCCCCGGCTCTCCAAGTTTCTTTGGAACCTTACCAATAAAGTAGAAATTTCTTCATTAGGGATCTTCCTTTTATTAGAGACAATATCCTTCATATACTTTGAATGAGGAGGCACTTTAATAGCATCAGTCAAAGGAATTTGCAAGAATAAAGGTTTCATCCACTCATAGAACTTATTATAGTGTTCATCTTCCTTTGACTTGTGTTTCTTATCAGGGAAAGGCATAGGTTTTTGGACCCAAGACTCTCTTTCACTACCATGTTTCTTAGCAACAAAATATTCTTTAGTGTATTTAGTATCCTTAGTGTGCTTTTCAGGTTCTTCTTCAACTTTTTCTTTATCAGGAGCATCATTTTCCTCATTACCACTTTCAGTTTCAGCATCAGAGACAGATATACTATTAGGATCTATAGCAGGTTCAGGAGATTCTACAATAGTTTTACGTTTCTTTTTCCTTTTATTAGGAGAAGTACCACTATTTTCAACTTGTTGAGAATCCTGCTCAATTATTTTAGGATGCCCCTCAGGATATAGAGGATCCTAGGTAGCAGCACCAGTTCTAGTTCTAATTTCATAAGCATGTTTTTCTTTAGCAGCATTAACTAGCAAGTCCTTTTGTACTTTAATAAGCTGATCAATTTGAGTTTGAACCATTTGGAAGTGCTTAACAAGCATTTTAACATCATTAGAGGTTCTTTCCACAATCTCCTTCAACTCAACAATAGCTCTAGAGTTTTCCATTAGATGATTTTGCACCCTTTTATTAAATTATCTTGCTTAACAATAAAAATATCGAATTCCTCTAAGCATTGATCAGGAGGTTTAGAGTAAGGAATATCACCTTCATCAAAGTGTTGGAGAGAGTGTACCTCAATAGTAGATGAGTGGGGGATAGGCTTACATAATTCTTCTATAGGAGGTAAATTTTTAACATCTACAGCTTTAATACCCTTCTCCTTAAGACATTTCTTAGCTTCCTTCATCACTTCATAGTTTTGTTCAATAACTCCCCTCTTCTTTGATGTTGAAATATACATAGGAATAGTTGGTTCAGGTATAGTTGTTTCAGGTATAACTGGTTTAGGAGGAGTCCAATCTTCATAGTTCTTGCTTATTTTAGCCATTAATTCCTCAACTTCTTTGGGAGTCCCGTTCCTGAAAACACAATCAGCTCAACTATCCAGGTATGTCTTAGATTCTTCAGTTAGTCCATTATAAAATATATCAAGAAGGTCATTCTTAGGTAATGGACATCCAGCCTGTGCATGAATCAAAGCACAAAACCTTGCCCATGATTCAGGCAATATCTCTTTTTCTCCCTGTTTAAAATCAAAAAGTTCCTGCAAAATAGCATGTCTAACACTAGGAGGAAAATATTTCTGCAGGAAAGTACTAATCAAGCAATCAGGGCTATCAATAGATCCAGGAGGTAAATTACCAAACCAAGTTTTAGCTTCTACTTTCAGTGAAAAGGGGAAAATCTTAGCAACAAAGTAGGTATGCATCTTAATATCATCAGAAAACAGGCCACTCATGGTAGAAAGCTCAGTCATATGTGCTACCGCGCTTTCATTTTTAGTCCCACAAAAAGGTTCTTTCTCAACAATAGCTATATAAGATAGATCAAGAGAGAAATCATAATCCTTATCTTTAATGTTTATGGGAGACACATCAAACTTAGCATTAGGAGACTGGGTTTTATAGTACGCCTCTCAAGGAGACTCTTAGCAGCACTCCTATCATGGGTGTTTTGACATTCTTCAAAAAATTCATCGGTCATCGTTATATAACCGTCTTCAATATCATAGCTTTCTGTAGACTCAGGTGAACTAACAGGTGTGGTAGTGTCTTCATTAGGAGTTTCAGTATTTCCAGCTATAGTTCTAGCAATCGTAGCATCTAGGAAAGGACCTAATGAACCACTCTTATCAAGCATAGTAGAAGCAACATCATAAGTATCAGAAGTTTCAGATTCATCAGTAGTAGCAGTGTGTGTAGCATGTGTATGTGGTGGTGTAACAAGCTTACTCATAACAAATGGTGAATCAATAGCAATAGAGGTGTTCAGAACCGTACCACTTCTTGTAGTGGATGGTAAAATATGAACCTTGCCATCACGAGACTTACCCATGATAGATGGATTGCAGCGAACAATAGTGATTCCAAGTGAACTTGATAAATAAAGCTATGCTCCCCGGCAACGGCCCCAGAAAATAGTCTTGATGATCCACAAGTATAGGGGGTGTATTGCAGTATTTTCGAGGGAAGTCAAACCCAATTTATTGATTCGACACAAGGGAGCCAAATAATATTTATAAGCCTTAACAACTGAGTTGTCAATTCAGCTGCACCTAGAAACAATCTTGCTCAGAGCAGTTTATCAGTAGCAACAGTTTTATGGTAGCAATAGTAAAGTAACAACAGAGTAATAGCAGTAGTAAAAGTAAATAGTAGTGACAGTAGCAGTAAACAGTAGGATTCGAGCACGGTAGGCATAGGGATGGAAGGACGGGCGTTGCATGGACAAGACAATTCACATGGCAAACAGACATAGGGCAATTGCAGATAAATAAGATAAAGCATCCAAGTACTAGATAATCATAGGCATGTGTTCCATATATAGTCATACGTGCTCGCAATGAGAACTTGCACAACATCTTTTGTCCTGCCAGCCCGTTTTCAGCGGGGCCTCAAGGGAACTACTGGCAATTAAGGTGCTCCTTTTAATAGAGCACCGGATCAAAGCATTAACACTCTGTGAACACATGTGATCCTCACATCAAAGCCATTCCCTCCGGTTATCCCGATTGTTGTCACTTCGGGGCCATTGGTTCCGGACAACAACGTGTGTTTACAACTTGTAGGTAAGCCCAAAAACAATACTATCATAATGAATCAATAACATGTTCAGATCTGAAATCATGGCACTCGGGCCCTAGTGACAAGCATTAAGCATAACAAGTTGCAACAAAGTGAAATAGCACTAATAAAAGATACTAGGCACCATGCCCTAACAATCTGATGCCATTACATGAACGATCTCATCCAATCCCTACCATCCCCATAGCCTACATCGGGGGTTACTCACTCATAGATGGGGAAACATAGATGGTCGATGGAGAAGCGATGGTGGCGATGATGGCGATGATCTCCTCCAATTCCCCGTCCCGGCAGGGTGCCAGAACAGAGTTTCTGGTGCTGTTTCGTGGAATCTAGTGGTGGCAGCGGAGCAGAACTCTTTCCCGGAAAACGTCGAACCCCCTGAGTTTTTAGGTCAGAAGGCAACTTATAGGCGAAGAGGGAGACAGAGGGGGTGTCTAGGGCGGCCAGACCACCCCCTAGCGCGGCCAGGCCCCAGCCCCACTCCGTCTCGTATTCTGGCTCCGTGAGTCTTCTGGTGAAATAGGATTTTTGGCATATTTTTCGGGATTTTTCCTGATAGTTGATTTCCTGCACAAAAACTAGACACCAAGGCAATTCTGCTGAAAACAGCGTCAGTCCGTGTTAGTTGCATCCAAATCACACAAGTTTAGAGGAAAAAAATAGCAAAAGTGTTCGGGAAAGTAGATACATTTTGGACGTATCAATGACCCAATTACTGAAGAAAGATAAGAAGTTCGAATGGATGGACAAATGTGAAGCAAGTTTTCAAGAACTCAACAAGAGATTGATTTCATCCCCAATTTTGATTATGCCAGATATCAAGAAGCCTTTTGATGTGTATTGTGATGCATCCAAGATTGGTCTCGGATGTGTGTTGATGCAAGAAGGCAAAATAATAGAATATTTGTCCCGACAACTAAAGCAACATGAGCAAAACTATCCTACCCATGATCTTGAACTAGCAGTTGTAGTTTCAGCTTTGAAGACATGGCGTCATTACCTTATGGGTAACCGCTGTGAGATTTATTCAGATCACAAGAGTTTGAAGTATATTTTCACCCAGAAGGAGCTGAATATGAGGCAAAGGATATGAATAGAGTTAATCAAGGATTATGACCTTGACATTCACTATCACCCCGGCAAGGCCAATGTGGTAGCGGATGCTCTTAGCAGATTACCGTGCCAATTGAACACCATGATCAAAGAAGCTCATCCAAGTTTGCATGAAGAGTTGGAGCAATTTAGAATAGAGCTAGTTAGCAAAGGATTTTTAGCTAGCATTGAACTTCAACCCATGTTGATCAGTCAGATCAAGGAAGCCCAGAAAGGAAATGCAAGTCTCGACGGAATCAAACGTCGTATCAGTACAGGTAAGGTACCTGGATTCACCGAAGATGAAGAAGAAGTTTTGTGGTACAAAGGACGTATCTGTGTGCCAGCAGATTCCGATCTGAAGCAAGTTATCTTGCAAGAAGCTCATGATACTCTTTATTCTATCCACCCTGGAGGAACAAAGATGTATCAGGATTTGAAGGAGCAACTTTTGTGGCACAAGATGAAGAGAGAAATCGGAAGCTACATCGCCAATTGTGATATGTCATAGAGTCAAAGAAGAACATCAGAGACCCGCAACACTGTTGCAACCATTGCAGATTCCAGAATGGAAATGGGATTCCATCGGAATGGACTTTATCACCGGTTTGCCTACTTCTAGTAGGGGAAATGACTCTATCTGGGTCATAGTTGATAGACTATCCAAGGTAGCCCATTTTATACCTGTCAGAACAACCTACCAGAGTTCGAAGCTAGCAGAGTTGTACATTTACCTCAAGATTTTGGCATAAAGTCCAAGAAGGATTTGGAACCAAGTTGAATTTTAGCACAGCTTATCACCCGCAGACTAATGGACAGACTGAAAGAGTCAACCAAATCTTAGAAGATATGTTGAGAGATTGTGTTTTGGAATATGGATCAAAATGGGAAGAGTTTCTTCCTTTCGTAGAATTCTCATACAACAACAGTTATCAAGCCAGTTTGCAAATGGCCCCCTTTGAGTTCTTATATGGAAGAAAGTGTTGTACCCCCTTGAATTGGTCGCAAGTAGGAGAGAGTCCGATTTTCGGACCCGACATCCTACGGGAAGCCAAAGAGAAGGTTCACAAAGTCCGTGAGCACCTCAAGACCGAGCAATCCAGATAGAAGAGTTATGCTGACAAGAGACATAGAGACTTGACCTTCAATGTCGGAGATTTTGTGTATCTCAAAGTGTCACCTTTGAAGGGAATGCAACGTTTTCAACTGAAAGGAAAGTTAGCCCCCAGATATATCGGACCCTTCAAGATCTTGAATCGCCGAGGAGAAGTATCTTATCAATTGGAACTGCTAGAGGAGATGTCCGCCATCCATGATGTGTTTCATATCTCGTTACTTCGCAAATTCCTAGAAGTTCTGGAGAAGACCGAAGTTTTCAAGAACATCGATCACCGAGCCATAGATATCAATAAGGATCTGACGTATGTGAAGTGCCCATTCGTATCTTGGAAGAAGCCTTCAGAACCACCCGGACCCGAAGTATCAAGTTTCTCAAGATCCAATGGAGCAACCACACCGAAGAAGAAGCTACTTGGGAACGAGAAGATTATATCAGGACTGAGTTTCCAGATCTCTTTAGTTCCTAGTTTTCTTTCTTAAAATCGCGGGACGAGATTTTGTTTAAGGAGGGAAGGTTTGTAACACCCCAAAACTTTAATCAAGGTTATCAACTTCTAATCACCCAATTTAGGGTTAACAAAAACTTTTATTAAAGAAAAGGCATATGAATGCATGTGTGTTTGCATTAGTGTAGATTTGATTGAAAATGCCATGCTTGTTTGTTCTAAATGTTATGAAATGGTTTAAAGGCGAATGCCACATCATCTAGACCATTTACAAACAAAATCCAAAGAGAAAGAAATCAAATAAGATTAAATAAGGCAAATGGTCGTTTTGACCATTTTAAACCACTAGGCCACTTTGGGTGTTCCTAGGAGGAGATTTCTAACAGAAACATTTCCAACTATTTTCCCCCCTTGCTAGACCATGTAAATATGTATCAAGGCCCACTTTATAAACTTACAAAAACATCTAGCAAATCAATTTAATGGACATTTGAAAATTGAATAAAGTGTATGTGTTAAGATCACACTTTTCTAAAAACCCACCAAATGAGTTCACCTTGACTTATCCCAGCAAACCTAGTCTCTCAAGCTTAATTCAAGATCACTCAAAAAATTTGAATCAAAAATTCAAAAGAAAGTTTCATGCGGCCATTTCATCAAACACTTGGCATGCACAGAATAAACACTAGCCTAGCTTCACTGTTTGGTATAGTGATCATCGACCATTTGGTCTCCAATTTAACCCTTGTCCCCTCTAAGCCTAACCCAGCCCTAGACCAGCTCCCCCTTAGCCATTGGCACAGTGGAGCGCTACCCATTCTTGGTCATAGCCGGCCGATAGTGGGCAGCACGCCAGGAGCCACGCCAGCCTCGCCCAAGATGCGCACCAGACACGCGAGCTCCTACCGCCACTCCCTGTCCACCCCGTGGTCAAAGCTCAACCCTAGACCACACTAGCACCGCCGCGCACCGCCTCCCTGCGCAGTGTCTAGAGCGCGCCAGTGCGCCGCGCCCGACCAGCTCGCACGCGCCGCACCTTGACCTCTCCTCGCGTGCATAGACCCGCCATGATAGCAGCACCCCGGTAGACACCCCCGTCCGCCGCCGCGTGGCCCGTAGCTCCCGTGCGCCGCCGCAAACATCTCTGCCTCCACCCAGAGCACAGCACGCGTCCGACCATTCCACGCCGCCCCATGCTGCGCCATTAAGTCCGTGAGAACCATTAGGGAGCACCGCACCATCCTACCCCCTCGCCCATGCCCTTAGCTCTCTGTGCCACCCTCGCCGGAGATGCCAGCCCGCACTATTCTGTCCCCTCATCGAGCTATAAAAGGAGTCCACCCCAGCCTTCAATCCTCACACCATTCAATTCCCCACTCCTCACAGCCACTCCCCCACCTCTTCCTGGAGCAAGGCGAGCACCACCGTGCCGGAATTGCGTCGGAGTCCACAACCACTGGAGGAGAAGGGCGTCATCGATTGCGACCACCCCGAGCCCTATTGTGACCGCGCCTCGCCTCGCCGTCGCCTACCACGTCGTTTGCCCCCATCGCCGAGCCTAGATGGAGCCCAGGTGAGCCCCGTAAGACCCCACTGCCGCGCTAGGTCTAGTTCCTCGCCGGAGCTGTTCGTCGTCGATGATGACTCTCGACCGTTAGATTAGAATTTAATCGCATGGCTCAGATTTGCCCATACCGTTTCACTTAGTTAGTTTAGCTGACTAGTGGGTCCACGCTGTCAGCAGCCCGCTGTGCCGTGGAGTGCCACTGGCCGGTCCGTTTAGCTTTCCCGCGCAGCCCAGGGAATTCAAATATGATTTTCCCTTTTTTAGTTTAAACTAGTTTCTGTCCACATTTCAAAAATCTATTCAGAGAGTTTCACTTAACCAAATTGCATGATTAAAATTTTGCTAGAAAGGAAATTAAATTATCTATCCAAGAACATTGGATTTAAGTCAATTGGAGTTAGAGATAAACTATAGTAAAAATAACAAGACAAAGACTTTTGCGAATTCAAACATTTTTCAAAAATCAACCATAATAGTTTTTGAGTTGATTACAACTCTCAAAAATCACATTTGATAATATCTATCTGAATATGTAAAAACATTTAGGTTTGTACGCAGTGACTTTGGGATAGTACCAAAATAATGCTATTAGGGCATTTCTAGTCACTTTAAATTGATTAAATAATAAACTTAAACTTTATAAAATGTGACCAACCCTTTAAATCACATTACCATGTATTAGAATATGTGGTGATGACATGTGTACACATGATCCCATATTCTATTTGGAGAATATTAAATCTTAATTAATTTCAATTAGTAGAAATTACGTTTCTCAAATAAAATAAATGAAACTAGTTCTTTAAATCATGTGATGATTGTGATGATGCTAGATCATAAAGTGTGTGCCTTAGGGTGCTTTATAGCAATAAATAAGTATTGTTTGTGATTGTGTACCCCGTATTCATTTATAGATGATAGTACCGACCAAGTCTACGAGGAGGAGGAGTTCTACCCCGAAGAAGACGAAGAAAACTTCAATCACTGCACCAATCAAGGCAAGCTAACACTTGCAAGTATTATACTTATGCAAGCCATCACTAGATACAAGTTAACCTAAGCAAGATGCATTAGGCATGCTTGGGTTATATTTTTTTTGATTCCTACCCATCCCAAGTTTTACTTGCAAACTTTACTTTCTTTTACTTTACTAAAGTTCTTTACTTTTTATATAGATAGCATAAAGAGTATAAAACTAGGCCTATCTAGTTACACTTAGATATCAGTCTATGGCATGAGATTGAAGATTAGTACCCCTCATTAGTGAACACTCTTAACCTTAGTGGCTAGTGCTAAGCATAAAACTTGATCACTTTAGATGGGAATACTTGGTGAAAATGATTATGAAAACCTTGGAATGATGAGTCATTCTATTGAAATGTTTTGACATGTGTTGAGAAACACAAATGGATTTGATGATGAAAATGTTGAGGCATGAGCCTTAGCCCTTTACAAAAACTGATGGTTGGGTTCAGATGCGATACCATTCCAATTCTACCGTACAACCACAATACCTGAATTGGGTAATGCTTAGCCGGAAGTTTATATGCATTAGTATGGGTTCCCTTGCGGGAGAGGTTTGAGCTGAGGCTACCTCTTGATGATGTCCACCTACGCAGTGCCCAGGATGGTAGATGGCCATGGCTGGGG
Organism: Avena eriantha; assembly: GCA_910589775.1. Classification (NCBI taxonomy): domain Eukaryota; kingdom Viridiplantae; phylum Streptophyta; class Magnoliopsida; order Poales; family Poaceae; genus Avena; species Avena eriantha. Next base: position 38,623,157 of record OU342744.1, read on the forward strand.
GGGCAAGCTCATAGGGGAGGTGCCTCTACTAGGGTGTGTAATTGAAAGGTTACGATTGATTATCCGCATACTAAGTATGATGATTCAGGGTTATCCCTGACGGATGTATCGAATTTTGTGGTGAAAGTGTACCACCTCTGCAGAGTCTCAAACTATTCGAATAGCCGCATCCACGGTCATGGACAGTTGGAGTGGCCATACTGTTCCATTGTCAGATGTTTTCAAAATGACTTGTGAAATGATTTGTGACTTTGACTTGACCACAACAGGATTGTGAACATGAAAACTAGTTTCCCACTTAGGTGATTTAGAACATTAAATTAGTTTTCTTTACATCTAAACTCAGCTTAAGATAAATCTAGCTTTTGCAAATAAACTTAGAGCTTAGTATTCCTACTAGAACTACCTTACTGGTTAGTGATAGTTTGCGAGTACTTAAAGAGTACTCATAGCTTTGTCCCTGGCTATTCCCGTGGCCAGACTATGAGGAGGACTATCTGGAAGATGGACAACAAGACGGCTACGACAACTAGGATCATCTCCCATCGCCAGCATTGCCTGTGACACTAAAGATGGAGCCCACTATTACGCTTTATTATTCCGCTGCTTTTTTGTATTAAGACTGTATCATGAGATCCTTTATTCGTGTAAAACCTTATTATGGTTTGTAAATGGATGATGTACTGTGATATCCAATCTGTTATGTCTCGCAAAAATGGTAATCCTAGGATTTCAAGGTATGGCATAACAGGTATCTAGGATTAAAAACCCGGGTGTTGACAGTGCGTATGGTGGACCCGTCGTTGTTTGCTAAAAAGATAGAACAGGTGAAATTTTTTGAAGGAAAACTTTGGGTTGTTCAATCGATGGTGGATGTTTCCCAATTGAAGACACGCCAGGCCCTCAGCCGCGAGGCTTTTTTCTTGGAGGAAATCTCCAGGGCAAGTGAAAAGCTATTGTGTAAGTATTCTTCCTCTTTCTTCGGTTGCTTTTTCTGGCTTGCAAGAAATTAATATTGTCTTCCTAGCTTGTAGGAATTTGATTGTGTGAGAGGGAGGAAACCCAACGTCTGCACAATCGAATTCAGGCTCTTGTTTCTGCCTCCCAAAGTTCTGATAAGGATTTTTGGACCGATCATCGCCGTGCCCATACTGTGGCGTTGCTTTAAGATCGCCTTTCAGAGTTGGAGCAATTTGTCGAGTGCTGTTGCAGATCCCTGGCTATCTTTTATAATGCCATCTTTCCTCGGGATCCTCAGCCTCAAACCTTGGCAGATTTAATGGCAAAGTTTTGACAAGGTGAAAGGATTCATCATTACGTGAAGCGTCAACTTGTCGCAGGTGCCAAGCTCGCGCTTTCATGGGTACATGCGCACCATCCAACGTTAGATCTGGATGTTGTATCTTCGGGTCTGCCTCCCCCTTCCGATGGCGACCTTGTTTATATGACGCCTCATTACGCTGTTGCTCGTAGACCCGCCATTTGGATTGTGCGAAGATGCAGCACTCCATAGGAATGTTATAGTCTAGGCATGTCGTAGTAGTCATTAGACAGAAAGAGGAGAAACTTAACATGTCTTGTTCCGAATTCCTGTGGTTGTCATTATGTTCCTTAGAGGCGCACGAAGAATTTTTTGTTAATTTTGAGATCTGGCTGCATGCTTGTGCAGCCTTGTACTTCATATACAAAATATTGTATCAGTATTTGTCAAAAAGGTCGTATGTTTTATACGAGATTTTGCTTGTATGTTGTATTCTCTTGTTTGAGGACCCGATGAACTAATGTTTGTTTGTCATAGAAGTTTGTATATCGTGGAATACTTTATTTATTTATTGATAAGCATGGATGGAAGTACATTGCGAGGGCGTGATCGCCTGGCCGTTGGCCTTTTATTGAATATAAAGTGCATCTAAGTGAATATTTTCTTTAGGAACTTCGGCTTCTATTCTTGGGGTTCTTCATCATGCTCCGCGTCGTGGTGCTCTCATCTTGTCAGTCAGTGGGTCTTCCTATGTGGGACCTATATTGGAGGCCACATAGGTTGCTTTTGTGAGACCATTGCGCGCTTGCTCTTCCGATGTTTTCTTTTTTCCAGTGTGCGCTTTGTGTATCGACTCCTCATCCGCTATTTTTAGCTGTCCAAGCTCTGCCTCCATCCCGAAAGATTTCGAGATTTTGTTGAATTCCTGATCGCAGATGTCCGCGCGACTAAAGCTTCCTTTGACTGTTATGACCCCGTTGGGGGCTGGCATTTTTAGCACTAGATATGCGTAGTGAGGTACTGCCATGAACCTAGCAAAAGCTAGTCGTCCCAGGATCACGTGGTACTAAGATGGCCAGTCCATGACTTCGAATTCTAGCTTTTCTCATCTGAAGTTATTCTTTAACCTGAAGACTACATCGAGATGGACTTTGCCCAATGGAATTTCGGCTTTTCCTGGAACTATCCTGTGGAAAGTTGTGTCTGTAGATACGAGATTCATCATGGACCAATTCATAGCCCGTAGAGTTTTAGCGTAAATCAGGTTGATGCTGCTTCCTGCTTCCAAGAAAACCTTACTCATGTCGAACCCGCCGATTTGTGCTTCTACTATTAGTGCTGACTGGCCTGGTTGAGGGACCCGTAATGGATGATTAGCTCTGCTGAAGGTAATTTCTTGTTTTGACCAATGAAGGTACTCCGGTGTAGGAGGTGGCTTTGTTACTGCCATGTTTACTTGCCTAGTAATCAGCTTCTGTGTTCTGTTAGAGGGTGGTCCCTTCTAGATCATTAACATTGCTCCTTTCAACCTGGGATATTTGTCGTCTTGATGTGCTGTGTTTTGCGGCTGCCCTGCTGGCGGATGCCCCTGTGGTGGCGGTGGCGCTCCGATGGCCAAAGCGCCAGGTGTGGTAGTGTAGCCTTGGTTTGATGCTTCGGGTGGCCTTGCGTTGCATAGTTCTTGCATTTTCAACAATGTTCGGCAGTCCTTTAGGAGATGATTTGATAGCCTTTTCCCTGTCGAGTAATTGAGTAGTGCATATTGCAGGGTCCTTCCAACATTTTTCCCGCTGACATAGGTGGGTCTCGATTCGTTAGCTAGTATCATTGCTGCAACTAGCTTCGACCGATACTGTCCCTATTGCCACGGTAACTGTTGTTGTAATCGTCACTTCGTCGGTTGTCCCCTCCAGAGAAACTTGCTGCAATGTAACTTGGTGTATGGTACCCATCATTGGTTTGCCGTCTATGATCATTATTGCGCCTATCTCTATCGTCTTCGGGTGAACGGGCTCTTTTGTTGTGTATTGTGTCCTCTCCATCAGCCCAACGATTGGCTATTTCCATCAGCTGTGAAATTTTCTTTGGCTTGGTTCGTCCTAATTCTTCAATAAACTCTTGTCGACGAAGCCCATCGTTGAAGGCGCCTATTTCTCTTTCGTCAGATATTGCTTCAGCCGAATTTTTTATGATGTTCCACCGTTGGACGAAAGCCCATATTGATTCTCCTGGCTTTTGCTTGCAGGATCGCAATTGCTCCAGAGACGTGGGTCGCTTGAATGTGGATTGGAAGTTTCTGATAAATTTGTCCTTAATATTATTCCAACTCCTGATAGAATCTTCGGGTAGTTGTCTTAGCCAAGAATGTGTCGCACCGGTTAGATACAGTTGCAAGCTTTGCATTGCAGTAGCTTTGGATCCGCCCTGTAACCTGACGGTTGCAAGATAATCCGTCAGCCAGGCTTCAGGTTCTTGGAGGCCATCGTACTTTTGACGATCTTGGGGTAACTTAAAATCTTTTGGTACTGGAGTCTTGCGAACCCATCGGGTAAAGTAACTGGCTCCGCATAGTTCTTGCTCTTCCTCGCTTTCACCGTCATGGTATCTTCGGGTGCTGCATTCTTCTCTGGATCAGTCGATCTGTCACTGGGTGATGTCATTTCTTGTGTCGTTTCATGATTTTGATTCTGAAAAGTGCACCCGATGTGGCGATCGTGATCGTCGGGTATGACCTCCTTGCCGAGGGCTATTGCGATAGCGCGGAGATCTATCGGGTTGCCATGTAGTTCCTTTATCTTCTTGTGCGAGAGATTCTCCTACCATGCCGAGATTCATCAGGGTGGAGCGGTGAAGGGCTGCACGAGGATCATCGGGTGTGGGCTATGTTGTAATTAGATATGTTTGTGTGGCCACACTAGTTGCCTGAGCTATTTTTGCCTTGATATTTCTAGCTTGGTCTATGGACATGAATGACATATCAAGGTCTCGGATTAGTCCGCTCCTCTCTTCTTCGGGAATATCCCGCAACCTAGACGTTCCTCTCCTTGGTGATGCTCCTCCTGTTATGATCCTTGATCCTCGAGTGGAGCTTAACCGTGCGTGTTGTAGGCTAGATTCGTCGGCTACCCTTTTCCTTTCATCAAGTTGCCTCTGCATTCTGAGTAGGTCTCTCTTTTTACGATGAAGCAGATATTGGTATGCCAATAGATCTTCGTGAGTGGCATCCGTTGTCATTGGAACCACACCCAAAATCGCTGCCCTTGCCTTCTCCCATGCACTGGCTGGTAAGCTGAGAGTTCACCTCTCGCCTCCGCACAGTTGTTCTTCTTCTCGATTTACACGGTTGACTATTGGGTCTCCCCCGTTTCCTCGGCTTCCTTCGTTGTCGTGACTTCCTACATTATGGCTTGAAAGAATATCATCGGGATTAAAAATTGGGTTACCGTTGGAGTCTCGTTGGGTCGTGGCGTCTCTGATGAGCACGCATACTTGGTGCTGAGTGATATATGGACTGGTGACATCATCATTTGCACCAAGGAAGACACTTCGGAAGAGCCAGTGAGGTCCATCAGTTTTTGTTCTGGGTAGATTTCTGCCATCCGAATTTCAAAGTCAATGCTTTCTCTACTTTCTTCGGGTTCCGAATTTGCTGGGCTTGCTTCGTGTGGTAGGGTTAACTGTGGATCTGATCCGAAGGAGAGATTGTCGTAAAGACCATCAAGATCCCCCATATCCATCTCAATTTGCTCGCTTTCGTCACCTGCTTGGATCTGTGCTGTGATTTCCATGGAGGATTCGATGGAAGATACTAGTACCTCCATAGGCATAGCTTTTTCCACCGACAGTTCTGATGTGATCAGGGCCAAAGGGTGCAATTCTCGCGGGTCGTCTACTTGGAAGTGGAAACTTCCGATGATCGGATCGGATCCGCCGTTGAAATTGGCGGGTAATAATACAGGGGTGTGTGGGAGTGGATCTGCTTTTGTCGAGTTGATGCTTGCCGGAGAGCAGTCCGCCGAATCCATGTTTCCAACGTTCAGGTTTCCCATAGATGGCACCAATTGTCAAGGAGTAACCTCGGCAATGTCCATAGTGATGGACTTAGGGTTTCGCGGAAAAGAGAATGCTGGGGATTTCGTCGGACGTCAGGAAAACAATGAAGTCAAAGTCGCCTAAATATTGGGAAAATCGCACTATTACAAGTTGTCTTCTAGATTTCTGCACCCTCGCTTGGGCTTCTCCCGTCCTATATATAATAGGTCAGGTCTCAAAGCTGTATGCGGATAGGTTTCATACACGCGTAATTACAATACCAACACAATGTCGGTTTCATAGTCTCTTTCCTAATACAATCAAAGCCTTTGTCGGTTGCTTTCTTGGGCTGTTATCTGAAACCTTTATGGGTCGTAAGCCTTCTACCCAATATAGGGCAGTGAATCATAGTCATCTGAGTAATCATACCTATGTCACTGGGCAAAGTACAACCATATGATCCAAAATATAGCTCAAGCTAAATCATCGGCGTTGCCCTCACCATCACCACCATCAGCAAGAGCACTCATAGGAGACTCATCTAGGGAAGATGCCGATGGAGCACTGCCAAGGAGTGCTTGCCTCCTCCTCTCCAATATGTCCGTGAGCATCATTGATGCAACTCCATTTGGATGGGAGTCATGTTGGAGGTGTCCAACATCATGATCTCCTTCTCCTCAGGAAGGAGCTCCTTAATTGCTTTAGCCTCCTTTATCTCGAGCCTCTTCTCCTCTAGCTCGGTCTTGTACTTGCCATCACTCCAGATTGCTTCCCACCTTGACTGCTTCATCATCTTCTTCTTCTCGTTCATCATCATCTTGATATCCAACGTCTTGTTTATCAACACCTCCTTTGACTTCACCATGTCATCAATCTTATCCCTCAATGAGGATGATTCGGCCTCTAGCTTGATCCTCTCCTTTGCCTTTTTGTTTCCTTCCAACTTATGCTTGTTCCTTCCTCCATCTTCCTCGTCAGTAGCATCATTCATATCCTTCATCTTGTCCTTCTTCGGGGCCACTTCTTGGTCTCTCAAAGTCCACTTTGGAATGTGCTCCAGCAACTTCCAACAATGGTGATGGGTGAAGGGTTTGTCCTTCGATCCCTTCATTGCCTTGTACCTCTCCCCCCGGCACACTATTCCTATAAACAATTAGGTGTTGATGGACTATAATTCGTAGCTCAACAAGGGGACCAACGATAATTTCAAAGATATGCATAATAATCTCACATATTCATTGGCATTAATACCAGTTGGAGGATTAAGACGCACTTGCGCCATGCACGAGGACCAACGGCTACAAGCCGGTTTGATGACATCCCAGTGGCCTTGTAGAGACCTATATGACCGATACACTAGTTGTGCAACACGAGGTATAAGTTGGAAGAACTTATCTTCGATGCGCTGCCAATAGTGCTTGTCGGTTTGGTCCGTGCCGGTCACAGCGTCGATGGACACTTGCGACCATGCCCGCACCAAGCAAACGTCATCGATATCGGTGTAGTTCATCACGCGTTTCTTCTTGGCCTTCATCCCTTGGACAACATCGAAGACTTCCTCCTTGATCTCCTCCAACTCAGGCTCCTTCTCTTCCTCGCTGCCCCCTCTATGTCGCCGCATGGCAGCTGGTTGGCCGTGATGTTGACCCCGGTCTCGTTCAGCATTTGCATGACAAATTTGGTGTCGCGTGGGGGTTGTAGATGCATAGTTTGCAGACATCAACATCGGGCGGTAGATGGAGATGACGATGGACTCGTGGAGGAAGACGATGGACATACCTTGGTGGCGCATCGGGCGGAACCTGGGACGTGAAGGGCGGCGAAGGGGGGTCACGGGCGGAACCTATGATGTGACGGGCGGGGAAGCTGCGACTGAGCGGTGCATGACCTGCTTCCACCAGATGCCTGACTTCTTGCCCCCGCACCGGTGCCCTTCTTGGCACGCGGGGGGGAGCTATGGCCAGCGACGCGCCGGTGTTCCCCGGTCGCTTCCTCGTCAGGGCTTTGTTAGCGGCAGGGTGGCTGGCTAGAGTGGTGGCGATGACAGAGAAAGCAGATCCAAATTGAGGGGCAGGGGATGGTCTGTAGTGGCGCGGCATCGGTAGTGGCTGGCGCAACCTCCGTGCAGTTCATCGGTTCAGTTCTGATGGACTGTGGTACCGGAGAGCGAGTCGTATAGGAGATCAACGGCGGCGTCAATGCGGAAGCGGGAAGGAGGGAGGTGAAATGTCATGTCCCGTGCAAACGGCTCTCGTGATACATGGCTCATTCAGTTCGGCCGTCTGCACTGAACATCTAGGGTTTCGCCGCTCAGTTTCTACGCGGACGGTAAACCGGAATACAGTTATGTCACCTTATACAGGGTTCACTAGAGCGACCGACTTTCACGCAAACGGAAAACAGATGGTCATTTTAAAGTTCCGGGCTGTTTACAGTCTTCGCTAGATGCTCTTATGCATGTTCCCACAAGATCCTGAAATATTGAGGCATCGATGAACATATCACTTTGACATGTCGTATTGGACGGAAATATGATATTTTAAAGTATTAAGAGTCATTATTATGATTTACCATGTACCTGGGAGAAAAGGCATTGCGAAAGGAGCGACAAAACGTTTAAAGAGCATCGGTACAGGCAGACTCTGCTCATACCGCGTGCTCGACCATGTGGCAGTTGTTTCGTATTGTCGAACACTCTAATCTCGCGTAGACGTATTTGATATCCATCATTCAAAGACACCAGAATACACATAAACCTCACCTCTGGAAGGAATCTGGTGGGGGAACTTGTAGAGGGCATCATTATTGTTGCTGCACAGATCATCAGAAGCCTACACATCATCCCCATCATCATCAACCGTCACATCTTCATTACCATCACCATTCCCATCTCATTTACCCCATCTTGTTGTAATTCCAATTACTATCGTGGATTTGCACCTGTTATAATTCATACACTTGTGTTCATTCCATATATCCATGATGATGTTGTTGATTACCTCCATGAGTGAGTTGTTTATCCTGTTCTTGGGGAGATGGAGAAACTCTAGAAATATTATGATATGCAATAAATATGATCTATAACTTTGGTTCATGATTATGTGTTTGTTTTCTCTCTAGATATAATATTTTCCTTCGGAACTAGAGAGGGAATTACCGCTGGGTACGTGGTTGTACATACGGTGCTAAGTGACATAACATGCTGGTGTGTTATTCATATGATCAAGGGGGATAAGGAGAGATTCACTAAGCTCATATCAATATCCATGGGGAAACCCTTAATTGTGAGGGATCAAAGTGGATTGCTTACGATCATCGTAGTGGTTATTAGGGATGAAATAACATATTTCTATGATTATTCATTTATGATCTCTCCCCACACATGTCATGAAGAAATACATAGTTTTATCCTAATCATGATTAGTACCAATACTAGAGGTGGATCCTATAATCCCCAAGAACGCTTCGTCCTTACTTGTATCTTTGTATCTTTGTTACCTTTTACATTGTGTTTGTCTGTTTGTTACTTTACTCTTTAGTCTTTACTTTACGCACAAAATAAACCTTTCTATACACTCTTACTTGAGATCAAGGGCAGCTTACAAGTATTTCTGGATAGATAGTGACAAGGGGCATTAAGACCTTAACAAAATAGCTCTCTATGGTTCGATACTCTTACTTTGAAAATATCTATATTGTGCATGTGCTCTTGCAGTCATCAAGATATTTTCTAGCATCGTTGCCGATGAGATAAGCGCTTTTGGTATTTTTTCATAGTTGCTAATTTAGTATTTTTTACTATAGCTATTTACTAGTTTCAAATAAACACCATGACCACACTCGGGCATATGAACATGATTGATGCAACTGAATACCTCAGGAGGTTTAATAGAGTGTGGTGACCTAGCACTCCACTGCATGTTGTAGATCTTGAGTTGTTGGCATAACACACATAGAACACCGTTCCATGAACATTACACCTACAAGAGTAGTACAATAGAAACATCGTAGGTCTAAGGTATAACTATATATTCATAGATCTTCATAGAATATCCTTGTAACTTTCATGACACAATGAGCTCGCCAAGTAAGTTCCTGTTCAAAACAAAATCCAGAAGAAGCAATTTGTAGTCTAGTCTAGCACTAGATCTACCTCTAGTTCTATCTCGGTAACTAAAGGCTGTCTATTTTTCCTTGAAAGCATATTCCCACAGACGACACCAATTGACGAGGGGTAACCTCGGCAATGCCCATGGTTATAGACTTAGAGTTTTGTGGAAAAGAGAATGCTGGGGATTTCGTCGGCTGATCAGACAAATAAGGGAGTCAAAATAGTCTGACTGTTGTGGAACCATGATTACAGATTGTTCAAGGCTTCGGTGCCTATCTGTTGGCTCCTCCCAGTCTATATATAATAGGCAGGGTCCCAAAGCCGTATACAGATAGGTTATAAGTTATAATTACAACGCTGATACAATGTCAATTTCTACTCTTTCCTTGATTGTCAAGACAAGCCTTCCGTCTGTCGGATGCTTCCTGAATCTTCTTTTACTCTTCATGGGATTTAAGGGCCGTAGGCCTTTATGTAACCAGAGTGACTAATCATAGGGACCCGATTGGTCATACCCATGTCAGTTCCTATATATGTTTAACTTGATCTCCACTAGCTTATTTTCTAAAAATGTTTTGCTTAGGATGTAAACATTTTGTTAAACCAAGACTTGATTCATATAATACTTTGTTAGTAGTAGATTTCAAATATTTACTTTCATATGGTTGCATTTGACCACATAGTGTTTATAGTAGCACTAAGTCATATGCATATACTATGTTGTAGATATGTTCGGAAAATAGTTTCATTTAGCCCTATTGGACAATTGAATCATTTCCGAACATTTTGCAAAAAAGTTTCATTTTAAAACCAACTCCTTAATTTAATAAAGTCCAAAATAGCATTTGAAAAAGGTAAGGCTTCATATTTTAATAACATTATTATAAACCTTTAAGATAATTTTTCCCTCAGGTCCTAATGGACAGGGTATTAAATATGAGCATTTTGCAAAAATAATCATTCCAAAATATTTTTAGAATTAAAGTTATGCCTATAATAGATAAATGGCGTATCTGAAATATTGTTCAATTGAAAAAGTTCAAATTTCAAATCTAATAGTGAGATATTGTGGTAATACTCATAAGGATTTTCGAAAGGTATTATTTGTAAATTTTGGACATACAAAATAATTACTATGATTTAAATAGCCTATATTACATTTAAAATGTTTAAAATAATTTGCTTCAGAAAAATACAAATTTTAATTCATAAATGTGTAGTTCACAATTTTCTGAATCCATGCATATATTTCATGTATTTTTAGGATTGATGATTTTCTAGGCATTTTACAAGATTATAGCACTTTCTGCCTATTTAAAATAAAAACAGAGAAACAAGTGGAGAAGGTCGCACACGTGGCGCTGACGTGGTGCCACACATTACTGACACGGCATGCTGACGGGCTCGCCACGCGGCTCGGCCCTATTGGGCGATACCGGTTTGGCCCGGGACAAATCTCTGTTGTCGGATCATCATAATTCAGACCCGCAGGATGTGGCCACGTCGACCAAGTCGTGGGTTGGCCGGTGTTGGCGCAGAAATGGCAGCGCGCGGCGGTGGTGCGACAGTAGGTGGTCACAGACGACGATGCAATGGGTTCCAAGAAGTGCGGAATCTACCTGGAGACACAGACGAGGTCGGAGAGCTCGGGTGTGTCGTCTACGTCGTAGTAGGTGGACGACAGTGGCATCGTCGATCTCTCGCCAGCGTAGCAGGTGCGATAGTGGCCTTCGGGTTCCTCTTGTAGTGGCGTCTCTGGTGCACCCTAGGAAGGGGAAAGGGTTAGGCGACATGCAAGAAGTAGGGGAGGAATACGATGCCAAAAAGGGATGGCTAGGTGCCTTTGTGTCGCTGAAATCCTGCAAAGACAGTGTCAGCAGTCGTGAACTTCGACGAGGAAAATTGGCGGTGTGGCGGCATTTCAGGGTGGAGGAAAAGGGGAAAGAGAGGGAAGACTCGGGGATTTATAGGGGTGGTCTTGGTCGAGGCTGGGGGAGGTTGAGGAAGTGAAGGAGCGACGACGTCGTGGTCGGTTCATGTAGGAGGTCGTGGGCGAGGTTGGGGTGTCGAGAGGTTGGGGAAGATGGGGTGGGTCCCGTGTGGAAGGGAAAGAGGGGAAGTAGGCCGGCGTTGGGGGGCTGGGTTGCGCTGTGCCGAGCGGGCGGTAGATAGGCAGGGCGGGGGAGAGAGGGAGTGGGCTGGCGCAAGGCTGGGCTAGGCTGGCCGAGTTGGCTGGCTGGTTTCTTTTTTTCTTTTTCCTTTTATTTTTTATAATTTCTTTTGTAATTTTAGTTTCCTAAATTCAAATTGGGTAATTCCAAGTTCTATAATTTTTTAAAATCAAAACACACCACATAATCTCTACAAAAATAAACGTTTACTCCAAGGAAAATTTCCATAATGCCATTAGCACTTAATGCCCTATGGCTAATATGGAGATATGCAAAATAGGGTTTTAGGAAAGTTATTTTCAAAACTAAAAAATATTAAATATTATAATTATGATTTTGTAAATATGTTTTAAGATCACCTTAGAAAAAGCATATGGCAACAAAAGGCCCCAAAATAGTTTTAACAAAATGCTTTATTTATTTCCTTTTAGAAACAAGTGTTTTCAAAATGAAAATAGAATTAATATTCTATTGTACAAATAACCCTTTTATAAAAGCACCCTTTTGTTTACCCATTGCCATTAGGGCTTTATGGAAAATCTTGAAAGTTAAAGTATGATTTTACTATATTTGGCTCAAAACAAAACAATTAACAAAAATGGGGAAACAAAATTTAAACTAGGAATGTTTTATAAATATTTTCATAAGCCAAATATTTATATTAGGGTTTGGTTTATGCAAGAAGGGTTTTGTAGAGAATCTATTTTTGACAAAAGGTTTTAGGTTCATAAAATCAATTTTAAAAGCTTTTGTTTACCCAAAAACAAAATAATCATTGAAGAGTTTTGAAAAATTGTTTTTCCCTATCCACTTGTGTCAAAATCTTTAGTTTAGAAATAGGATTTGCTTTATTTTCATAAACTTTGAAAAGTTTCTTGTCTTTTGCAAATTCGATTAAGGGAAAAGGAAAAAAGTTAGCAACTATTTAAATACTTTTATTTCATTTTTAACGTACCGAAATTTGAAAAGTTTTGGGATGTTACAACCTTGTTGCAAAAGCATCTTCATAAGCAAGAAATATAGTGTTTATTCCTACTTATGTGACTAAGATATACTCCCTCCGTCTAGAAATAACTGACTTGAATTTGTCTAGATTTGAATGTATCTAGACGCATTTTAGTGTATAGGTATATTCGAATTTAGGCAAACCTAAGTCAGTTATTTCTGGACAGAGGGAGTAGTTGCGTGCAAATCTATAATCTGAATTATAATTTGTGAGTGCTGGTCATCTCTCACTTGCTCCATAGTGACTAATGTATCTGTACAATGTGCTTCCTCAGCAGCTTGGCTGCTGGGACCTGGGAGGCAGTGGAGCTGGGTCTGCGCTGCTAGCAGGGTTTCGGGAGAAAACTGCTACTTAGCATCAAGCTGCAATACTCTTAGACGCATACCGGAGGCCATCTCCTGGGTACGTACCAATCTACTGATGGACGCCTTTGCTCACCGGCCTGTCCTAATGCCCGTCAGAGGAGAACATCATGCCTGACAGGAGTTACTAATCCTACAAGATGGAGTTATGTGCCTACTGAGCCAGTACGTAGTGAATCAAGAGGTGCGCCAGTCTCCTGCTCCTGATCTCAGAGAACACTGCTTGGTGGGGCAGCCCACATCTAGCCAACCAGTCCGTCGCAAAACATCTTTTCTTGGCCACCTTAGAACTTACAGGTCATTAGAGCCCGGGATCTCAAAATTAATGGTGTCACTCGTCGGGTCGACAATTTGCGGTTTGAAGGAAGACACTTCACCACACCCAACGGAAGGCGTCATCGCCCTCTATGAGCTCCACAACCTTCCATGGAGGTGTACTTCGGCGTTCCCCTCTCCCACAAACTTAGAAACCGAAAACACAAGGATTGGGAGATCACAAGGATTGGGAGATTCCCCTTCGGTATTCCCCTTCGGTTCAGAATGCAACATCTATCATTCTGGAGAAGACGGTATACTTATATATTCCAAAGCTAACGTGCATTCCTCCGTAGCTTTTAGGACTGTCAAACAAAGCTACTAGAATATTATTGATTAAGCTAGTACTTGTATTAAAGGGCGCAACATTGCATAACCTATATTTGACATTCACAACACCTCATAACTGAATTTAGTTAAAGATCTCATTTAGTTAAGAGTGTTTCATCCACAGGAGACGAGTAAGCATAACATGGAGAAAACCTACCATGGAAGCTATCAACTGATTTTCTCCACCAGCATCCATCGATTATACAAGCACACTGATATTAGGAACTAATCTATTTGCACCTTCTCAAATTCTTTGAAAAGATGCAAAACCGACAGAGAGAAACCAACAATAGCATCATCATCATCATCATGTCAGACAGACAGATACCTGCTTCGTCAAAATTCAGACCTCTACACCATTTCTTCAGCAGCAAAGCAAATAAAAAGCAGATCAAACACCTCGCATCAGCCACGGCAATCTAGCTATATGTGCGCGCCGATGAGGCGGATTTTGGTAGCTGATCTTTTTTGGAGAATGGAAACTTTACTCACTTTGCTCCCCGATATCGATATAGGATTATATATATACTTGTCATCCTACTCTACGATAATCTCAGGCAGTTTGAGCATGTTGTGGCTGCAGCAGCTGCGCACCCTAGTCCTGCAACACCGGCGGACCACTCCGGTGCGACCAACCTGCCAGCTTGAACAAATGTCTTTACCTTTGCTTTCACAGGAGGTACTGCTCACTGTGCTGTGACAGTTTCCTTTGCTGCAGTCGGTCAGAGCCGGGATGTGGTCTTGCACCTTTGGGTGATGTCCACACCCTTCATCTTTGTGTTTGTCGTGGTGGTGTCCGCATTGGCCTTGCTGCTCATGGTGAACAGGCGGTGCGCTGTCGATCGATATGGAGTGCTCCTGGATTGAATCAGCTGCACTCTCGGCATGCTTATGATCATGGCAGGAGAGCGTATCAGCAGAATGCAATGTTTGCTGTTCATCACAGCAATGATGTGTATGTTCCTTGTCATGGTCATGGCAAGCATGCTCAGTGGCACAAATCAAGCTGATTGGTTCTTCACAGTGCTTGTGATCATGGCAACCATGCTCATCCGTTGAATGTGAACTCTTGGATTCTTCGCAGTGGCTATGCTCATGGCCATGGCAAGCAAGCTTGTTGGTAGAATGCAGACCACTTGGTTCTTCATGGTGGCTATTCTCATGGTCATGGCAATCATGCTTGTTTGCGGCAGAGTGCAGGTTGGTCGGCTCTTTGCAATGGTTATGGCCATGACCATGGGAAACATGATTGCTTGTGACTATCTGGTTGCTCGACTCTTTGCAGTGGTTATGGCCATGGCTATGATCATGGCAACCATGCTTGTCTGCAGAGTGCAGGTTCCCTGGCTCTTTGTGGTGGTCATGCTCATGGTGATGATCATGGCAAGCATGCTTACCTGTGGATGAATCTACGCAGCTTGCTGTTGACCTATGCTCATGGTGATGGCCATCTGAGCAGTGGTGGGAAGTGCCATGCTTCTTTGAGTGAGATCCATGATGAGAAGAACATTTCTTCGGCGCCTTTCCACTGCCTTTTTCCCTCAGCAACAGCATGCTGTACATGATCACCAGCAAGCATGTACCGACATCAGCAAGTACTGCTGCCCAAATAAGTGGATGCCCGGCAAACGCAAGTGTCACGATTGCAAGCTTTGTAATCACCGAGAAGACAATGTTTGTGATGATAGTCCAGCGTGTCCTCCTTGCCAACTTGATAGCCTTGGGAATCCTGCGGATGTCATTCGACATCAGAGTAATGTGGCTCGTCTCCATTGCAACGGCTGAACCTGATACGCCCATGGAGATTCCAACATCGGCCTTAGCCAAGGCCGGGGCATCATTCATGCCATCACCAATCATCAGTGTAGGTCCATCTTTTGCCTTCAGTTCATCAACAATTCTCACTTTGTCTTCTGGCAAAAGTTCAGAGTGGACTTCTGCAAGGAGGTTTCCAAGCTGCCAGAAAGGTAACAGAAGCAGCAAAATTAGAATCGGTTGTACTTGGATCCACTAGAAAAAGAAAGGACACGGCAATATGATGAGAACATATTTTCTGAAAATTGGTTTACCTGGTTCTGTGCAAATGTGGCAGCACCATTACTATCGCCGGTAAGCATCACGGACTTGATGCCCATTGATCTCAACTCCTTGATGGCTTCAGCTGATCCAGTTCGGCAAGAATCCGAAAGACTGAATACGCCAATCAATTCCTTGTTGCAGGCCACGTATCCAATGGTAACTCCTTTCATATCTCTTATGTCTGGAACTAGAGCATAACAAGGAAATTTGCACACGATCATTTAATGGCTCCATATTTTAACAGAAATCGTGTTTTGAACCTTTGATGAAACAAAATAAAAGAATGAAGCAAAAACATATATTTTTTACAGTAACTTCATGTTAACTAGCAGCAGAATGTCGTTAACACTCTAACATACTTCGGAAATGAATAAATGATGATACCACATGTCACCAACCTGTTTGACATGAAGCCCTTGACAAGATCCTTTTGTTCCCAACATATACACCCTCTCCATCAATTTCACCATAAATCCCCTCACCAGGATATATTTGAAATTCGGTGACATTTTCTGATTTCGGCTCAACGGAGTTAAAATGAGCATAATCAACAAGAGCAGATGCCATTGGGTGGCTTGACCTGCTCTCAATACTTGAGACCCTGTAACAGGCAGGAGATTAAATAAAGACACTACAAGAAGATTGAAGCCCATATTGTCATCGAAGAAGTTTGTGTAGTGTGGTATCTGCAAGGAAACGACACTCACCAGTAAAGAAGTTGTTGCTTCGGAACACGCTCGTCGGCTGTCTGAAACTCCTCGACAGAGAACTCTCCTCTGGTAATTGTACCAGTTTTGTCAAAGGCAACAACTTTGATATTGGCCAAGGATTCAAGGACATCCCCTCCTTTGATGAGAAGCCCTGTCCTCGCGGCTCTCAGTAGAGCGCAGAAGGTGGCAACAGGTGTCGACAGCACTAGAGCGCATGGGCAAGCACTCACAAGGAGAACTAGGGCCAGGTTGAACCAGTGTTTGAGGTTGTGTGCTCTGACTATCACAGGGATCAGCGCTACTGCTCCAGACATGATAACAACAGCTGCAAGGCACAATCAAAGATAACAGTAAGAAAAACACCTGATCCAAAATTTTCAATGACTGACGTTTGGCAACAGGTCTAGTCTCCTCTGTTTAAATTACCAGGTGTGTAGTACTTAGCACAGGTATCGATCAGCCTCTGCGTACTGGATCTACTGTTTTGGGCTTCTTCGACAAGCCTTGCCATTTTTGCCACCGCAGAGTTGTCAGCCATAGCAATTGTCCTCACAGCAATGTAACCTGATATATCACCAATACAGAATGAACACAATATCAGAGATCTGTGGTGTATTTTAGGCATCTCAGCGATGTAAATTCTGATGTCTATGTAGTGTGCATTACCATCTATGTTGAGGGTACCAGCCCAGACCTGGGAGTCTGCCTGCTTGGAAACCGGGAAGGACTCCCCGGTGAGAGTGCTCTCATCAATCTCACTCCGTCCATCGACGACAACACCGTCAATCGGCACTACTTCCCCTGCCTTGACAGCTATTATTGTATTGACCTTCACATCCTGGCAAGCAACCACTTGCCCAGTCTCTGCTAGAACAGCATTTTGTGGTGCCATGCTCATAAGTGCCGACATCCCATCAGTGGCCTACATGTCAAAGGATTATTTGATCAGAATTCTACTGAGACAAAGTAGTCAAAAGAAACTATTGTCCGTATAGACATAGGTGTTGATTAGTGTTGCTTTTTTAGAAGACAATACTTTCAGTAGTTGCATTCTAATCATCTTCTTTTCCTCTTTTTTTTTTGCTTGTTTCACTTATTTCCTTAATCTGCTTTACACCTAAGTATGAGTGTATACGCATGTTCCAGTCCACTAGATATAAAGTTCATTGATCTCTTGGCTGAGAATTGACAGGCAGGGTATGCGAAAAGGGTGTTACAATTAGCGATATGGACTTGACTCTGATCCAACCTACTACGCCCAGAATGGCAGACCAAAATCTGTTCATAAGGCCACCAATGGGTCTAGTGCACATCAAAATCAACATGCCTCGTTATACTGCATTAGTATGAATGAAATGTGTGGTCCTATCTGTCACATGTAAAAAAAATGCATTTCCTGGTAAGTGGGATTATGAAATGACCTCAGCAATCCTACAAATATTTTCCATTTTAACTTAAAGATGCCGTGAAAATTCTGATCTTATAGGTGAAAGAAATTTAAGAGAGGGACAGACCTTGCGGCTCGCCCTGGTCTCCAGCCATTCGGCTGTGGTAAAAAGGAAGACAATGAACCCAGCCTCAGAATAGTCCTTCAGAGCTATTGCCCCAGCAACTGCAAAGGAAACAATTAAGACGTGTGAGCTCACCATCTATCTCCTGCCAAAATTGTCATGATCTGTGGGATGGCAGAGCATCTATAAGGAAATGGTAGTAAATATGTGATGATGACAAGATAGCAGCTTTGTAAATGAGGAGATACTGCCAAAATGAGCAATTGCAATTGCTAAATGAACTGAGGACTACATATACATATATAACTGTTTTACGAGAAAGTGATGACTATATACGCAGACTGCCAAATTTCATAGACACAACTCTCTTTTTATACATTATTACTACAAATAGAAACTCAGATTCCTTTCAGTTTATCTCCTATTTTTATAGCTTAGTCCCCACCAGAAGATTTGAGATTCTGGCACATTTAATCTCCTGATCTGAATAGACAGTTTGTTCTGGCATAGCACTGGACAAAAAAAAAACCTGTCCACATTTGCTGATTCTTTCCCGAAACTGAGCTATCTTGACAGCAACTAAAACCAAAACTCAATAAAGAGTGATTCGAGCAAAGTGTTGCTTATTCAAAGTGGAATCCGATACCACATCTGATAGGCAACATCGTCACATGGAGGAAGGAATCACATATCTGTTCACTTAGCACAAATATAAAGCATCAAAGCAACCTATGAACTTTAATACAGTGGAAAGTGGGGGGCCCTCCAGCGCAAAAATAAAAGAAAAAAATTGAGCAAATGAGACATGGAACTTTTAGTATCTTTTAAGTGCCAGGGTCTGTTATGCCCTTCCACTAATTAAGCACCCACCATGCATATTGGTCATATGAAAACAACTTGTCTTGACCCCGTATTTTGGGCGACCCTTTTGGCGCATTGGCAGAAATACTGACAGCAGCATTAATAATTTCGTTCCTTGGTGTTGTCAGCACCTTATAAGAACGCGCAGGATTATGACACAGATGTATTTAGAATATAGGTCGCAGTGAACTTTTTGAAAGGACTTACTTATTTATCTTTTCTAATGCAGTAGCAGTTACTTTCAATAATTTTTTAATTCGGATGTAAACACAAAACCTCACCATAATTGGTAAGAGTTTCCTTATGTAACTAAATTACACAGTTTTGTGCAATACAGTTCGGCAATAAGCTCTGCAACTGGCTAGCCTTTTTTTCCGAAAATGAGGAATACCAACTGGCTAGCCTATTTGGGTGGTCCCAAGGATTTATGAATTTATGGATAATATTATAAGTAACTCTGCCAAATGCCAATACGAACATGGACATAAAAAAAAGCCAAGTCTTATTTTTCATTTAGTGAAACTCTTATTATTTTTTACAGTCTGATTTTGTTTTTATTTAGTATCCAATAAATCTTCTATTGGAATGCAAAAAAAAATCTCACCAAAATTAGTACTCCCTCTGTCTCGAAATAGATGTAGCAAGTTTGTCAAAATTTTGATACATCTATTTTGAGACGGATGGAGGGAGTAAGAGTTTCATTATGTAACTAAATAAACCTGACGGTTTAATGCAACGCAGTTAGGCAATTATAACAAGCTGGGAAATGCTGGAGTACTATGAATAGACAGAAAAGAAAAGGCTAGCCAGGTCACATGAAACATGTGTTGCGTGCGTGGGGAGAACTGCGAATCGCATGGAAGAAATTGATTTGAACTCTTTAGGTATTACTGTAGGTATTGGGTACCTGCGATGAGCATGAGTATGTTGACGTCGAGTGTGAGCCTCCGGGCGGCGGCGACGCTCCTGAGGAGGATGGGCGGCAGGCCGGCGGCGGTCCCTGCCACGGCGAACCACTTGAGCGGCGGCCAGAAGTGCTCGAAGAGGGAGACCACCAGCAGCGCGCCGCAGATGAGCACGTACGGGCTCGGCCACTTGTTGGCGATCTTCTGGCCCGCGCCGCCGTAGGCCCGCACCGACGCCTCCAGCCTCGCCTGGTTCAGCGCCTTCACTGGAAAAAAAAAGACAGAAAATATCAGTCCTCTGCAGTTGCTGAAACTCCGACGGTTTCCGATCTGTTGGGTGAACATTTTACGCGAGGAGGAGGAAGAAGAAGGGGAAAGATTAATTTGGCAAAAAAAATACTAACAAAAGTTCAGAAATAGCCAAGGACAGGGAACGAGAGAGTATAAAATTCAGAGAGAACAAAGGACAGAGGTCAAAATAAACGATACTCCTATACTTCCCGTGGATCGAAATATTCTTGTGGATTGCTTGGATAAGTAATAATAATTATTGTATGTTAAAAAAGGTTAAAAAACCCATCATCCAGAAGTAGAAGCAAAGAACGGCAGCAACGACGGCGAAGTCAGTTCACGGCGGCATGAGGAATTTATGAGCGGCGGAGGGCAGGCAGCGCGTTCCTATCGACAGAGACTCCGGATTTATCCGGGGAGCAGAGACCATGGTCTCTGTTCTAGTCCAAGCAAGTCCTACTGTGTCCTGTACTCCGGTCAAAAATCCAGTCCCGGGCACGGACGAAAAGTCGATCAACAGCGAAAGCAAGAATCCACCTGAAGACCACAGAGTGAAATCCGGACGAGGAATTCACCACCACAGAGACGAGCAGGCGATCAAAAACAGACAAGAATCATTATTCCTGGTGGTGCCCGTGCCGCGAGAGGAATCTGGAGGGAAAGCAACAGCGGGGGAAGGAATCGGCGACCGCGTCGCGTCGGTGATTCGGCTTACCGATTTGAAGCTGGGAGATGGCGGCGGCGTCGTGCAGGACGATGACGGTCCTGGACGGCACGACGACGGAGACGGTGTGCACGCCGGGGAGCGGCTGCAGGAGCTTCTCCACGAGCGGCACCTCCGACGGGCAGCAGATCCCCAGCACGTCGAAGTAGCTCTTCTCCAGCCTGCCCTCGGCCGGCGCCGTGTCGCCCATCTTGGTACCAACTGCCCTTCTTGGCACTGCTCTCTCCGTCGTCTTGGTGTGTCTTTCTTTCTTTCTAGAATCCAAGCCCAAGGCCTGCAATGTGAGGAGACGGCCAAGAAGAGTGTGAGTCCGCTAGCCAGCAAGCAGCAGCAAGGCAATCTTGGCGTGCCGGCTAACTCGGTCGGCGGTAGTAGGTTCGTCAATCCAAAAATAAAAATAAAAATCTGACGAGGTCAGTTCGGCCGCCATTATTAACCTACTACTGCTACTCTGCCCCGGCCCCTCCCTCCGCGAACGTACCTCGTGATCGACGGAACAAGGGAAGAAGACGCAGCGCGGCCCGGCGAAGGAAGTGGGGAGGAGGGCCGGAGTATTTATTTCGCGCAGGCTGGGCAGGGGTTCACGCGGGGAGCAGTGGAGGACAGGGACCTGGACGAGACGAAACGAGACGGGAGACAGCGACAGCGGCGTGGAGGTCGGTCCGGATTGGAGGAGGGTGACGGAGCGAGCACTGGGATCCGGGGACGAATCAGATGTGAGATCAGATGTCGGTTGTGGGTTCGGACTAGACACGCCGATTCCACCCAAACTGTTGGAGACACACGTAGGAGGGAGGGAGGGAGACGCGTGACGAACACAGCAACGGTCGATGAGGGCATGGGGGAAAGGTGAGCAAAAAAGGAAGATTGGTGATGAGGAGGATAAGGCTTTTGTGGGAAACTAGTAGTAGTCCATTAACTCCACATTTATCATCGTCGATTAACTTCTTCTCATATGAACGCGTATTCCATTTGTTTACGTTGGTGGCCTTTTTCCGTTTCAAGCACGACGTCTAACCGCTCCTTTCCATTTTCATGTCCAAAGAGAAAAAAAAACTCTTTGTTACCTTAGAAAATGGGGTAGTTTTTGACGTCAGTAAGGCAGAGGTTTGGTCTCGATCCCCGTCTTCCCCGCCGGTCCATCTCACTAAAACACGGACCGTCATATTCTTACCATGTTTGTAACATTATCAGACATTTCTTCTCGATGTGTATCATAATCATGAAAAAGACCACTAACTCCACATTTATCATCATCGATTAACTTCTTCTCTATGAACGCGTATTCCATTTGTTTACGTCCGCGGCCTCTTTCCGTTTCAAGCACAACGTCCAACCGCTCCTTTCCATTTTCATGTCCAAAGGGAAAAAAAGCTCTTTGTTACCTTAGAAAATGGGGTAGTTTTCGACGTCGGTGAGGCGGAGGTTGGTCCCAATCGCCGTATTCCCCGCCGGTCGATCTCACTTAAACACGGACCGTCATATTTTTACCATGTTTGTAACATTATCACGACGTTTTTTCTCGATGTGTATCATAATCATGAAAAAGACGACCCAATGTTTTCATAAATACCATTGCACCAACACCATTGTGACGGTTTTCACTTGTGTATCAGAACCATGCAAAACGACGGTCACAACATTTCAAAAACACACCATTGCAAAAAAATGTGCACGATAAATCCCCTTTGTTGTAGTAGAAAATCTTTCAGAAACATGCATACACAACACAAGAAGACAATGTTTAGAGCAGACGTGAAAAACACACGCGGCGTGAACATAGCATTTACAATAGACAACCAGAATCGCCCAAGTGTGGCCGTAACCAGAGTCGCAACATACTAATTGCTAGATCTTTTATAATGTTTATAAAAAATAAAACAGTGATTAGAAATTTAGCTCAATGCTCTTTTGCCGACAAAAACGTACTGTCTCGTTTAGAAAATCCATGAACTTATAGAGTCATAATGTAACAGGTTGATAACATCACAATATGTGGGGTTCTCCATGGTTTACCTGTAGAGTAGCTGAAGTCTAAGCAATACTCATATAGAGTAGCTGCGGAGTAGTATATCTTATATACACCTAGTGCATGTACAAATCTTGTAGATATTGTTATACATTAATGCCAAAAATTTATTTATCGAGAGTCATCTCTTTATAAAAACTCATATACATATTTTTAGAGACAAATAAAGAAAACTGGTAATCAATATATCACATCCGAGTGTGTGTCTCTAGCATAACCATGTCAATTGTTTAATGCGATTCGGAGTAAGATAAAAATATACCTATAAGTATATTATACTGAATTCTTTTACCTCGCTATAGAATAAAATATGGTATTTTTATTGATAGATTGTTTGATATTATATAGATAACAATTCTTTGGTAGCAACATTAATATCTAAAATGTCCTTGTTAAGGTACAATTGTTTCACAAAATTCTCATATTTATGAATAAAAACATTTTGGTGTAGAAAATGTTTAGGTTATTTAATTTGAGATGTTCAATATACATCATGATGGGTTTCACCGTGACTATGCTTAAACTAATAATTTTCTTTTATTCTACTAATTATTTATACCCATTGATGTATCACAATGCACTTGAGGATGTTAGTATCATTAAATATTTATAGAAGGAGATGTCTGGAGTTCAAGATTACAATTTAGGGGTAAGCGGACGAAAAAATCTAGATTGTATGAAGTGTAAATTACTAGTATGTCCTCATTTCCTGGCATAAGAAGCTACTCCGAGTGGTAGTCAAAATCCAAACGGAGCTCGGGTTACACGGAGCGTGATTTTTTACAAAATTTGAAGATACCATCTTACACATAAAAAACATTCTTAAAAAAAGGCATACACGTACATATAGATGTCCATTATGTATATCTAAATTTTTCATGAAAATATATTATGAATATCTAAATTTTCATGAAAAAAAAGCATACACTTTTTAACCAAAGTCTAGAAAAACATCCCTATGCCTGTGAAAAGAATCGAAACGTTTTAAACTTCAAAGTTCAAGATGGGAATGGGCCGGGTCGGCCCGCTGGGTCACTGACCCGGCCCAAAAATTCGAGGTCATTGGGGCGCACGGGTCGGACCTGGATATTTTTTGGGCCAACGGAGCCGGCTTCGACTGACCCAATGGGTCGACGGGGTCGACCCAATTTCCCCTCAGTGCCTCACATAGCACGCGAGGTCGCGAGCAGCTAGGCTACGAACAACTCGACGCTTGCCCTAGTTGGCGTGGCGCCCCAGCCGCTGCCCCGGCGGCTGCCCAAACCCCTCCCCACCTCGGCCATCTCAGCCGCCGACGGCGCCTTCAGATCCCGATCGCCTTCCAGTTCCCGGTCTTCGTCCCATTCTCAGTCGCCGTCTCTGTCCTGGACTGTCTCCGGCCATCGCCTCGTCCGCCGCATAGCTCGGCAGCTCGGCGTAGTCCCGGTGGCTCGTCCTACTACAAGATCATGCTCCCTCTGATCCTCCTCCTCCACGGTTAGTGTCCAATCGTCTCTAATGCAAATTTGTGCTCTGTTCGTCAGGGATTGTTCTGTTCGAGTTCTTGACGGTGATGTAGATTTCTGCTCTGTAGATTTCAAGATTCTTGGTTAGTGTAAATTTTAGATTCTTGGTTAGTGCAGATGATGTAGGCTCTAGATTCTTAGTGCTCAAAAATATATATGGACTTATTCTTGTCAAGAATTTCTAGGCATGGACTGCACATCCTCTTACATCTTCAGTCCACATAACAGAAAATAGATTGCTGACACACATTCACTCCCCATGAATATTCAATACTTGTACCTCCTATACTCTGACCGTTGGCTTTGGCCAGTACAACAATTTAATTTAGCCTTCTTGTATATTCAAACGACTATAACTTGTAGTGTACTTAATACTGAACCATGTCTTATGAATGTCGACAACGACAGTAGGAAACAATCTTGACCAAAGGAACAAATCTTGACCAAAGGAACAAATCTTGACCAAAGAAACAATCTTATGAATGACTATAACTTGACTATTACTTGTAGTGCCGATTATGCTGCAAACCTGAAATGCAATTTGGAAATCAGAGTGGGGTACTTTTGGAAATCTGTGTCCTGATGTATGTGACTGATATTTTGATGGCATATATTTTTAGTTGAGGCTCTCTAATGTTCCTTTTCTCATCAAGCGAACCAAAGTGGTAGATCGTTGTTGATATCCGGTGTAATGAAGAGAAGGGCTCCACCACCCCTAGGGTTGTCTCCTTCTTCGATAAGCATTTGTAGAGCTTATCATGGTGAGCATTATTTCTGTTTCTTTTCTAGGGATGCAACTTAATAGTTGATAAGTTCTCATTTCATTGCAATGTTTTCAGTAGGGCGTTCACGTGATACTCAAATGGTGGATTTGGAAGAAGATGTTGACGATCAAGAAGATATGGACTATGAAGAAGATGAGGATGAGGACGAAGGAGAAGAAGAAGAAGAAGCAGATGATGATTTTGCTGATGAAGATGAAGGAGTTGAGGATGTTGACACGGGAACATTTTCTGAACCGGGAAGAAGATTTTTGTCCAAAGTGTGGAAAGAATATGAGCCCATGCGTGATGATGGCATAGTTGTTGCTGTTGAGTGAAAGCATTGTGAAACGAAGATATGTGCTGAGCGTAAACATGGAACAAGCTCATTGCGCAAACATTTGAAGAGGTGCAAGGAACGGAAGAAGGCTCTCAGAGTTGCTGGCCAGCTAAGTGCTTCAATCATGAGCCCGGATGGAGTTGCCATAGGGCATTGGTCCTTTAATCAGGCATTGGCACGTAGAGAACTCATGAGCATGATTGTTTTGCATGAGTTGACATTCTCATTGGTGGAGTATGACGGCTTCCGAAGATTTGTGTCTAGTCTAAATCCAAGTTTCAAGTTTGTCTGTTGAAAAACAATGAAGAATGGTTGTGTGAAAGCATTCAAGGAAGAGAAGCGCATCATACAAGGGATGTTCAGAAACTCTAAATCAAAGATATCTTTGACTTCAGACATGTGGACATCCAATGAAACAGCGGGGTACATCTGCATTACTGCCCATTTTATTGATGAGGATTGGAAGCCGCAGAAGAGGATAGTAAAATTCACTGCTATGGAGACGCCCCACACGGGAGTTGCAATGTTCAATGTCATGGTGAATTTTGTAAGGGAGTGGCACATAGAAGATAAAATCTTTGTTATGACACTTGACAATGCATACAACAATTTTGCAATGGTGAAATTACTAAAGGAGCATTTGTTGACCAAGAAGTTACTACTTGGTGGCGGCAAGCTCTTCCACCAACGTTGTGCTTGTCATGTCATCAACTTGGTATGTCAAGCGGACTGAACTTTCTTGACCCAATGACCAACAAGATACGTGACAGTATAAAGTATAT
This sequence comes from Avena eriantha, assembly GCA_910589775.1. Classification (NCBI taxonomy): domain Eukaryota; kingdom Viridiplantae; phylum Streptophyta; class Magnoliopsida; order Poales; family Poaceae; genus Avena; species Avena eriantha. Next base: position 38,649,243 of record OU342744.1, read on the forward strand.
TGGAAGCTCACAAACACGAAAAGAGAAGTTTGAACAAATAGTTGACCAGCTAGGCGTATCATGTGGCGTAAGTCCGAGTCTTGATACGCCAACTCGTTGCAACTCTACCTTCATGATGATCGATGTAGCAAGAGAGTATCGTGGAGTGTTTGATTCACTGGCCATTCAAGATACAAATTATCAGCCCTTCAAACCGTAATTTGAGGATTGGGAAAATGCTAATGTTATTTGCAGGTTGCTGAAGGTATTCTATGAAGCCACGAATGTGGTATCAGGTACAAAATACCCCACTGCAAACTTGTATTTCCAGGAAATATAGAAAGTGAAGCAAACCCTGGATCAACAAAACTATGAAGAGAACACTGAGTTTGGTCAAGTGGTCATGTACATGAAGAAAAAGCTAAAAAAGTACTGGAAGCTATCATGGCTAAATCTTTCCATTCCAATGATTTTGGACCCATAGTTTAAGTTGAAATACATTGAGTATCGGTTTAGCTCAGAATTTGGGAATGAAGCTGCAATAATGATAGCTAAAGTTGAGAATTTGTTCAAGGAATACCTCCAATTGAATGAAACTGGTCCTGGTTCAGACTCCGTGACTCAAGGAGGTGATGATGAAATGGATGAAATTGATCAAGATCCTATGGCTGAATGGGACAAGCATGTCAGCATGCTAAGTGCTCGATCAACAAATGTGGATTCTTCGAAACTTGATGCATACTTGACAAAGGTTCCCATCCGCCGAGATGATAATTTCAACATCCTTGCATGGTGGCAGACAAACTCATCTAAATATCCAACACTAAGTCGTATGGCAGCAGATATCTTGGCAGCTCCTGCCTCTACGGTGGCATCCGAGTCCGCTTTCAGCACAGGGAAACGAGTACTATCAGATTTTCGAAGTCGAATGACCCCCAAAACAGTTGAAGCTCTTGTTTTCTTACAAGAGTGGATAAGAGCCACATGTGAAGCCATAAGACACTAGTTTTTTTGTTTCTTATTAATGCTTAAACTTTACAAATTCATCATACCAGTGTTTATGTTTTCTATAGCTAATACCGAGCGTAGCATGGCTTCAGTTCATGACATAATAATGGAGTTAGAAGGTATTTGATATTATCTTTTCTATGTGGAGACGAGACGAGACGGGCGACCGATAGCGGCGTGGAGGTCGGTCCCGATTGGAGGAGGATGACGGAGCGAGCACTGGGATCCGGGGACGAATCAGATGTGAGATCAGATGTCGGTTGTGGGTTCAGACTAGACACGCCGATTCCACCCAAACTGTTGTAGACACGGAGGAGGGAGGGAGACGCGTGTGTGACGAACACAACAACGGTCGATGAGGGCATGTGGCGAGGGACGAGGGGAAAGGCGAGCAAAAAAGGAAGATTGGTGAGGAGGATAAGGCTTTTGTGGGAAACTAGTAGCAATCCATTAACTCCACATTTATCATGGTCGATTAACTTCTTCTCGTGTAAACGCGGAATTCCATTTGTTTACGTCAGCAGCCTCTTTCCGTTTCAAGCACGACGTCTAGCCGCTCCTTTCCATTTTCATGTCAAAAGAGAAAGAAAAAACTCTTTGTTACCTTCGAAAATGGGGTAGTTTTAGACGTTAGTAGGGCGGAGGTTGGTCCCAATCATCGTCTTCCCCGCCGGTCGATCTCACTTAATTAAACACGATGCGTCGATGTAGACGGCCGACCGCCATATTTTTACCACGTTTGCAGCATTATGACGAAATTTTTTCTTGATGTGTATCATAATCATGAAAAAATGATGCAATGTTTTCAAAAATACCATTACACCGACATCATTGTAAGTTCTCACTTGTGTATCAAAACTATGCAAAACTATATGGCAACATTTTAAAAAACACACCATTGCAGAAAAATGTACACGATAAATCATGGTTGGTTGTAGTAAAACGCAACACAAGACGACAACGTTTAGAGCTTACATATTTTGAGACAAATGAAGAAACTGATCTGGTGATGCAGCCAAATGCCTATCTGCCAAGCTCAAACTTTTGAGTAAAGATCTGCAAAATCGGAGCTCTAGCTTCCAAGTGTTGAATGTGCTGATAGATAATTGCAACAAGGTTATTTTGGGACTAGATAACTTTGAGGAAGAGAGACCTCTACATATTATTGAATGGAGTTTTTGCAATATTGTCAAGCAAACGGACAACCGTCATACTCTTACCATGTTTGCAACATTATCACGACATTTCTTCTCGATGTGTATCGTAATCATGAAAAAAATGGTGCAATGTTTTCAAAAATACCATTGCACCGACATCATTGTAACCATTCTCGCTTGTGTATGAAAATCATGCAAAACGACATGGTAGTCTTTTAAAATACACACTATTGTACAAAAAATGTACACTATAAATCCCCTTTGGTTGTAGCAAATCATCCAGAAACATGCACACGACAGCACAAGATGCCATCGTTTGGAGCTTACATATTATGAGAAAAATGAAGAAACTGGAAAACTGTATATTACATCCGGGTGCGTCGCTTTAGCGGCACCATGTCAACCGTTTGATGCGACTCTGAGCAAAGTAAGAATGTACCTATAAGTATATTTATACTGAATTCTTTTACCTTGTCATAACTCAGTTAGACATTAATGTACGGTCTTTTTATTGATGCATTGTTTAATATTATATAGATAACAATTCTTTGTTAGCAACATTAACATCTAAAATGTCCTTGTTAAGGTACAATTGTTTCACAAAATTCTCATATTTATCATTAAAACATGTTCAATAAACATCATGATGGGTTTCACCAGGACTATGCTTAAACTAATATTTTTCTTTCATTCCACCCATTTATTTATACCCATTGATGTATCATAATGCGCTTGAGTATGTTGGTATCATTAAATATCTGTAGAAGGAGATGTCTGGAGTTCAAGATTACAAAAATTTAGGCGTAAGCGGATGAAAAAATCTAGATTGTATGAAGTGTAAATCACTAGCATGTCCTCATTTCCTGCCATAAGAAGCTACTCCTAGTGGTAGTCAAAATCTAAATGGAGCTCGGGCTACAGGGAGCACGATTTTTACAAAATTCGAAGACATCATCTTACACATAAAAGCATTCTGAAAAAAGCATACACGTCCATTATGCATACCAAATTTTTTATCAATATATATTTTCATTTGCAATAATCTACACAGAAATCACAACCGTGAAGAGCAAACTCAACTCCTTTTTACCAATTTGGATCGATGCTTTTATGATTTCCGCGTAGTCCCAAAATTCAGTGTACAGTATTGTGCTTGTGAAAAGAATCAAAATGTTTTAAACTTCAAAGGGCGACATGTATTTTCAGTATCTAGTATTCACTACAGGAATGGATCGGTAAGTCGAGGGCCAAGACCCATCGGCATAGGCTACGCCGACGACTGCCCTCGGCGTAGCTCCTCGGCAAAGACCTCCCTCGGCGGAGCCACGGAGGCCGTCAACGTATCGAAAAGCCGTCGGTGTACGCGCTACGCCGAGGGCTGCCCTCGGCATAGCCCCGTCGGTATAGCCTAACGGCCGGTTGTAAAAATAATTTCAATTTTTTTCATTTTTTGTAATCTTTGAATTTGTTTGGCTCATTAATCTCTCGCTTGGAACATTTTTAACACTAATTACACTTAATATTTTATCAAACTGCAGTCTTGGTGAAACTTTCCGGTCGGTCACCCAGCCTCACTACTCCAATCCCAGCACGTTTAACTTTTTCGTTCCTTCAGAATCAGTTTTCGCGAAGCAATTTATACCTTATTGTCAATACTATGATATCAATCCTATTAACTCTTATATCATCATGTCACACATTTTTTTAATTACAAACAATTATTTAAGTAAACACATGAATAAGTAAAAATATTATTGAATTCAAATAGAAATATAATGATTATATTTTTTGTATTTTTCTATTTAATATGGAATAATTAATATCATTAAATCCGTCAATCGGAATTCGACAAATAATATGTCTAAAATGATTAGAAAATAAGAGGAATCTAAATATGATATCCATATCAACTTATCACAAACTATGACATGATTCTAGCCATAATATCATTTACCCGTTTAAAACGGCAGGCATAAAGATTCTTAGATCGGGTTGAGACTCGCTAAATTTGATGGATCTCTGATGAAATAGCATATTATGAACCTAAAAATTATTTTTGTAAAAAATCATGAGCATAAGATCATGTACTTGTAGCTCATATCTGACTCACTTCCTACCGATTCGGCAGAAATTTGTTTTTTTCACCAGGGATGAACGAAAAGGTTTGAGATCTCTCTGTTGGGAAATTGTCCATGTAAGGTGATCTACTATTTTTTTTAAATGGAGTGGTGGCATTTTGAATTAGCCATTTGGTGGTTGCTTCAAAACCCCCCTTTTTTTGCGCTCGTAAAATGGAAAATGGTTTTTTGGTGCAACGAATAGGAAAACTTCCTCCTGCAACATTATTCGTCATACCATAATGCACATGTATGCACAATATGGACACATTATCACAAACTATCCCTTGATTCTAACAATAACATTGGTCATTTGACCCGAAAGCTAGAAAACCTCGAATGAGATAGATCATTTTGTGAAGGTTTCTTTGAGACATAATCAATATACCAAGTTTTATATTTTTCCTTCCAACTATGTCACATAATATGACACCACACGAAGGTTTTACATTGTTCAGATTGTTCTTAAATTTCTTATGCCTGTTTTAAACTATCGTCAAACTTTGTCGAACGGCGGGCATGAAGATTCTTAGCTCGGGGCTGAGCTTCGCTAAACTTGTAGTGGATCTATGATAAAATAGCATATTCTGAACCTAAAAATTATTTTTGTAAAAAATTATGAGCATCAGATCATGTACGTATAGTTCATATCTGACCCACTTCCTATCGATTCAACAGAAATTTGTCTTTTTCCCCAGGGATAGACGGAAAGGTTTGAGATCCCCCTATTAGGATATTGTCCATGTAAGATGGTCTAGTATTTTTATAAAAATGGGGTGATAGCATTTTGAATTGCCATTTGGTGTTTGCTTCACAAAACTCGCGTTTTTACGTTCGAAAAATGGAAAATAGCTTTTCCGTGCGAGAAATAGGAAAACTTCCTCCTGCAATATTGTTCGCCATCCCATGATGCACATGCATGCACAGTATGGGCACATTATCACAAATTATGCCTTGATTCTAACCATAACATTGGTCATTTGACCGAAAGCCAGGAAACCTCGAATAAGGTAGATCATTTTGTGAAGGTTTCTTTGAGACATAATCAATATACCAAGTTTTATATTTTTACTTCCAACTATGTCACATAATATGATATCACACGAAGGTTTCGCATTGTTTGGATCGTTTTTGAATTTCTTATGCCCGTTTTAAACTATCGTCAAAATTTGTCGAACGGCGGGCATGAAGATTCTTAGCTCGGGGTTGAGCCTCGCTAAACTTGAAGTGGATCTCTGATGAAATAGCATATTGTTAATCTAAAATTTATTTTTGTAAAAAAACATGAGTATCAGATCATGTATCTGTAGTTCATATCCGACCCACTTCGGAAAAAAAATGTCTTTTTCACCAGGGATGGACGGAAAGGTTTGAGATCCCCCTGTTGGAACATTGTTCATGTAAGGTGGTCTAATATTTTTGAGAAATGAGATGGTAGCATTTTAAATTAGCCATTTGGTGGTTGCTTAACAAAACGTCCCCTTTTTGTGCTAAAAAAATGGAAAATGCTTTTTGGTACGACGAATAGAAAACTTCCTCCTGCAACGTTGTTCGCCATCCCATGATACACATGCGAGTATAATATGGGCACATTATCACAAACTATGTCTTGATTCTAGGCATAACATTGATCATTTGACCCGAAAGCTAGAAAAACTCAAATGAGATAGATCATTTTATGAAGGTTTCTTGGAGACATAATCAATTTATCAAGTTTTATATTTTTTCTTCCAACTATGTCACATAATATGACACCATGTGAAGGTTTCGCATTGTTTAGACCGTTTTTAAAAATTTTATGCTCGTTTCAAATTATATGTAATGTTTTATGTTTCACTTAGTTTTTATTTACAATTATGTAATATTTGAGTGTAAATAGATAGATCTTATTTTTTTGCAAATTTTGATATATTATTTTATTTTTATGAATTAAAATGATTTATATGATTTTTCAAAAAATAATGAGGTAAAAAAATAGCTATACCAAGGGCAGCCGTGGACGTAGGCTACACCGAGGACAACCCTGTGGGGGGCTGGCCTGGTCGCAGTCTACGCCGACCCCGACACGCCCGGCCGTCGGCGTAGCCACCCATTCGTGTAGTGATTTCGGAGTGCTCGGGCTCCAAAACGTGACACTCAATCCTCAAATATTCTCTTTCGTTAACCCATCTGAGTTCTCACCAGGTCACCAGCTCATAAATTTCAGAAATGCCCTCCATCTTAGGATGAAATCACCTCAGTGCCTTCCCACGCACGGGCCTGGGTCATGGCGGAGAGCGATCCAGCTGAGGGAGCCCGACCTACAGAATGGAGATGATCGCGTCGCGGGCTCGCGGCGGCGTACGCCACGCACGTGCCCCGTATATGTGTCCCGTATGGATCCATGCACGGACGGTTGGAGAGCCGAACAACAACTGCACGCGACGCATGCAGAACTGCTTTTCGCTGCCATCTCCAAGCCAGTACCATTCTTTTTTTTTGCCCGCCATCTCCAAGCCAGTACCATTCTAACTCTACTGCTGTTGATTTGGTTTTATGTCGGAGGGAATACTATTTGTATTTACTGCAAAAAGAATTTGTTTGGAATGTTTTTTTTTCTGCGTGGAATTTGTTTGGAATGTTGAAGAGTATTATAGGACCAAAGTATTTGTGCCGTCGTGAATGAATTGTTCCAAAGGGGAAAAAAAAGGATCGTCACAGCAAACTATTATATTTACTCTCTCCGTCTTAAAATAGATCCACAGATTTATCAAAATCTAAACACTATTTAGTACTATATAAATACTAATTTAAATTTTAATAAATTTTCGACCTATTTTGAGACAGAGGAGTGTACCTGTGAAATGATTTGCCCCCAGCGGCATGCACGCGCGCATCCGTAGGCGCGAGAGTTCTCGACGGCAAAATTCGGAGATCACACACATGAGTTGCCGGACGGCGCCATAGCATAGCTGCTAGCTAGGCCGGCCGGTGGCCGACCGCGACCAGTGCCAGGTCAGGTCAAGGGCTCCTCCGCGAGGTGACTGACCTGACTGATCTTTTACCTCCCTCGACGGTACACTTGCCGCGCGCCACCACATCTCCACCGATCGAGCGGCAGCTGAGGATCGAGTGGACACTGTGGAGTGGAGCACAGGAAGGAGCTGCCCGATGCGCATAGTCACAACGTACACAATCAATAATCAGACGGTATACATGCTCGCATGCAGCTTGTCGCACTTTTTTCTTTCTTTCTTCCTTTCTTTCTTTCTGATCTACTAGTGCTACATGTAGTTGAGTGTTGAGAAGAAACAGGTGATCTTTCCCGTCAAGCACAGTGCCTGCTGATTTGCACGCATGTTTTTTTTCTCTCTTCTAATGCAATGCATGCATTTGTGTGGTTCTGAAGATTGAGAAGTGAGCGGTTATTAGATGCACGTGCCATCCATCCCTCAGTTCTAATTAACTTCGTGGTACCACCCTCTCCTTTCGTACTCCATACAGATTAATATGTAGAAACAAGTATCGGGATAAATGACTACTCCCTCCGTCTTAAAATAGATATCGTAGAATTATCAAATTTGAATAAATCTAGACACTATTTAGTATATAGATTTATTTTTTCGACAACTATTGGGACTGAGGTAGTATTATTATTTTTAAATTTATTACATGTGGAGAGTAGTTTTTTTTGCGGGAAAAGAAAACGCCAAACTACGTGCGGAGAGTAGTTTAAGCAAACGCCAAACTACATGTATAAAGTTTGACCAAATATATTTGAAAAAATATATAAATATTTACAGCATTAAATCAATGTTATCTTTTCTACATACTAATGGATAATAGGTAGTCCCGGCCCGTAAGGGCCTTTAGTCCCGGTTGTGATACTGGGACTGGGGAGGCGGGACTAAAGACCCATCCACTAGTCCCGGTCCACTTACCAGTCGGAACCAATGGGCATCCACGTGGCCGTCCCTGCGTGCGCTAGGTCCACCACCATTAGTCCCGGTTGATATTACAAACCGGAAATAGTGGTTCTCTGTCGCGGCAGAGTTTTTTGGCCTCTTTCTCTGCAGCGGCAGAGAATTCATTTTTTTTCATTTTCAAAATAGATTTCTACGCTACCACATACCGTACACGTTACCGGGACTAGAACATACAAATATATACATGATATTTACATGGAGAACCATTAGGATCGAGTATACATAAATATATACATGATAGTTATATGCAGACATCACAGTTACTAGGACTAGAGCCTGTCTATTCAATTACACGGTCGGGGGATCATCGGTAGCGCCTACTCACACTAAATTCTCCGACGTTATCTATCATCTCTTTCATCAAATATTCTGTCAGTTCTTCGGCAATTCCTAGTACGCGTTACTCTGGTAGGAGCTGATCCCGCATTCTATCGAACTATATATAAGAAAAGAAGATCAATATATTAACACCAATCATGATAACAAAAAGTGACGGTAATAAAAATAATGTTGTGAATGTATTTCTTACATCGACTTTATAATTTTTGTGCTCAGATGGTAAACGTGCGAATGAACTCGGAAACGTAGAATCCACATAGATTCGTCCTGTGTGGCTAACTAGCACACTTTACGAGAATATAATTCAATCAAAATAATATTCTAGCATCATAATTGTATTAAAACTATAGAGTAAAGACATGTGTGTACTACTTACCGAGAGCGGCTTAAACGTCAGCTTCTCACTAAAGTGACCCGTAACCGCACTCTTGAATTGGTTCCAAAGCCTGCTCAGTAAAGAAAATGAATGAGTTATTTATTACGTGATATCTCAGGAAATCAACGAAAGAGACCGATGTAGCGCAAAAATTACCTCTAGAGCGTGTCCTGCATGTCCCTAAACTGTTCCAGGGGTCTTTTTAATGGGTCCATGACTTCAACTCTTCCCTTATCAAGTTGAACTAGATCATGATGGCGCGCGTTGCCGCGCCCGTCATTTTGTCAATATAATGGCAGGATTTTCATAAAAGGTTTAAGTCACAAATTGAGGAACCAAAATTTGCATAGACTAGCCCATATGTTGGATAATTAAAGGAGTGTGTTTCCCATCTTGAGTAAAAAAGACCAAACTGTTTGAGTGAATATTGGTTAAAAAAATTAAAAAAAAAAATCAATACACGAACTGATCCATACATATTCTTCTAAATCACCTTCATAACACATAATGGCAGAATAATGTTTCTCCTTCTCCTCCCCTTCTTTTCAGCTGAATCGCCATAGCTCTGTAGAAAAACGTACATCAAGTTTCAAAAGGAAAATCGCTCATTTCAGGAACGTGTGCCCTATTCTCCTATATATATGTTAGCAAGCTATCTTATTCTACTTGGTCAATATTGATCGCATCATCAAGCTGTAGTTTTTTTAGTATTAGAACGTTCAACCAAAAAATTGAACAAAAATATCACCTAAGAGCATTATAACCAATATTACAAAAATCGTCCTAGGAGTGAAACCCTAGTCCCTATCCTACAGACCCATTAATAAACTTATTGACTGAAACACGGTTGCCTTGTGTTATCTATGAGGCATCCATAATTACTCAGCGGATATTTTGTCTTCCATCAATAAAATATTTGTCTTCCATCAATAAAACAAGAGGTAAACATGTAGCATCATCCGTATGAAGTTATATCAGTTATTGGCTATGACACAGTTAGGAATTTCAAATATGAAAAACTTACAAATAATTCATTACTGGAGCTTCTAGTACCCAAAAATAGAGAGCCTGTGCAATTAGTCCTAAAGAAAGAAACAATTCATGGCAACAGAGAAAGTTGGTTGTTGCTATCAATGTGCCAATATTCCACATTTCTACATCTGCCGGACTGATAATGCACCATATGTATTATGCCGAGACAGAGGCCAATAAAATTATTTAGGCATTTGTCAGAGTCCCTTACCCTCCCCTGACCTGTACCCACTTCAACAGTAACTTTCTTTGATCGTTGTCTCAAATATCGCACATATAATACTTTTACGGGGCTTCTTCCAAATCGATATTTATTCACGTGCCTAAAATAATACTATATGCAAACTGCTAGTTAATGAATAAAATGCACATCATGCAAGATTGCAGAGACATGATGAAAGAGGAAAATACATAACATCAAGGCTATGAAACTAACAGACCCGCTCTAGCAGCTGTGTTATTTCTAGTGCAGTATACTGGAACCAAATTCTTTGTAAACCAGCCTTAGTTTTCAGTGGTAATTATTTTATTGTTATCAGTGTCCAGGTGTATTAAGAAGCTGAATGACTGGTCAAGAGCTTAACGATTAAGATAAAAAATATATTGCATCTTAATACTCTCGTGGAAACTGAAATCAAATTTACAGCTGCATACTAACTTGTACTGTTTCTAATGATTAATTTATTCTACAAGCTGAGAGATGCACCTGATCAAACAAAAGACATGCATCATCCATGAATGGTATCACCGCTGTTTTAATTTAGAACTGGTTTGATTGGTCACAGGTTCGAAAGTATTCTGAAGAGAAGATTTTCCTGTAGTTAACCCACACACATAAGTAAGAAAACTTCAACTCGGTGATCATCTATATAGAATTCTACAGCCAAATAAATCTGATCTATCTCCAAGATTACACGGAAAGAAATGAGAGGTACCTGGAGTAACACAAGCTGCAAGAAAATTAATTGGGATTTTAGATTCAGTGACAAATGTCACATAGAAATGCGGATTTTGCAGGAGAGAGAATCAACCTAGTAGAACACCATTGATTCTGGAGATTATGCTGAGCAAGAAGGGGTATGAAGTGAGTTTGAGGCAACCGAATTTATAGGCCAGGAGAGGCATGTGAACAGTAGGTACCATCACCAGTCTCCGATGGTGATTTGCGCACGATGGAATCCATTAGTGCTTTGCACAAACTGCTAATTAACATGGCCTTCAATCTAGCGCACAAACAGATCAGCTGGGGAGGCGCGCGCATTGCCGCATCAGGTCACTATCATCAAGGACGAGAGACGCCTCAGCTGGGAGGCGCGCTCCCTGCCGCATCAGAGATTGATGGCCCCCTACATCGACTGGTCCGTGCCCGATCGAAGGCAAAGGATCGGATTGGGTCTAGCGCCCGACTGCATCGCTTGGGGTGTGTCGCTCGCCGCATCCCTTCTCCTCCCTGCTGCTTCAAGTCGCCCCCAGTCCATCTCTCTCATCGTTTTTGTTTTCTATCGATCGGATTGGGCGTTGCTTTCAGCTCGGTCCAGTATCTGAGCACATGGCCTCTAGTAGAGTTTTTAGGCCCATTTGATCGTAGCAGGCCAATTTGACACCCAGAGTAGCATCCCCTAGGGATAATTGGCCCAGTGTGGAAACTGAATTGCATGCGACGGTCGGAAACTGCCAGATGGCACGATCCGATGGCTGAAATTGTTGAGGCTCCGAGAGGCCTCCTATTTGATTCAGTTATAATATCCCAAATGTTTAGTAGAATCTAGTGGAATTTGCACACACGTTTATATATACATCAGTAACTCATCAATAACACTTAAATTGAGTAAGCAAAAGTGAATGTGTACACCAGAGTAAGACCCTCACTTGAAATTGTAAGGAAACAATATATGGTAACAGAAATTTTGCTCCGTTAGAAACCTTAGAATGTTTTCCTCCGTCTCCTCGGGTTTATCCGTTAGCGTCTTTATATGTATTTTATCTGGGTCAATGAACCCAACACTAAAGAGTGACCTTCTTTTACATTCCTGGATCTTCATTGTGCATAATAATAGAGTACAAAAGGATATAATGAGGATAATTACATGCAATAAACTGAATAACTGCAACGTTGAACAACTTATATGTAGACAATGAATTCAACAACTTACATACAATAGCAACTCATGATAGATTTGTCGAGGGCGTCGAAAGTGTATAATTGGAAGAGTTCTGGAATCTCAACATGGACCTCTTCTTCTCGGAAGTAGTAGTCATGTGGTACTTTCGCCACGATCATTATTCTCTCCTCATTTGCGACTTTCAAGTACCAGTTATGTAAACTCCGCATTTGTGTTGGCAGTTATTGCAACCTCTCTGGGGTGACCAACGGCATCCCTGGGACATATTGAGGGACTACATCAGCCTTGGGTAACTTGTCGTCCTGGGAACCTAGCAGTTCCTCAATAGTCACATTCATAGGGGCCGCAAGCCCCGCAACTTCTTCCATATCCTACTGGGGAATGTCATAGGATGCCACCCTGAGGGGTGGGATCGATTTTTTGGCCTCTTCCCTGAGCTGGGGGACGTCCTTTCTTTTCCCGGTTGCACTTTGACTTGATGATTTTCTCCCGCTTGCACTTTTACTTGATTTGCTCTTCTTCACTTCCTTTTGAAGCGTGCGTAGATAGTCATCTGGCTTATGGTGCAAGTCATATTGCGATTTTGTGTTCATAAAACCAAGTGCATACGCTTTTTTCTTCTCGATGTATACCGGGGCGGGCTCTAGTTTCTTCTTTTGAAGCTGCACAACACATTCGGCCTTTGTGATCGCTACGGTTTCCTCTTAAGTACGATCATAAGGTCTGATGGGAAGATTCTTATGAGGTACTCTTGGGAGGGCGACATTTGTTGTTTTGGGCTGCTGCGTCGTTTAGTACTCATCGACAGAGCATGCTTCCGCTTATTGTCCTTAGCGGGCGGCGAAGATGGCTGACCCTGCGGCGGAGATCGAGATGGACCTGAGCTGTGGTGGTCATAGTCATGGGTGGGCTTCTTGGAGGTGATGGAGCTGAAGGTGACATGCGACAACTCGGAGGCGGTGTTGATCTTGGCGCTGAGCCTGGAAGCTTGATGTTGTTCTTGTCCCATAGAATGATACCACCCAATACTTCTCCGAGTGTCCTCTCACCTTCAGGTCTAGGAATGTCAAGCTCCATTGAGTCCCACCCCGTTGCGATTTCATCCACCCTGACTTTAGCATAGCCAACTGGAATCTCACGGCCATGCCAGTGTGCGTCAGGTGGACAAGGTAAAGCACATCCGACTGCCACCTTGATGGATAGGTTCTTCACCTTCTGATGGAGCTCACAAGATGTCTACTCCTTGATTACATCCACGGGGTAGTCGAGACCACCATCTACCATCCGTGCATTGTCAGACGCGACCTCCGATTCAGCCACGCTGCTTCTCCGCTGAGACGGGACGACGGTAATATTGAGTACAAGATCTTGCAAGCGCGCTACTCCTCGAAGTTCGTCAATCTGTTGCTGATGAATTCGAAGTGTTCCTAGCAACTCGGTGAACCTGTCTCCATCCTCCTCTTGCCGTCGCCTCTTTGCTCTCTCTCGGATCCTATAACTACCTCTGTCTTTGGGAAACCCCATCTCCCAAGTATAACTAGGGCCAAGGCCTCGTACTCGTCCTCCGTGTTCTCCCGAGGGCCTTTGTCAGCAAGTCATTCTCTCTATCGGGACAAAACTTTGTTGTCCCCTCTTTGATTTCCTTCACCACTCTCTGCCATGTCTCCCGGGTGAAATGGATCGTATGGGCACCTAGAGGGGGGTGAATAGGTGCTACTTCAAATTTTAATGATTTTTCAATTTTAGGCTTAACACAAAGGGTAAATTCTCTAGATAAACTATTAGGTGGAATTTCCCTATATGCAAACCTATTTACTAGCGAGTAAAGAGCGAGTGGAAGAGGAAAGGGTGAACCGTAGTGAAGCACGCGGAGACATATGATTTGTTTTACCGCAGTTCCTTCCTTGTTAAGGGAAGTATGTCTGCGTTGGAAGGGTGTGTGGTACTAAGACCACCACGCCACAATAGGCCTCACCCTGTTCTCCGATGGATCCCGCCACCAAAGGCCTGATCCACCTTTCCACTATAGGAACCCTTCGAGGCGGGTACCGGTGCCTTTACACAACTAGCGGGGCACAACTCCACAATCAACTTGGAGGCTCCCGTAATGACAACAAGCTACCACAAGAACAAGTTATCAATAAAAAAGGACAAGATCTAGATATTGACAAGAATAATAGATCAGGGATTTCTCCAAATGAATGGAGAGGAGTTGATGCGCTTGATTCGTGAAGATGATGACGATTCTCTCCTCCTTCAATTCCCCCAAAGATCGAAACCTTCGGGTGGTTGAAGTGGGAGATCTAGAATGGGAGCTCTTGCAAAGGGTCTGAACAATTTCGAGTGAATCAAGAGTTCTGCTCGTTGGGAAGAAGGGATATTTATACCCCTTCCAAAACCAAGTCGTTGGAGCCTTTGGGGGCCGGATTATCCGCCCTAGGGAAAACTTTGCCCTAGACTCGGATTATCCAGCTGAAAAACCGGCTACGGACAGAAGCTCACGCAGACTTGTCCTTCACACTTTCTCCTGAGGACCGGATTATCCGGCCCTAGGGGAGGGCCAGATTATCCGTCTGGGGGAAAAATCCGCCCCAGCCACGGAATATCCGGGGGAAATTCTGCCCCCAGACAGAAGCTTGCGCAGGAGCTCACTTGGGCGATTCCCTTGGGGCCGGATTATCCGCCCCAACATGAGGGCCGGATTATCCGGTCCAGGGAGAAAATCCGCCCCAGAGCCAGAATTTTCTGGGGGAAAATCCGCCCCGAGACAGATACTTGCGCAGAGCCAATCCTGGCCGAAGTGGTCTGGCCAGATTATCCGGCCCATGATGGGGGCGGATAATCCGCCCCAAACTCTCAAAACTTTCCTGCAACACTTAGTGCACATTAGAATAATCCATGCTATTGTTATCTAACACACAAAACCTGGGAAATCATGAAATGTTCTTTCAGTCTCCCCCTTTTTGGTGTTAGATGACAATACTAGGATTTGCAAGAAGGATCAACAGACTGATACGTTGCTAACGTATCTATAATTTTTGATGTTCCATGCTTGGTTTTATCTACTTTCTTATGTTTTTTCTACACTTTGGAGTACTTTTCATATGATTTCTTGGACTAACCTATTAACAAAGAGCCACAGTGCCAGCTGCCTGTTTTCTGCTATTTTTGGTTCCAGGAAGTCAGAAAATGAATATTCTCGGAATTGGACGGGACAAAAGCCGAAGTTGATATTTTACCAGAAGACTCACGGAGCCAGAAGACGAGACGGAGAGGGGCCACATGGTGGCCACACCACCCCTGAGCGCAGGACCACCTAGGCCGCGCTAGGGCATGGTGTGGGCCCCCTAGCCATCCACCGACCTTGCCTCTTTCGCCTATATATCTCCCCCGATGCAGAAACCCTAAATCGTCAAGCCTCCATCCACGAAAAGTTCCGCAGCGCCGCCGCCACCGAAGGGGAGATTCGGGGGACATAAAGTCTCTGTTCCAGCACCCTGCCGGGACGGGGAAGTGCCCCCAGAGCCATCTCCATCAATCTCCACCGCCATCTTGATACATTGCAAATGTATCTATAATTTTTGATGCTCCATGCTTGGTTTTATCCACTTTCTTGTGTTTCGTCCACACTTTGGAGTACTTTTCATATGATTTCTTGGACTAACCTATTAACAAGAGCCACAGTGCCAGCTGCATGTTTTCTGCTGTTTTTGGTTCCAGGAAAGTCAGAAAATGAATATTCTCGGAATTGGACAGGACAAAAGCCAAAGTGCCTATTTTTCTAGAAGACTCACGGAGCCAGAATACGAGACGGAGGAGGGCCAGGAGCTGGCCACACCCCCCAGGCGCGGGCTGGGCCTGGCCGCACTAGGGCATGGTGTGGTGGCCCCAGGCACCCCCTCAGTCTCCCTCTTCGCCTATAAGAAGCCTTCTGACCTAAAAACTTCGGGGGGTTCGATGTTTTTCCACGAAAAGTTCCGCTGCGCCGCCGCCACCGAAGGGGAGATTCAGGGGACAGAAAGTCTCTGTTCCGGCACCCTGCCGGGACTGGGAAGTGCCCCCGGAGCCATCTCCATCGATCTCCACCATCATCTTCATCGACCATCTATGTTTCCCCCATCTATGAGTGAGTAATCCCCCGCTGTAGGCTATGGGGATGGTAGGGATTGGATGAGATCGTTCATGTAATGGCATCAGATTGTTAGGGCATGGTGCCTAGTATCTTTTATTAGTGCTTTATGACTTTGTTGCAACTTGTTGTGCTTAATGCTTGTCACTAGGGCCCGAGTGCCATGATTTCAGATCTGAACTTATTATTGATTCATTATGATAGTATTGTTCTTGGTCTTATCTACAAGTTGTATACACACATTGTTGTCCGGAACCTATGGCCCCGAAGTGACAGAAATGGGGATATCCGGAAGGGAAAGGCTTTGATGTGAGGATCACATGTGTTCACGGAGTGTTAATGATTTGCTCCAGTGCTCTATTAAAAGGAGCACCTTAATTGCCAGTAGTTCCCTAGAGGCCCCGCTGCAAACGGGCTGGCAGGACAAAAGATGTTGTGCAAGTTCTCATTGCGAGCACGTATGACTATATATGGAATACATGCCTAGGATTGTCTAGTACTTGGGTGCTTTATCTTATTTATCTGTAATTGCCCCATGTTCTGATTGCTATGTGAATTGTCTTGTCCATGAAATGCCCGTCCATCCATCCCTATGCCTACCGCACTCGAATCCCACTATTTACTGCTTTTGTTACTACAGTCTTTGCTTTACTACTGCTGTTACTTTACTATTCCTACTAAAAAACTGTTGCTACTGATAAACTACTGCGAGCAAGATTGTTTCCAGGTGCAGCTGAATTGACAACTCAGTTGTTAAGGCTTATAAATATTCTTTGGCTCCCCTTGTGTCGAATCAATAAATTGGGTTTCACTTTCCTCGAAAATACTGCGATACACCCCCTATACTTGTGGGTCATCAAGACTATTTTCTAGCGCCGTTGCCGGGGAGCATAGCTTTATTTATCAAGTTCACTTGGATTCACTATTGTTCAAGCTAAGTTTATTTTCTCCTTGTTTGCTTGTTTCTTTATAAAAATACAAAAAAATTGGTTCCTACTCTAGTTGTTATTCTCGTTGGTCTGTTATTGTCTTGCTTTATCATGCTTGTTGTCAATGGTTGGTTTCTTTGAAACTGAAGCTTATTGGCAAGGTGGGTTCACAGAAGATCAAAAGGATTATTATAGGGAACACCGCTTGTCACAAAAAGGGAACCACTTATGGGAACAAATTGATAGATTGTATACCATGCTAGAAATGTGTGCTCTACTTATAATGTTACTTATTGCTGTGATGAATCTCGTTGCAGAAAGAGGTATAAACACCTCCCTTTTCAATGTGAGTATAATGATAATGATACCATATCTTCCTATGCTAAAGGAATTTATGACTTTTATGATGCGGAACAAATTGAAGAATTTATTGCTTGGAAAAGTGCTTTTGAACTTGCTAGTTTGCTTGAAAATATTGATGATTCACCTTATAAGTATGAGGTGTATGGTATACTTAAATTTTGCTTTGATAATTACAAGGATGAAAATGGCTATATTCTTGAATATTTTAATAGATGCTTTCCAAAAATGGAAGAGACTAATGCCTTGCAGAATCCTATGGAAGACGAAATTGATGAACATGAAATCTCATTAGATGAAAAAGAGGAGGAGAGTGATGAACAAAAGGAGGAAGAATGGATTAGCTACCCATGCCTACCTTCTAATGAGAGTAACTCTTTATCCCTTACATTATTTGATTTTCCCCCTTGCTTACTAAAGGAGAGTGAATGTTATGTTCCTGAGGTTTCTCTTGAAAATGTTTATAATAAAGCTCTAGTGCTTGTAGTTCATGAAGAGCATGCTTTATGTGACAGTTATATTTTTGAGTTTATTCATGAGGCTACTGAAAATTATTATGAGAGAGGAAAATATGGTGGTAGAAGTTTTCATGGTATAGAAATACCTCTCTATGTGCTGAAAGTTTTGAAATTACTCTTGTTTTATCTTCCTATGCTTGTCACTTTGTTCTTTGTAAATTTATTTGCATACACGATTCCTATGCATAGGAAGTGGGTTAGACTTAAATGTGTTTTGAATTTGCTTCTTGGTGCTCTCTTTTACTTCAACTCATATTCCTTATGAGAGCATCCTCTCAAACTTTTATGCCTGAAGATGATAATATGTCTATTATTCTTGGGAGACCTTTTCTTAAATACTGCAGGAGCTATTATTAATTGTAATCAAGGGAAGGTGACCTTCAATGTCAATGACAAGGAACATACTACCTATTTCCCCAAGAAGATTGAAAGGACTTATGGTTTGAATTCAATTGAACATGTTGAGGGCATTCAAGTTGGAGAGATATATTATCCCATATGAAGAGAAAATTTGAAACTATTATGATTGGGACCATTGCTATCAAGGTTGAGGTAACATAATCATTAGTTGGAAACAAAGTTTTGTCTCATATGGAATTGTTTTGGTAACAAGACCTGATCAACCTTGTTAACAAAAGGATTTCATTGAACAAAACAATGTTTTCACCATGATTATCTTCGCTTACTTCTATTCTATCCATTTTAGTTTTTGCTTATGCCTAACTTAAAGGCTTTAAAGAAAAGTACTTATTGGGAGATAACACAAAAGTTTTAGATGAGTCTTGGAAGTTATTACTTCTGTAATAGCCGCTCCTTATCCTTTTTATTTTCTTTTTGTGCCAAGAGTAACCTCTAATGAGAGAGAAGTAATGATCGGGAAAGTTGCTGTCCCGAAACAGATTTCTGTGCTTCACCGTAAAAATTCGTGTAAAATCTCTGAACGTCTTTTTGAGGCGTGAATTTTTGTGCTTCTGCCCCAGGTTGTTATCTAACTTTCGTTAGTTCAACACTTTTTATTTGAGCAACAGAAGGTCTTCGAAAAAAATTGTCTTTACCTGCTGGTCTGTTTTGACAGATTTCTGCCATTTTCTGCATTTGCTTCTTGTTGGTTCCTTTTTTGAGTTCTTTTGGGGAATTGAGCTTTTTGAGGGAAGTGATTCAGTAGCTAGTGTTTTAATGGAAGTTTATTGGTGTTAGAACTGAACCTTAAGACCTATTTATCTTGAGTGCACTAATGTTGCTAATAAAGATTGTGTAAAGTTTTGTATGAAGGAAAAATTTTAGGTGTATGGAAGGAATGAGTAATGAGATGAAGGATGGACTAAAGCTCAAGCTTGGGGCTGCCACGCGTGTCACCTCAAGAAATATCCAAGAAGTACAAGCGTCAAAGCTTGGGGATGCCCAAGGCATCCCCTTCTTCATCAATAAAAATCCCAGGTTTCTGCCAAACACTTCATTTTTATTGTTTCATGCACAGTTGTGTTGTTTTTGGAGCGTCTTCTTTTTCGTTTTCATTTTGGTTTTTATTTTGCGTGGTTTGCTTAGTTTGCTGAATAAATTGGTTGGACCTCCCCTTTTATACATTGGTGTTCAAACAGTTTGGTTTGGTTTGGAAAAGAGTAGGAAAGCTCATGCTTAAGTGGTAAAGAGAGCCTGTTTTTGACTGTGGCCTATGCTTTCTCATGCCATGCTTGATATTGTTTTGGCTTTATGCTTAGTATTCTTTGCTGTAGCATGACTTGTTATAAACAATTGAGATTGCTTAATGTGCCTTGGATGAATTATGCGTTGTTTTAGCATATTAAAGCATAGTATAGTAGTATTCTCCTTTGATGCTTTATTTGGGTTGACTTAGCACATGCTCACACCATGTTATGACTATCTCAAGTCACCATAAGCCTGTATGATCCTTTAGTTTTCAACTTGTAGTATCACTTTATGCTTTGATCAATGATGTTTTGTCGCTTTGCATGATTATGGCCATTATTGCTCTCTCGTTTGTCGCTCCCTTACTACTGCTAGCCTGCACTTTCACTGAGTATGTTTTACTCAAGTTTCCAACTCCCTTAAACCAAATATTGCCAAAGTGTCCACCATACCTACCTATTAGCATCATTTGCTACTTCCGTGCATATTCAATATGCCTTGTTTTCTTCCAAATAAAATGTTTGCTTGTTATGAGAAAGTTAGTTAGTAAAGCTCTCACGAACTTGATGGCACACTTTATTTTCTTGCACTTAATAAACCTGAACCATTGCGTCATTCTTTGTTGCGTATATGCTTGCGCTTTATAAGTTGAAGTTAGCAGAACCATGTATCATGGGGAATGCTTTCAACATTGCTAGTACCTTGTACCTCGTTGATATCATGTTCTTTTGCTTATGGATCCCGGTGGTGTGAAATAAAAGTGGAACTTGTAAGATCATGGAGTTTATATGTGTGTTAGAGAAACGCCTGGGCCGCTAGCCTAAGCCATGCCTAATCATGGTGGAAACTTGCAGCATAAGTATAGTCAGCATTCTATGAAGCATCCTCAATAAAAACCTATGCAAATAGCAAATAAAAAGATCGTTGAGATGCTCACTGTCTCCTTGCCTTGTCATTTTGATTATGGGATAACTCCTGTGTCATGTGCAACGGGTACCCCGTTGGCGGTTCTCAATGATATGCATGTATTTACAATGATAAGAGCTTGCTCGTGACTGAAGTTGAGTAGCATGAGGATCGGTCTTCGTAAGTAAGGGGCATGAGACTTCGATTTATAACTTGTCAAGCATATCCTCTTAGTTGTGTCACTTTCACCTTAACCACATTAAAGATGCTTATGATAGGGGCAATGAGAGCTCAAAGCTAATGAGTACCATACTTTCAGCCTTTGGAAGCCTTTCAAATTTTTCAAAACCTTTTTGATTTCCTTGTTGAGTCTCCACATATTCTATGAGCACTTTCTTGAGAGCATAGTGGCCATTCTTAGTTCTATTTGCATTGTCCCAAGACTTGTTGATTGATGCATACCTTGATATTGCTTGTTTTAAACTATTTGTATCTAGTCACTCTTGTGAACTTTGAAGGTGTCCTATGCATTTATGTTTGCTACTCTTTGAGGGACAAGCTGAATGCCACTATGCTATGTTTTCTTTATGTGAAACAAACAAACATCTTGCAAAGCATTGTTATTCATGAATCTTTTGTTTGTGCCTTTTCATGTTGCATCATAGTTTCTTTGTATTATTGCTAGAACTTTGGCTTTCATGTTATGATTGAAGTACTATGATCCCAGCTTTGAATGTTTTACAAATACTTTGATCAAGTCTTTGATGGTGCATGTCACCTCAAAAATTATTCTTTCTTTTTATCACTTACCTACTCGAGGACGAGCAGGAGTTAAGCTTGGGGATGTTGATACATTGCAAATGTATCTATAATTTTTGATGCTCCATGCTTGGTTTTATCCACTTTCTTGTGTTTTGTCCACACTTTGGAGTACTTTTCATATGATTTCTTGGACTAACCTATTAACAAGAGCCACAGTGTCAGCTGCATGTTTTCTGCTGTTTTTGGTTCTAGGAAAGTCAGAAAATGAATATTCTCGGAATTGGACGGGACAAAAGCCAAAGTGCCTATTTTTCCAGAAGACTTACGGAGCCAGAATACGAGACGGAGGAGGGCCAGGGGCTGGCCACACCCCCCAGGCGCGGGCTGGGCCTGGCCGCGCCAGGGCATGGTGTGGTGGCCCCAGGCACCCCCTCGGTCTCCCTCTTCGCCTATTTGAAGCCTTCTGACCTAAAAACTTCGGGGGGTTTGACGTTTTTCCACGAAAAGTTCCGCTGCGCCGCTGCCACCGAAGGGGAGATTTGGAGGACAGAAAGTCTCTATTCCGGCACCCTGCCGGGACAGGGAAGTGCCCCCGGAGCCATCTCCATCGATCTCCACCATCATCTTCATCGACCATCTATGTTTCCCCCATCTATGAGTGAGTAATCTCCCGCTGTAGGCTATGGGGATGGTACGGATTGGATGAGATCGTTCATGTAATGGCATCAAATTGTTAGGGCATGGTGCCTAGTATCTTTTATTAGTGCTTTATGACTTTGTTGCAACTTGTTGTGCTTAATGCTTGTCACTAGGGCCCGAGTGCCATGATTTCAGATCTGAAGTTATTATTGATTCATTATGATAGTATTGTTCTTGGTCTTATCTACAAGTTGTATACACACGTTGTTGTCCCCGAAGTGACAGAAATCGGGATAACCGAAAGGGAAAGGCTTTGATGTGAGGATCACATGTGTTCACGGAGTGTTAATGCTTGGCTCCGGTGCTCTATTAAAAGGAGCACCTTAATTGCCAATAGTTCCCTAGAGGCCCCGCTGCAAACGGGCTGGCAGGACAAAAGATGTTGTGCAAGTTCTCATTGCGAGCACGTATGACTATACATGGAACACATGCCTAGGATTGTCTAGTACTTGGGTGCTTTATCTTATTTATCTACAATTGCCCTATGTTCTGATTGCTATGTGAATTGTCTTGTCCATGCAACACCCGTCCATCCATCCCTATGCCTACCACACTCGAATCCCACTTTTTACTGCTTTTGTTACTACTGTCTTTGCTTTACTACTGTTGTTACTTTACTATTCCTACTACAAAACTGTTGCTACTGATAAACTACTATGAGCAAGATTGTTTCCAGGTGCAGCTGAATTGATAACTCAGTTGTTAAGGCTTATAAATATTATTTGGCTCCCCTTGTGTCGAAACAATAAATTGGGTTTCACTTCCCTCGAAAATACTGCGATACACTCCCTATACTTGTGGGTCATCACATCTCCATCACCATTGCTGATTCCCATGATGAGGAGGGAGTAGTTCTCTCTCGAGGCTAAGGGTTCTACCGGTAGCTATGTGTTCATCTCTCTCTCTATGCATGATCATATTGTGATCACGAGCTTGTAATCTATAGATCTACCTTGCTACTCAAGTGCTTTAATAGATCTCTGCTCTCCTCATGTGTGTAAAAGTGACAGCATGCACACCATGGTGGCACTTACGCTAGAGATTACAAATACTTGTTATGAGTTATATTTGGAGTTGGATGTCTTTATGAAATTGTGGTGTTTGTTGGAACCATCTAGTGCTCAAGGTGACAGTGTGGGGTTATCTAGATGCAGAAAGCGAACTTTGAGGAGTGCTGTTATAGCCCTACCATCGACTAGATTGTTCAACCGGAGAGTAGTTAAGAGTAGTATCATTAAGATAATATATTTATATGAGAGTGTTCACTAGTGAAAGTATGATCCCTACACCTTGTTTCTAAACATTGAAACACCGTTTGCAACTAGATCTGTTACATGTTTGCTTGCTGCTATCTTTATTTCAGTTTGCCTTTAATCTCTTCCACACCATCAAGCTATTTTCTAGCACCGTTACCACTTATAATTATCCATACCACTCGTATTTCACTATCTCTTCGCCGAACTAGTGCACCTATACACCTGACAAGTGTATTGGGTGTGTTGGGGACACAAGAGACTTCTTGTATCTTGATTGCAGGGTTGCTTGAGAGGGGATACCTTTAACCACTTCCTCCCTGAGTTCAATAAACCTTGGGTGATCCACTTAAGGGAAAACTTGCTGCTGTTCTACAAACCTCTGCACTTGGAGGCCCAACAACTATGTACAAGAATAGAAGTGCATAGACATCAAGCTATTTTCCGGCGCCGTTGCCGGGGAGGTAAGGTAAAAGGTACTCACATCCTCTGGTGTGAGTGCTCGAAGTTATTTCCTTTAGATTCTACAATTTTGTCTTTTTGTTTCTTGTTTTCACTAGTTAGGCTTAATGGAAAACAATAACAAAATTAGAGAGCTCTTTAGTATTTTTCCTAATGTAGAACTTGAATTCTTTGAAAAGAAAAATAAAAGACCCATGGAACTTTCTTTGCATGCTAATAGCAATGTTATTAGTATGAATCTTTTGAACACCTTTGTTACTAATGCTATGGAAACGTCTAAGCTTGGGGAAGTTGGTTTTTATGAAAATGATCTTTTTACTTCCCCAGCTTTAAAGAAGAAAATTTGCTCTGATGATACTTTATCTCGCATATGTGGTAATTCTAATGATACTTGTGATATTTTAAATCCACATACTGAAAGCATCCCTTTTAAAATACCTATAAAATTGTTGAACGTGTTATGAATAACTGCTATTTTGGAGATGGAACTGTCCATCCTGGTGATCATTTACTCTTTATACATGAATTGTGCGAGTTGTTCAAGTGTGCAGGTATTTCAATGAACCAAGTTAAGAGGAAGCTATTCCATTTTTCACTTAAGGGCAAAGCAAGGGAGTGGTATGAGCTACTAGATGATCCTCGTCATTTGGAGTGGAAGGAACTTGAATCTCTCTTTTACTCTAAATTTTATCCTCCTCATGAAATTCATAAAGATAGGAATTACATTTATAATTTTCATCCTCATGATGGAGAAAGTATTGTCCAAGCATAGGGGAGATTGAAGTCGCTAATGCTCAAATGTCCCATTCATGAGCTCCCTAGTAATATTGTTATTAATAATTTCTATGCAAGGTTTTAGGACATTACAAGGACTATCTAGATACTTGTTTAGAGGAATCCTTCACAAGTAAGGAGGTCAAAGCTAAGTGGGATCTTCTTGAAACAATTCAAAGCAATACCGAAGATTGGGATAACAACAAAGGTAAAGAACCAGGTATAAACTATTAGTATGATTGCATTAAGTCTTTTGCTGAAACTATTGGTTTTCAAGAGCTTAGTGCTAAATATGGTCTTGATCCTCAAATTCTTGTTGATTGTTATAGAACCTTTGCTTCTCATATTAATGCTCCTAAAGAAAAATGGGACATGTATCATGAGCCTTATAAAGACACTTGCATGGAAAATGAAATTGTTATTAATGATAGCAATACACATGCTCAAACCTCTGAAAGTACTACTTCTTATAAGCATGTTAATTTTTGTGGAATACATAGACCTTGTGAGAATAATCAAATTGAAGAATAATATTGTATCACCCACAGGAATGAAAAAACTAGAACGTGGTATAGGGCTCTAAATGATCTTGGTAAAAAAGTTTGTGCCCTCTATCCTTTTATTTGTGAACTTTGCTTTGAAGTGGGTCATTTCAATTTTCAATGCTTAGGCCATAATAATAGCCCTTCTAATTCAATGAGTACTATAAGTTTGTATTGTGATGACATGATCAATCCTAATCAGCATGATGAACTTACATTATTTTTGGGGTGTGAAGAGTTATCAAGAAAAACCTCTTTGGTAGATATGGGTGTTGTTGATATGTGTTTTGGTCTTATTAATGAAAAGGAGGAATCCTCCAAAGTTTGTTCTATTGTATCTAACAATAAACCAGGGTATATGGAGAAGCTTCCTTTCAAGCCTCTCCCTCCTAAAGAGAAGAAGAAAAAGAAGAAAAGGAGGAGTAAAAGGAGAGAGGAAACGGTATTTTCCCCTAAGCATGTTGCTCCTATTATAGTTTTTGATGAGTCTGAACTCGATGATGTTCCTATGCCTGTTACCTATAGTAGTGATCATGATTGGGAAAAGCACACTACTTTTGATATTGAAAATCTCTTCGGTACCAATTCTGAAAATGATGATATTAATAATTGCTATACTATTAGTGTTATCCATGATCCTTACAATGATGATATGTTTACAAATGAACACACTTGGGAAGATAACTATTCTATTGCTTATGATGATTGCAATGATGAAAATGATATTTTCAGTCCACCTACTATTGAGGAGGAAATTAATTATGATTACAATATGCCTCCTATATCTGATGATTATGGTGATGAAAATAATAATGATAGCTATTTTGTTGAATTTGCTCCCACTACAGTCAATAAGAATGACTATGTTTATGTGGGGAGTATTAATTATTTTATGCATATGGCTCATGATAAGAATGTTTCTTGTGATAGTTATATTGTTACTTTTATTCATGATGCTACTGAAAGTTATTATGAGAGAGGGAAACATGGTTTTATGTGTCTCAACAATATTAAGTTTCCCCTCTTTGTGTTGAAATTTTTGAAATTGCACTTGTTTTGCTTTCCTATGCTTGTTGCTTTGTGCTTTCATGACTTGTTTCTTTACAATATTCCTATGCATAGGAAGTGGGGTAGACTTAAATGTAGTTTGAATTTTCTTCTTGATGCTCTCTTTTACTTCAATTCATATTTCCTATGTGAGCATCTTCTCAAACTATCAAGCCTAACTTAAAGGCGTTAAATAAAAGTACTTATTGGGAGATAACCCAAAGTTTTAGTTCAGTCTTGGAAGTTATTACTTCTGTAATAACCGTTCCTTATCCTTTTTATTTGCCTGTTGTGCCAAGAGTAACCTCTAATGAGAGAGAAGTAATGATTGGGACTGTCCCGAAACAGATTTCTGTGCTTCACCATAAAAATTCGTGTAAAATCTCTGTACGTCCTTTTGAGGCGTGAAGTTTTGTGCTTCTGCCCCAGGTTGTTATCTAACTTTCGTTAGTTCAACACTTTTTTATATGAGCAACAGAAGGTCTTTGAAAAAATTCGTCTTTACCTGCTGGTCTGTTTTGACAGATTTCTTCCATTTTCTGCATTTGCTTCTTGTTAGTTCCTTTTTGAGTTGTTTTGGGGAATTGAGCTTTTTGAGGGAAGTGCTACGGTAGCTAGTGTTTTAATGGAAGTTTTATTGGTGTTAGAACTGAATCTAAAGACTTATTATCTTGAGTGCACTAATGTTGCTAATAAAGATTGTGTGAAGTTTTGTATGAAGGAAAAAATTTACGTGAATGGAAGGAATGAGTAATGAGATGAAGGATGGACTAAAGCTCAAGCTTGGGGATGCCACGCATGTCACCCCAATAAATATCCAAGAAGTACAAGCGTCAAAGCTTGGGGATGCCCAAAGAATCCCCCTCTTCATCAATAAAAATCCCAGGTTTCTTCCAAACGCTTCATGTTTATTGTTTCATGCACAATTGTGTTGTTCTTGGAGCGTCTTCTTTTTCGCTTTTGTTTTGGTTTTTCGTTTGCTTGGTTTGCTTAGTTTGCTGAATAAATTGGTTGGACCCCCTCTTTCATACATTGGTTTTCAAATAGTTTGGTTTGGTTTGGAAAAGAGTAGGAAAGTTCATGCTTAAGTGGTAAAGAGAGCTTGTTTTTGACTGTGGCCTATGCTTCATCATGCCATGCTTGATATTGTTTTGGTTTTATGCTTAGTATTCTTTGCTGTAGAATGACTTGTTATAAACAATTGAGATTGCTTAATGTGCCTTGGAAGGATCATGCGTTGTTTTAGCATATTAAAAGCATAGTATAATGGTATTCTCCTTTGATGATTTATTTGGGTTGACTTGCGCATGCTCACACCATGTTATGACTATCTCAAGTCACCATATCCTTTACGGTCCTTTAGTTTTCAACTTGTAGTATCACTTTATACTTTGATCAATGATGTTTTGTCGCTCTGCTTGATTATTGCCATTATTGCTCTCTTAGTTTGTCGCTCCCAGTCTTTTGCTAGCCTCCACAACCAAGTATGAGTTCCACTCATGCATCCAACTCCCTAAACCAAGTTATTCCAAAGAGTCCACCATACCTACCTACTAGCATATGCTATTCCAAGTATATTCATGTTTTTGTTTACCTTCCAAATTAAACTTATTATGAGAAAACTAGTGATTAAAGCTCTCACGAACTTGATGGCACACTTTACTTTTCTTGCCCTTAATAAACTTGAACCATTGTGTCGTCTATGTTGTATATGCTTGCACTTATTTGTTGGGGATTAGCAGAACCATGCTGTCATGGGGAACGCTTTCAACATTGCACTGGTACTTTGTACCTAGTTGATATCATGCTCTTTTGTCTATGGATGTCGTCGGTGTGAAATGAAAGGGGAGCTTGTAAGTCCATGGAGTTATGTATATGTGTTAGAGAAACGCCTGGGCCGCTGGTCTAATCCATGCTGACATGGTGGAAACCTGTAGCGTAACCATAATGAGCTGTCTATGAAGCATTCTTCTTATAAAAAAGTCCTATATTGAGAAAAAAAAGATTATGAGAAAAGAGGAAACAGATAAAAAAGCACCATATTCTCATGGTAAATAAGAAGATTGTTGAGATGCTCGTTGTCTGCTTGCCTTGTCATTTTGATATGGGGATTCTTCCGTATCATCGGGCAAGGGGTACCCCGTTGGTGGTTCTCTATGATACACATGTACTTACGATGACAAGAACGTACCGGTGACCAAACTTGAGTAGCATGAGGAGCAGCCCTCGTATTCAAGGGACATGAGATTTCTAACTTATATTTCGTCAAGCATGTACACCATAGTTTGTTCACTTTAACCTTAATCACTTCAAGATGCTTATGATAGGGGCAACGAGAGCTGAAAGCTATTAAGTACCATAATTTTTGGAAGCTCTTTATGAAACTTGAATCTCTGTTTCCTTCTATGAAGGCCTTTCTTACACTTATATGTTGAGTCCCCACCTTCTATCTTTATGCACCTACTTTGAGAGCATAGTGGACATTCTTAGTTCTATGTGCATTGTCCCAAGACTTGTTGATTGATGCATAGCTTTGCTATTACTTGTTTTAAACTATTTGTATCTAGTCACTCTTATAAACTTTGAAGGTGTCCTATACATTTATGTTGATACTCTATGAGGGAAAAGCTGAATGCCACTATGCTATGTTTTCTTTATGTGAACAAACAAACGTCTTGCAAAGCATTGTTATTCATGAATCTTTTGTTTGTGCCTTTTCATGATTACAACATAGTTGCTATGTCTTATTGTTAGAACTATATCTTTCATGCTATGTTGAAGTACTTTGATCCCAGCTATCCATGTTTTCCAAATAATTTGATCAAGTTTATGATGGTACATGTCACCTCAAAAATTATTCTTTTTTATCACTTACCTACTCGAGGACGAGCAGGAGTTAAGCTTGGGGATGTTGATACGTTGCTAACGTATCTATAATTTTTGATGTTCCTTGCTTGGTTTTATCTACTTTCTTATGTTTTGTCCACACTTTGGAGTACTTTCATATGATTTCTTGGACTAACCTATTAACAACGAGCCAGAGTGCTAGCTGCCTGTTTTCTGCTATTTTTGGTTCCAGGAAGTCAGAAAATGAATATTCTCGGAATTGGACGAGACAAAAGCCGAAGTTGATATTTTACCGAAAGACTCACGGAGCCAGAAGATGAGATGGAGAGGGGCCACAGGGTGGCCACACCACCGTTGGGCACGGGTCCACCTAGGCCGCGCCAGGGCATGGTGTGGGCCCCCTGGATGGCCACCGACCTTGCCTCTTTCGCCTATATATCTCCCCCGATGCAGAAACCCTAAATCGTCAAGCCTCCAACCACGAAAAGTTTCACAGCGCCGCCACCACCGAAGGGGAGATTTGGGGGATAGAAAGTCTCTGTTCCGGCACCCTGCCGGGACGGGGAAGTGCCCCCGGAGCCATCTCCATCAATCTCCACTGCCATCTCCATCACCATTGCTGAATCCCATGATGAGGAGGGAGTAGTTCTCTCTCGAGGCTAAGGGTTCTATCGGTAGCTATGTGTTCATCTCTCTCTCTATGCATGATCATATTGTGATCATGAGCTTGTAATCTATAGATCTACCTTGCTACTCAAGTACTTTAATAGATCTCTGCTCTCCCCATGTGTGTGAAAGTGACAACGGCACACCATGGCGGCACTTAGGCTAGAGATTACAAATACTTGTTATGAGTTATATTTGGAGTTGGATGTCTTTATGAAATTGTGGTGTTTGTTGGAACCATCTAGTGCTCAAGGTGACAGTGTGGGGTTATCTAGATGCGGAAAGCGAACTTTGAGGAGTGTTGTTATAGCCCTACCATCGATTAGAGTGTTCAACCGGAGAGTAGTTAAGAGTAGTATCATTAAGATAATATATTTATATGAGAGTGTTCACTAGTGAAAGTATGATCCCCACGCCTTGTTTCTAAACATTGAAACACCGTTTGCAACTAGATGTGTTACATGTTTGCTTGCTGCTATCTTTATTTCAGTTTGCCTTTAATCTCTTCCACACCATCAAGCTATTTTCTAGCACCGTTACCACTTATAATTATCCATACCACTCATATTTCACTATATCTTCGCTGAACTAGTGCACCTATACACCTGACAAGTGTATTGGGTGTGTTGGGGACACAAGAGACTTCTTGTATCTTGATTGCAGGGTTGCTTGAGAGGGGATACCTTTGACCACTTCCTCCCTGAGTTCGATAAACCTTGGGTGATCCACTTAAGGGAAAACTTGCTACTGTTCTACAAACCTCTGCACTTGGAGGCCCAACAACTGTCTACAAGAATAGAAGTGCGTAGACATCACAGACCACCAACAAAACATGGAAGAGACTCCCCCTCAATGTGTGCATATTAGAAATTTGCATTTGAATACAAATGCACACAAGTAGGTGAGAGTCTATTCCATTGAAATATAAACAACATAATCATACCACCGAGATAATGTGAGAGGCGTCCTTGAAATAGCCACAATAATCAACGTGATAACCAATATACGCGCCTTCCTTGAGATAGATTCCCAACATAATAGGATATGAGTAAATGAATCCATAGGCATAATCCATGAGATAAATCCAGACGACCACCGACACAAAGTCTCAAACACATCACAAAACACAAATAAAGTTCAACGCTAAATAGACACAAGCAAGAAAACAACGAATGAAAAGGTTCAAATGCTTGTGCCCGACCCATGCAAATCCTCGAAGACCTAATAGAACTACTTCTCCCCCTTTGGCATCAAGACGCCAAAAAGGAAGAAGAGCGATGCTAGCACCCCAAGGTATCACTCGTAGTCCTCATCCTCATCCTCGTCCTCATTCCCATCATCATCCTCATCATCAAGCTCCTCGGTGTCATTGTCCTCATCATCAGTAGCAGCCGTAGAGGGGAACAAGTGAGGCTCCAGCTCTCCATAGTTCAGCCCAAAAGAAGAGTTCCACCGGGCATATGGTGTGGGAGGAGTAGGAGCCGGGGGATCACTAGAAGCACCAGTCACATGGTGAAGGATGAGCTGCTGAGAGTGAGCCAACTCATGGCGCTGCTTGTAGGCCTCATACTGGCCCTTGCGTGTGTCCACGCTGATACGTCCATTTTGCATCACTATTCTATGTCTTAATTCACTGTTATTCATTGATATATTTCGTATTGAGAGGTGATACTTATGTTATTTTATTTGTTTTTGCATGGTTGATGACTTTTGGAGCATGGACCGCTGCAGTCAGGATTCTGATGGAAAAGGTGCTGTTTGGAGGCAAAATTCGCGAAGATCAGAAAATCCGGGAAAATATACGAAAAATCCTATTTTTCCACAAGATTAAGGATGCCAGAAGATGGAGTGGAGATGGGCCACAGGGGGCCCACACCACCCCCTGGCGCGGGCAGCCCTAGGCCGCGCCAGCAGGTGGTGTGGCCACCCTGGCCCACTCCAGCCTCTCCCCTCTGGCGTATATCATCCTCCCGAAAACCTAAGACTCGGGGAGCGACCACATAAAGATTATGCCGCCTCTACGGGGCGGAAAACACCGAGAGAGAAAGATCTCTTCGGCAGACAGATTTTTGCCCGGGGAATTCCTTCCCGGAGAGGGAAGATCGTTGCCATCAACACCATCATCAAGCTAGACTTCATCGGGATCATCATCATCATCACCACCATCATCATCATCAGCACCCTCATGACCATCTCCATATTGCTGTAATAATTGGTTGAATCTTGCATTAGTTCATAGGGGAAACTTTCCCGGTGTTGATTACTCTTTTTAGTTGATGCTATTGAGTGAACCGTTGAATTATTGTTTATGTTCAAATTGTTATACATCATTATTCCATCTCTGATCATGATCCATATGATGTCTTGTGAGTACTCGTTTTTTTCTTGAGGACATGGGAGAAGTCATGTTGTTAGTAGTGGAGTTGTGTTGAGGAATATTCAATAGATTGTTATATAAATTGTGGTGTACTTCTTCTAGTGGTGTCATGTGAACGTCGACTACATGACACTTCACCTATATGGGCCTAGGGGAATGCATGTGTATTTGGCTACTAATCGTAGGGGTTGCCGGAGTGACAGAAACCTGAACCCCCATTAGGAAACCATTGCACAAGGGACGTAAGGGTCTTAGAGTTTAAAGCTGTGGTTAGGTTTCTACCTTAATTAATTTCTTGTACTTACGGATGTTTGCAAAGGGTATAACCACAAGTATGTATTAGTCTTGGATGGGGCGGTACATTAGCACAGGTTCACCCACACAACACTCAGCAAGCTAAACAAGATTAATCAACTATATGAAGCGAAAACACTTGACAGTCTTCACATGTGTCCTCGAGAACGTTTGATCATCTTAAGTAATACAACCGGCTTGTCCTTTGCTGCATAAAGGATTGGGCCACCTTCTGCATTTATTCCTACTGTCTTCTATTTATTCGTACTTTGTTTACTTGCTTTATCAAAAACCCCTAAAAATCCGTTTGCTAAGTATTTGCAGAGATTTCCTGATCCATACCACTAGCCAGCACATTCTGCTCCTCGTTGAGTTCGACACTCTTACTTATCAAAAATACTACGATACACCCCCTATACTTGTGGGTCATCAAGACTATTTTCTGGCGCCGTTGCCGGGGAGTGAAGCGCTATTGGAGAGTGGAACTGGTAAAGGAAACTTCTACTGTGAGTATTGTTTACTTCTGCTAGTTGCTTTATTTTTCTTATGGATAATTCGCTGAGTTTCTTATTTGGTAATGCTACTACCACTGCTAAGGTAGTAGATAAGCCACCACCTGCTGAGAATGATGTTTTCAAAATACCTACAATAATTATGGATCGTGTTATGGATAACTATTATGTTGGGGATGGAACTATCCATCCTGGTGATCATTTGTTCTTTATACATGAATTATGCGGGTTGTTCAAGTATGCAGGTATTACTACAGATCAAGTTAGGAAGAAGTTATTCTCATTATCACTGAAAGGAAGAGCTGAGGACTGGTATAAGCTGCTGAAGAATGGTCAAGCTCTGGAATGGGAGGAAATAGTACCTCTCTTTTATTCAAAGTTTTATCCTCCTAGTGAGATTCATAAAGATCGGAATCAAATATACAACTTTTGGCCTCTTGATGGAGAGAGTACAGCTCAAGCTTGGGGGAGATTGAAGTTACTAATGCTCAAATGTCCCATTCATGAGCTCCCGAACAATATTATTATCAATAACTTTTATGCAAGACTCCCTCTACATGACAAAGATTTATTAGATGCCTCTTGTGCTGGATCATTCACTCGTATGGAAGAAGAAGCTCAATGGGATCTTCTGGACCGTATTCAAGACAATGCTGAAGCTTGGGAGAATGACAAAGGTAGAAAGTCAGGTATAAATTATGATTATGAATGCATTGAATCTTTTATGGGAACTGATGACTTTCAAAATATAAAAAATGCTTATGGTCTAGACTCTCAAGCTATTGCTTCTTATTTTAAGGCTTTTGCTTCCTATATTGAAGTGCCTAAAAAGAAGTGGAATAAGTATCATGAACCTTATAAAGATATTGCTAAGAGTGTTCCTGCAAGAAATACTGAAGTTTATACTGCTAATCATGTCTTACCTGAACCTTATATGGAGAAAATGCCTTTCCCAGTTAAGGTAAATGAACATTCTATGATAGCTAGTATGGTTAATGAAAGTACAAGTAAAGCTGTTGAACCTGATAAACAAAAGGTTGATGAACCTATAAATAGCAAATGTGAAAGACTTTGTTACTAAATATAAAGAATAGGGACACACCATCCTTTGTAAGGATACCTCTAATATTGTTTCACAAAGTAGTGTTATGAGAGCTAGTATTCCTGTGTTTTCTGTTAGAATGAGCGATCATTGCTATGATGGTTCTTGTGATAGTTATATTGTTAAGTTTATGCATGATACTGAAAGTTACTATGAGAGAGGGAAAAGTGTTCTTATGCATCTCAATAATATCAAGTTTCCTCGTTTTATGCTGAAAGTTTTATGTTGCACTTCTTTTTCCTTCCTATGCAAGTAGCCTCTGGTTTCAACAACTTGTTTGCTTAAAAAATTCCCTTGCATAGGAAGTGGGTTAGACTTAAATGTGTGTGTTTTTGCTTCTTAATGCTCCCCTTCACTTCAATTCATATTCCTATGTGAGCATCTTCAAAATTATCATGCCCATCTTAATGGCTATAAGGAAAGAGCTTTATGGGAGACAACCCAATTTGTTTTTGCTTTCAGTTTGTCTTTATTTCTTTGAGTCTTGGAAGTTATTACTTCGGTAATAACCACTCCTTATCCGTTTTTTTGGTTTTTGTGTCAAGATCAACCTCTAATGAGAGAGAAGTAAGATATGGGGAAGTTGCTGTCCCGAAACAGAGTTTTGTGCTTCACCGTAAAAATTCGTGAGAGATCTCTATATGTTGGTTTGAGCTATAATTGTTTGTGCTTCTGCCCCAGGTTGTTATTTAACTTTCGTTAGTTTTTCACTTTTTGATTTGAGCAACAGAAGATGTTCGAAAAAATTGATCTTTACCTGCTGGTCTGTTTTGACAGATTTAGCCACTCTTGCATTTGCTTCTTTATTTGATTTCTTTTTGGGTTTTCTGAAGGAGTTGCTATAGTAGCTTATGTTTTGATGGTTTTCAGTTGAAGTTGGACTCAAAAGGTTTTATCACTTCAATTATACTAATGTTGCTAATGAGGTATATGTGAAGTTTTGTGTGAAAGAAATTTCGAGGAAGTGGAGATAATGGTGTAATAAGGAAGAGAAGGGTTTTATGACTCAAGTAATAAGTGTATGAAGATGAAGATATTGATGTTATTCAAGTGGTGACTCCAGAAGAATCCACTAAATACCAAATTCAGAGACCTGCAGAGTCTGTGTTCAAATAGGTAACGGTTCTGGTAAGAAAAGTTCCGCGAAAATACTATCCAATTATATTTTTGCAGTTTTTAGTCAATAAGGAAAGCTACGAAGTGAAAAAGGGACGGAAACGGAGCCAGGGTGGCTCACACCACTTTGTGGCGCGGGCCCTCCCCTGGCCGCGCCACCAGGTGGTGAGGTCATCCCGGACTCCGCCTCCGACTCGTTTTCTCCCAGTACCTTCCTTTTGATATGAAACTTCGTAATATATAACCCCCGGATCTCCCAAGGTTCGTATATCGTGTTTTCGTCGTGTTTTCGTTTCGATCTGTTTCTGCCAAGAACTATTCTTGAAAGCTTAGAAGCACAATGGTGTCCGCCAAGGATAAAGGGAAGGAGCCTATGGAGGAAGACCTCCAAGAACCCGGGCAGGAGAAGGAGATCAAGAGTGAAGGTGAAGAGGAGGCAAAGCACACCTGCACTACCATTGCAAGCATTGGAGTGGTGGCAAACCCAGCCATTGGAGGGAAGCCTCCTCATCACCGTTCAGATCCCTGGTCACTTCCTCCACGCACCAAGAATCCTTTCCATACTCTTATCCATGAGCATCAATACCAGAATATGCCCAAGGGGAAATTACCCTCCAATTGGGATTTGCCTCATTCTAGCCATGCAGGAAAAGAAGACTTCAAGGAGGAAGAGTGGGCAAAGAATAGCAAGAGCTGGAATTCTCAACCCGACATGATCGTGAGCCGCATTGAGCAAAACTCGTAGCTGATTCATAATCTCACCTTTGAGATTGAGGACTTGGGGAAACTGATCAAAGAGCTCATCGAGAGGATACCACCACCACCGAAGGAGTAATTCGTCATCAGGTTTGGCATCCCCTTGGCTTGTTCGAAGCTTGGGGGAGTGCCGCGGTATTACATCACTATCCTCTGTCTTTTTACCTTATTAGTAGAGTCATATCTTGAATAGAGGAGTTATTATGTAGGATGGTTTGCATTATGGAAGTGTCCTCTCTCTCATTAGATATGTATCCCTTGGTGTGAGTTGCCGTTATGGAATATTAATGAGAAGTTCTATCATTCACTCTTTTGCATAGCTTATATTAGTTTTCCATTCGTGGTTATATGATTGATCTTGTTGTTAGTATTGGTATCACTTTGGGATCATTGAGTTGATTTAGTTGGTTTTGGCAAACCTGGCTCAGTCAGTAGCAACACCTTTTCGAGAGTTGAATGAAAAAGATAGAAGTACTCTAGAGAAAAATAATTTCATCTTCTTTCTTTCTTGATTTGCTTATAAGTCTACTATTAGCTAGTTAAGATCTTTTGTGCTTCCAAGGAAGATTGCATGTTTGTCTTTATCGCTTGTATGTTTGTTTGTTTCCTTCAACTCTTGTACTTGCTACCAAGCCTTGCTAGCCAAAAATCTGTACTGAGAGGGAATTCTTCTCGTGCATCCACTCCTTAAAACCAAAACCTTTGCCATTCATGTCCACCATACCTACCTAGTAGCATTATTGCTATTCCAAGTAAATTCTTGTTTTATCTACCTCCCAAATTAAACTTGTTATGCAAAAATTAGTGATTAAAGCTCTCACAAACTTGATGGCACACTTTACTTTCTTGCATTTAATAAACTTGAACCATTGGGTCCTTCTTTGTTGCGTATATGCTTGCGCTTTATGAGTTGAAGTTAGCAGAACCATCTATCATGGGGACCGCTTTCAACACTTCATTGGTACTTGTACCTAGTTGATATCATGTTCTTTTTCTTATGGATCCCGGCGGTGTGAAATAAAAGTGGAACTTATAAGATCATGGAGTTTATATGTGTGTTAGAGAAACGCCTGAGCCGCTAGCCTAAGCCATGCCTAATCATGGTGGAAACTTGCAGCATAACTATAGTGAGCATTCTATGAAGCATCCTCAATAAAAACCTATGAAAATAGCAAATAAAAAGATCGCTGAGATGCTCATTGTCTGCTTGCCTTGTCATTTTGATTATGGGATAGCTCATGTGTTATGTTCAAGGGGTACCCCGTTGGCGGTTCTTAATGATACACATGTATTTACAATGACAAGAGCTTGCTCGGGACTAAAGTTGAGTAGCATGAGGTTCGGTACTCATAAGTAAGGGGCATGGGACTCCAATTTATAACTTGTCAAGCATATCCTCTTAGTTGTGTCACTTTAACCTTAATCACCAAAAGATGCCTATGATAGGGGCAATGAGAGCTGAAAGCTAGTAAGTATCATAATTTTTGGGAGCTCTTTATGAGACTTGCAATCCCTGCTTCCCTCTGTGAAGGGCCTTTCTTTTACTTTGTAGTTGAGTCAGTAAACCTACTTCCCTTCCATCTCAGCAAGTATTTTGAGTTGTTGTGTTTCATTCATTCATATGATGATTTATTCAATCATGTTTCTTGTGTTCCTTGTTTTTGCACATTGCTCTTATCTTGATGTTTACTACTTTGAAAGCTATCATTAAAAACCAACTATTTGTGAACTCCAGCAAATTATCAACTATTCTTCGACCAAGAGCTAAGTTTGCCATTACAAATTATGATTCACTTTATGTATCTTTATTGTGTTTCTTTTACTCGTTACAAGTTGAGCTATATAACAGTGAGTTGTCTTATATTATTATCTATGTATTTGATGAATGTGATGCTTCTTGTCCATATTCTTTTTTCGACTCTTCACTCCATAAACCTGAGGCCATGTTTATTGAGCTCAGTTTCGCTTGGGGACAAGTGAAGTCTAAGCTTGGGGGGAGTTGATACGTCCATTTTGCATCACTATTCTATGTCTTAATTCACTATTATTCATTGATATATTTCATATTGAGAGGTGATACTTATGTTATTTTATCTGTTTTTGCATGGTTGATGACTTTTGGAGCATGGACCGCTGCAGTTAGGATTCTGATGGAAAAGGTGCTATTTGGAGGCAAAATTCACGAAGATCAGAAAATCGAGGAAAATATACGGAAAATCCTATTTTTCCAGAAGACTAAGGATGCTAGAAGACAGAGTGGAGATGGGCCACAGGGGGCCCACACCACCCCCTAGCGCGGGCAGCCCTAGGCCGCGCCAGCAGGTGGTGTGGCCACCCTGGCCCACTCCAGCCTCTCCCCTCTAGCGTATATCATCCTCCTGAAACCCTAAGACTCGGGGAGCGACCACAGAAAGATTCCGCCGCCTCTGCGGGGCGGAAAACACCGAGAGAGAAAGATCTCTCTGACAGACAGATTTCTGCTGGGGGAATTCCTTCTCGGAGAGGGAAGATCGTCACCATCAACACCATCATCAAGCTGGACTTCATCGGTATCATCATCATCATCACCACCACCACCATCATCATCAGAACCCTCATCACCATCTCCATATTGCTGTAACAATTGGTTGAATATTGCATTAGTTCATAGGGGAAACTTTCCTGGTGTTCATTACTCTTCGTAGTTGATGCTATTGAGTGAACCGTTGAATTATTGTTTATGTTCAGATTTTTATACATCATTATTCCATCTCTGATCATGATCCATATGATGTCTTGTGAGTAGTTCTTTTTGTTCTTGAGGACATGGGAGAAGTCATGTTGTTAGTAGTGGAGTTGTGTTGAGGAAGATTCAATAGATTGTTATTTAAGTTGTGGTGTACTTCTTCTAGTGGTGTCATGTGAACGTCGACTACATGACACTTCACCTATATGGGCCTAGGGGAATGCATTGTGTATTTGGCTACTAATCATAGGGGTTGCTAGAGTGATAGAAACCTGAACCCCCGTTAGGAAACCATTGCACAAGGGACGTAAGGGTCTTAGAGTTTAAAGCTGTGGTTAGGTTTCTACCTTAATTAATTTCTTGTACTTACGGATGTTTGCAAGGGGTATAATCACAAGTATGTATTAGTCTTGGATGGGGTGGTACATTAGCACAGGTTCACCCATACAACACTTAGCAAGCTAAAGAAGATTAATCAACTATATGAAGCGCAAGCACTTGACAGTCTTCCCATGTGTCCTCGAGAACGTTTGGTCATCTTAAGTAATACAACCGGCTTGTCCTTTGCTGCATAAAGGATTGGGCCACTTGCTGCATTTATTCCTACTATCTTTTATTTACTCGTACTTTGTTTACTTGCTTTATCAAAAACCCCTAAAAATCCGTTTGCTAAGTATTTGCAGAGAATTCCTGATCCATACCACTAGCCAGCACCTTCTGCTCCTCGTTGGGTTCGACACTCTTACTTATCGAAAATACTGCGATACACCCCCTATACTTGTGGGTCATCACACGCCCATGCAAAGAATGTGACGCTAGAACCAGTTCAGCTGCTTGATCTCACGAGCAACAGGAGGCACTGGAGGCCTGCGAGCATCCCTCATGAGACCCTCAGGAGCATAAGAGGGGTGAGAGGTCTTTCGAACCTTGTTGTAGATCTTCTTTGCCTTATGCACAACATCAATGTTGAAATCTTCAGAGGGAGGCAGGTGCCTGATGAGCATCATAATGTAGGGAGCATAAGGAATGGACAACCAGTTGAACATAGCATCAATCAGTTCATGGTAGATGAAGTCCATCACATCCAACTTGTACTGCACGGACTCATCCTCACATGAGGCAACCTTATGAGAGAAGGCTAGGAGCTGGACAAGGTGACCACGGATGCTATCATTGTTGCCTCCACTCGGAGTGATGGAGTCATGGAAGAGGCCCACCAAGGCAGCATAGATAGGAGCAAGACCAGCAAGAGTGCTCACAATGCCATTGTCCATCGTGCAAGGAGAGAGAACTGTATCTTTATTGGGCTTCAGCTGGGTGATGATGCGGTGGCCACTGGCCCTATCCTTGCTGCGGAAAGAGTACTACACACTCAAAATTGCAAGAACCAAATCAAATAAGAGCCAAAATTGAGTGTGATTCCCATAAGAACAAGATAAGAGCAAAAACAACTAAAAAGATCCCTCAAAAATCCAACTCTCTTCATGGAAGAGGGCGGTGTCCGAAGCCACCTTGTTGGAGTGTATCGTATGACACCGCGAAGATATATCTTGGGTTCATGACCAATACTCATCAAGAAGCTCACATATCACAAAATGATATTAAGAGAAATGACTTAACTTGCTTTCGGCATTATGGGGGAGGGTTAGCCCAATTAATTAGGACCACACTCCCCCTAGTTCCATGCCCACATCTAGACCAAATAAGACTGAGATGTACGAGTGAGTGCATGGGTAATCAAGACAAACTCCTGGAATCAATGATACTTAGCTCATTCCTCAAGTAGCAGAACCTTGCTTCATCAAGTGGCTTTGTGAAAATATTAGCAAGTTGGTTCTTCGTGCTCACAAACGATAGATCAATATCGCCTCGAGCAACATGGTCTCGAATAAAATGATTCCGAATCTCAATATGCTTTGTCCTTGTGTGCTGTACCGGATTGTACGCAATTTTGATTGCACTTTCATTATCACATAAAAGTGGCACTTTGTCACAACTGACACTGTATTCCTTTAAAGTTTGCCTCATCCACAATAACTAAGTGCAAGCACTAGCAGCAGCAACATATTCAGCTTCGGCGGTGGAGAGAGAGATACAATTCTGCCTTTTAGATGACCAACACACTAGAGACCTTCCCAAGAATTGACAAGCTCCAGAAGTGGATTTCCGATCATCCTTATCACCAGCCCAATCTGAATCAGTATAACCACATAGAGAGAAATTGGAGCCCTTGGGATACCACAGACCAAAGTTAGGGGAATGAACCAAATATTGAAAGATCCTCTTAACCGCCACCAAGTGACTTTATTTAGGAGTTGCTTGATACCTTGCACACACCCTCACACTCAATAAAATATCGGGTCTAGATGTGCAGAGGTAAAGAAGAGAGCCGATCATGGACCAGTATACCTTTTGGTCCACATCTTTACCATGGGGGTTAAGTTCAAGGTGACATTTTGTTTGCATTAGAGTAGCGACACGATTAAGATTCGTCATCTCGAATCTCTTGAGCATGTCTTGGATGTACTTAGCTTGATTGATGAATGTTCCTTCTCTAAGTTGCTTGATCTCGAATCCAAGAAAGAACCGTAATTCCCCCATCATAGACATCTCAAACCTGTTAGTCATAAGCTTTGAAAATTCATCATTTAAAGCTTTATTAGTAGAACCAAAGATGATGTCGTCTACATATAGTTGGCATACGAAGAGCTCCCCCTTAACCTTCTTAGTATGAAGAGTGGGATCGATTTGCCCAACTTCGAAGCCACGCTCTAGCAAAAGCTCTTTAAGGTGCTCATACCACACACGTGGGGCTTGTTTAAGGCCATAGAGTGCCTTATCGAGTTTGTAGACATGGTTCAGGAAGTTAGGATCCTCAAATCCCGGCGATTGCTTTACATATACCAACTCATGTAGAGGACCATTAAGGAAAGCACTCTTGACGTCCATTTGCTGCAATTTAAAATTGTTATGGGAAGCATAAGAAAGAAGGATACGGATGGACTCAAGCCGAGCCACAGGAGCATAGGTCTCGCCAAAGTCAATGCCCTCAACTTCAGAATAGCCTTGTTCCACAAGTCTCGCCTTGTTCCTCACAACAATGCCATTCTCATCTTGCTTGTTTTTAAATATCCATTTAGTGCCGATAACATTGCGGCAATCTTTGGGATTCTCCACGAGTTTCCATACCTTGTTGTGCTCGAAATTATTCAGTTCTTCATGCATAGCAACAACCCACTCCGGATCTTCAAGAGCTTCAAATACTTTCTTGGGTTCCACCATTGAGATGTGAGCTTGATGCTCACCAAAACTTTCCAATTCCCTTCTTGTAGAAACCCTTCGTCGAAGGTCACCTCCAACCTTGTCGAGAGTGTGACCCCTTAACTCAAGGTTCTGATCAGCACGAGCCTTGCGACGAAGTTCAATAAGCTTGTTGTCTCTTGGTGGAATAGTTTCATCACTTGAATCTTCATTGGAATCATTTGCTCGACCTTGATTAGAATCCGGATTAACAGAAGTAGGAGGTGATGAAGCATGTCCTTGAGGAGGGTCAGCAGCCGTAACAGGAGGCTGCTGAACAACTCCTGATTTAGGGCCGGATAATCCGGCCGATGGTGAGGCCGGATAATCCGGCCTAGGAGAACTTGTTGCAGCTTCATCAGGCTACCTGGAATTTGCTTGAGCTGGTGAGGGGCCGGATAATCCAGGGTCAGCCAAAAAATTCGGCCTGGAGCTTGCAGCAATTTCTTCAACACCAGGAGCAGTTTGGTCGTCAGGAGAGGGGTGGCCGGATATCTGGTGTCCAACGGATAATCCGGCCTGGAGCTTTCTGGAACATCTTGACGTTCAGCAATTGATGGAGATGGTGTAGAAGTTACTCCCGTGGTTGGAACATGTTGAGTATGTGTAGATGAGGGCTCTTCATGAGTAGAGCATTGTCCTTCCCGATCCGCCACAAGGGGTTCCTCAATGGGGCGGAAAAATCCCACGCCCATTCTTCTTATGGCATCTTGGGGTATTTCAACATCTGCATCACAAACATCAACTTGCCCCGCACGGGAGCCGTCATTTTCTTCGAACACCACACTACAAGATTCTACAACAGTTCTGGAGAGCTTATTGTAGACTATATAAGTGTGGGATTCAGCACCATAACCAACAAAAATACCTTCTAGATCCTTAGATTCAAACTTAGATAAAGGAACTCCCTTGATGAGAAAGAAACACTTACACCCGAATACCCGAAAGTATGAGATGTTTGGCTTGTTACCGGTAAGTATTTCATATGGAGTCTTGTCCAAGATTTTACGGAGGTATAACCGGTTGGATGAATGACAAGCGGTTGAGATTGCTTCAGCCCAAAAGTTATATGGAGACTTGAATTCGACTAGCATTGACCTTTCCATATCCATTAGAGTCCGATTCTTCCTCTCGGCTACACCATTTTGTTGAGGGGTGTACGCAGCGGAATATTGATGTCTTATCCCCTCTTCACTTAGGAACTCATTTAAGGTGTAGTTCTTGAACTCGGAGCCGTTATCACTTCTTATAGCCAGAATAGGAACGTGGTGTTGACATTGAACCTCGTTGGCAAAGTCGATGACCGTTTGTTGAGTTTCACTCTTCAACTTGAAGAAATAAACCCAAGCGTATCTTTAGTAATCATCAACGATCATAAGACAATACTTCTTCCCACCGAGGCTTGCATGAGATGGAGGTCCGAAGAGGTCCACATGAAGGAGCTCTAAGATCCTTTTTGACGAGATAATAGTCTTCCTTCGATGAGGAGAGTCATGCATTTTCCCTTCAACAAAAGCCCTACAAACACGATCTTTGGCAATGGAGACATTTTCTTTTAGTCCAAGGATGTGGCCACCCTTGTGGAGACTTTGCAAAGTTCTCATATTGACGTGGGCTAGTCGGCAATGCCATAACCAACCCGCGTCAGCCTTTCCAAAAAGACACATCGGGCCTGTAGTGGTTTTCCCTGAAAAGTCCACCACGCACAGGTCATTTTCGACATATCCCACGAAAGCGACTTTTAGAGACTTGCTCCACAAGAGTACCACCAAATCAGCAT
Source organism: Avena eriantha (assembly GCA_910589775.1). Lineage (NCBI taxonomy): Eukaryota > Viridiplantae > Streptophyta > Magnoliopsida > Poales > Poaceae > Avena > Avena eriantha. Next base: position 38,692,842 of record OU342744.1, read on the forward strand.
CAATATAAACTGCAAAGCCCATCTTACCAAGGGCGTGAACTAAAACTAAATTGTACCCTAGGGTCTCAACAAGCATGACGTCCACGAGAGATATATCGTGGGCCACCACGACTTTGCCGAGACCTAATACCTCAGATTTTGACTTGTCACCATAGGAGACGGTTATATGATCATGATTTGGCCGCATCTCCGTGATGATCTCCTTGCTTCCGGTCATGTGACTCGTGCAACCGCTATCGAGTACCCATTTAGACCCACCGGAAGCATATACCTACAAGAAAGTTACTTCTTGGTTTTAGGTACCCATTTTTCAATGGGTCCTGTCATGTTAGTGACAAGGGTCTTGGGGACCCAAATAGACCAAGCAATGTAACAATCATAAGGACCTACATAACTAGCATAAACATCACCATAATGATCGCAATATAACTCAAAGTTAGGATTGTTAGCCCCTACAAAACCATCATAATTAGACTTGTCATTGGTGGTGTTGCTAGTCTTTGGTTGAGCAGTCTTGCTCTTCTTCTTCTTCTTGTTTTTCTTGTTCTTTGTCTTGGAAATATAACCAAGACCTTCTTTTCCATTGTTTGTCCTTTGCTTGCTCAGTATCTCATCTAGAACTTCTTTACCTTTGTGTTGAGAACCTCTTGCATGATCTTCTTTTCCATAAGATGATGTGTAGGTACTTGGCACATCATACAGCTTCAATTGAGTTTGGAGCTGGTCATGAGACTCATTTAGAGTGGAATGATCATTCTCCAATGCCTTGTGAGCACTATCAAGTTTATCAAACTTCTCCGAGAGTCTAGCATGAGCAGCTCCAAATTCAATCTTTTCTTTCTTTAGTTTCTTTACCTTGGCAAGAGCATTGTCACATTCTTTGATGAGATGATCCACAACTTCTTCATGTGACTCCTCAATGGATTCGAGTCTCTCTTCCAAAGATACTCGAGCTTCCTCTTCTTCTTCCAAGGTATTCTTCAAAGAAGCTATCTCCAAGGCATCTTCTCTTTCAATTCTCCCTTTTCTTCAAGAAGATCTTCAGCTTGAGCAAGTTGACTCATAAGAGTATCAAAATGAAGTTTGTGCTCACCTTGCAGGTTAGTGAAAAAGTTGTCCAAAGAAATAACTTCTTCTTTCATTTTAAGACTAGTATGATCATCCAAGTTTATGTTAGTCTTAGGAAATGAAGAGCTAGAACTTGATACCTCGGACCCTCTTGCCATAAGGCAAGTGGCGTTGTTGTTGATGACATTCTCGTTTGGTGAGTCGAAGAGATACAGAGTCGATGTGGTGGCTATAGCAGCCACCTCGCGAGAACTATCTTCATCCACTTCATCTTCACTTGCAGAGGAGTATTCTTCTTGTGCCACCAAGACAATCTTGGGTTGCTTCTTGTAGGGACCATTCTTTTTGATAAATGGCTTCTTCTTAGGTGCCTTGGATTTTTCTTTAAGAATGAGCCTGCCACCATTGTCTTCTCTATTTTGATATGGACACTCGGCTACGAAGTGCAGCCTATCTCCACAATTGTAGCGTGTTCTCAGTTTTGGGACACTTTCTGTTCTTCCACTTGACCCATTCTTGTGCTCGAGTTCTGACTTGGCCTTGGCAGGATCCTTCCAAAAGTTCCTTGCGTAAAACGCCATGTACTCACCGTGAGCATGCTTGACTTCATCGGGGCAGTCGATGGAGGCCCCCTCAAAAGCTCTTTCATCCTCCTCTTGCTCAACAACATTATCCTTTAGAGCAACATTGACCCCCTTTTGCATTCCAATGGCACGGGCACGGGCATCTTCACCGTTCTTTGCAGCAACTTTGAATGATGCCATTTCTTGCATGACTTCATTGGATGTCATTTGATGGTAGTTTTTTCTACCTTGCAATCTCTTCAAGTCTGTTGGCTCGAAAGGCATTAAGGCACTCACATATTTTCTTTTTATCCACACATCATCAATGTGAGTGGCTCCATGCTTTCTAAATGTTGTTGCAATGCCCTTGAGTCTTCTATACATGTCTTCATGGTTTTCACCATCCAACATGTAGAATCCTTCAGCTTCATTACTGAGGGCATCATACCTATTCCTTCTCTTGCTTTCATTCCCAATAAAGAGATCGGTGAGGGCATCCCAAGCTTCTTTAGCTGTGTTGAGATGTTCAATGTGGGGCATCTCCTTGGGACCCACACTAAGCTGTATCATGTGGAGCCCCGTAGCATTCAATTGGCTGTCCACAACTTCTCTTCTTGTCAGGTTGGTATTATCTCCAATATGAAGACCCTCTTCAATAATCCTCCAAAGTTCAATAGAGGAGCTGCAAACATGAGACTTCATTAAGAATTGCCATTGATTAAAAGAGGATGAAGTAAGCTTGGGTGGATCACCCCTATTGTTTATATGAGGATGAGGGATAGGTGGGTCGGGGGAATATACGTGATGAACTTCAATATATTCCTCCTTACCACTTCCCTTCTTGGAGGTGGAGCCATTATGTTTTTCACCTACCACTTCATCATCCTTAGATCTGGTGTTAGCCTTTTCCTTGGATGATGGTGTGGCGGCCTCAGAGGAGGATGGAGATGGGGTATGGATGATGTGAGATGAGCAATCATTTGATTCATCTCCTCCATCTTGGCCTCAAAGGATTTCAACAAGGTTGTTTCCAACGTCTTGAGGTCATCTATTGTGACCTTATCCACAGCCTCATCCCCATCTCCCTTGGTACCCATACTTCTCTTAGGCGGTTAAGCCCGAATAAAGAGCCGGGGCTCTGATACCAATTGAAATGGATCGTATGGGCACCTAGAGGGGGGTGAATAGGTGCTACTTCAAATTTTAATGCTTTTTCAATTTTAGGCTTAACACAAAGGGTAAATTCTCTAGATAAACTATTAGGTGGAATTTCCCTATATGCAAACCTATCTACTAGCGAGTAAAGAGCGAGTGGAAGAGGAACGGGTGAACCATAGTGAAGCACGCGGAGACACAGGATTTGTTTTACCGTAGTTCCTTCCTTGTTAAGGAAAGTACGTATGCGTTGGAGGGGTGGGCGGTACTAAGACCACCACGCCACAATAGGCCTCACCCTGGTCTCCGATGGATCCTGCCACCAAAGGCCTGATCCACCTTTCCACTATAGGAACCCTTCGAGGCGGGTACCGGTGCCTTTACAGAACTAGCGGGAAACAACTCCACAATAAACTTGGAGGCTCCCGTAATGACAACAAGCTGCCACAAGAACAAGTTATCAATAACAAAGAACAAGATCTTGATATTGACAAGAATACTAGATCAGGGATTTCTCCAAATGAATTGAGAGGATTTGATGCGCTTGATTTGTGAAGACGATGACGATTCTCTCCTCCTTCAATTCCCCCAAAGATCAAAGCCTTCAGGTGGTTGAAGTGGGAGATCTAGAATGGGAGCTCTTGCAAAGGGTCTGAACAATTTCAAGTGAATCAAGAGTTCTGCTCGTTGGGGAAGAAGGGATATTTATACCCCTTACCAAACCAAGTCGTTGGAGCCTTTGGGGGTCGGATTATCTGGCCCAAGTGAGGGCCGGATTATCCGGCCTGGGGAAAACTCCGTCCTAGACTCGGATTATCCGGCCGAAAAACAGGCTACGGATAGAAGCTCACGCAGACTTGTCCTTCACACTTTCTCCTAGGGACCGGATTATCTGGCCCTAGGGAAGGGCCGGATTATCCGGCTAGGGGAAAAATCCGCCGCAGCCACGGAATATCCGGGGGAAATTCTGCCCCCAGACAGAAGCTTGCGCAGGAGCTCACTTGGGCGATTCCCTTGGGGCCGGATTATCTGCCCCAACATGAGGGACGGATCCGGTCCAGGGAGAAAATCCGCCCCAGAGCCAGAATTTTCCGGGGGAAAATCCGCCCCCAGACAGAGACTTGCGCAGAGCCAACCCTGGCCAAAGTGGTCTGGCCGGATTATCCGGCCCATGATGGGGGCGGATAATCCAGCCCCCCAAACTCTCAAAACTTTCCTGCAACACTTAGTGCACATTAGAATAATCCATGGTATTGTTATCTAACACACAAAACCTGGGAAATCATGAAATGTTCTTTCATCGGGGTATCCTAATCCTGTCACTGCAAATAAGGTCCCCTGTATTTTCGTCATACTCACTCCCATGCCCAAAGAACCAATTTCTTACCCTCAAATCCCATTCTTCGCGTATTGGTTCTGGAGTGATCCCTTTAGCGAGCAACTCATTCTCTTTAGCATCCCACTTTGGCATGGCAGTCGTGTAGCCCCTGGCTCCAGGTGATGGTGATATTTCTTCTTCGCAGCACTTAACTTGTTTTTTTCCAACTTTTCCTTAGCAGCTTCTAACACCTTGTACTTCACAAATGCATCCCAGTTAGCCTGCTGCTTCGTTAGATAGGAATCGAATTTAGGAGGAGTCTTCTTCTTCTGATACTTTTTCCATAATGATTTCTTCCAGTTCTTGAATCGTTCGGCCATCTTCGTAAGAGTCCATTGCTTGACTTTCTTCCTCAATGCAGCTGTGTCGGCTTCATCCTCAAATTTTGGCAGGGTGAAATGTGTCATGAGATCATTCCAAAGACCCTCTTTGTACCTGTCGGCGACATACTCACCCTCTCCTGCCCCTTTTGTCCTATTCTACTCTCGAACGGTGATCGGGATGCGATCCCTAACCATAACTCCGCATTGTTGTACAAATACAATTTTAGCCTTTTCGGGTTCCAATGGTTCACCCCGTGGTGATACCCGCGTAATTGTATAACGCGTAGATGCGTCCAACTTTTTGGCCGAGCCTCGTTTGGAATATTTTTGGCTCAATGTGGAGGCCTACGAGAAGAAACATTCGTCAATTTATATATATATACAACTCAATTAATGCATCTACTCATCACCGGACTTCATATATACACCTCGCCGGACTTAGTTAAGGGTCCACTGGAGGCGTCGACTTCTCCATCACCGGAGGCGTCGGCTTCTCCATCATCGGATCCGTCGGCTTCTCCCTGGTCATTTCGGTCGACCTCCTCACCCTCATCGGAGGGGTTCAGATACATCGATGGAGATTCGGGTGGATGAACATGGGGGGCGCAGTTGATCATATTATCGAGAATTTCTTCTTGTTCCAGGTCTCTGCGGATTGGACTAGGTGGATCCATAGTTTTCTGCAAAAATGCAGACAATATAAAATAATACTAAATAATAATATGTACACCTAATTTGCTACAATAAAACTAAACAGTAGCAAAATTCTAGTGCACCCTACCACCCTAACCCTAAGTCCGGGGCCCGCGAGCACTACCACCCTAACCCTAAGTCTGGGGGCCCGCGAGCACCACCACCCTAACCCTAAGTTCGGGGCCCACTAGCACTACCACCCAAACCCTAAGTCCGGGGCCCCGCAAGCACCACCATCCTAACCCTAAGTCCGGGGGGCCGCGACCACCACCACCCTAACCCTAAGTCCAGGGGCCCGCGAGCACTACCACCGTAACCCTAAGTCCGGGGCCCCGCGAGCACCACCACCCTAACCCTAAGTCCGGGGCCCGCGAGCACTACCACCCTAACCCTAAGTCCGGGGACCCGCGAGCACTACCACCCTAGCCCTAAGTCCGGGGGCCGCGAGCACTACCACCCAAACCCTAAGTCCGGGGGCCCGCGAGCACTACCACCCAAACCCTAAGTCCAAGGGCCCACGAGCACCACCACCCTAACCCTAAGTCCGGGGGGCCGCGAGCACCACCACCCTAACCCTAAGTTCGGGGGGGCCGCGAGCACCACCACCCTAACCCTAAGTCCGGGAGGCCGCGAGCACTACCACCCTAACCCTAAGTCCGGGGGGGCCGCGAGCACCACCACCCTAACCCTAAGTCCGGGGCCCGCGAGCACTACCACCCTAACCCTAAGTCCGGGGACCCGCGAGCACTACCACCCTAGCCCTAAGTCCGGGGGCCGCGAGCACTACCACCCAAACCCTAAGTCCGGGGGCCCGCGAGCACTACCACCCAAACCCTAAGTCCAAGGGCCCACGAGCACCACCACCCTAACCCTAAGTCCGGGGGGCCGCGAGCACCACCACCCTAACCCTAAGTTCGGGGGGCCGCGAGCACCACCACCCTAACCCTAAGTCCGGGGGGCCGCGAGCACTACCACCCTAACCCTAAGTCCGGGGGGCCGCGAGCACCACCACCCTAACCCTAAGTCCGGGGCCCCCGAGTACTACCACCCTAAACCTAAGTCCGGGGGCCCGTGAGCACTACCACCCTAACCCTAAGTCCGGGGGCCCGCGAGCACTACCACCCAAACCCTAAGTCCGGGGACCCGCGAGCACTACCACCCAAACCCTAAGTCTGGGGGCCCGCGAGCACCACCACCCTAACCCTAAGTCCGGTAGCCCGCGAGCACCACCACCCTAAACCTAAGTCCGGGGGGCGCGAGCACCACCACCCTACCCTAAGTCTGGAGGCCCGCGAGCACCACCACCCTAACCCTATGTCCGGGGCCTGCGAGCACCGCCACCCTATAGTGAAATATATAGTGTTGAATATATAGTATAGGGAAAACTAATAGTAATAATAACTAATATATTCAACACTATATATTTTTATACACTATATATTACACTATATAGTAATAATAACATATTAGAAAAAATACTAGAAGAAAAATAATAACATACTAGTAATAATAATAACATACTATATATTACATTATATAGCTAGTAATAATAACATACTAGAAAATAATAACAATAGTGTATATATTAGAAAATACTAGAAAAAAATACTAGAAAAGTACTAGAAAAATACTAGAAATTACTAAAAAAACACTAAAAAAATACTAGAAAAAAGGCCCCTAGTGGCTGCCGGACGCGCGGCGGCGGCAACGTGCGGTGGCACGACGACACGCTGGCGGCCGACCGGAGATGAGATGCGTGGGCTACAGAGGAGTACCTGCAGGCGTGGGGCGGCGGCTGGAGGTGGGGCGGCCGGAGAGGGAGGACAAGGTGGCGGCACGACCACGGCTGAAAGTGGCCGACGCGGACGGGGCGACACGCGGCGGCGGCGGCTGGAGGTGGGGCAGCCGGAGAGGAGGACGAGGCACGGCACGGACGGCGACACGGTACGACAGCACGGACGGCGACGCAGACGGCGACTCGGATTTGGACAGCCTGCTGGCGTCGAGGGGCTCCTGCGCAAAGTGTAGAATGAGATTGGGAAAGAAGCTACGCGCGAATTTAAGGAGACGGACCTTTAGTCCCGGGCTCGTGGCACGCACCGGGACTAAAGAGTTTTCGGCACCGCCCAAGGGGCGCGCGCAAAAGACACACCTTTAGTCCCGGTGCGTAACAAGCACCGGGACTAAAGGTCCTTTTTTAAATTTTTGACCAAAATATTTAAGGGGCGCGCCTGTTTTAGAAAATTTCAATTTGCATATTTTTTAAACATTTGAATTATATAGTTTTTGCATACTTATGAATTTGAGAAAATTTTCAACATGAAAATTCTTGAATTTAAATAAGTAATCCAAATCCATTTTCTGTTTTATAAATAATTATTCTAACTAGTCAAACATTTAACCATTTTGCCATATTTAATTTAAAAATGCATTAACTATTATATTTTGCATATTATTGAATCTCACTAAACTTTTAACATAAAAAATTCTTGAATTTGCATAAGTAATCCAAATCCATTTTCTATTTTATAAAATAATTATTCTAACTAGTCAAACTATTAACCATTTTTCCATATTCAATTTAAAAATGCATTAACTATTATATTTTGCATATTTTTGAATCTCATTAAACTTTTAACATAAAAAATGCTTGAATTTTAATAAGTAATCCAAATCCATTTTTTTGTTTTATAAAATAATTATTTTAACTAGTCAAACTATTAACCATTTTTCCATATTTAGTTTAAAAATACATTAACTATTATATTTTGCATATTTTTGAATCTCACTAAAATTTTAACATAAAAAATTCTTGGATTTGAATAAGTAATCCAAATCCATTTTCTATGTTATAAAATAATTATTCTAACTAGTCAAACTATTAACCATTTTTCCATATTCAGTTTAAAAATGCATTAACTATTATATTTTACTGAAATCTCGGTTTCGGGTTTAGGGTTTAGGGTTTTGGGTTAGGGTTTTGGGTTTTGGTTTAGGGTTAGGGTTTTGGGTTTTGGGTTTAACTATTATATTTTGGGGCCTTTAATCCCGGTTGGAGTCAATAACCGGGACTTAATATATTTCCCGCCCTTCTCAGAGTCGTCAAGCCATGCGTCATGCTTTCCCGTCAGTTCTCTCCACTTCCCGCCATATTTTCCCGCCTTTTCCCTCTATATCTAGGCTGGCCACGATGGCCATCGACACATCCACATCTTCCCCTCTCACTACAATGGACGCCGCATACTGGGCCATTCTAACCCTAGAGGAGACTGAGGTGCTGTGGGCCTACAGCTACCCATGCCCGCCAGGCTACCGGCTGCCCTCCAACTGGATGCTGAGCACTAGAGGAGTTTCGGTCCCTCTTGTGCCTCAAGGTTCCGCCCGCCAGGCGGCCATCATGAACCACTTCTACCTCGAGATCACGCCAGAGTAGCGGATGGATCCACATTGGGATCCCGACAACTACGACACCTGGAATGCCTTCTTCGCTAACCGACAGGAAAGGGAGCTCGCTAGGTACGAGGGTGATGTCTCGTCCACGTTGAACCACAACAAGGTTGGTCGCTGCCTGTGGTGGGCAAACCGGACTATCGTCAGTGTGATGCGCTATATCGCCTAGGGAGATCATCCTCGCCTGCGGTGCCCGCTCTTTGACCCTCCATAGAGCCACAAGAAGTGTGGGGATGGTGAAGGTCGCGGGCTACGCAACATCGTCATCCAGGAGCCCCCTCTCTCGCGCGTTGTGAATCTGAGGCCGGAGTGGTAGGTACCGCTAGAATATGCCATGGCTGGGCTTAGGATCCAGCCGCGTGCGCCTAGCGATGACGATGATGATGACGAAGATGAAGACGACCCTGAAGATGTGTACTATTGGGCTAGATATGAGTATGACTAAAGGGGGCCTTTATTCCCGATTTCTTAGTCCTAGTTTTTTAATAATAATAAATGTCTTGAGTGTTAGTCCCGGATTCTGGCTAGACCGGTGGGACTAAAGGGGGGACTTTAGTCCCGATTCTATAGTCCCAGTTAGAAAACGGGACTAATGGATCGCTTCCTACTAGTGTTGGTGAAAGGGCATGTATGCTCCCATGTGTGGTTTTGGTAATTAATGACAATCCCTATGGACTAATGTGCAAATTGAGTTTCACTTGTAGGTTTGTCCATTCACATCGCTTGGACCATGTGTTGGTTTCAAGGATGAAAAAGAAGAAGCATCATCCAAGGGCTTTGTGCCTATTGGAATCAAGTAGAAGAAGAAGATCAAGTATGCCTTGAAGAAGAAGAAGAAGATGGAGTTCCTCTTGGCTTTCTTCAAGACATCATCATCAATATTTGAAGTGCAAGCTCAAGATGCGTCATCTCTAGAAGATCTCATTCTTGAAGCTTGCCATCCTTGGCAATCATGGAATGATGAAGACAAGTTCGAAGAAGAGGCTTCCCCCATGGAGTATGGGGGAGCATTTCTCAAGTCTTCATCAAACAAGAGCAAGCAAGAGCAATCAAGAAAGGTGTTCCGTCTTGAAGGTGACAAGATCGTCTACATCACGCTCAAGTGGGATGCTCAAGGCAAAGTATGATCTTGATAGGGTTTCTATTTTACCGGTCTCGTGTAGTGCTGGGAGACCGGGTTTAGGATACATAGCCGTACTATCAAGAGGGGCTCTCGAGTGGGTGACTCATTCGTATCTTTCGAAGAGAGCTCGAACCTTTGCATACATAGCATCATCTTTCTTGGTTGTTGTTTGGTTCTTGTCCATGTGAGGATCTAGAGCTTGTGGTTATCTTCATAACAAGCTCTAGCTCATCAAAAATGGATTTCCCATGCATATCTTATTGCGTTTTTGATCTTGCGGGTTTTCCGGCTCCACACCTTGGGAGGTACCTCACATATATATTTATGGTATTTTCTCCCTTGGTGATATCCAATATTTCGACACGTCCTTATCTTTCCAACAAAATTGGTTTCATCTCGTTTGGAGTTCGGATGCAAAAGTTGGGGCATTTCTGGTTCTGAAGTTTCTCTGACCGGAAGTACCGGCCAGACGCCGGAAGTACCGCTCGGGCAGAAATGCCGCTGGTAGTACCGGTGTTAATACCGGCCCAACTTCCGGTGAACCCATTTTTGGTTTAGTATGCTCTCTGCCTAGTCTGTGCTATTTGACGGAACTTCGGTCGGAATCTTGGGCGGTTGTACCGGCCCAGGCGGTAGTACCGGTGACCCACCGGTAGTACCGGCAGGCCTCGTTCTTGTGTTCGTTTGCACCGTGTTTTTGGACCGTTGGCTGAGTGCCACCGGTATTACCGGCCACCCACCGGTACTACCGGCCGTGCGCGATTCTGTGGGTAACGGGCAGATTAGGGAGCCCTTTAAAAGGAGCTCCCCTTTCCCCTTCGGCTAGCTCTCGTTTTTCTTGGTTCTTGCTCTCTCTCTCCTCCATTGTTGACCTTGAAGAGCTTGGCCTCTCCCCTTCTCCCTCCTATGATTCTTGCATCTTTTTGAGGGATTTGAGAGAGGAGATCTAGATCTACAAGCCCCACCAAGCAAAATCCCTTCTTTGTGAAGGAATCCTTGGGATCTAGATCTTGGAGAGTTTTGTGTTCTCCTCTTGCGTTCTTCCTCCCTTATTCCCCCAATAGCTTTTGTAGCTTTGGTGGAATTTGAGAGTGAAGTACTTGCCTCTTGCATTTGGTGCATAGGTTTGAGTTCTCCTCGGAGATTCGGTGAGTTAAATCCCTTGGGATTGTTTCACTTGGGTTCTTGGAACCCTAGACGGTTGTGTGGTTGGATAGTTGGCCTTTTGTGGCCTTGTTGCCTTTTGTGGCTTTGTAGCCTTTGTGGCATTATTCTTGGGGCTCCAATTGAGTTGTGGAGGTTCCCCAAGCTTGTTGGCCTTTTGTGGCATTGTGGAGCCTTTGTGGCGTTTCTTGGGAGCCCTCCAATTGAGTTGTGGAGATTGCCCCAAGCCTTGTACGGGTTCAGTGACCGCCCTCAAGTGTCCCATAGTGGAACGTGAGTAGGCCTTTGTGGCGAGCTCACGGGAGAATAGGGTGAGCCTTTTGTGGCATCGGTGAGTTGCGTGGCTTCGCATCCTTGGTGAGGCCTTGTGTGGCGTTGGGTGAGCATCGAGCCACCACACCTCGAGGTGAGCCATTTGTGGCGTTCGAAGTTCATTGCGCCCCCGCACCTCTCCAACGAAGACGTAGCTTCTTTGGAAGTGAACTTCGGGAAACAAATCATCGTCTCCGCGTCCATCGGTTATCTCTCAACCGAGCCCTTTGCTTATGCAATTTACATTGTGATAGCCTTCGTGCTTGAAGTACTATATCTTGCTATCACCTTGTTGCTTGTCTTTCTTAGCATAGGTTGTTGGTGCACTTAGCGAAACTAGTGGATATAGGTTTGGGCTTGATAAATTAAATGTTAAGTTTTATTCCGCATTTATTAGAGCCTAAACCGTAATATTTTTAAAACGCCTATTCACCCCCCTCTAGGCGACGTCCATTTCCCTTTCAATTGGTCTCTCTACAACTTTCCTGAACAATGAAGATGTTCTATTCTTGTGCCGAGGAGTTAACTAATTTCACATATTAGGGAGTACATCTATGGCCAAGTTGTTGGAGATGCCGGAGGACTAGGCTCCGGCGGCATCTCCGTCAAGTTGGCGGTAGTGTTGTCCCTGCTCTTGTAGTTCATAACTCTCTACCTAGATCAATATGTCGGGGAGTTAACTAATTTCACATATTAGGGAGTGCCTCTATGGCCAGCTTCAGAGAGATGCTGGAGGACTGGGCTCCGGCGGCATCTCCATGAAGCTGGCCATAGTGTGTTGTCCCTGCTCTTTCACACCATCTTGTTTGAAGTTGATAACTTCACATGGATGCCTATTTATAGATTAAAACATCACAACATAGTGTCGACACTCATGACATAATTTCGACACTCACCCCTGTCATAGTGTCGACACTCACCCCTTAAGTCCCGGTTGGTTTCTTCAACCAGGACTAAAGATGAATCTTTAGTCTCGGTTGGAAACACCAACCGGGGCTAAACATATTTCCCGCCATGTTTTCCCGCCATATGTTTTTCCTGCCATGTTTTCCCGCCATGTTTTTCCGCCATGTTTTCCTGCCACGTTTTCCCACCATATGTTTTTCCCGCCACGTTTTCCCGCCCTTTCCCTCTATATATAGGTCGGTACCTGCCACACATCCACACATTCCCTGCCACACATCCACACATTTCTAGCCGCCTACTTTAGGATGCCCCCGAGTGTTCGTCCACGATTCGATAGCAACATCGGCGGAGTACTGGGCTCCATCAGGCATGTCCGAGACTAGGCTTCGCCGGGATGGCACTGGGAGGTGCTACCTTCCGGGACACGTAGCCTGGTGAGGAATCTGGGTCCCGTCGTCGACCCGAAGCTTCTTTGGTGGCCGTCGCATGGTCCAGGTGCGGTGTAGAGGCAGCCGGCCCCCGAGGAGGTGGTACAGAGGCGTGTCAGGGAGGAGGACGAGCACGTCCGCCGCTATATGTATATGTTGGAGGTCAGGTTTTCCAATACCTGGCAGTATCTTCCGGGACCTCACCCGAGCTATGCTCGTGTGATGGTTCCTTCTCTTTGGGTGATCACCTCCCGCGGCTCAGAACCCGATCGTCGATGTCTAGTTTGATTGAGCAAGATGTATTACATGAAAGGGGGCCTTTATATCTCAAATAAAAGGTTTAATAGATTACATAGATTTATGTCTCAAATAAAAGGTGTAATACATTATTACACATCACCAACATCTAGTGTTGTGGTTTTCTTCTGCACCGTAGCCATGGAGAATCTTCATCATTTACCATGATGCTTGGGCTAGTTTTCACTTTGAATGGCAGAATTTCATGAAACTTATTGTAATCTTCTGACATGTCTGTCTTGTCATCCACTCCCACGATGTTTCTTTTCCCTGAAAGAACTATGTGGCACTTTGGCTCATCGTATTTTGTATTCTTTTGCTTATCTTTCCTTTTTCTCGGTTTGGTAGACATGTCCTTCACATAGAAAACCTGAGCCACATCGTTGGCTAGGACGAATGGTTCATCCATGTATGCAAGATTGTTGACATCCACTATTGTCATGCCATACTTTTGGTCTACATGTACCCCTCCTCCTGTCAGCTTGACCCATTTGCACCGAAACAAAGGGACCTTAAAAGTAGGTCCATAGTCAAGTTCCCATATCTCCTATATGTATCCATAATATGTGTCCTTCTGCCCATTGTCATCTGTTGCATCAAAGAGGACACCACTGTTTTGGTTGGTGCTCTTTTTATCTTGGGCAATCGTGTAAAATGTATTCCCATTTATATCGTACCCTTGGAAAGTACATATAGTCGAAGATGGTAACCTGGCCAACAAGTACAAATGATCTCCAACAGTGGTGTTATTCATGAGATGTGTCTGCAACCAACTACCGAAATTCTTCTTGTGTTCCCCTTTAATCAAGGAGTAAGGCTTCCCTGGGTTTTCGGAGCGTAGAATATTCTTGTGTTTCTTGATATACGGAGCCACCATAGTGGAATTGTGTAGAACTATGTAGTGTGCTTGAGTGAAAGAATGCCCGTCCCTACATACCATTGATTTCCTTCCTAGTGTGCCTTTTCCAGTCAGCCTTCCCTCATACCGAGATTCAGGAACACCAATCGACTTAAGGTTAGGAAGAAAGTCAACACAAAACTCAATGACCTCCTCTGTTCCATAGCCCTTGGAGATGCTTCCTTCTGGCCTAGCATGGTTATGAACATATTTCTTTAAGACTCCCATGAACCTCTCGAAGGGGAACATATTGTGTAGAAACACATGACCGAGAATTCTAATCTCTTCGACTAGGTGAACTAGGAGGTGCATCATAATATTGAAGAAGGATGGCGGGAACGACAACTCGAAGCTGACCAGACATTGGACCACATCAATTTGTAACCCTGATAGACTTTCTTGATCGATTACCTTTTGATAAATTGCATTGAGGAATACAAATACCTTCATAATGGCTAGTCGAACATTTTCTGGTAGAATTCTCCTCAATGCAACCGGAAGCAATTGCGTCATAAGCACGTGGCAGTCATGAAACTTTAGGTTTTGAATTTTTTTCTCTTTCATATTTACTATTCCCTTATATTCGACAAGAAGCCAGACGGGACCTTGATACTGAAAAAGGACTTCAAAAAAGATTTCCTTCTCTTCTTTGGTAAGAGCGTAGCTGGCAAGCCCTTGAAACTTCCCTGAATGCTTGCCGTCTCGTCCTTTATGATGTTGCTGGTCCTCCCGTGCTGCCTGGGTATCGTTTGACTTCCCATACAAGCCCAAGAATCCTATAATATTCACACAAAGATTCTTCGTCAGGTGCATCACGTCGATTGCAGAGTGGACCTCGTGCACTTTCCAATAGGGTAGCTCCCAAAATATAGATTTCTTCTTCCACATGGGTGTGTGTCCGTCGGCATCTTTCGGAACAGGTTGTCCTCTGGGACCCTTTCCAAAGATTACATCCAAATCCTTGACCATACCAAATACATCAGCACCAGTACGGGGACATGCTTCGTCCAGGTTTCTCCCTTACCATTGAAATGCTTGCCTTTCTTCCTTAAGTGATGACTTGGTGGAAGAAAACGACGATTGTACGGGTACACATTCTTCCTACATTTATTCAGATATATACTTTCAATCTCATCTAAATAGTGCGTGCATGCATTGTATCCTTTGTTCGTCTATCCTGAAATGTTACTAAGAATAGGCCAATCATTGATGGTTACGAACAACAACGCTTGTAGGTCAAATTCTTGTTGTTTGTGCTCATCCCACACATGTACACCTGGTTTAGCCCACAACTGTAAAAGTTCATCAACTAATGGCCTTAGGTACACATCAATGTTATTGCCGGGTTGCTTCGGGCCTTGGATGAGCACTGCCATCATAATGAACTTCTACTTCATGCACAACCAAGGAGGAAGGTTGTAGATACATAGAGTCACGGGCTAGGTGCTGTGACTACAGTTCTGCTCCCCAAAAGGATTCATGCCATCGGTACTTAGACCAAACCATAAGTTCCTTGCATCACTAGCAAAGTCCAGGAAGTCCTTCTCGATTTTTCTCCACTGCCGACCATCAGCAGGGTGCCTCAACTTCCCGTCTTTCTTACGGTCTTCCATGTGCCATCGCAACAACTTTGCATGCTCTTTGTTTCTGAACAAACATTTCAACCGTGGTATTATAGGAGCATACCACATCACCTTGGCAGGAACCCTCTTCCTGGGTGGCTCGCCCTCAACATCACCATGGTCATCTTTTCTAAACTTATAACGCAATGCAGTGCATACCGGGCATTTATCCATATTCCCGTACTTCTCACCGTGATAGAGGATGCAGTCATTAGGGCATGCATGTATCTTCTGCACGTCTAACCCTAGAGGGCAGACAACCTTCTTTGCTTCGTACGTACTGGAGGGCAGTTCATTATTTCTAGGAAGCATCTTCTTCATTATTACCAACAACTTTTCAAATCCTGAGTCAGTCACACCGATCTCTGCCTTCCACTTCAGTAATTCTATTGTGCTACCCAGCTTCTTCTGGTCATCTTCACAAGTTGGGTACAATAATTTGTTGTGGTCCTGTAACATCTTCTCGAACTGCAACCTCTCCTTTTCTGTGTCATAGTCTCGCTTTGCATCAGAAATGACCCGACCAAGATCATCAGCGGGCTCATCTTGTTCCCGTTCTTCTTCATTATCTTCCATTGTGGTATCAGCGTATTCAGGAAACATAGATCACTAGTTGTCATCATCATTCTCTTCTTCATCGCCGTCCTCCATCATAACACCTCTTTCTCCGTGCTTGGTCCAAACATTATAGCCGAACATGAAGCCAGACCGAAGCAGGTGGCTCTGAATGACTCTTGAGGAAGTGTGAGCCTGCTCACTCCAATATTCAACACATGGACAACACAAAAAACAATCCTGCCGCTTGTTCGCCTTGGCCACAGGGCGAAAAGAATGCACGCCTTCTCTGTAAGCGTTAAAGCGTCGGTCACCGTACATCCATGGATGACTCATCTGCATCATACAACCATATATATCAAACGCAATCACGAGATAAAATTACTATCGCGCAGTCTAAACGAGAAAATACTTGCTAACCTTTTAGAACACTTGGAAACAAAGATGAGAAAACTTAAGTGTGGCTCTGGCACCTCATATCATGTTTTGTCTTGTGTGAACTCAAGTGGCATCGTACTAACAGACATTTCACCGAACACCTCTAGTGCATATGAAGAAAAAATAGCACAAAGTTATACCCATCTTACATAGGAAAAAAAAAGGAGACAGTGGAGGGCTGAGTGCAGTATATATAGGGCCAGACTATTAGTCCCGGTTTGAGACACAAACCGGGACTAATAGTTCTGCCAGGACCACGCAGGCGTGCCCAGACCCATTAGTCCCGGTTTGTCTCTTAAACCGGGACTAATGGTCCCTTACGTACCGGGACAAAGGACATCGGCGTCCTCGGGCCGTCTGGTTCAGACCATTAGTCCCGGCCCCAGCCACGACCGGGACTAGTGGCCCGAACCAAAGGCCCATTTTCTAGTAGTGACAGTATCATGAATATACTTTCGTTTTGTATGCTTCTGATACTATAAATGCTAGTACTGTTTTCACTTTATATGGTCGGTGAAACTATTCCATGTTAGAGATCTATTATATACTAAAAGCAATATATGAGTGTTTTTCGAGACATTAGGTTGATCCACATCACCCTAAATTATTTGGACCGCTAGATGTATAATTAGTGGCTATGATTTAATCAGTTGTATATTACGTAACAAATTAGACGTGACATCCGGGTCACCGGACGTGTAAGTCAGTCACGTTCATGTTAAGTCTTTTTTTTTCGAATCCGTTCACGTTAAGTCAATAAGACACCCTTAAGCAGCGGCACCGAAGCAATTAATAAACCTCACGCAGAGGCATGAGTTGGTATCCATCCACGTTGTATAAGAAACTGACAAAGGCATTAGCTATTGCTACCAAAAAAATTGATCAACCCATAATCCATCAGCTACCTTAGTATGAGCATTACCTTGCTAGCTTGGTATACCACTTAAGAGCAGAACTACGAAAGGAACAAGGCTGCTGCTACTAAAAAAATTGATCGATTAGCTAGCTAGCTTGATCGATCAGCCAGCTTAGCACCACCTCATATTCGTACCACCTCATAATCGGCCAGCAAGCTTAGTATCACATTGAACTTCAAAATAATTGGTACATGTTTTAAAATGTAGTATATTTTGGTAGACTATTTTAGCCTACCAAAGCAAATACTCTCTCCGTTATAAAAATGATATCCTAATTTTTCTAGATTCGCATTCTATAGACGTGTTGTGAATTTATACACTAAAATATATTTTGATATATGCGAATCCAGGTAAATCTTTGACATCATTTTTAGACGGAGAGAGCACTACATTTTGAAAAAATTGGTAGTATGTAAAGCTAACTCCAAAAGTGATCGGAGATAAAAATTGCCAAAAAAAAACTGGTAGGAGATTGAAAAGAATACTTCAAAACAAATCGATATGATCAGATATTGCCTAGGACGTAGTAGGAGTTCTATTAACAAACCAGAAATAAAAAAAATATCAGTCTCTAAGATTAGACTGATTTATACTTACATAAATACATATATCACCATATGTAGATAAAATTCAAAATTTAATTTGTACGAGCTTAGTTAATGTCACATGTTTTGATAATGCGAGTGACTTTAGAGTGTATGACCACAGGTCGGATGCATGGTGATTTCAGAGACATAATTCTCGCAAAAAGACAAATTGTCCAACCGCTCTATGCCAAGTCATCAAACTTTGACGATACAAAAAAGACAAGGCATAAGAACAACCGGTTTCATGAACTACCACATGATAATCGGCCCATAAGAAATACAAATAATTATTAACAAAGTCAATACATATTTATTCTAAACCATACCATATCAACCACAAAGACATTGTCGGAAAAACACACTAACAAAACATACATAAAATGTAGTCTGGTGACTTTTTAGTGCTTTCCTCACCTCCCGGAGCCTTTACCAGTTGTTGAAAATTAGTTGAAATGAATCCTAAACAGAAACCATTAAGCCCGCTTTCTTCAACATTGCTTTTTTACCGTCTAGAATCCCAATCAGTCCCTTCCGCGTGAGCGTTTTTTCTTCTAGAGTCTGCATGCATGTGAGAAAGGTGAAAGGTGATAGATTTTGTGTGGTGCCAAATATTTTCTTCTAGAGTCTGCATCCTAAATTAGTTGAAATGTTTTCTTCCGCGTGAGGTACACACGATTGAGTTTTACCTCATATAGGTCTGCATGCATGTGAGAAAGGTGATAGATTTTGTGTGGTGCCAAATATTTACATACAAGATTCGAGGCAAAGCTAATCTCATAGTCAAAGATGTGGTGGGCTCCTTTCCATATGAATCACGTGGCTTGTATATTTTATTGTCATAAGAGAAGGTGTAGAACTTCCACAAAAAGATAAGAAGAATAACATCCTCAAAAAATCCAATGAGAATATAAACCCATTAAAACGTATATTTTGGTCCATATAGTCACATACCCAAAGGAACCACTATTCTTATAGGAAATTGGTACATGTCCCTCGCATCAACTTTCATGATCAATAAATACTCGCATTTATCAATTAGACAATCAAGGAAAAATGCGATATAAGAAGTGAGATGTATAAACCTATATATATATAATTATTAATTTATCATCAATTACACAATCAAGGAAAAATACTCGCACTTAAACATAAAATTAATAATTTATCATCATATTTTAATTATCCATATTAGAAAGTAAGACAATTTTACAATAAAAATGATAGAAAAGAACAATATGGTACATGAAGACACATGCTAGAAGTTCTCGCATAAGAAAATAAAAATGAAAATATTCCTAACTATGTGTAAGAAGTATTAAACTAACATCTTATGTAGAAATTCTGAGAAAGTTTATGTAGTTTCTTATATCCTTAAAATTTATTAGGATACACCATTCGAATTTGCAATCCTGTAGATAAATGGAAGTCGATTAAGATGCCAGAACTATGTGGTCCATACATTACAATGTAGTCATCTTACATGACAAGACAAATAAAACTGAGAGATAGCATAATGACTTAATTGAATTGTATGGTTAAAAATAGTTAAACATAATACTCATCCACTAAAAAATAAAATACACGATATTGCTATTGGTATGAAAAATATTTATTAGAATCTTAAAAATAAATTCATGTCAATTAATTTGAGTTAAAAAGTTATTTATGTGATACTGTTGGTCCAGTCGTATATTTTTGGACAGGCTATTAATAAGACGTCATTCAAATCAATATGAGAATGTGGTGTATTTTATGGAAAATGAAGGGAAGAAAAAAAATCTGATAAAATTAAATTAATTTTTTTAATATTTAGTTAACCTATATATTAACGAGGATAAAGTCCTACAAAAAAAGAAGGGTCGGCAAAGAAGGGTCTAAACATCGTGGAATCATTGCTCAGGTAAACCCTAATCATCTAAGAATGTGAATATTAGCCCTGCATACTAATCTAAGGTGACATAAAACTACAAGCAATCTCATGTTTTGAACTCAAATTGTATATACATGTTTAATGTCATGTAGAAATTTCAAATATATTCATTAATGTAGTGTGTTGAAATATCGTAATAGTCTTTCACCTAGAAACTAAATACGATTGAAAATCTCTTTTACAGATGTGATATATATTTACTTTATATATACATAATGGTGGATGCATACTACTTTCAATCATAAAATGTTAAGAATTTATGAAGGTATTTTCATAAATTTTGACACACAAAAGATGGCGCTCTTCAATAAAACATAAATAAAGGTAGTGCCCTCGCATTTGCGAGGGCCACCATGCTAGTTTTGACGAAATATAATATGCGAAGTGGGAAGTCTTCCTATACGTTTAGAGTACAGTATTTTTTTGTTTTCAAAGCAAATGCAGGGCTGCTAAGAGATAGATGCATGTGCCATCCCGTCGTACTATCTGTCGAAACAGGCTTTCATTCCGTCGTACTATACGTTTATATTTATACGTCAGCCAGTCTCATCCATCACCATACCGTTGATGCAAGCAGACGGGGACAAACCGAGGTAGTTGGGACCAATCGACCGATATATACCATCGCCATACCGTTGATGCAAGCAGACGGGGACAAACCGAGGTAGTTGGACCAATCGATCGATATATATACTACTCCCTCCGTTCCTGGAGTATAGAGCCGTGATCGTCTCGCTACGCAACCATGAAGGAATCTTGACAGGTTTAGATGATTGAGACTGTGAGACGGTGAGAGAATCTTCTTCGTCTAGTACTAATCCTATACATAGCAGAGACTCGATCTTGTATTCCCTCCATTTTAAAGTATAAGATATTTTAGCGTATGTCTTTTGATGGGTAGATTCAGAGTGAATTTGCACATAAAAGACATCTAAATAAATTTATTTCATAAAAGCTAAAACATATTATATTTCGAAACGGAGAAAGTACATAGCAGAGACTCGAAAGAAAACCATGTGCGTATTTATTTATCTAGAATGGAGATGGTGGATGAACGGCACGGATATGGAAAATGAAATGGATCAACTCTATAGTACTATAATACTCCTACTTTGCATTTACACTTGTTAATTGGTTTTCTTTAACTATTGTCGACGGCGGCCGCCGGCCGGTGCATCGTCTCAGCCGGCACGCATGCACGTGCGTCTCGCCTACGTCGTCCGTTACTTGCAAATACCCTGCCCGTAAAATATTTTAGCAGGCCAGATTAACTTGGCTAACTATTTTTTCCTCCAAAAAAAAACCTTGCCTAGCTATTTCACATGAGGAAGTGCATGGACTCAAATGGCAAGATCTACGAGGTGTGCTTCGGTGTCCCCTCCTGTGACCAATACTCGTTCGGTTCGGAGAACATGAAGGGATATTGACCAATCCCGCGTGTCCTTGTGGTTTTAGTTTTCTAAGTTTAGAAGAAGAGGACGCCGGAGCAAAACTCAAAATCCATTACATTGCTCAAGCCGTCACAGCTCGTGTGTATGCGGTACGATCCATTCTGTCTACCCGATCACGATTGAATAGCATATAATTTGGATTTTTTTCTCTGGAAATCGCTACAAAAAGTTAATCTCGCGAACAATGAGGAGAAGGTGTCCCACGCGCCACTTGGTGGACACCGAGGATGCGCGACAAAGCGGGTAGTTTTTCGAGGGTGTCTTTTTTTCCCTTCCTCTTCATTCGTCTTGAAAGTATGGACATTCTTTTCGGTTATAAATTGGAACCTTTGATTGTGATACTATTTATCGTCCGAACATGGATTTGTGGCACCCGAGCTCCTGAGTGCTCGGTTTTTCTGAAAAGTGCAAATGATATTTATGGAGTTTCTAAATATTTCAAATCATTTTGGGTGGATGCATACAGGTGTTCTCTATATTTTTATGACGAATCTCTTGGAATTTTTCTCTAGTTCCTATGGCAACCTTGTCATTGAGACATCCTATAAAAAAACCATATGCTTTCTGCGACACAACTGAACGACATATATTACAAATTTATGTGTAATTAAACATGTCATGACATCATATGCCTATGTTTTTTCTATTCAACGTTTTTGAAATATCGCGAGGCAAATATGTCCTTAGAAGAAGGGTGTCCAACAGTCCATGGCTAGGACAATCCAAGAAAGTGGAGCACGTGGAGGGTGGTTTTTTGATTTTCTTCTCCTTGTTTTCCTCCCCCTGGCTTGTGCTGAAAGTGCTGAAAATTGTGCACATATTGTACTCCCTCCATCCGAAAACAAGCGACTTGTATTTGTCATGATTCGCATATATCTACACACTACACCGCGTTTAGATACATGTAAGTCTAGACAAAGCCAATTCACTTATGTTTGGATGGAGGGAGCATATAATACCGCATACTTGCATAATTTGGTTTCATCTCTTGATGCAGACCCCCTTTTGGGGAAAAACTTGCATAATTTGGTCAAAAGTACAACCCTTTTGGCTATAGAAGCTTTTGTTGGAGTACTATTTGTTGTTTAGGCTTTATAAGCTTTTATTTTACAATTATTCTAGTTGCATGAAGGAGAGAGGGAGAGAGGTCCCATGAGGACTAGGTGCGGAAAATCCTACTTTGGCGCACTAGCTAAAAACATTGGAGTGGAGATTTGTTGCACATGGGCATTAGTGATCCTTCTTTCAAAAAATGAATATCAAATTTCTAAGTTCCAAAAACTATGAAAACACTAACGATGTAGCCAGTGATGTATACCACGCGAGCTATCAATTTGAAAGAGTGTCCTTATGTTTTTAGTTTGCAAGAGGAGGGACACCGAAGCAATAGTCTTTGAAATGATGTGTATGTTGAGCTACACAAGAATGACAAAGTGTGAATCGGACTATCACATTTCAGATCTCCAAAAAAAACCAGATTTTATCCTTTTTTTTAGACCATAATAAAATAATTTCGCATTGCGATTTTGGATGGTTGTAGGATATATCGTTGACAAACTCCAAAATTGTTTAATTTTTTTGAAACGTGTATATATGATTTTTATTTTTTTAATATAGAGGGACCACCGCGAGCTCATATGCCAAAAGAACTTTTCGAAAACAGTGGTACTACTCTCCTTGATCATCGGTGGGTGGGCCGTGACTCAAAAAATAAACATTTTTTGTGCATGCTGAAGAAGCAAGCAATTGTAAATCTGCATACGCTTGCCGCATTTGCCCACCGAGCAGAAAGATTGGACAGCATCGTGTGAACCACCTAGACGATTGATCATTTTGGAGTAGATCTAATTTGGAGACATGTAACAGTATAGACGAATGCACGTGGATCTAATACCGGCTAGGTTCTTGCCCTAGTGGCCATCTCAATCCCCTAGCTAGATACTATTTTTTAGACAATGGTTGTAAACGCAATAATAGTTGATTGTACTGCTAGACTGATATCACGTACTGTGAGCACTTGAGCTGTTTATATAATACTATAAGACTTGGGGACTAAGAATCCTAGTAGAGATAGAATCCTAAACTACCAAATATAGTAATCCATGATCTACTCTAATATCTAATCGTGGTGTACTCTAACACCTCCTCCCAGCGGATCAGTAGTGACGCGGATAGCAGGGGCGTCGAGGACGGTCCGACTGGAGCAAGCCGAAGGCGCCGACTGGAGAGGATGCCGGTGGATGATTGCCCTTGACGCCGATGTCAATGTAGCCGAGAGTGTGAGCGTTGTTGTCGTGGTTGATGGTGTTGTTAGAGTGCTGGTGATGTAGTCGCCGTTGATGAAGTCATTCAGGTTGATATAGTTGTGGTCGGTGTCGTCGTTGAGCCAAGGGAAAGTCACCAGAGTAATAAAATAGTAAAATACAGTTGAAGCAGTAGTCAACACGAGGTAGAAGTAGCTAGAGTTATGGTATTAGAGGTAGATGACACGTCGTGCCGAGCTTGCCAAACTCGGGACCGCGCTGGGCAAGAAGGCATGTGGCAGTGTGGCCAATACCGGACGTACAGGATAGGGACAATCATGAACCATGTGATCCAGATTTGGAGGGAGCAGGAGAAAAGACCTCCGTGTACGGTCGATTCTGATTCGTATGCGCCGGAGTAGACGAAGTGGTTGCAAGAAGAAAATTTAGCACAATCGATGCAAATAAGAATTAGACCCCAACTCTGACGGCGAGGTTGTGGTGGAGAAGACGACGAGGTGGCTGTCGATGGCGATTAAACTGTAGCGGGTAGTAGATGTCGGGGATCGAACCCGTTCTATTCATCTACATGCATGATCTCTTTCGCGTTTGTTGAATGAGAGGTTGTAGATGTCAAGGATCAAAACCGTTTTATTCATCTACATGCAGGAGTGCGACGTAGAACCCGTTGGCGTTGACGAAGACCTTGATTGGTGGTGACAGCGATGATACGGTACACACGACAGAGTGGTTGTGTAGATTTTTGTCGGCGATGATGACCAACGACGATGCAGATGTGGCCCTTTGTTGATGGCGAGGTGCATACTCGGGCACGATTGTCTCGGTTCATGTCAACGAAGACGAGCTGGCGAGGTGGCGACGTGTGGATGGAGAAGTCGGCGATGACACATGAAGGCGTCCCTTGGGGCGCCACACATAGCATCCTTGGCACGGTTGTTGGCGAGGATTTGTCAGAGATGGGTCGATATCGATGTTGGAGTAGAGGCGCGTGATGATGACATGCGACGGTGGGCGACGCAATCCGATGTGATCGACGAAAGAAGAAGAAGTCAAGCGGTCGACGAGAAAATTTTACGAAATCTATTGGATCTAATCTACGAGTTGCGTGGCCCCCAGCGGAGATTGATCTCCCAGGGGACGGCGCGGAGGAAACGGTGGGCTAAACCCTAGACCGAGAAATGAGAGACTCTGATACCACGAAGGCAATAGTAATTGATTGTATTGCTAGACTAATATTGCGTATTACGTGATTATATTGTGATCCCTTGAGCTGTTTATGTAGTATTAGAAGACTTGGGATTAAGAATCCTAGTAGAGATATAGCAACCTTGATCTACTCTAGTATCTAACCATGATGTACTTGCTCCAGGGAGTTATAGGCTCCGTTTCATTGAACTGTGTTGTACAATATATGCTCATTTCACAATCTAACAATGTGGAGAAATAGCAACGAAAGTAGATAAAAGTGTGAAAATGCTAGCTGAATAATTTGGATTACCAATATCCGCCGCAACACCAAACATAGTCGTTTATTCCTCATCGTCTTTTAACGGGTGGACAATAAGCTCGGCGAGCTCTCTTTATATCAGCATGTTTGTTCGAGCTTGGTCCGTTTTGTTAATGGACATAGATGATCGTTGTTTTTGGGAGATGCCAAATTGTTCTTGGGCTCATTTGATCCATTTATCTACACCACTCAATTCCTCAACGATTTTTTTCTAAATAAAATGCACACTTCATTCAGATCTCAACAACGTAATATTGTTTATTACATCTCTAAAAACGGAAGGAGGTGGATCACCATCCCATGAAAATAGTATGCTTTGGTGGTGGGGTGGGGGGGGGGGGGGGGCGGATGCCGGGCAAAAACGGCTCGCACCGACAACCCCCAAGGGATGTCGACGCCACACGAGGTCCAATTCTTTGTCCGGCACCCCCCGTGTGCCATGTCGGATCAGATGAACAGTCACCCAAGTCAGTGGCATAAGTCAATGTTATGAAAAACCGGGGAATCTCCCTCCACTCTCATCTAGCCGTCACCCGCTGCCGCCAAACCCTAGATCCATGGACGCGGCCATTGCCATGATGGTTACTCCCATGACTCGCATGCGGGGAGGGGGGGGGGTCCATCCTGGCACGACAACAAGGACCCGTCTCACGGACCATCGGCCGCCCTTCGAGTGGGATGTCCTCAGCGAAATCTTCCTGTCGGAGATGAATCGCTAGCGAGCCTTCGACGAGGCTCACTTGGAGTGCCTCATCGAGGTGTGTGCGAACCCCGGCGATGCGGCCGCCCGTCTCGAAGAAGCTCAGGAGGAGCTCGATAGGCAGAAGGCGAGCATCCGCTCGTTCGGGGAGAAGTGGGCCTCGTTCGACCGCGGCACCCGCTTAATGAGGTTGTCTTCCGCTCCCTCGACATCTGAGGGCATGTGCTCCAACGACGATAAATAGCGCTGCCTTCCGCTACCTCGGCATCTGAGGGCCTGCACTTTAGCAACGATGAATAGGGCCGCTCTTTAGGAAGATGCAGGCCATTCAGGCCTATGATCCCATACGGACGTGTAGCTGATGCGGCCAAGTCTTTTATCGCCAGAGTTCTGGTGAGGAATGACTAGTGAGGATCGAACTTTCTCCATCCACGACTCAATCCACGTCCTCTGGTTGTGGAATTCTCCATATCCAGGAAGAATGGATGTGATCCATTGACACGCTTGCATCCCCAACAAATTTTAAAAGATCTATGTAAGCTAGCTTAGATACGCGTCTTGCGTGTGGCAAATTTTCACTTAGCTATAGGTAAAGCTAGCTTAGGATTGAGTTCGAAAAGTAACCTTTGACGAAACTTTCTAACTTAGCTAAAGGCACACATATATAGCTTAGGATCGAGTTTCAAAAGTACCTTTTGACGAAAACTTGCATGTGCTGCAGCTCACGTACTCCATCCGTTTCAAAATATAAGATGTTTTAGCTTTATGAAATGAGAGTATATCTAGAATCCTTTTAGTGTGTAGGTTCAATCTAAACCTAGATAAAGCTACACATTAAAAGGGGCTAAATACACTCATTTCATAAAGCTAAAACATCTTACATTTTAAAAAGTAGGGAGTACCTACGTACGTGTTGGACTAGGCTATCTCTCTAGCCAATTCCGTCTTCAGTTCTTCCTTCTCCCCTCCTTCGCTTTATTATTGGGTGACGCACACCGAGATATATAGTGCCGAACTGTCGATCATCACACTTTACTGGCTAGCAAAGTAGCAACTGAATGGTCTTGCACACATCGAGTATTCGAGTCACGAGATTAGATAGATAACCCGGCAAAAAAGGATCAAGACAGATAACGAAAGCAAGATGATTTGACTAGATCGATAAAATGTTCACACATACTACCTACAAGCTGCAGCAAGAATATTGTACATACGTAACAAAGTGAGATCATTTACTGCGTGCACATGCCGGATCCATCTTACTATATACTATACCATTGTTTTATAATTAAAACGTTTTACGTAGCTTAATCAGGGTCTACCTAAAACATTTTATATTCTGAAACGGAGGCAGTAGGGTCCGTTTGTCTTCGTTTGAGCTAAGGCTTTTGGGTTCCAGAATCAGAAGCTGGAATAAACGGCCGATAATTGCGAAGCGCTGGCGAGAATCGGGCCTAGGAAATGAACTAATGAGCGTCGGCGAGCGAAAGCAGGCCCAGAGCAGCTTCCCGAGCTTTTCTCCCGCTTCCGAAGTGCAGCGGACGAAACTAGCCTTAGTAGTTCGGGGTAATTACAAAAAACCCGCCACCATGCCCACACCCCACTAGCTGAACCCCAACCCGACAATTTCCCCAATCCTTTCGCTCCACTTAGTCATTCTCATGTCCCTAGCCATGGAGAAGGCAAACTAGGGTTAGGGGTTCACCCGCCGCCGCCCACCAGCGCCACCGGTCGCCATCGCCGTTGTCCAATCTACCTCCCCCTCTTCGTTCTCCGCCTCTCCCACTCGGTTCTCAGCGTCCCTGTCCAACGACGCGTCGGCCTTGCCCCCGTCAGCTGCCGGAGAAAGGAGCTCTTCGAGCAGCCACCACCTCGCGGTACTATGTTCTCAACCAACATCAAGGAGCATGTGGTGTTTTTCCCCATGGATGAGCGACTTTGTTCTCATGTATTATTGTTCGACACTTTGGTTTGTCTCGGCGGTGATGGTGATGATGTCAAGTATCTTTATGTTGGCAGGTCTCTCCCTTGAATGTTTTGTGCGTTCGTTGGTATTAGGTTCTAGTCAATTGAGGTGGGTGACTCAAGTGTTTCCTTGGAACATTTGAGATTGACTCAAATTGTGTAAATTTGGCAATGTGAGTTATTTTACTTGGCATATGGGAAAAAGTCGATATACAAAGGTAGAGCTAGAATCAACGACGTTACTTTTATATTATAAATGACGACTATTTGTTGTGTTTTATCTTTGTTTGGTCCGGCTAACTTTATTTAGTTTATGAAATTAAGCCAGTTTCTTTACTATTGATAAAACATGAGTGTATATACTTGAGTAAAGTTCCCTAAAAAAAATACGTACTTTTTTTTGACAGAAAAAAAAATACGTACTTGAGTAAAGTAAGTGGAGTACTAAAATAGTTTCTCCGCACGGGCTCTATAGGAAGATGGGGACCATTCAGGCGTACGTTCCCATCCCGACGTGTAGCTGATGCGGCGATCAAAAGCATCTTTTGACGAAACTCTCTGACTAGCTAAAGGCAGAGCTAACCTTTGACGAAACTATTGCATGTGAGACAGGCGCACGTACGTGTTGGACTATGGTATCTCTAGCTGCTATATATGTGCATGATCTACCCTGCTGCCTAGTCTCTCGTCCTTTCTTCCTTCCTTCTCTCATGCATCATTCTTCGCTTTATTATCCGGTGACGCGCGCACGTCCAGATATGTACTAGTGTCGAACTGTCGATCGTTAGACTGGCTAGCAAGTGAATGGTCGACCGGTGTACCTAGCTACAAGCCTAACGATTCGAGTTTACTGGTTGGTGCCAGCAGTATGACTTGCATGCATGTTGTCTTCAATTCAGGAGATTAACCCCGACATCGCAAAAAAAAAAAAAATCTGTCAGTCTACTAGAATGATGTCAGGAAGTCTGGCTGAAAAAATCCGAAGTAACCGTCACAAGACGGGTGCACCCAGAAGCCATGTGATGCCGCAGGTGCTCTGGTAAAAGGAAAGCCGAGAGCTGAATCCAATGCGTCGCCAGAAGGATAACCTGCAAAAAAGATGAAGCTTTCGTTTTGTTAAAAATACGGTTATTTCGACACTTCCACATTGACCAAAATATGGCCAAAATGCCAATACATATCCTATTGTTATTCGCCTTATCCGTTCCATTTAGCCAATTTCCAAACATATTAGTGATATTGGTAGGAGGTGGTAAATTGTATGTGCAATAAATCATACGCCAAATGATTTTTGCAAACAGACACGCAATAAATAAATGCTCAATCGTTTCGTCCATCACAATAGCAGCATTTCTTGCAGCCATTTCAGTTTCTCTTAGCAAGATTGTCTTTAGTCAAAAGCACACCTTATTGTTAAGGAACCACATGAAAATTTTGACTTTTGTAGGGATTTTAATCTTCCAAAGATATCTTGTGGAAAAACACGGATGCCATTCATAAGATCACCATGCATAGACTTAACTGTGAATACCTTATTCTCAGTTAAGCTCCATAAGAAACTATCATGCTCGTGATTTAGAGTTACTGCCATCAATCGCTCACAAAGATGCAGCCATGCATCCCAAGAATTTCCAGATAGATTTCTCCTAAAACTGATGTCTAAAGGATTGTGAGAACTCAATGGATAGAAACATGTTTCCTATGCACCAAACTGTATAACGAAGGATATTGTTGATTAAGAGGTCCGTCTCCTAACCAAGAATCCTCCAAAAAACGAGTGCCTTTCCCATCCCCTATTTTAAAAGTTCCTCTAGAAAAGAACTCACCTTTTACACCCATTAGACCTTTCTAAAAAGGTGAATCAGTTGGGTTGGCCTCAACCTGCGCCAAAGTTTTGTTTGACAAATACTTGTTATGAAGTATCTCTTGCCATACTCCTTCTTCTGACAACAATTTATAAAGCCATTTGCTTAAATGACATTTGTTCTTTAGTTCAAGCACTTCGAATCCCTAAACCGCCCTGATCTTTTGGACGACAAATAATGTTCCAACGAGTTAGTCTATATTTCTTCTTATGTTCATCACTTTGCCAAAATAATCATGAACGAAAGAAATCTAACCTTTTTCTGACACCCTTTGGTATTTCAAGAAAAGATAACATAAATATAGGCAAACTCGATAGGACCGAATTTATTAAAACAAGCCTATCCCATAAGATAATAATTTCCCTTGCCAGCATCCCAATTTACCCTCAAATCTATTTTCAACCGGGTTCTATTCGGAATTTCTAAGTCTCCTATGTATAGGTACCTCCAAGATATCTAAACGGCAGAGACCCGGACTCACACCCAAAAATTTCCTTGTATATTTGTTCATGTGCCACCGCCTCACCAAAGCAATAAATTTCACTCTTGTGAAAGTTTATTTTTAAACCAGACAACTGTTCGAAGATGCACAAAATGAGTTTCATATTCACTACCTTCTGAAAATAATGTTCCATAAACAAAATTGTGTAGTCAACATATTGTAGAATAGACACTCCCCCTCAACTAGATGGGGTATTAATCTAGCTACCTAGCCATTCTCTTTTGCGCGCGCAATGAGAATAGCAAGCATATCCGCAATAATATTAAAAGGCATAGGGGACAGTGGATCACCTTGCCGTAAACCCTTTTTAGTTTGGAAATAGTGACCTATACTATCATTGACACTAATGGCAATACTCCCATCGTGTACAAAATTATCTATCCACTTGCACCGGACAGGATCGAACCCTTTCATGCGAAGTACTTGTTGTAAGAAAGGCCATTTAACCTTATCATAGGCTTTCTCAAAGTTAATTTTAAATAAAACTCCATCCATTTTTTTCCTGTGAATCTCATGGATGGTCTCATGTAAAATGACCACTCCTTCAAGAATGTGCTGGCTAGGCATGAAAGCCGTCTGAGTAGGTCTAATTATCTTGTGAGCAATCATAGAGATACGATTAGTTGTGACCTTAATAAAAAATTTAAAACTCACATTGAGGAGACAAATAGGTCTGTACTGTTGTATTTGGATTGCATTATCCTTTTTGGGCAGCAAAGTAACCACTCCAAAGTTGACTTTGAAGAGAGGTAGGTCATCCGTTTGCAACTCTGCAAATAGATCCATAAGATCAACTTTAATAACAGCCCAAAAAGTTTGATAAAATTCTACAGGGAATCCATCAGGATCAGGAGCTTTGTTATGCTCCATCGAGAAAATTGCATCAAAAATTTCTTGTTCGGTAAAACCAAAAATTAAGATTTCATTCTCATCTTGCACCATCTATGGAATATCATTATTCCTACCCTCCATAAGAGTGAAACTATTGGGAGTCGGCTCCCCAAAAAGTTTTTGTAATAATCAGAGATGTATACTCTCAAATTGTCCTCCCCAACAATGGTTCCTTCTTCTTGTTCTAGTTGAATTTTTTTCTTTTTCCTATACCTACCATTAGCAATCAAATAAAAATATTTGGTATTATTTCCTCCTTCTTGAATGTGTTTAACCTTAGCCCTTTGCGCCCACTTAGATTCCTAATCACGTCTCAGATTTGCGATTTGGTCATTGGCACTTCGCAAAGACAATCTTTCTCTCTCAGAAAGAGAAGAGCTTTCCGCCTTTATATCCAATTCATCAATGCTGGATAAAAGCCTCTCCTTCTCCTTTTTATATTTTCCACTAAGGTTTTTCCCCACCCACGCAAAAAAGCTGAAGGCGTCTAATTTTGTTTTGCCAAATCTGTAGAGGTGCGTCCCCATGTGTTACCGAACCCCATTCGGTAGCCACCATGTCAAAAAAACCATCCTGCTTCAACCACGAGAGTTCGAATGAGAACCTCGGATTATTACCCTTGTGAGCCTGGATCCTTGAATCAATTAGAAGAGGCGTGTGATCTGACCCAGATCGTGTAAGGGCATGCACAGACACAAGTGGGAATTTTTGTTCCCAATATGATCAAGCTTCTCATAGGTTTGTATTTCGCGACGGTTGGCCCAAGTGAATTGTCTGCCGGAAATAACAATCTCGCGTAAGTTAAGGCTTTCAATTATTGCGTTGAAAATAAAAGGCCAACATGCGTTAAAATTATGTTATTCTTATCTTCTCGTTTCCTTAAAATGTTAAAATCGCTCCCAACAAAACTCGCACCAACTCAGCCAAGAACCCATGCTTTAAGCTATCCTGAGCCGCACCATAAACAGGAATAAGGATCCATTGGAATCCATCAAATCGTCATTTTAAAAAGATTTTAACACAGAAATCGTCCGAGTCAACCTTGTTGACCTGTAGCGTTTCTGTGTTAACACCAACAAGAATACGACCTGAGCGTCCATGAGGGGGTAAGAAGTACGATGCAAACTCCATCCCCGGGGTCAAGTGTTTGAGAAAAGGAACCATGAAATTAGATCATCATGTTTCTAACAAGGCAATAAAATCCAACTTCTGCTCCCTAGCGGTCTCGGAAATAAATAGGTGTTTAGCAGTATCACGAAACCCACCACAATTCCAAATTATACCTCGTAAGCCTTGCATATTAGAGCTTCTGCTTTTCCTAACTCTAGTACCTCTTCTAACCGTAGAAGGGTCAAAATGTTTTTTCTTTCTTCCACGGGCCCGCGTAGTTTTTACAACTAAAATGTCATCGGTGTCATCCATTCCACCAATTTCCTCCTCTACCAAATCGTCACATAAAGTAGAAACCTTAGACACAACCAGGCTTTCCTCCCCAGGAAAATCCGAGTCAGTCTTCGAAGCGTTATGCTCAAGAATTGTAAGTGTTCTTTTAAGCTCATTATCTTTAATTAAATTGGCCGCAACCTCTTTATTTTTTGAAGATTCCCCCAAAGATACCCCAGTTGATTTAGCTTGCTCAATAATATCAATATTAGAAAATGACATAATTGAAAAAGCTAATTTGTTACCTTTGAAATCATCGTGTCGCTGAACTAAATCATGCGCACGCTCCAGCTGTGTAGCATCCGCATTGGGTTGGCCTCTAACATGGTCACTCGATCGAAAACCAGTGGCCATCTTCGGTATTCCTCCAAAGGAAATAATATCAGCCAAAGGAGGCTTCTTCCTAGCAAATAGATCTCCAGTTGATACAGCAAAATGTCGCCCCATCTCAGCAGCAGACACCCTAGTCGAGATTGGGGTATACGGAGTTCCCATCTTGAAACCAGATCCCGTGACCACATCAGTCTCATCCGTCTCCTCTGCCGCGGCAGAAAAACCATGCTCGGCAGCCTGCCCAGGCGCAGCGGCAGCCTGTCGGGGCTCCACAACAGCCCCAGAGTCTGCCTCAGCAGCCCCCACGGCAGCAGCCTCTGCCTTGGCAGCGCCCTCTGTCGTGGCACGGGAAAAGCCCATGGCGGCCTGTCGTACCTCCTCGGCAGCCCCAAAGTGTGCCTCAGCAGCCCCCACGGCAGCAGCCTCTGCCGCGGCAGGGGGAATGACCACGGCATCCTGTCATGCCTCTCCGGCAGCCTGGAACTGTGCCGCGGCAGCTACCTCGACAAAAGGCACGTCCACCTCCCCAGCATCATGCAGTCTTTTGTCACACCCATCCATGGAATGCGCAAGATCCAAAGAAGACTGTTTTGAACCAAAAACAGGTGTACAAATATTAGACTTTAGTCCACAACCAAAAGAATTATGTTTCATCTTATATTCAAAAGAGAGGGTTTGATCGAAGCAATCCAAACTGTGATAACCAAATACCTTTGATTTTTTACTAGCCGACAATGACGGTGGTTCCATAACCGCATGTGTGTTATTGTAAGCCGGGAAAAACGTACGAGGTAATGGTAAAGCATGTGCATCAACCGTTCCATGCCATGATTAGATAAAATAATGGAATTGTCATAGCATGGTTCAGAAATAAAAACATTTACCCCGTCACAGGTATTTGGAAGGAACCGATGCTAACAGGTGGCGAAATTGGCAGGTGGCGAAATTGGCAGCTCTGCCTCCTGAACACCATCACCCCGCATATGCTCGCTCCCCCAACCTTCGAGCTATTATCCATACTAGATGTTGCCCCATTTGCTTATCTTCCTCCATTTTACTCAAATCATCATGTTTTCCTTCATTAGCGTTATCATCTCCATCCTCGGAATCTTGTGAACCCATCACAGTATCCTCATTAGCCAAAGAACCACCAGGTTTTTCAACCAGAAACTTCAGCCTATAAAACCCCCTTTTTATCCAAACATCAAGAAAAGGTGGAATGTACTCGGGGTTGACACAATACACCAAAACCCTGACAATTCCTTTCTGTCTAGTGAATGGCATATCCACCGACTTGGTTTTTTCCAATAGAGAACCCAACCCCCATAGGGAAAGAAAATTACCTCTGACATCTTTAGGAACTCCATCAATTTGCACTGTCACCTCAGGCAGCAAGAAAAGTGGTTCATCAACCACCCCCCATTCATCGAACTTGAGGTAAATAGGAGTGTCAGGAATCTGATATTGTTTGACCGCTTTCATTCAGAGAACCTCGTCCTTAGTGGGATATTTGACTTTGAACACATTTGGTTGGAACTCCAAAGCTTCCCAAATGTAATTCGGCGAGAGTACCGGTCTTTTGAGAATATCCACCAATTGGGCAACCGTCAAAGAACCCCCTTCGACAATAACTTTACCCACTCTAGAATTCTCCACTCTAGGTCTATACGATCCTGTTGTGGATAGTTCTAAGAAAGTGAGCTTCTCATTCCCAAGTCCATGCACAATTACAATTGGCTTAGGGGCATTCCATAATGGGTAAGAAGAAGTAATATGCTGATGGGGATTCACAATTATCACAAAACAGGAACCGAGCACTCCTCATGAAAATGTCCAGCATGGTTGCATTTAAAGCATTTCAATTTATCATTTTTTCGCTGTTTCTTGGCTACATTAGCATCAGCAGACGAATCAGTCGTCACAGCAGCTTATGGCATAGGGACATCACCACGGCTTGGTTCTGCCGCGGGATGTGCCATAATAATTAATGAAGATAGAGATGTATCATAAGACTGACTCATAGCACATAAAACTAGAAATCATAATAGCAAGTAAATCTTGTATATAATTTTATATTGAGATTCTACAGATCAATAAATATACTAATACACTATGATACTAGCACATGATACAATGCACTATAAATATGGTATCATATACTAATATGATATGCATGATACTTCCCACTATGTTTAGCCTTGACTAGACATGTATTTTCACACATACTAGCTATTAATACATGGAGTAATTGATACATTGCAAATGTATCTATAATTTTTGATGTTCCATGCTTAGTTTTATCCACTTTCTTGTGTTTTGTCCACACTTTGGAGTACTTTTCATATAATTTCTTGGACTAACCTATTAACAAGAGCCACAGTGCCAACTGCTTGTTTTTCTGCTGTTTTTGGTTCCAGGAAAGTCAGAAAATGAATATTCTCGAAATTGGACGGGACAAAAGCCAAAGTGCCTATTTTTCCGGAAGTTATCAGATGCCAGAATATGAGACGAAGAAGGGCTAGGGGCGGCCACACCACCTGGCCGCGTGGCCAGGCCTGGCCCGCGCCACGGGGTGGTCTGGCCAACCCCAGCACCTCCTCGGCCTCTCCTTCCGCCTATAAGGTGCCCTCAGGATGAAAACCCGAAGGACCCGATCAAAAATCCACGAAAGAGTCTGTAGCCGCCGTCATCTCCATCCCTAGATCGGGAGGGATCTGAAGCTCTTCCCGACACCCTACCGGAGAGGGGAATTCACCCTGGAGGCCTTCTTCATCATCATGCAAGCCTCTGGTGTGATGTGTGAGTAGTTTATCTTTGGACTATGGGTCCATGTAGTAGCTAGATGGCTGGTTCTCCTCCTTTGTGCTTTCATGTTTAGATCTTGTGAGCTCCGTTCATGATCAAGATCATCTATTTGTAATTCTGCATGTTGTGTTTGCGGGGATCCGATGGATATTGAGATGCTATTTCAGATTGATTATTGATTCTATCATGTTTTTGTTATTTGTGATCTTGCATGCTTTCCGTTGTTAGTATCTATCTTGGCCAAGTAGATGCTAGCAACTCCAAGAGTTAGTATTTATGCTCGATAGTGGGTTCATGCCTCTGGTGATCTGGAGAAGTGACAGAAATCTCTAAGATACTAGATGTGCTGTTGCTACTAGTTAGAAAACAACAATCCTTTGTTCATAGAACAATCGTATTGTTTACATTACACGCAATTTGTAAAGCAATAATCTGTTGCTTGCAACTTAATACTGGAGGGGGTTCAGATGATAACCTGAAGGTGGATTATTAGTCATATATGCAGTTGGATGGCGGTCTATGTATAATGTTGTAATGCCCAATCAAGTTCCAAAGGAGTCAAGATGATTAGTATATGCATGTATTGCTTTCTCGATGTTTGTCAATTGCCCCACTGTAATTTGTTCACTCAGCATGTTATCTACCTTAAGGAGAGCCACCTCTAGTGAACTATGGACCTCGGTCCTTTATTTTACATACAATCTACAAACTGTTTACTGCTTTGTGTTTACTTTCTACAAACTATTAATTCCTTCCATTCGATACGTTTAATCCTTTGTTTTTAACAAAACCGGTGAGATTGACAACCTCATCGCAAGTTGGGGGCAGAGTTTTGTGGTTGTGTTGTGCAGGTCTCCACGTTGCTCCTGGCACCGGTAGTGCACCCTGCCAACGTTCATCTAGCTACACCTTTAGGGTGTTTCCTTGCTCCTACTGGATTGATAACCTTGGTTTCGTACTGAGGGAAAACTTGCTGTTATGCTCATCATACCTTCCTCTTGGGGTTCCCCAATGAACTCGATATAATTTGGGCGATCAAGCATATTTTCTAGTGTTGTTGCCGGGGAGTCAAGGACATCTTCACAAGTGGAGTCCCTCATAACCAATCTCTTTACTTTGTTATTTTTGTTTTGTTTAGTTTCTTTTTGTTTTGTTTGCTTGTTTTGTTATCAAAAACACAAAAAAATAATTAGTTTTACTAGTTTGCTTTCTTTATTGAAAACACACAAAAATTAGTTCCTATCTTGAGTTGTTATTATGTCTAGACTTGCTCCAATCACTATGTCACCTGAGGAAATGATTTTCACTTTTAAACAAGGAATTGAGGAAAGTTTTAAGGAAGCTTCCTCTAGAATCTCTGATCTACATGAAAAAACTGAGCCTAAAATGACTCAAAGCTTGTTCGTTAGCAGTTTTTACCTTGAAATTGCTCTTTGCTATAGATATGCTTTAGATGCTGTTGTGGGAGGAGATTTCGTCCAATGTAATGAGGATGATGCTATAAATGCTATAAAGAAATTGATCCTCACTTACAACTTCCCTAGCCAAACTGATATTTCTTTCGCAAAAATATTTGCTAGATTGAACACCCTTGAGACTAGCACTGCTAGCTTAAAAGATTGCTATAATATGCTTAGGGAGGATCATAATTATGTTCCAACAAATTCTGAACCATCAAAGTGGCTCCCAACAATAAAGATTGAGACAAACACTGAAACTTTTCAAGCCAGCTGGGATATCATGTCTGAATTTTGTCTTATGCCCAAAGATATTTATGAATCTTTGAATCTTTGGGGGCTTACTGAAGGAGGAAAAGAAATATCTCTTGCTAATGCTACCATATTACCTATTGGAATAGCTAAAGGAGTGTTTACAAAGATCCTTAGGAAAATGATTTCTACTGATTATCTTGTTATTGAATGTGCAGGAAAAGGACAAATTACACTTGGAAGATCCCTATTAGAACTCCGTGGAGCAATAATAGATGTGGGAAAGGGGACCATGCACCTTTTTTCTCCACCAAACAATCATATTTTCCCAAAGGTTAGGAATAAAAGTAAGAGAGGTAAGGGAAAGAAATTTTATCTTAATGCTTTTTCATTCGAGAACACTTGATTCTTTCTTGCTTCTTATGCCTAACTTAAAGGCGTTAAAGAAAAGTACTTACTGGGAGATAACCCAAAAGTTTTAGATCAGTCTTGGAAGTTATTACATCAGTAATAACCGCTCCTTATTCTTTTTATTTGCTTTTTGTGCCAAGAGTTACCTCTAATGAGAGAGAAGTAATGATTGGAAAAGTTGTTGTCCCGAAACAGATTTCTGTACTTCACCGTAAAAATTCGTGTAAAATCTCTGTACGTCCTTTTGAGGCGTGAATTTTTTTGCTTCTGCCCCAAGTTGTTATCTAACTTTTGTTAGTTCCACACTTTTTTATTTGAGCCAGAAAGTCTTCGAAAAAATTCGTCTTTACCTGCTGGTCTGTTTTAATAGATTTCTGCCATTTTCTGCATTTGCTTCTTGTTGGTTCCTTTTTGAGTTCTTTTGGGGAATTGAGCTTTTTGAGGGAAGTGCTACAGTAGCTAGTGTTCTAATGGGAGTTTATTTGGTGTTAGAACTGAACCTTAGGACTTATTTATCTTGAGTGCACTGATATTGCTAATAAAGATTGTGTGAAATTTTGTATGAAGGAAAAATTTCAGGTGTATGGAAGGAATGAGTAATGAGATGAAGGATGTACTAAAGCTCAAGCTTGGGGATGCCACGCGTGTCACCCCAAGAAATATCCAAGAAGTACAAGCTCAAAGCTTGGGGATGCCCAAGGCATCCCCTTCTTCATCAATAAAAATCCCAGGTTTCTTCCAAACACTTCATTTTTATTGTTTCATGCACAGTTGTGTTGTTCTTGGAGCATCTTCTTTTTCGTTTTCGTTTTGGTTTTTCGTTTGCTTGCTTTGCTTAGTTTGCTACATAAATTGGTTGGACCCCCTCTTTCATACATTGGTTTTCAAATAGTTTGGTTTGGTTTGGAAAAGGGTAGGAAAGCTCATGCTTAAGTGGTAAAAAGAGCTTGTTTTTGACTGTGGCCTATGCTTTGTCATGCCATGCTTGATATTGTTTTGGCTTTATGCTTAGTATTCTTTGTTGTAGCATGACTTGTTATAAACAATTGCGATTGCTTAATGTTCCTTGGAAGGATCATGCGTTGTTTTAGCATATTAAAGCATAATATTGTGGTATTCTCCTTTGGTGCTTTATTTGGGTTGACTTGGCGCATGCTCACACCATGTTATGACTATCCCAAGTCACCATAAGCCTTTATGATCCTTTAGTTTTCAACTTGTAGTATCACTTTATGTGTTTATCAATGATGTTTTGTCGCTCTGCATGATTCTGGCCATTATTGCTCTCTTAGTTTGTCGCTCCCAGTCTTTTTCTAGCCTCCACAACCAAGTATGAGTTCCACTCATGCATCCAACTCCCTAAACCAAGTTATTCCAAAGAGTCCACCATACCTACCTACTAGCTTATGCTTTTCCAAGTATATTCATGCTTTTGTTTACCTTCCAAATTAAACTTGTTATAAGAAAACTAGTGATTAAAGCTCTCACGAACTTGATGGCACACTTTACCTTTTTGCATCTAATAAACTTGAACCATTGGGTCCTTCTTTGTTGCGTATATGCTTGCGCTTTATAAGTTGAAATTAGCAGAACCATGTATCATGGGGAACGCTTTCAACATTGCACTTGTACTTTGTA
Organism: Avena eriantha; assembly: GCA_910589775.1. Taxonomy (NCBI): domain Eukaryota; kingdom Viridiplantae; phylum Streptophyta; class Magnoliopsida; order Poales; family Poaceae; genus Avena; species Avena eriantha. The sequence continues at coordinate 38,732,133 of OU342744.1, forward strand.
CCCCGTTGATATCATGTTCTTTTGCTTATGGATCCCGATGGTGTGAAATAAAAGTGGAACTTGTAAGATCATGGAGTTTGTATGTGTGTTAGAGAAACGCCTGGGCCACTATCCTAAGCCATGCCTAATCATGGTGGAAACTTGCAACATCACCATAATGAACACTCTATGAAGCATCCTCAATAAAAACCTATGCAAGAAAATAAAAAGATTGCTGAGATGCTCATTGTCTGCTTGCCTTGTCATTTTGATTATGGGATAGCTCCTGTATCATGTGCAAAGGGTACCTCGTTGGCAGTTCTTTATGATACATATGTACTTACAATGACAAGAGCTTACTCGTGACTAAAGTTGAGTAGCATGAGGTTCGGTCTTCGTAAGTAAGGGGCATGAGATTTCGGTTTATAACTTGTCAAGCATATCCTCTTAGTTGTGTCATTTTAACCGATAGGGGCAATGAGAGATGAAAGCTATAAGTTCCATAATTTTTGGAAGCTCTTTATGAGCCTTGAATCTCTACTTCCTTCTATGAAGGCCTTTCTTCCACCATTATATTGAGTCTCCACCTTCTACCTTTATGCACCTACTTTGAGAGCATAGTGGCCATTCTTAGTTCTATGTGCATTGTCCCAAGACTAGTCGATTGATGCATAACTTGATATTGCTTGTTTTAAACTATTTGTATCTAGTCACTCTTATGAACTTTGAAGGTGTCCTATGCATTTATATTTGCTACTCTATGAGGGACAAGCTGAATACTATTATGCTATGTTTTCTTTATGTGAAACAAACAAACGTCTTGCAAAGCATTGTTATTCATGAATCTTTTGTTTATGCCTTTTCATGTTGCAACATATTTGCTTTGTCTTATTGCTAGAACTTTGTCTTTCCTGTTATGCTTGAAGTACTATGATCCCAGCTTTGAATGTTTTACAAATTCTTTGATTAAGTCTTTGATGGTGCATGTCACCTCAAAAATTATTCTTTCTTTTTATCACTTACCTACTCGAGGACGAGCATGAGTTAAGCTTGGGGATATTGATACATTGCAAATGTATCTATAATTTTTGATGTTCCATGCTTGGTTTTATCCACTTTCTTGTGTTTTGTCCACACTTTGGAGTACTTTTCATATGATTTCTTGGACTAACCTATTAACAAGAGCCATAGTGCCAGCTGCCTGTTTTTTGCTGTTTTTGGTTCCAGGAAAGTAAGAAAATGAATATTCTCGGAATTGGACGGGACAAAAGTCAAAGTGCCTATTTTCCGGAAGTCATTAGATGCCAGAATACGAGACAGAGAAGGGTTGGGGGCCGACCACACCACCTGGCTGCGCGGCCAGGCCTGGCCCGCGCTAGGGGGTGGTCTGGCCGACCCCAACACCTCCTCAGCCTCTCCTTCCGCCTATAAGATGCCCTCGGGACGAAAACCCGAAGGACCCGATCAAAAATCCACGAAAGAGTCTGTAGCCGCCGTCATCTCCATCGGGAGGGATCTGAAGCTCTTCCCGGCACCCTGCCGGAGAGGGGAATTCACCTTGGAGGCCTTCTTCATCATCATGCAAGCCTCCGGTGTGATGTGTGAGTAGTTCATCTTTGGACTACGGGTCCATGTAGTAGCTAGATGGTTGGTTCTCCTCTTTTGCTGTCAGGATCTTGTGAGCTCCGTTCATGATCAAGATCATCTATTTGTATTCTGCACATTGTGTTTGCGGGGATCCGATGGATATTGAGATGCTATTTCACATTGATTATTGATTCTATCATGTCTTTGTTATTTGTGATCTTGCATGCTTTCTTTTGTTAGTAGCTAACTTGGCCAAGTAGATGCTAGCAACTCCAAGAGTTAGTATTTATGCTCGATAGTGGGTTCATGCCTCTGGTAATCTGGGGAAGTGACAGAAATCTCTAAGGTACTAGATGTGTTATTGCTACTAGGGAGAAAACAACAATCCTTTGTTCATAGAACAATCGTATTGTTTACATTACACGCAATTCGTAAAGCAATAATCTGTTGCTTGCAACTTAATACTTAAGGGGGTTCAAATGATAACCTGAAGGAGGATTATTAGTCATAGATACAGTTGGATGGCGGTCTATGTATAATGTTGTAATGCCCAATCAAGTTCTAAAGGAGTCAAGATGATTAGTATATGCATGTATTGCTTTCTCGATGTTTGTCAATTGCCCCGCTGTAATTTGTTCACCCATCATGTTATCTATCTTAAAGAGAGCCACCTCTAGTGAACTATGGACCTCTGTCCTTTCTTTTACATACAATCTACAAACTGTTTACTGCTTTGTGTTTACTTTCTGCAAACTATTACTTCCTTCCATTCGATACGTTTAATCCTTTGTTTTCAGCAAAACCGATGAGATTGACAACCTCATCGCAAGTTGGGGACAGAGTTATGTGGTTGTGTTGTGCAGGTCTCACGTTGCTGCTGGCACCGGTAGTGCGCTCTGCCAACGTTCAGCTAGCTACACCTTTGGGGTGTTTCCTTGCTCCTACTGGATTGATAACCTTGGTTTCGTAATAAGGGAAAACTTGCTGTTGTGCTCATCATACCTTCATCTTGGGGTTTCCCAACGAGCTCGATATAATTTAGGCCATCAGTAATGTCTAACTTAATTTATTTTACTTGTACTAGGAGTACTAGTTAATTTTGGCCTTTCACAATGGTACACCCTCCATCCGCAAATAAGTATATATTTAGAGAATATTAGACAAATTAGTTCTCTCTTCTTTTTTATGAGCCTCCACAGATAAAAATGAAAGAGAATAATGATGATTGGTGGATGAGAAGGATAGAGATTGGAGGATGAAGTGAGAGGGACTGATTACAAGGAGTTAATTGCATTAATCAATTGTCTTGATAATGTAGATGTACACTCTTTTTAGACAAAATTTGAATGCTAGATGTACATTTATTTGTGAACGAAGGGAGTAGTCCCTTAACTCGGTATCATAGGTTGAATGCTATTGTATATTAGCTAAGTACTCTCTCATTACCAAATTAGGACGCATATTAGGTTTTTTCAAAGTTAATATTTATAAGTTTGACCAACTATATGTAAAAATATACCAACTTTCACAATTTCCAATGCATATAATATAAAAATATAGTTCATGATAATTCTACTAACAGTAAGTTGATGTCATAGAGTTCATATTATTTTCTAGATATTTATTCAAAAATTATTATGTTTAACTTTAAATAAAACTAATATGCGTCGTAATTTGGGAAAGGAGGGAGAACAACCTTTGCAGGACATTATAGGCAAAAATTGCTAGCCCACATCACATGCCTACACATCACCAAAATGTTTGGTAGCCCGGGTCTAGCTATGTGGACCACGTACAAATGTTTTTATAGTGCTGTGTTTGGTAGGTCATGTAAGCTGAGCTGTGCTCAGTTGAGACTGTGTTTGGTGGCCTGTAGGATACAAGCCAGGCCATACGTTATCAAACAACAAGCAGGTCCTGAATAGAAAACAGAAAAATCAATCAGGTCCTTGTGAGGCTGGCCTCAAGCTCCGGTGCCACCGTAGGTGAGAGGAGCCACCGACGAGAGCTGGGAGCCGCCGCAATGCACCGGGAGCCGCCGGCGCCACGCGTCGGGCACCACCGCAGCCAGGTCGAGCCTCTCCTTCCCCGCCTCCACGCAAATCGGCTGCTACTCGATGCACCGCCGACAGGAGACTGGGCCGCCGTAGAGAGGCTGCGCCGCCGCTGCTCTGCCTACTCGGTGCCAGCTTCCTGACGCATGACGCACCTCTGCTGCTTCGCTTGCTGTCTGCCGCCGGCTCGGTTAGACGGGGACGTAAGAGTGTAGCCTTAGGCGGAAGAAGATTGAGAGAGGAGAAAGGAGACTGCAGGGGAAAATGGCCTATCGTGAGGGCTGCGGGGCATCGACCCCTGTCGCGCTGGAGCGGACACACGGGATGGACCCAGCCATGCCGAGTTGTGAAGCTCGATTTCAGCTTCACAAGTGGGCAGGGCTGAGGGGCTGTTTCCGTATGAGGTGGGCATAGCTAGATGCAACCGACCTGATCTACCAAACAATAAAACGTGGGATGAGGAGAGATTTTCTGGATTGCCCCAGTCTACCAAACACACCTAAATGTAGAGACAACACATAAGAGACAATTCATTGGAGAGGTAGTCTCTTAAGCAAAAAGAAAATCTTATGGTAATGTGCTAAATTACCCTCCATTGTAAAAGTCCTTATTATCCAATTCGGTTCCGTATGTGAGATACCATTGACATGTATAAGAAGTGACTATATATCAAGTTACCAGCCAGTCTTCTAAAACATAAATCATGTGAAAGGGTATTTTTTTCTAAACCTAGAGTTAAGTAATCACATGTTGTACTACTTTTCTAGTAACAAAAATATTTCGTTAATCTCATCGCTTCATTAAGAAGATGCAACCGAAACCAGTTTAACCCCTGGTTTGTGGGTGCAAGGATATGCACACAACAAAGACACACATAGTTGAAGACAAAAGTCGCAACACAAGATCTATAACCAAGAAGAAATACGGGGAAAAAAATAAAGATGGCATGATGGAGCCGCCCCTTAAGAAACCTAGACTCCTTCCATGATGAGTAAAACCAAGCCTTATGAATAAAATGGAAAACGCTAGGCGTCCCCGGACGATGGGGGCTTCCATCGTCCTCCTCCCCGCGTGCCACGTGTCCCTCCAAATCCTGCTTTTGCTACAGAACGCGCCATTTTTGCTACATATGTTTCCGCTTTTGCTTCCGAAGCAAAAAAACGGTTCGTTCCAGAAATAGAATGTCAAGCCGGAGACTTCGCCGGAGACCTCGCCAGAGACCATGTAGCAAAAAAATTGTACTAATGTAGCAAAACCGATTTCGCCGGAAACATCATCGGAAAAAACTCGCCGGTGACTCTCGCCGGAGACCTTGTAGCAAAAAGTTGACACTGTTGTAGCAAAACCACAATACAGCTGTAGCAAAAAAGTTCTTCTAATGTAGCAAAAAACCTACTTCGCCGGAGACATCGCCAGAAAAACTCTCGCCGGAGACATTGTAGCAAACACTTTGCGCAAATGTAGCAAAACCATAAAACGATGGTAGCAAACAAAATATGCTAATGTAGCAAAAATCGACTTCGCCGGAGACTTTTGCCGGGAGACCTCGCCGGAAAACATTGTAGCAAACGTTTTATATAATTATAGCAAAAGTCCAGAACGTATGTAGCAAAACAATTATGCCATTGTAGCAAAAAACGCCCCCTTTTTGCTGCAAAAAAGTCCCCCGCCGCCACGATGGTGGCCAATCCCTTTGCAACACCGCAGGGAGCAATGTGGGGCGCCGTAGGGAGCATCAACTATGTTCCATTGGAGCTGGAGCTGGGTCCGGTGGAGCTGGGGCTGGGCGGCAGAGGTCACGGTGGCGGGGGCCTGCATCGTGGCGCGGAAGTCGGGACTAGGGAGGCGGAGGTCGCGCAGGCGGGGGGTCGCGGTTGGACGGCCGAGGTCACGCCGGCGGCAGCTAGGTGGAGGAGCTCGGGGCGGCGGTCGCGCAGGCCGGAGATGCGGGTCCGGTGGAGCTGGGGCTGGGCGGCGGAGGTCGCGGCGGCAGGGGCCTGCATCGTGGCGCGGAAGTCGCGACTAGGGGCGGAGGTCGCGCAGGCGGGGGGGTCACGGTTGGAAGGCGGAGGTCACGCCGGCGGCACTAGGCGGAGAAGCTCGGGGCGGCGTGGGCGGGGACGTCTCCAGCGCGTGTACGTGCAGAACCGACCCGGACGATGGTCGTGGGGGGGATACAGATCATTTCCCATAAAATATTTATGTTGACAAAACATACCTACATATCTAGGATGCATGCATATGTATGGCAGGCTTACATTAAAGGTTAGACCGTTCCAAAGCATATGACCATCCAAAGGTATAATAGGGGCAAGTCCCAGCTCTCACCACAGCAATCTGAGCTTTTCGGCCGTTGGATCGAGCCCCCAGGGCGCATCCGGACCGTACGTTGCTGTTAAGTCTTTTCTACCCTCGTGAGAGAATCTGCTGAAGGCACCGTCTATTCGTACCAACACCCGTGCCTCTCTCTGCCCTGGCTCGTCCTCTCCCCGCCGGAAATTGGTCGGACCCGCATGTCTGTCTCTGAGGTAATAATTATGGTGGGCGCTTTGCATGTGTGGGAAGTCTAGGCAGGGGCAGCGGAAAGGGGCAGGGGAAAAAAATCCTTCGGTAGAAACAACTGCCACCCCCAAATCAGTCTCCTCCCCCACTGGACCAATTCCCTGCTGTGAAACCCTAGCCGCCATGGGCTCTAGCTCGTCGCCTCCCACACACGCGCCCCTCCCTCTCCATGATCTCCTTCGCTCCCGGCGAGTCCCCTCCTCTCTACCTCTTCCTCGCGTATCCCTGCCTGCGACGAGGGGCGTGAGCTGGACGTGCTCCTGGTCGAGCCGCCGCCGGCCAGTCGCTTGGACCAGCGAGCAGCAGCAGCGGGAGCAGCAACAACGCGAGCGGCAGCAGCACGCCACATGGGAGCAGCAGCGCGCCATGTCACCGGCCCACAGCACCTCTACATCGAGCAGCGGTGGCGAGCAGGACCTCCGTTGGCGCCGTCCCTGGCTCCATGGCTCGTCGTCAGCACCGCCTCTCATTTGCTGTCGTCCCTCAAATCTGGTGGCAAGGACACCTACAGGTCTCTCCCTCCCTCTCCCCTCCATATTTCTCTCCCTGACTCTCTCTTTCTCTCTCTTTTGGTAGTCCATGCCCAGCAAGAAGTGGTGAAGACGTTAGTCTTCCAAGGATATGGTTTCCTGGATTTTTTCTTTTGATGGTGCCGAGAACCTCCCATGAGAAGATAAGTAGGTAACTAATCCCTCGTGTTATTCCCCTATTGTATTTTATATATAAACAGTTGTGACATTATTTCTTTAATCTATTGTAGATGCACATGGTTTGTTCAAGGAAATGAAATAGATTAGGTTCCTAAAGTTTTAGCATCTGGGCATGTACAAAAACCATTAGGCATATAATATCTTATGTAAGGTGTTGAATCTATCGACATAAATTTTTGAAAGAAGGAAATATTATATATATATATATATATATATGAATGTTCAAGGAAATTTGTAGTTGTACGGTTCACTGGAATCTGGTTAATTATTTCCCTAAACTATAGTTTAATATACTCTGTTAGCTATCTTTCTTATTTGGTGTCTTCCTTTAGACTATCTCCTTTTTTCTATTCAGCATGATTCATACTGAAGTACATTTTGTGCATCGCTCACTCATATAGTTTGCTGAAATCAATTCCATTCTACATTTTGTCTCGATTTTTTATTTTGTCTGGACAATTTAAAATGATATTTGTTTTATATTGCAGTCACCATGGCCGTCTATTCTGCTTCTTCATCCTCTCCGGTACTCAACCGGAGAAGCGGGTGGGCGCTACAACTGAGCTCACACACAACCTTTGTTTAGTACAGTTGAAGCCTCAGCTCTACATGACCTCAATGCATTTGACCCTCTCGCAGGTAATCCCACTTTTCTCTTCGTCTCCTTGAACAATCTGCTGCTGCAGTTGATGCAGACTTGTCAAAGTGGTGTACTTAGGCACACGACGTTGTTTACTATTTCTTATAGTTTGTTTGGCAGTCGTGACAAGATCTTGGGTTGGTGATTTGCCAAAATTATTCCCCAAACCTTCTCATTTTGATTGTGCAGATATTTATGGAAAAAGTATATGCGTGTTCTAACTCGGCAGATGTTAGATCAAGACCTGGTATGTCCCTTTTTAAAACACCTGAATTTTTCCTTCTCCTTTTTATTTTGTGTTGCTTTATAGAGAGAAATTAATATGTGCTTAAGTTTTCCTTTGGATCTCTTTTGTCCTCCAAGTGATTTAGGAGGCAGCCAAGTTTTAGCCTCTATTTTCCTATGATATAAATAGGAGTTCATTGACTATTTTACCCAAAATTGTGCCATATTTGTATTATATCTGTCTTCTGCAACACTTAAAATGGGCTGGGCATAACTCAAGAAATATATATAGTATGTAGCTAGCTACCTTGCCATGCCAAACCGCCTTTCGCATGGTCTTATATCTTTCCACTTCCCACTGACAACTATATATCCATAAGAAAGTAGACTAGCTTTGTAAGCAGCTAGCTAGCTTTTGTGTTTGAAAGGTCAGCTAATAATGATCTTATAGTGCTTAGTCGCATTGGTTGGCTATACTTACTATGTAGTAACTGTTTTCTTAAAGCTAATCCATGAGAACTAAATGCTCTCAAAAAAGAAGTTCTAACTCAGCTGTTTCAATTCTTTAAGATTGTTTTTTAGATAACATAGGAGACAGGGAGGTTACTTTCCATATTTTCTGAATGCCATTTCATAGGTAGCAGCCTGCGGTATGTTTCACATACTGTTCCAGAAGCAACAACCTTTTCTCCTTAGTTTTATATATACTGCACATGTTTCCGTATGCAATATTGGTTTAGTCCATCTCTGGTGGAGCATTGACATGATGTGATCTCAATTATAAACCTGAATGATTTTTCAAAGCCATGTTTTTAATTAAGGGGATCAGTTCTGCAAGTTAGGAAAACCGAGGGTGGCTTTGGTCATGAGAAATTATTGAATCTACAGGGAAACAACTTGAAAGAAACAGTATTGTAGTTTCCTTTTCTGGGAACACAAATATACAGTATCCGATGAATTCCAATGAGATAACTAGCAGTATAAATAAGAGGATAGTCCAGACTATCAATACCTGAAGAGATTGTTCAGATACCTTTTTATTCGAGAGGGTTGGTTTTCTATTTACATGTCACGAGATAAAGTTTTGCGCCACAATCTTTTCTAAAAACTACTTTTAGAGCACTGCTGATTGGATTTTTCTATGTGTAGGATTTCAATCTGATTATGTGTACGACCTGACCATTCTTGAATACCAGCAGTCACAAATGACCAGTTTTCTGTCACAATATCTGATTATGTGTATGACCTGACCATTCTGATTTTTCTATTTGTACGACAGTGGCCGTAGCTCTCCTGATGATCCACGGGGACAAAGCCGCGATGGAAAAGACCAACCGCCTCCCCCAATCCCCTCACCCGTCTGTCCTCCCCAATCCCCTCCTGCGTCGCGCTTCTTCCTATACTTATAGGTACATTTCATGAATATTGCAGCTATAATGATGTTTGTATGCTCCCAAGACAGAGATAAGAGAAAATAGCTCTTTAGGTTTTATACAGCTTGGGTGGTTCATGAATTCTGATTATAAACCAAAGACAAGGTACAAGGGAACAATCATGTTTCCATCCTTGTGTTTCATCTTTGCTCACAACTCTTGCATTTTGACATCTGCTTTCCTATAAAATGTTCTTTAAGATGAATATACTTTGTATCGACCGAATCATATAATTTTTTAAGGTAGGTTTACAGTAATATCATTAGACTAATTTCGCAGGCACATCTAAAGGCACTCTGTTCTCACTGTCTACAAGGGACAGAGAAGATAACCAATTCTGTTTGTCAGAAACCAATTTTATGTGAATCATGTAGTAGCCCATTGATATTCGTACTTTGTCTACTAATTTTTTCTTTATGCATGATGCAAATTTTGGTTTTACATCTCTGACTTTTGCATCTAATTGCGGCAGTATTGCTTGTGTGTACTGGTTGACATGACGGCTCCTTTGGTCAACAAGCTTCTAACTCTTAGGTATTTATGACCAGGTCAATAGCTATTTGCAGATACTCAGGCCTTATGATTTCTTGTGCTATTTTGTATTGACAACTTCTATCTCTCATGTGCGTAGGGCCAGAAACGATTTGTTGACATCAGACGTGTGCAGGCCTTTTTTTAAGAAACAAGACACTAGGGTCAGGCTGGACATGTTAACCATCTCTGTGATACTAACCATTTTCTTGTTGTTAAAGCATTTCTACGTTAGCCCTTGAATCAGTTTGCATTTTTAACTTAAACAGTCTTATGTTCTTGACATCTCTGTTTTCGCTTACACATTCTGTTCTTATTGTACCATTGGCTGCTCTGATTAGAAAAAGTTCATCCTTAGTGTTCTTTAAAACCTTGTGCTCGATCAATGTAGGTTGATCTAGCTTAATTTGTAATCTCTTGTATGGCGAGGCCATGTTTGTTTATAACCTCCTTGTGGTGAGGTCGTGAGAATGAAGCCCTTTTGGTGAACCTAAAGCATCTTCTTTAATATACACAGAACTTGCAGTTCTTGTGTGCGCTCTTGTCTGCACAGCTGTACAAGTCACATGATTTTTCCTTGTGAGATGCCGAGGCAAGGGGTGACCAGCTCCTAATTTTTTCAAAGGAGAGATTGGTGGAGAGACGAATAAATATGTTTGCCTCATATTCGAACTCATGAGTTTGTGTTAATGGGATGATCATGGATCATTAATGGGTTGCACTATGTTGGATGCAGTTTCGCGTTTACGTATTTCAAGGCACTTTTAGGCTTTAACTCTTGAGTGACCTCTGTCTATTTGCAGGAGATCGACGCTTTTCTCCATCGAAAGGATCAATTATAGATTCAGTAGTGGGTGTTTTTTACTCAGAATATTTTAGACTATCTTTCTAGGTGAAATGCAGCTTACAATCTACTTGAAGTAGAATCTGCTTCGTACTAGCATTCTGAGATTATGTTCAGATTGCTGATGAAATATATGGCTTCTCCTTGATGTTGCAGTCCTCGAAAAAATTACACGAAGGCGGTGAGTGAGCTCGACTAAACTTTACCTCTTATGTGCTTTACTTGTTCTGAATTTACTTGGAGAAAACATATATCTATGTTTGATCGTATAGAATTGGCTACATGCATTTTTCTAGCTAGTGCTGCACCTACTTTTTCTCATGTAGTTCAGTTCATTTCTTTTCTACTTAGTTGCAGTTCTATGGGTAGTGTCGCTTCTCTTTTTCATCATTGAGAAGCATCTTGATGGAGATACTATCGCTGCCACTCTTAATAGTGCTCTTGATAATAATGCTAAGAATGCCTCTGATAATTCCTTTGGAGCTCACAACTGAATTGTGACTCGTTTTGCTTCTAATTTTAGTTATTTTCTTATAATTTCTGTGCCATGGTACATCCGTTTGGCTCATGAATCAATGTGTTCTGTCTTTTGGAGCGACTCAGCTTCTCATGCTGTCATTACTTGCTGAACTAAATTCTAATATTAAAAGCTAGAACTGATTTCACGCTGTTTCTCTTTATAGCTTTATTGGTTAATGTACACTGCTCACCTTTTACTTGTTGATGCTTTGCTCTGTAGCATACTGCTGCTGAGAAGGTAGCTTCCTCCTAAGACGCCGAGGTAAGTGTCGATGCTTACATGAATATGTCTCTTTTTCTGTCTCTAACAATGATCGCTGATTGTAACTGATTTTCTTTCTCTAACAATGGTCGTTGTTTATTCTAATGAAGTGTTCGATGCTTACATGAATATGTCTCTTTCTCTGTCCGTTTACTATTTCAGCAACAGCTTGCCTTTGTTTCCTCCGCCACCCTATGTATTTAGTTATCCATTGGTATGTTTCATAGGTTCAATATAGGTTTAGATCAAATAGTTTCGGTAGTTCCCTTGGTAATGTTACCTGCCAGACACAGAGGAGACAAGCTCACATCTGTTTTCCGATTGCAGCTTTGCGAGAGCCTTATGGAGCTCGATTAGCAGTGGCCCTCCCGCCGGTCCCTCGGTCAAGGATATCTTCTAGTACCCTGCGCCCACCAGTGTGCCTGACACCTCTGTAGTTACCTGTGCCTGACGCCTCTACAGCTACCTGTGTCTTGCTTTGCTACTGGAATATGTGGAAGCACAAAAACGGCGTGGTTCTGGCATGACGACGGGAAGGCGGGGAAGCTCTTGCGCCTACTGTTTTAGGCTGGTTTTATATTCTATTTCGTGCTCATCGCGTGCTTATTTCATGTTCTTCTTTACTGTTTGTAGATGTGATTGGTGTTATCACTGGCGTCTCCCCGATAACTCAGTACCATAGTGCTAGCCGTTCTACACTATGTACCAAGAGGGTTACCTATCTGAGTGATCTTAGGTATTTCCCTTTTAATCATGCTTTTGATTGTGTTCTCTCCGGCTGTTGTTCAAGCTGTTTTTTATTCAGGTCAAGGTTCTAAGCAGTTGTCTACTTGCTAATTTCCTTTCTAGCCTGGGGAATAGGATGCTTTTTATCTGCCAGAGCATATTTCTTCGTTCCTTGTGTTTGCATTGATTTTTGTATATCTGATAATTTGATGTTTCTTTTCTCGAGAGATATTTTGTAAGGGAGTTCGAGGCATGTACCCTAGGTTTAATTCTCGTGGAGGTGTTGTGATTGAATGGAGTGTAGGACCCTATCGCGTACGTTTGTGTTCATGTGAGTTTTAGCTACGCTATTTCAATCGCTGCTGACTAGATTTGCTTGTAGAAGTTCACTCGTGCTACGAACATGCTGTAAGAGCCGTTGTATATATGAATATATATGAATACCACCAGCTGGATGTCCCCGTGCGTGATTTGCTGGCTTGGTGACCGGAGGAGTTTTTTGAGACAATGTAGGTTATTTATCCTTGTTTTTACTAGCCTAAGATTTTGAACCAGGTAAGAGGAACATGATGTGCGTTTCTATAGACGATGTTCTTCTGTCATGGACTCTGAGATGTGAATATCTGAAACCTGAAATTCCATTGATAGAGCAGATTGCCAAGCCAAATGGTAGTACAGTTTCGCGGTTCATGGGTTGTTGGTTCTGTACAGATAGTGTCGTCCTGTGGCGATAGCTGTTACGATAGAACCACTCGCACTCGGTTACAACAACTAATTCAGTTCACTTCCAAACGTTCACTTCCAAGCGCAGCGTGCCTGGAACGACAAGGCGCCGTCGCCACAAGACAGAGGGAGCGCACGCCTGTGCACGAGATCGATGCCGATGTCCAGGCGCGCACGCATCCGTGCCCGCGTTCACGCCTCCGGGAGGGATGGGCGTTAAAGGAGGGGTGGGAGAGGAAGAGGCGGAGGGAGGCGAGCGGCGGGAACACGCGGAGGAGGGGCAGGAAGGCGCAGTCGGAGATGGCTGGGAGGCGGGCGACGTGGAGAGCGGAGAGGACGGGCGGGAGGAGGTCCGAGGAGGCGCCTGGCAGACGAGAGATGACGGCGGCAAAGACGGGGATGGAGTGTGGGAGGGGAGGGCGAGCACCACGAGGTGCGGGATAGGCAGGTGGATGATGAGGTGGGAGAAGCTCCGGGGCGTGAGGCGGCGCGGCCAGGGCTGGACGGGCGGGGTGGCGGTGCAGCGGGACAGCGACGGGAGATGGCTGAGGTGGGCGAGCGGTATGGTGGTTCTGGTGGCCAGCGCCGCAGAGGAGTGGGGATGAGGATGGCGGCGGACTTCGCGATGGGCGGCACGGCGATCATGGTGGCCAAGGCGGGGGTGGCGGCGGTGGAGCGCGTGAAGCTGCTGCTGTGGAACCAAGCGGATATGCTAGGCCAGGCGGAAAGAGAAAGGGTGTAGATTTAAGCCTTTGTCAGTGCTCCATGTTCTGCCGTGAAGTCCCCAACGTGCTCATCTGGCCAGAACCACAGATGGTGGGTCGTTCTCCTCCCCGCCATATGAGTGATGGCGCTGGTGTGCAAACGACCCGTCTGCGTCCTGAGTAAGCCTTCTCCCTGGCGCGGCTACGCTGTGGGGAGGTCACCATTCACCCACTTCGGACCCCGCAGACTGCTTTTAGGATGCGCCTTCAACGACTTCGAAGCCGACACGGATGAGGGGTCTGGCGCAGCCACGGGCGGAGGTGGAGCCACGAAGTTTTCTCGATCCGATATTTACCGTCGCAACATACCAGGTAAATTAAGATGAAGATTACGGGGTCGTGCGCCAAGGCGCACCCCTAAATCTAGTATCAATGAAGCTGGCTTACCTTTAGGCCTCTCAGTATATCCCACGAGACCAGCATCGATGACCCACTGAAAGAAAATAATGTCCTGTTCCCGTATAAAATATTCCTAGTACGCCTTTCGTTTTAAAATAGATGTTGAAAGTTTTTTAAAATTTGGATGTATCCGTATATACTAAATAGTGTCTAGATATATTCAAATTTAGATAAATTTGTGACATCTATTTTGAGACGGAGGGAATATTTTATATAATCTGTCTTTAATGCTTATTGGTTCGTGTACAAGTAAGAGAAGCCAACTTATGCTGAAAAGGAAATTGCACGAGTGACCACATCGGCATGATGTGACTGAAATTGACAGAAAACAAATCAAGAAGGTGGGCATACTAATTGAGACTCGGTGTCCCCGTGAGTACTATATGTTAGTTTGAGATCGCTTGCAACACTGGCCGCTAGCTGAAGTCTCTTCTGTCTTACAGTTACAGACAGCAAAACGAAGATTCTGTGACTACTTACTATTGTTTACATGTCACTTATCCATGTATGCATATTTTACATCAGTTTGTGAACATATGAAGGCGCTATTTAACTAGCATCGAACAGATCCTTGCCGATGCAAAATATACATGTTACCAAAGATGTCCATTGGAACGTAGGAGAACAATGCACTTTGAGCCGACAAAGACAATGTTAGCTAGCCTGACAAAAGGAGAAAACCACCAGCAGACCCTTCTAATATTTATAAGCACAATCAAATGAATTAAGTGGGGTGTGTGTTGGACTAGATTGCATGGAGCACTATCGATTATAGTTAGAAAACATCCCACTTTCAGGTTACTGACAAAGGACAATCATGCATGTGAAGTCTCTGCCCTTCAATTTGTGACAGAAACCTGCCGCCTGATCTTGAAATGAGATTTGTTACTTTGTAAATAAAGTATGAATGGTTTGTTCCTTCTTAGTGAAATGGACAGAGGCTGCAAAGTTTTTTACAGGAAAACCACATGGTACGTGTCGTTTCAGAAGAGTCTACAACTTTATTTTATATATTTATCTATTTTCTTGCAAACATACACCAATATATATATAGAGAGAGAGGGGAAAATGATACTCCCTCCATCTTAAAACAGATGTCGCAGATTTGTCAAAAATTGGATGAATCTAGATGCTATTTAGTATATAGATTCATCCAAATTTTGACAAACCTGCGGCATCTATTTTGAGACGAAAGGAGTACAATGATTTATATGCATACACTTAATGACCTCATTTTGCGTAATGGAATTATAAGGTCCTAGTATTGGAATAGTTATCTTGCATATTTAGCACTCATGGACTCACCTTTTGACCTTAGCAATGTAACATCAGATGATTCAATATCAATTAAACCAAAGAGTGAATTTGACAAGGTTACCCGCGAACATAAAGAAAATATTAATTAGTGTATCAACATCTTTAGAGTAATTCTGCAAGATCAAAAGTAGTTTGATAGCTTCTCCACTCACAACAATCATGTGTACTGAGATTCTTAGTTAAATATTGCTTGATGGGGGTATATCTAACCGCCACCATTATATTACGGGCCAGTCCCTGCTTGTTTTCCTCTTTGTAAAGGAAAAGGCACATTGGTAGAAGTTGCTTTCGTGTGCTCAATCTATATCACTTTAGGAGATCAAGCAAACTAGGAAACTTCAGCATTGTTAAAGGTATCATGCATGTTGAGATAACATTGTTGAGAATCCAATAAAGATTGAATGACCAGAATAGGACAAGAGGATGATCCATGATTACTTATCAGTCACATACTAGCTATACATTGCTATACATCTAAGATGTGGTGGTCATCTATGCTTCCGTGCCTTGTCAAGATGAAAACTCCAACAATGATACGAGGAGGGTCTCTCATGGTCTAGTCAATTTTCTAGCGAGCTATGACTACTTAGGAACATCAAGATATGTTTATTTGGAATTGGACTATGTCTAACATTTTCTCAGTTTGATCTATTTTTAATTATTTGATAAAGGGTCACGCTAGGTTTCTTCGTAAATGCATATAGAGAAAATAAGGTACCACTTACAGTTAGAGCCTTTTATGTGATTCCTTCATCGTAAGGTTATTTTTCATAATAAAGATAACATACCCAAGCGGAACTAGCATCGAACAGATCCTTGCCGATGCAAAATATACATGTTACCAAAGATGTCCATTGGAACGTAGGAGAACAATGCACTTTGAGCCGACAACGACAATGTTAGCTAGCCTGACAAAAGGACAAAACCACCAGAAAATCCTTTTAATATTTAAGCACAATCAAATGAATTAACTGGGGTGTGTGTTGGACTATACTGCGTGGAGCACCGTCGATTATAGTTAGAAAACATCCCACTTTCAGGTTGCTGACGAAGGACAATCATGCTAGTGAAGTCTCTGCCCTTTAATTTGTGACAGAAATTTGACAGCTGATCGTGTTGTTGCTTTTTTGTAAAATAAAGTACGAATGATTTTTTTCCTTAGTGAAATGGCCATATACATTAAGTTTCTTACACGCAAACGGCGTGATACGTGTCGTTTCTGAGGAGTTTGCACCTTTATTTTATATATGTATCCATCTTCTTGCAAAGATGCAATAATATATGTATACTTAATGACCTCATTTCGCGTAATGGAATTATTAGGTTCTAGTACCGGAACCGTCATTTTGCATATCGAGCACTCATGGACTCACCTTTTGACCTTAGAGATGTAACATCACATGATCCGATGTCAATTAAACCAAAGGGTGAACTTGAGAGGGTTTTCCCCCCGAGCATAAAGAAATGATTATTAGTGTATCAACATCTTTAGAGTAATTCTGCAGGATCAAAAGTAGTTTGATAGCTTATCCACTCACAACAATCAGATATACTGAGATTCTTAGGTAAATATTGCATGATGGAGGTATATATAGCTAACCGCCACCATAATATTATAGGCTAGTCCTTGCTTGTTTTCCTCTTCGGAGAGGAAAAGGTACATTGGTCGAAGTTTCTTCAGTGTGCTCAATCTACAGCACTTCAGGAGATCAAGCAAACTAGGAAACCTCAATATTGTTAAAGGTATCATGTTGAGATAACATTGTTGAGAATCCAATAAATATTGGATGACCATAATGGGACAAGAGGATGAATCATGATTACTTATCAACCCCATACTAGCTATATATAGATACATGTCTAAGATGTGGTGGTCATCTATGCTTACATGCATTATCAAGATTAAAACTACTTCAAAAATGATAAGAGGTGGGTCTCTCGTGGCTTCGTCAATGTTCTAGCGAGCCATGACTCTTAGTTTTAGAAACATCAAGATATGTTTATTTGGAATTTGACTATGTCTAGCATCTTCTCGATTTGATTGATGTATCTTTATATAAATTAATGTCAGAGGAAGGGGTATGGCAAGAGTTGCTGCACAATAAGTATTTAGCCAATAAAACTTTAGCTCATGTTGTTTCAAAACCAACCGACTCACCTTTCTGGAAAGGACTGATGGGAGTAAAAGATGAGTTCTTTGCCAGGGGTTTTTAAAAAATTGGGGACAGGGAATATACTAGATTTTGGGAAGATGTGCGGCTAGAAGAGACGTCTCTCGCCCAACAATATCCATCTCTGTATAATATTATTCATAGGAAACATGACCTAGAGAACTCAGTTTTATCTCGTGTCTCTTTAGACATCACTTTCAGACACTGTTTAACAGGAAATAAATGGGATGCATGGCTGCGTCTTTGCAAGAGACTTATGGATATTTCCTTGTCAAACAAGAAGGATAAGTTTATATGAAATCTTACCGAGAAGGGAGTTTTTTGATAAAATCCATGTACGAAAATCTTTTAAACGAGCACCCTCGTTTACCGTCTAGATATTTGTGAAAAATAAAAATACCATTGAAGATTAAGATATTTATGTGGTTTCTTAATTCTAAGGTTCTTTTAACCAAAGATAATCTTGCTAGGTGTAATTGGAATGGATGTAATTTTTTTTCTTTTGTGACGAAGACGAATCAATTGAACATTTATTTCTTTCTTGTCCTTTTGCGAATATTCTTTGGCGTATGATTTTTTGCACATATAACCTACCACCCCAACCAATGTTTATAATATGTTTGTCAATTGGCTTAACATAGTGGAAAAGATGGATAAAAGCAGAATCCATATTGGTATTTCAGCATTATGCTGGTCCATTTGGAAATGTCGCAATAATTTTATTTTTAACAAGGCCAAAGTTTCATCTTTTTTGCAGGTTATCCATATGACGGCGCATTGGATCCAACTATATGCTTTCTACTATTGGAGCATATGAGACAACCCATGGTTTCTGGGTACACCCGTCTTGTGGCGGTTACTATGGATTTTTTCAGCTAGGCTTCATGCATCATTCTAGTCGATTGACAAATGTATAGCCTGTGTGTGAGTGTGTTCAGATGGTTGGTTTATGTATCAACCATAGCTGATCCGAGTTTTGTAATGGTACTTCTTTGATTTCTGAACTTTTAATAAAGAGGGTTGTGTGCATCCTTTGGATGCAGAGGCCAGGGTACACCCCCATTTCGAAAAAAACTAGGTTTATTCGTAAATACATATGGATAACTTAAGGTACCACTTAAAATTAGAATTTTTATGTGGTTCCTTTATTGTAAGGTTATTTTTCTTACTAAAGATAATTTGCCAAGCTGAATAGGCAAGGATGGAAGAAGTTATGTTTTTATGATCAAGCTGAAGCAATACAACATATTTTGTTTGGTTGTCCATTTGCAGATTTTATGAATGACTGTTCATTTTAGTTTTAATATTTCACCACCAATCAACATAACAAATTTGTTCAGAAATCAGTTGAATGAGTAGAAAATAAATATAAAGCTCGCATCTAAGTGGGAGTATGCACTTTACTATGTGTTATTTGGTATGTTCTGAATAATTTTATCTTTAACAACTTGAGCTATCCTTCTTTCTTGCAGGTTATTCCTTTGGCCTCTAATTGAATCCGTGTGTGATCCTTTCTCCATCTAGAGGAGCAGCACCATGCCATGGATTTTGGATGCAACGGATTGGGCACGGTAGCACAAATTTTCCACAGCCACTACAGTTGGCATTTTGATAGACAACTAGCATGTTGATGCAAATGCTCTTCATGTTTCTATGTATTTTCAGATGGCTGATACACATATCGACTCTATATGACCCGTAATTTGTAATAAATTGGAAAACATGTTTCGATAATAAAATAAGAGGTTTATGCATCATTTCATGCAGAGGCCATGCTGCCCCATTTGAAAAAATGTACACGCTTCTCACCGCGACTGGTGGAGGCACGGGATTATAAGCACTGCGTTTTACAATAAGTAAGGCTGATTGCATCACCGGGTACAGAGATAAATATTTTGGAAAGAGAAATTCTTTATGGGCCAAGTTTGTAGTAAACTTGACGCTTGTCGGTGACGTCGGTCTGCTCGGCAAATTTGTCCAGGGGGGGCGCCCAGAAAAACCATCTAGGGTTCAGGTTCCCCTCGACGGTGACGCCGGTCTGCTCGGCCTCAGGTGGCCTTGGAGCCTTGGAGGTGTGGCGTACCATGGCCTCTCTTCGTGGAGGGTTTTCCGTTGTTTTTCAGACTGTTTTTTAATGTTTTCTGGATGGTGAGACGATGGCTACACACTGAAGTCAGAATAAGATCATCCCCGCCCTATCCCTGCTCCAGTGGTGCGTCTAGCACCAGCAAAGGACACGTGGAGTCGTGAATCCGGAGGATCTTCTAGGATCCAGTATGTTTATGGTTTTGTTGGTGTTGTTTTAGGTCAGCCAATTCAGATCTATGGTTGTTATGGTCCTTTGGGCCTTAGCACGACGATTTGCCGCCTTGTCTACTACAAGAAGCTCTATTACGACAAATTTTCCCGGCTCGGGTGATCGAGGAGTGAGGACGGCGGCACGCATTTGGCTCACACTAGTGTTTGTAATCTTCGCTAGATGATCCATGAACCTATTTATAATTTTTATTACTTTAAAAAAAGCTCTATTACGACAAATGGCCAGAGAGCCAACACGCACATACTTCCTCTGTGTTCAGAAATACTCCCTCCGTTTTAAAATATAAGATGTTTTAGTTTTATGAAAGAAGTGTAGACCCTTTTAGTGTGGGAACCCTAACTCTAACCCTCCCGGGTCGCCTCCATCCCATGCGGCTTCGGAGGCGCCTCCACCTCCATCCTCTAGGCTCGGCCGATCTAGAAGACGCGCCCGCCGCTGCCGCCAGCACCGGCGGTGGTGGTGGCACCCATTCGGTCGGAACGACGGTGGGCAGAGTTGGACGCTCGATCGCGTCACGCGGGAGGCATCGTTGCATGGATTTAGGGAGTAGGGTGGCGCGGTCTAGGTGGGGCCGAGGCCTCCAGCGGCGGGGCAGCGACATGGAGGCGGCAGCGCTCCGCCGGTGATGACGCTGATCACCGGTGCGTATGATCTGGGCCGCTTGACCGCGATTTGGGCCTTTTGACCCTTGATCGGGGATGGAGGAGCCTGGGTTGGGTTGCGGTCGCGAGGGTCCTCGGTCCCTTCGATGTCGTAGCCTTCTGCTGCTTTCTTGCCTGCTGTCTTCGTGCTGGAGGAGGCTGGCGGTGTGGGGGCCTACGAGTCTCGCGAACAATGGCATGGGGGCCTATAAGGATGGCTCCAGTTTTTGGTACACGGATGACTCCGGATTTTTGAGATGTGCGTACAGATCCTTGTGTAATTTGACCCCATCCGTTGTGTATGCGGTTCACCTCCATATTAGCAAGCAATTTGAGGTAATTTAGCTGGAATTCCTTGAGTTAAAGAGAGCCAAAAGCTAAAAAAACTCTAGCCAAGCACCCCCAAAATTATTCCGGTAAAAACGTGTTTACAATTATTTTAGCTAAAATAGTAAGAAATAGCTAATTCACCCTAAATCAACACTTACATAACATCTTCTACGTCAGGGATATTCCAGACATTTTAGCCCTACAACAAGCAACAGCAGTCGTGGAAAGCATTCTTGCCAAACACCAAATCTCTGCTTCCAACAGCACTTTCCTAAACAGCCGCAGTCCAAACAAACACAACCTTAAGGGCATGTACAGTGATATCCAGTCAGCTGTCTGTATAAGTGTCCACATAGAAAATTAGATGACATGGATGAGAGAGAAAACGGATAACTGCAGAGCCCGTCTGTAGGAATATAGCCGGAAAACACGCTGCCAAACGCTGCCTACAGACGACCTTGTCCTCGAGTTGAGTGCAAGTCGTGGGTCTGTAACGTTCCATCTTTTACGTGAAATCTTGGTGGTTATAGACAGCCAATAGACTCTCTGTTGTATACATTGTCTGCTGGGCCGTCTATACGTGACGTGGAGGAATTGTACAGACACCCATCGTCGGAACTAGTGTACTTGCCCTAAGAAGTCGTTTGGCACCCAGGTACGTAAAAATGAAATGAATACATGGATTCATTTCATTTATATCATGATTCCAAAAACACCCACATGTTTGGCTGCCACCGAATTTGGAAATGACTACATAATTGAAAATGGAATTTCAAAATAGCTGCCATGGACTAGAATAAAAACGCATGCATGGAGTGATTGCAACAAGTAATTCTCATAACTTTTGGACCTCAAAACATACATCAAAATACTAAAACATTGATTATCATTCGCATATCATCCAAGTTCCAAAGTTCTAGTCCATAAAACATAGATGCATCGACATAATAAATAAAAGTTCTAGAGTTTGAATAAGTTAAACAAGATGAAATGACAGACTGCTACAACATAAAAGAAGATCTGAATCATGTGTTTATCTGCTTGAGCACCCACTTCTTCTTCATCCGTTCAGGTAGTGCCACCAAAGACTTGAACTTGCGATCATCGGCTACAAGAACATCATATATTGCCAATTGTTGATCATCTTCTAGATCTGGTATGCCATCAAGAACAGCTTTGGTAGAGGCTCGGGAGCATCAGCTTTGAACGCAGCAGTGAAGTTATCTAACTTATCACCAAGCATGGTTGCAATTGAGTCATCTGATCGATACCTCTTCTTCGGACGATCTTCGTCAGCTTGAGTTGATGAATTAGCATCTTTATTGTTGGTAGTAGTGTTAGCATTCTCCTCTGCCATTTCAGCTGCGCTTTCATTAGCTGTCCTCGCACCCGCGCCGTAGCACGGTCTCTGGAGTATAGTGTGCTAATCATGTCCCAGAATTTGATTGACTTGTACCTATATGAAGTGATATCCTTGTTGGCCTGCACATAAATCACAGGAAAGCTGTTAACAGCAGCAAGAATAGGCAGCAAAACAACATCAGTTTGTCATAGTAGCTAGAACTAATAGACCTACAACAAAACAGATTTGTGCACCGCAAAAATAGACCTACAGCAAAAACAGCAAAATAGACCTACAGCAAAAACATACCTACAGCAAAAATAGACCTACAGCAAGACTAACTAAAAGTTTGGCATGTGGGGCCCACTAACTTCCTCTAGGAAAAACTCTTGTTTCCTGAATCTTTTTGCATATGGAGACCAGAGCTGGACAAGGGTCCTGCCATTGTTTGGAGAGAAGCACGCATGGGTAACATACAGTGTCATCCATCCATCCTATTGACCAGATATATCTCTTGAATTTCAAATGTCACATCTATGGTCTGTACTACTATGGACTTGGTGATATAAAAGGAGGAGCAATTGTTAGATTTGTATTCATAATAATTGATACAAATCGGGAAATCCTTGCTTCCTAATGTTTCTTCATATGGAGACCAGAGCTGGACATGGGGCTTACCAAGCATGGCTAACGCAGAGTGCCATTCTATTGACTAGATATCTTAATTTTTCAAGTGTCCCATCTATGGTGTGTACTATGGACTTGGTGATCTAAAAGGAGGAGGAGCAGTTGTGGGATTTCTGTGAAGAAAAGCAGTGTACTTTACTCACAAAGGCCTATAAATGATATATACAAATGTACATGAAACTCATGGCACATAGAAAATATGCCTAGGCTGAGCGGAGGTCATTGACAACCTTGGATGCTTGTGGCAAGAAGTCCTACATGCCATCATGTATGTTAAGCCTGCTCAGGCAAGCAAGCAATGGTCCCTTGCATAGGAACTCCATGCCTTTGGTTATGGACACAAGTTATCAATCTATAGGCTTATGAGGGCCAGGTTGATCCACAGTAAGCATGCAGACTAAAACTCAATTACCACGAGTACTAGAAGAAACAATCCAAAAAGTATGGCTTATGTTTGCAAGACTAGTAGTATTATGGAGGACAAATAATACCTTCAGAGGGAATACTAATTTTGGATAGGCATTAGAATGTCTACTACAAGAAACAATAGATACGCTATCACAAGTGAAGAGAAAATTATAGTAGGTTACCTTCACATAAGTGTTCCAAACATCATCTTCGACAGTGACCATATTCTTCTCATCATCCCAACCAAATCCACTCTGAGAAAGCATCTTATTGACGATAGCATACTGTTTGTCAAAAGTCTTTCTCCTAGAGATGATATTATCCTTTGTGACCTCAAGCTGACACCTCTCTCTCACCTCTTCACTGCAGCCATGTATACATGGGGTTTCCACCCATTTTGAGCACGATCTTCTTTGCTATAGTACTCCACAAACACATCCAACATAGCTTTATCCATCTCATCTGTCCACTTGAGGTAACTTCTACCTTTCTTTGTCGAATCCATCCCTATATGTACATAAAGATTACCATGAGTTAGTGGCAAAAGGAAAGTGTATGTATATGAGAGAGAGTAACAAACTGGACATATATGAAGCATACCAAAAATAAAATATGTACATAAAGAAGACTGTAAAATATTCAAGCAAAATTAAGAATTTGCTTGTCCACGCCTAGCTTGATAATCAGCCCACATCTGATTAGCTAGGGTCAATCTCCTGTTATTCCACTCATTTGTCACCTCAGTGTGCGTAATCATATCAGGTTTGTCCACATCAATGGCAGCATTGTTTAGTTGATTATCCACTTCTTGCAACATCAGATCATCCATCTCTCTTTGCCTATCAGCTAGGAAGTTGTGCAGTATGCAACAAGCATTGATTACTCGAATCTGCCGTTAAGTTAGTATGGCATGTTAATACACAAAAGTCAAAAGATTCCAACAAGTGGTTTGAATTAACAAAATTAGATGGTACCTGATTTTTTATTCCAAAAAATGAACTAACCCTGAGAATAGCCCATCTCATCTTTAAAAGAGCCTAAATCCTCTCAACTACGTTCCTAGCAATTGCATGCCGCAGGTTATAGAGCTCTTGTGGAGTTTCTGGATTATTCCCATTGGCAGCCCACTCTTTCAAGTGATACCTTGTATTCCTGAATGGAGCAAAGAAACCCGGACCATTTGTGTATCCAGCATCTACTAGGTAGTATTTTCCTAAGGTTTATGAAAATAGCCCACATTAGATTTCAGTTGAGAAATTTAGTGGCAAGTTGTATCATACTAAGATAGGAATTACCATTTGGAACTTTGAAAGAGTCTTCTCTAAACATTGCATCTCTCAGCACTCTTCCATCTGATGCTGAACCTTCCCAGCCAGCCAACACATAAACAAACTTCATGTTGCGGTCACAAACACCCAACACATTTGTTGTTATCGCTTTCTTCCTATTCCTATATCTACCTTGCTTGTGTAGCGGAACACAGACATCAATATGTGAGCCATCTAAAGCTCCAAGCCCATTGAGAAACCACTTCCATTTGTAATTCTCAGGTAGTTCAGTAGCAGGGTTTGGCAACTTGATGATTTCATGAGATATAGAAAGAATTGCTCCTAACACCTCATTGAAATGTCTACTAATTGGCTCAAGTGTTAACCTATAGGTGCTACGGATCAACCTAAACTTCATACCATGGCTAAGAACAAGCAGTACAATGGTCACAGCTTCTTCAACAGTCACGTAAAAGGTGTCTTTCAATCCAGCCCTTTCACGTAAAATGGCACATAGGTCAAAGAATGACCTTTTGGTAAACCGTAGAGTATCATAGAAATATAAATTTGGACCCATATAATTATTCCTAAGCATCTGTCTCCTAATTCTAATCTCTTCCTCTTCCTCACTGAAATCACCAAGCTCAACTATCCTTCTCCTACAGTAGATATGTTGAGCTACGGCTATTACGGTAACAAAGAACCCAGCTGCTGCCCTCTTCCTTTTCTTCCTCCTCTCATGATATAACTCTAGTTGTTGATCTGCCATCTACAATACATACATCAAGGGGAACTGAGTAGTGTAATAAACTATCATGCAAAGATATAACCACTTGATGTGAAGCAACCAAGATATAACCACTTGATGTGAAGCAACCAAGATATAACCACTTGATGTGAAGCAACCAATATATAACCAAGAAACCAAACTATCATGCAAAGATATAACCACTTGATGAGTAGTATGCGTGTAGGAACATACCCGTCTACTGAGCTAGATGAAGGGTACAAGGTGGAGACGAGGTGGCCGGCCTATGTGAGAAGTCAGGGACGGTTGCCGAGGAATATGGATCTTGTGTGTGTTGAGGAACCTGCAGAAAATTGCGCATAAAATCTCTCATGTTCTCCAGTAGTTTTCTGACTAATATAACATAAACAAGGTACAATGTGTAATAAGGAATAAAAGTCCTACAAGGGGTCTACACCTGACAGTCAAAACACCTGAGGCAATATAGTAACATGCTTTTATAATTATATAAAGATGGAATCTAGAGGAAATGGTTCGGCACAACATCCAAAATTATAGCAATATATGTACCTGAGCAAGATCATAGCCAATAATAAACTACTGAACATTTACCTTAAACAAATGCTGGAATGTGTTACTAGTTTATATTACATTTATGAGACAAAGGAGTGATATGGTAAAACAAGCACACAACAAATGCAGGAAAAATTGCTCACTTGCACACAAAACTGTATCTTCATATGCAATAGTAAACCACTGACATGGAACTCAATAGAGAGTCCTCACGAAGACTTATTTGCAGTACCCTGTGATGTTCTGGAGCACTACCTTCTTTTATCAATGAGATGGCGCTCCAGCTAGCTTCCCTGTGAAGGAAAACTGATATGTTAACAGAACATGAAGAGGGATAAACCTGCATCCAGTCCACCACATCAAGGATTCATATTAAACAATGCGGAAAAAGTTCTGGCAGTCGAATTTCCAACTTAGTCCAACAATATAAAATAGTAAGGTTGTGAGATGTATTTAAACATGTCGTGAGACGTATTTAATCTTGTATATTCTGAAACTAAATTTTGGTCTGCATTGTGTTTTGTTGAACCTTTGACAAAACAGTTACCGAACTAACTCTCTATCTATACTACTCCGAGACAGAGTAGTGCAGGGAGTATTTCTGTCCGAGACAGAGAACCACTTAATAACTTAAGGCCCTGTATAGGTTAAAATTAGTTCAGGAGCTAAACCTTCAAAGGCACTGTGTAGATTGTGCAGGGAGGAGGCGAATTGAAAGAGAGAAACCCTCCTACATTCTGCCACAAGGGACTTGCTACTAGTGAGTAGTAGAAGCAGAAGCACCACAAGTGGCAAAGCTACAAAGACGCCCCATATCTGCTAGTACACAAACAAGCATCTGCTAGTATTCCTACCATATCTGATCACAGGATGCTGTCTAAAGCCCATTCAACTAAGAACGATTTTGCAAATCCATCAGCTAGAAAAAGGAAATAAATCTTCAGAACACCACCACTAATTAAGCAGCCATGTACCAGGAGAGTCTACCACATACATAAAAAGTACTAGTAGCCTAGCGACTATGGCAGGTCAAGGCTCACCATCACTTCATCAGACGTACGTACACGAGGAAATAAACATGTTCATGACCGAGAAGCCAGAAAGGAACCCACTCGACCCAGCATGAACTCGCTCCAGCCCTAGTTAGATGAATCATCGCTTTCAACAGACGAATGTTCCTTCTTAATTGCCACGGATATACAGCACAAGAACGCACAAGATCTGCGCTAGCTAATCACTGAAGAACAGAAGAGACAGAGGTGAACCGGCCGCTTACCGGCGGCGGGTCGTCGTCGGGCAGACGGTGAGAGAATCGGGCGGACGGGATCGGGGAGGAAGGCGGCGATGCGGTGGGAGGACAGGGCAACGAGGTTGAGGGAGGAGGAGGCGGCGAGGTGGAGGGGGGAGGAGGCGGCGAGGCGAACGGAGGAGGCGGCGGCGCCGTGGAGTCGTGGAGGGAGGCACCGTGGAGTTGGGGAGGGAGGAATCGGGGACGGAATTGGGAAATGACGCCTCTCGCCCGGGAATCCGGTTTACATGATGGGATATTTTGATGAATTTGTTAAATGAAATGACGGTCTAATTCCGTGCCAACCAAACAACATAATAATAGAATTGTAAAATGAATTCCAGGATTCCAGACCCAAATGATGGATACCAAACGACCTCTAAGGGATTATATTGACTGATTCTGCGTATCAAAACGAATCACGTCAACTCGGCTGACCGTGTAAACCACACGGAAGATTGCATTGCGTGCCACCCGCGCCGTTTCGATCGACAGCACATCGAATCGATCGATCCTCCAATCCAATCTCCATCAATCCGTGTGGAATCGGAGCTGCACGTATACGTACTAGTACATGATCTCGATGGATCTAGGACGACTAAAGCAAGGCGCGATGACAGAAAGGGAAACGACGGTTGGAAGCTAGCTAAGGGCCTAGTGGGGCACGATGGTGGAATCATCGTAATCCCATCTCCTGATCAGCTCGCACAAATTAAAGTAACGTCTTGAGGGTCAATCAATCAACGTCTCCCCTGCCTGCATGCGCTGCACGTTCGTCGTCTACCTCTCTGGGTCATCGAGAGGTCACTCGAAGAGGAATACTCTATTATTCTTCCTTAGTTTGTTGTCGATTATCGAGGCTCGAATGCACAACACATAACGTTTGAATATGAAACGGTGTAAAAGTGTAACTCGAGATGCAAAAAAGTTTTATTACGCCAAGACGAGATAAAGTATGATCCCATTTCCTTCAAACTCGGGAAACTAAAGAGTACAAGGACGATCAGAATTAGCCGATACCTTTTCGGTTCGAAAGACAGGAAGAGATATCGGTCAATACCGGCTGTCTTGTGTGTTTAGTTTCGAGAGTTGTTTAGTTTCGAGAGTTTGAATGATGGGGGCACCGAAGCAAAACCTGAATTACTACTCTGCAGAATTTGTTCATTGACACGAGACTAGTGCACTTGCTCATGCGCATGTACTCATCAAATAGGTCAATGGCAACTCCATACGCAAGCATCCTCTCAGCCGCAGTGCATTTCTGGTAAGTAGTAAAGCCAAGTTTACCCGTGACATCCTTCTTTAGCCGGAAGTAGTCATCATAATCCATAAGTTCGTGAACAAGGGGCATCAAAAAAATTCTCGGTATCTGAAAGTGTCACAGGAAAAGAGAAGACTTGTACAACGGATTTGTGCGGTGAAAGTAGTCCCCCTAGAGTTGTTGATGGCCAGCCTTTCGGTTGCGGTTCAATGCTGGGCTCCGTCCCGACACCGAGCCCATGAACCATGGCCTTTGGTTTTCCTTGTGATCATGAACGAGAATATCCATGGCCACATGAATCTCGGTGTCATGATCAGAATCGTCCGATGATATGTTGACGACATTGTTGAAAAAGAACTCGTCTGAGCTATCCATGATCCGCGGCTCCAGCAAACATCTGAACAGGTTGCAAGTGGCAAGAACCACATGCACGCTCGACATGATGGTCGCCACGACATAGGCCGGTGACCGGGACGAGGTGGCAGTGGCCAAGACGGCGGCGAGTGACTCGGTCATGCATAGCTACCAAAGTGCCCTAACCGGTGGTGGTATCGGTCATGAAAGGCTAGGTGGTGGTACCGTGGTGGAGGAGGGATGCGTTGGGGTGGGAAGGTTATTGTGGTCGGTGTGTGGCTGGCTAGCGGGCCTGAGCCGGACAAAAGGACGCGGCCCGAATGCGCAACCCGAACACGCCGCTTGTTCGCACCACCGTCAAGGCAGCCCAAATTTGGATCAAGAATGTGGCTAAACAGACCGATCAATGGGGCACGTTTTGTTTAAGGGACAACAATAGGGCCCTTCCCCTTGTCCGGATAGATTCGGATGGCCCTAATCCGTTTGCAGGGTGTCGTTCGAGTTGCCCTTGACGTGCACATTCTCTAGCCACAAAACTTCAAAATTCCTGGTTGGTACACTTATTACACCAATTTTTGTTAGACATCCCATAAAAGTTGTTAGTTTCTAAGTTTTTTTCATAAAATCTATCTTTGTATAAGAGCGTCGACGCTCACCATGGTGGGCTTTATTTCTTTCAAAAAATTCAAATTTGAAGAATCAAAAAATCCCCAAAAAAATACCTAGATGTAGATATTGATTTATAATACGCGCTTGCAAAAAATCATGTGAAAAAACTTTATATTTTGTCTTCAGTGAAATCTAGATATAAACAGTGCAATTTTGAATGGTCTAAGTTTTCCCTGATTTGTCATATTTCTCATTTTCCCTGCACCTAAAATACAAAGTATTTTCTGTTTAAAATTTACATATCTGTATTTTGTATTGTTGGATACACCAAGATATTTTTCGTGAAAATATTTGAAACTTTGTGAGAAAATCAAAAAAGTCGACCATGGGACCCGTGCTCCATATTACAGGGTGGGGAAGACTCTTTATTTTTTGACAAGGGAGCCGGAAGACTCGAGCTAGCTAGGAAGAGCCAACATGGGCCAGAGCGGAGGTAAAAGGGGCCTAAGCCCAGCTGAAAATTGAGGAGGAGGTGGGGATAGGATGTCCATCCGAAGGAATTCGGCGCAAAACTGCTTTGATCGAATCTATATAGAAACTAGCACAGAGCCAGTGACATGTTGTGGTCAACAAGGCATCTTATGACAACATTGCATACCCTCATGTTATTTGGCACGGGCTATGCCTCCCCAAATCGATGCACCCATTCCCAATTAGAAATTTCATCTGATAACAGATTCCTTATCGCATTGCAAAATTATGCAAATTCACAAACTCCAAAAGTTTCTTGTCGCATTGATAGGCCAGACTTTAAAGATGACCTTTAAAAGGGACTTAGTGCAACAAAGTCACAGATCATTAGAGACAATTTGTGTAAAAGGTACAGTTCTTTGTTAGCTCGGCGCTGTCGATGTTGCGTGGCATAACTATGCTAAAATGACATAAACCCGATCTTATGGTTTTGGTGTTAATTTTTAAAGCAAGGCACAAACATGAATAATATTAAAACCTAATTCTTCACACAATTTAGAGAGCTCATTGGAAGACCACTGGACAAAAGTGGTGCTCTTTTCTCCACCACACATTGGTTTTTAGCCACTGACATGAGCATAATTCCTTCATTATCCTCTCTACACCACTCGTTTCTAGTCCTCTCACCACACTCCTCTCTACATTGTTTGCTTCGCTTCTGTTCACTAATGAACTTCAAGATGTCAAAAATCCACAGGTGGCTCACCGTGGTAGCACAAGTACCTAAAAAATAGATCAGCTACGTTATGTGAATCAAGGAATTGGAAGATAGAAAAATAAATAAGGGCATGTGTGAATCCTGTTATCAAACAACCCAAAAAATTCGACTATTTTGTAGATCGAAATCAATGTACCAGGACACTCCAAACTAAACACACAACAACACAATTAGATGAAATTGTAAGTTTCATTAGAATCTACTCCTTTTTCCTAAGTTGCTAAGTCATTGTCACTGAAAAAATCATTACAGTACACACTTCAGAGATTCTACTATGTGAAGGCCATGCAGATGACCAGCTACAGAAAAAGCGAACCCATGGATGATAGATCAGCGTCCCTTCTTGCGTTGCCACGACCAAACTAATTTAGACCCAGATATGCAGATATTAAATTGGTCTCTTAAACTGAAGATGATTATGAGTAAATTTAGCAATCCGGACCAAAGCGTGTGGAATTGCCTTATATAAAAGAATGTCACACACATTGTTTCATGGAAAACCTGGGATAGACCGACACATCCAATCTAGACAAATCCAAGTTAGTTATTTCTGGACGGAGGGAGTATAATATATACACACTACACACACAAAAGGAAGCATCATTTGAAAGCGGCCAGAACTTCCTCCTAGTGCTGCAATCACACAATAGCTATGCTTGCCAAAGCTAAGAGATGCTTTAGAGAACGATACTTCAGAATTCTTATCAAAGCTTGGATATGAATGGCCATCGCAAAAAAAGCTATGGAGTGGCTTAACATCCTTTACATATTGCATCGCAGCAGTCACAAATGGTTGATCTTCTGGATGACCAGGCATAGCAACCGGGTGATCATTTGGGCTTGACATTTGGGATCAGAGGATGAACTTGGACCGTTCACATTTAAACAACCACTTGAGCTGAGCACCCACCGCCAGAAGAGAAGCATTGCTATAGTCCATGGCTCAGGCAATAGCAACATTCATATCTGACGGGCAGGCAAAACATCACTTCACGTGTGGTGTAGAACGACTGGGCATGGTTGGCCACTCCAATCGCTATCAAAAACAAACTATTGTTCTATATCAAAAAAGTGTGTTGGTCATCTTAAAAAAATGTAACATGAAGAGGGACAAACACTTGCATAGGTTCCATGAAACTGTGGCAGAAAATGGTATACGTGAATACAACTAAAAGGCTTATCGGATGATTCAACCGGTAGTATCACTGAATCAACATATAAAATTTTGGGGAAAACTGAAAGCGGGAGAGATTACCCTCCATTACCTCAATAGTAGTTTTCAGAGTCTAATGCGATTTTAGAGGTTTTTCTAGAGTTGCTCTGAAGTGATGAGTAGGCCCGTGTTACATGCGAGCCCAATCAGTGCCTGAGCTACACACGCTAACGAGAACTGGAGAGGTAATACATGAAAATCACAGGAAGAATAAAATCATAATCACTGGATGACCAAAGGATCCCACAATGCAAATCGTAGACCTAGTCACCTAGCAACGCCGGATGGAGGCAGCCAGTCAGATGGCCAGGCCAGGCCAGGCGATGGTTGTTAGTGGCCACCATGTACATGATGGAAGCATCACACTGGTACAAGCACAAAACCTGAGATGCTGAATACTTTCAAATCTTACTGTGAAATGAGGACCGCCCAGGTCCTCTGGAATTTCTGGGTTGATAAGAGTACATCTAATTTGATAAACCAGCTGGATATCCCAGGCCAGCCACATTTATATTTGAGGAAAAATCAAGGATAATCATCATAGGGAACTGAATTTATAGAGGTGGAAGGCAGAGCAGAGCTGCTTATGCTCAACTGGGACCTTCTAATAACTCAAGAACAAACAAAAAAGTGCAATGCCATGTTTTTGTTGGAAAACAGAAGGGATTTTACCCTGACTTACAAATGCAGCCATGGATGTGCCTCGGTAAGGATATATGAAGACCATTGTGGCTGCTGTGGAACTTTGACACAAAAATGTTGGCGCCGGGAGACATGGTTAATATGGACAGCCTGATGGAGACATGTTAACAAGTAAAAGCTATCCAGAATGAGCAATCAACATGCTGAATTTTGTTTGCAATTCAGGGTGGGTTATTGCTCGCTGAAGATCCCCTCAGAAAAGCGATAACACATACTACTGATAAATTTTGCCACACTTTGTCAATTTTACTCAACATATTTTTGCGTTTCCTCAAAATTTCATCCAATTTAGCCCATATAGGATAAATTTCGTTTTGCTGGGGGAAGCAACATCACATCAAATCAATTAATTTCACTTGCAAGTCAAAAAAAAAATCACTTGGCCAAAGCTGGCAGCCGAAGCCATCAATTGACCAAGGCGATGCTTCGAAAGATGGTTAAGGTCGAGGTCATGGATATAGATAATAATTCAAGCTTAATTTGGTTTAGATTTAGTGACAATGCAAGTTCAGATTCGTACCCACATCCTACAAACAGCACAAAAAGGCGTCGAAATCATATCTGTAACTGTGACTCTGTAAGCAGGAAAGTTTGCTGGCTTACCTCGTAGTCGTCCCCGCTACTTCGCTTCGACCGACTTGACCGGCAACTGCATGGAGCATCGGGGCGGAGACGAGACACTCCTCTCTAACCCTCACATGACAGTAGTCTGCTGGCTCGCTCCCGCGTCCGTCTCTGCAGGGCCTTACCATTCCTACGTCCGCAGAGAAGCACGCCGGCGAAGGTGTCGTTGTGGTCGCAGCTCCTGGAAACTGCCGGAGAAGGGAGGAGGCGAGCTCCAGATCCCCTCTGCCGCGGGAAGGAGGTGGCCGTCCTGCGCCACCGGATGTGATTTCGTGCAGGATTCCTCTTACTCTCCCCTCTG
Organism: Avena eriantha; assembly: GCA_910589775.1. NCBI lineage: Eukaryota > Viridiplantae > Streptophyta > Magnoliopsida > Poales > Poaceae > Avena > Avena eriantha. The sequence goes on from OU342744.1 coordinate 38,765,497, forward strand.
TTCGTCTGCGGCGACACAGGTCGAACGGCAAGGGGCGCCGCCAAGGTTGTCCGACGACCTGCTGCTTGGTCGTGGTTACCTCCAGGGCGGCGCGCTTGAGCTGTGTGGATGTGTCGAGGATTCTGGGCTTGGAGGCCGTAGTAAACGCGTCGGCAGCGGCAGCCTGGTGGTCGCGAGACGCCGGGGAGGTCACGGGAGAGAGGAGCGGTGTGGTGGTCGCGGGAGAGGAGCCACCGCATCAGGATAAGGTCGTGTGCAGTGAGCATGGACAGAGAAAAGGAACCGGTATTTTTTATTTAGCTTCCGTTTGGCCTCCTCCGCATCGCCCACGCGCCACATGCTCCAAGCTGGGCGGCGTCGCGGCGCCATGTCCAGGACGCCGGAAGCAGCAGTCCGCCGCCGCTGCTGCCATTTGGCCTCCTCCGCGTCGCCCACGCGCCACCCTACGGCGCCGCCTCTGCTCTCTACCTGGACGTCCGCGACCGCAACGCCGACCCCCATGGCGGCACACGCATCAGCCCCTCCCTTCTCCTTCCCCCGACGAGCTGGCTGCGATGGCGGGGCTAAGAAGATAAGGTCACGCCGTGAGGGGGAGAGAAACTAACCGGTTTTTTGTTGACTGGTTGAGTTAGGCGGTGGCAGTGCAGTAATATCTCCTAACTATGAGGGGCAAATTTGTCCAAACAAATTCGGACGGAAAAGCTATGCATACGAACCTACCTCTAGACTTAACTAGCTGAATGTCCGTGTGTTGCTACGGGTAATCCGTTCTCATCTAACTTTTTTGGACCACCACTTTTAGAAATTCAGCTATCCGCATGCTGCCTCACTGCCCTCCACCTTCCACCAGCGATTGGCTATCCCTACTCCCTCTCGTCGGCGCCACTCCCCTCTTCGAGGTGTCGCCCTTTTCACCCCTTTCTCCAATTCGTTGACACGCCGCCCGATTCGGGACCTGCAATCATAATTTTGATGAGATGTGAACTTCGAAAAAACTCTTTCCTTGTGTATTGTATATTTAAAAAGGAAATAAATAATGTGATCGGCAGTCCCTAATCTAATCTTAATCCTTGATTTAGATTTGAATATTGGTGTCGTTGTGGATGATAATAAAGATGATGGCAACAATAGTTAGAAGTTACCCCCTCTGTCGAATAATGCAAGATGTTAATACATAATCACAGTTTATATGGTAAGACTAAGTAGTATGCATGGAACAAAGACTCTCCAAATATTAACAGTCAAAGTAGGGAAAATTGCATTCATCAATGTTCATCTAAATAACTGGTGGAAATTTAATACTACGAGAAATAAAAGAGAAACTTGGGCATATACGAGAAATAAAGTGCACTTGGTACATACGAGAGATTATAGTTCATACTGTACTTCTCAACAGAATATTCTGAAAAGAACAGTGGCAGGTTTAAACGTGCTGCAACCTGCCATGTAATACTATCTTTAACCTGAATTATTTCTATCGGATGGTGTAGAAATTGTTGTTGGAAACACGACAACAACCATTCTGACTGAAAAAGTAAATGATCATTTTATGTTCTCTACTTTAACATAAACATGTTTAACTTCATTTTTATCTCTGCACTTCCTTCATATACGCATGCGAGAAAAACATGCATTCACCAAGCGATCATATTTATACTCTGCTAGCAGAATTAAGAGCTTCAGTGTACACTCACTTTTTGAAATCTTCTTGCATCTCTTCAGTTAGCAAACAAGTTCCAAGCATATGCTTTTTCCTGTTGTACAAACCTACAGATCTTCAAAAACAGGGTCTATTCAGATTTCAGTAGCTTTGAGTAATACTTCAAAAAAAAAAGTAGCTTTGAGTAAGAGCCAAAAATGGATTTTACAATGCCCTATTCTCCATGTATCCATAAGGACACAAAACCAACTCAATTCCATTGACGTTGTAGCGGAACAGATCCACTCATCCACACACACATCGAGCTAGGATTACACACGGCAAAGCTAGAACAAGATGATTGGCCAGCCACGGGAGGAAGGCAACCTGTATGCAGTGACGCACACGCGTGCGGGAATGTCGCAAGTCACAACCTCTCCGACGCGCAGCACCAGCTCGTCGACAACCTCGACACAGCCAGACACAACAACTGGCACCGCTGCCTCTCCCCGAGATTGGCGCGCGCCCGGTACAGCGCTGCAGAGCTCTCTGCGAAGAGGAGCCGAAGGCGAAGCAGGGAGGCTACAGGGAGGAGACCAACGGCGACCTGCTGCCGGAGACAGAGGGAGGCGCGCGAGGCGATGAGGACGTGTGGCCGGGCGCGGCTCTGCAGGGGGAGCATGGACGGCGAGACGCTGGCAGAGGATCTCCGGCGAGGGGAGGGGAGCTCGGGAAGGCGCAGAGGAGGTGCGCCCGCGGCGGCGGTCGCGCACAGAGACGGGGCGGAACCGGCGGGGGTGGGGAGCGTCCAGGGAGGCGGCACCTCGCAGAGAGGGAGGCGACGGCTCGAGGATGAGGGAACCGGCGGCGGCTGCTGGAGGCCAGCGCAACGGAGGTGCTCGGTGGCGACGACGAGGTTGCGGCTTGGCGCGCGTGCGGTAGGTGGGGCGATGGGGTCGATCCCAATGGGGAGATGGTGGCGTGCGGGACAGGGGTCGCTCGGAGCTCGACGTCTGCCGCGCTTTGGGCTCGTCGTCGACCCCCTCTCCCTCGAGTCCTCGACCCTGACCTCGCAGTGGAAGATCGGGCGATGCGATTTTGGGGACGGGTCGCGGCGAGTGGGAGTAGTTGACCATCGGGGAGGAGGAGCTTTGGGGATTTGTTTTCTTTTACTTAGGGGTGTGAACCCCTGTAATACCAGCGAACTGCTAGGGGCAAAATTGTAAAAACCAGGCAGACGGAAATTTTTGGTGGTGACAACGTACCACAACGTAAATTAGTAGATAGATAAAGATAAAGATAAAGAAGATTCTATTGGCTCTAAAAAAATAGAAATGCTATTTATTAAAAATCCAGGAATTGTTTGCTATTGCCCGCGCCCTTTTGCCGGCGAGCGATCAACAAGCAACAACCCTTGCGTCACTTTCTGGCATCTGTGCGATACCAGGAATATGCCTGCACCAGGACGATGGTTCTGTCCTGTAGCACCCCGGAAAGTTTCCAAATAGAATTTGTTTATTCGGACAGATACCCTCTCCTCCTGTGTCGCCCCCGCTCGGGCGGCACCGGAGGGCCAAGCCCTAGCCGCCGTCGGGGGAAGGGCACCTCCTCTCCTCTCCCTGCCTCCATCGGAGGACGCGAACAGGCAAAGCTCGTGCTGCCGACGACCTCCATCTCTCCTGCGGTGCCTCCTCGTCGGGTAGTCGGCATGGGCGGTACTTGACAACGTGGAGGCGGGTGGCGACGCAAGGAGGGCGCGGGGCGGCTTTGTGTAGGGCACATGGTGGAGGCTATAGTGCATGGTGTGCTTCCCGGCTGTGGTCACCCATGGTGGCTAGGCTCGATCTGGGCCTGTGCGAGCCACAACCTCGGGGGGACAGGGCGGCGCGAGGAGCTCCAGCATCGGCGCGCTACGTGGGTACGACAGTTGTGGTGGTCGGTCGATGTGGGAAGCCTCCTCCCACGAGCCCATGTCGGCTGACGACGAGGCCGATGGTGACTAGCGCCCTTCTTCTTCGATGGTGAGACAAGTGATGCATGTTGCCTCTCTGGTGGTGGATCAAGGCGGTGCACGACTGCATCCCCGTCTCTAGTCAGGATCGGTTTCACGGTGAAAGATCAGGGTGAAACCTCTTCTCAGTGTCTTCCAAGGCGGACCACAGCGACGACTATGGGTGCCGCTTCCTTCTTGGAGGCGTGGTTTTGGTCCCAACAGTGTCGTCCTCTCCTCCTATGCCAGGGAAACCCTAAGGTCAGGTTCGCCGGACCAGATGACATCGGTGCCACGACGTTGTTTCTCTTCTTGAAGATGGCATCTTGGCTATCAGGGAGAGACCGGTGTGCTACGTACGATGTGCGATGCGTTGGGTGTTCGCTGATGTCCAGAGTGTGGGCTTCTAGGGCACAATGTACGACATCGCGGATGCAACTTAGTCGGCGCCTTCACCGAGTTCGGTCGGATCACGTCTTTTTTCTTGCAAAAGAGTATATATTAATATCACGGAGATACCAATTACACCCAGCCTCTGCAACAACGCATGCCCTAGCGGCCTTACAGATGCACACATCCCAGAAAGAAGAAAAAAGAATTACAAAAAAGAAGAGAAGTCCCACTACAAAGAACTATTCCTCAAAGCAACAACACTGACACCACCAGAACAACACCAGTAGTCCTCCACTCCAATAACAACGCCTTCAAGAAGGAAACAGTGCACAAGCATCGTCATTGCCCAATCAAAGATCATAGGTTTTCACCCTAGAGAGAGTCCTCGCTCGCAAAAAAATGCCTTCAACAAGGCCATTGTCAGGCACAACCAGTTAAGGCCAGACCTTCGTTTTTCACCCTGCAAGGTAAGACTAGGAACTCCTCCTATGTTGTCCCCTCCCCCACACACACAAATAGTCGCTGCTTCAAGTCATAGATCACGCAGCCAGTTCGCCATCGCCACAAAGACTCAAATCACCAATTATGCCCTCATATTTTCGCTTTCCTGACATTCTCCACATCCAACTTCACCATGGCTCATTGAATGGCACTTGGTGGGAACAAACAGCAGAGCTTCGCAATGCTCCCGCTGAAACCAAACGGCCAGAAAAACAAGGTGCACACGACCGAATACCTTCCGATCCAACAATCTCCAGGCATAATGAACCCATGGGAGTTCGCCGGCGGAGCCTTCCGGAACCCGCCTCTCCAGGCTAGATCCACGAGAGCAAGCAACAAGCAGATCTTTGTCTTCATGTTGAAGGAATCCTAGGACCGCCCGCCATTATTGAACAGAACAACAGGCCCCCACGCCGCTGTCCGCCGCCTGTCCCCTCCGACGGAAGAGGAGACAAGCCTGCAATAACCACATGCCCCCGCCGGTCTGTCGACCCGAGCAAGAAGAAACGTGCCGCCTCCCCACGCACCTTTAGGTAACCAAAAGGCCGCGTCGATGGCGGATCTAGGCGGAAGCCTAGACCTACGACCATAGCCGCCACACCTTGCGCCAATACCCAATGGGAAAGCCGCCGCCGCAACAGATCCGGGCATCGGCCCAGCCACCGCAAACAGCCGATCTCCATGATCGGATCTCACGTCCGAAGGCAGCCACCGCCGCCACATGACCAGGGGCGCTGCCCTGGCCGCTGCGCACAGCCGAAGAACCAGCGCCGACCCTAGCCGCCATCGGCAAAACAACCATCGCGATCTACTTTCCCCGGCCCCTTCGGCGCCAGGCCCACCTCCACCGCGGTCGGCGTCGGCCGCAGCGGTGGAGGGGTGGAGGACGAAGGAGGGGGAGGGTTAGGCAATGGGAGGGGAGCCCCCGGCGGTTCCCTGGGGTGCGCCGCGGGAGGGGAAGGGGAGGGGCAGGTATGTTGGTCCGTGTCATGGTATTGTCGATGAGTACACCATGGAGGGGGTCCTCACAGAGCATGTTTAGAGACGTGGGGGAAGGCGGTGAGTTGGTGCATACGAGGTAACACTGCTTACCCAGGTTCAAGTCCCACAACGGTGGTGGAACTCTACTCCTGCTATAAATCACTATAATGGCAATACGCCGAGTTACAGAGATCGGTTCGATGTGCGAGGTGTTGTATTGAATCATATGTATTGTTCTATGACGTGCCCTAAAGACTCCCATAGGTCCGGCTTATAAAAGCACCAGAACCTAAGGTTATAGAGAAAGGATCTTGCCGGACAAGGTAAAGATTCCTACACTAATACTAACTAGTCTTCGTGTCTTGTACTCCAAGGCTCTGAGTATGTCAGTGACTCCTGCGTAGCCTTCTTTTATCCGACATGGGCCTCCCTTCTGGATCCGTCTAACTGGGCCGCCCAGCAGGCCATAGGCCATGCTACCAACTATGGGCTACCTGGGTTAGCCAGATTAGAGACGTGCTATGGTGATACCCATTTAGCATATCCCCAACAGTAGCCCCCGGAGGACTTTGAGATCTTGCGTCGTCTTGCCCTTTAATCTTGAATGATCCGTCCAGGTGATGTAGGTAATCCATCAAGAAATATCTCGAAGGTCTCCCAAAGAACCCTGCAATCCTCTCCATCTTTGCAATCTAGTCAGAGATTTTTTGAGTCTTCGCTTCCAGAGCCGGATGTTTCCGCCTTCGATGGAATCTTCAGATTTGACCTCTCCACTACAACGGTCAGAAGATGACGTAGGCTATAGCCTACGCTACCTTGAAACTCACAGAAGGCAATGAATTAATCATTAGTTATTTTTACGCACGCAAAATCCGATACGTTAAAGCGGCAAAGACGGAGGACGTGGCGAAATTACCGCACATGTTCGTCTCCATGTCGGCAGCGCTATGTCCATTAAATCTCTTTGCACGAATCTTGACGCTGGGTCTATATATTTTAACTGCGGATGGGATATTTTCTTTACCCGCATTCTCCCTTGCGCCTTCGTCTTCCTCTAGCCGCGCGACCGTTCGAGATCTTCGATGGAAAACCCTAACCAGAGCTTTCCCCCTTCTCCATCTTCCCCCACCTACGCAATGGCCTCCAGCAGCACTGCTCCCTCAACGGCGGTGACTCTCGAGGCTTCAACGGAGCCATCCTAGGGAGTGACTGTCCCACCGGAGGGGGCCATCATTCCTGTCTCCTCCATGGTGGAAACCACCGGCGGTGACCAAAGACAGGCAGCGCTAGACGCAGCAGAAGAAGATGGTGATTCCCACAAGGGAGTGTGGAGGGGTTCTGACCTTTCCGCCGAAGATCTACAAGAACTCATCGTCGAGGGGTATCTCCCTGTGATGGAGGTCTTGGTCTGGCAGTCGGTGCCGACCGGCGAGATGACTCCTTCTCCCCAAGTCGGAAAGAAGGTGTACCTCAAAGCTCAGCTGGTATGTGGCATAAGCCTTCTAGTCTCCGACTTCTTCCTGGATGTTCTTTGTTACTTTCGGGTACTTCCCCACAACCTCTCTCCCAACAACATCCTTGTACTTAGCAATTTCGTAGCTTTGTGCGAAGGATACCTAGGAATTAAGCCTAGGTTAGATATATTTGTCTATTTCTTTACCGTTAAGAGAGAGAGTCCATAGAATCCAAAAATGAAATGTGGATCTACGGAACCATTAGCTTTAAGATCCGGCCTAGTCCGGTGCTTCATCGACATCGTGGGCCACGAGTCTTGCAAGAACTAGCAGCATACATACTTTTATGGCCCAAACATTCCTCTGACCGACCGCCAAGAGACGTATACCAACTTTGTCAATGGGGCTGCCACCGAAGCACCCACCTGGAGGTCCCAAGCGTCGCTCCTGTCTGACAAAGAAGCCAGCCACGCCATAAGGCGGATCGAATGGCTCGTAGATGGAGGTATGACTTGTTTGGACCTAGTCATGTGCTTGTTCACTAGGAGGATCCAACCTCTGCAGCACCACGCCGAGTTGATGTGCATGTACTCCAAGAGCCAGAAGGATCCTATGCGCATTTCACAGGATAACTTCTCCAATGACTCCATCAAGCTCTGGCTAAAGGACATTGTCAAGGTGAAGGACAGGAAGCATGGCTTCAAAATCACCTTCGACATGTTCGAATGCGGCAAGTGCCCATAGGTAGCTTCTGTCTCCTTTGTTGCTCATTATATATACTCTAAGGTTTTTCCGTCTTGAAGTCACCAAACTAACACTCCTTTGTTCTACAGTTGGCGACCTTGGCGGTGGATCATATGGCCTCCCAGGTCTATGATCCCAAGCTGAAAGATATCTAGGTGCTGTCTGACGATGATGCCTCCAAGGATCATCCGGCTTTGGCATCACGAAAGCAGAAGAGCTCCACCTCTGACACTGCTACCGAGGGTAAGAAGAAGAAAACGGAGAGTGGAGCCTCCAAGAAATCCACTACCGCCTTAGAGGCGGAGAAGAAGAAGAAGTCTACCAGCATCCCCTTAGCTAAGGCGCCTGCTGTGGTGTAAGTGCCTTCATTCTCCAACTTTAAGTTTCATTGCACCATTCAATTCTTTTATTTATATTGAGTACGTTTCAGGAAGAAATCTGGTGTTGGCTTGAAGCGATCCTCCAAAGATGTTGGAGGGTCCAAAAATATTCGCGATATGCTGACCGGGGATATGGCAACCAAGTCTTATCCCGCCATTACTCCCTTGACTCCTGCCGCCAAGCCTATTACAGGGCCCACTGGGCCTTCGTCCCCCATCATTCCTGAGATCTCCACTATGGAGACGGATATCAATCCAACAAACGATGTCTCAAGCTCTGCTGGCATGGACCTTGCTCCTAGTGGCCAGGAAACACATGAGAGTACCTCCTCCAAAATGGCTGAAGCTCTGGATAAGGATGCCATTAAGAAAGGTAAGCAAGTGATGGAGGGAGTGGAGGCGGAGGCGACTATAGCAACGGATGAGGCGGGAGCCTCTGAGCCATCAACTACCATTGTCACACAGTAGGCAACCAAGGCGTCATCCATGCCTCTAGCTTCAACAACTCCTCTGCCTTTAACTCCTCCGACCTTGTGCCTGGACGATCTCATCTAACAGGCAAATGCTATTTATAACAATGCCCGGACCTTCCATGATGCATACGCTCATTTTGCCAACAATCTAAAGATTATTGCCATTGTAAGTCTCTGAACTTTACTTCATTTACTTTGTAATGTATCCCACTTTAGCCCCCGAGCTCTTAGGCAGAAAACCATTGTCTTTTGGCCTGAGTGCTCCAAAGAACAAAGTGTAGAACTTGTCAGTGTAGCCCTCAAGTTTCTAGTTCAGAACACTTGTTGATTAAAATTTGATACTGTATCCCTCGAGCGTTTAGTTGAAACTGGATAGTTCCGACTAGATGCTCTAGAGAAACTAAGCATGTTGTCTTCTTTGTAGAATGAAAATAGATGGAGAATAGCCGCCAATGAGAGGTTTGCTAACTTGCGGAAGGAACTGGACCTTGAACAGGGTAAAACAGCCTTTCTGAAGCAACATATCAAAAATAGCCGGAGTCTATTTTCTTTCAATAGCTCCCTACTTTCCTCATGGTTCCATTTCTGCCAACTTCTCATAATGCTTTCCATTTTCCGTCTTGCAGAGGCCATTACCAAAGCCAATAGCATCGGCGAGCAATCCAAGCACATTCAGGAGCTTGGCGATGAAAACAAAATTTTGAAGAAAGACCTAGTTGAAGCTGTCAAGGGCCATGAGGAGGCGATGAAGGCTATGCAAGAGTCTGCTGATGCCAAGATGCAGCGCGTGAAGGATGAAATTGAACGGCTCAAAGGTCAAAACCAAGCTGCCAAAGAGTAGAATGATTAGAACTTTGAGGTGTACAAGAAAGTCCAACATGAGCATGACACCTTAGCGGGGTTTTGCATGCAAGTGGAGACGAGCGTCTTTGGTAACTTTCTTCCGACTTAGTCAATTTCTATAAGATGGATATTTATAATGTTGTACTCATGATCTTAGTCTCTAATGAAAACACAACCCCCATTGGCTTAGCCAACATGGGTGAAGGTGCTCCAGATCCAAAAGAATGCATGATTCTTGCTGACAACTTTATCAATACCGCCATCAGGCAAGCCAAGGAGATAGCCCAGCCCCTGGATATCACCATCAAGGTGGCGAATTCTATGACCAAGTACTCGGAAATCCTGCACCGAGCCCTCGAGAATATCAAGGACTAGAAAGCCTCTTGTGTCCGGGCTGGTGCTAGGATGACCCTGTCCTTGGTCAAGGCGCATTATGACAACGCTGACATGGACCTGGTAACCTCCGGCATGCCAAATTTCAACGAGGAAGGAAATGAAATTGATAGTGATGCTATATGGAATTCCCTCGCCGACTGCGATACCAAGGTTTCTAGGATGACCAAGGCGGACGTCTGTGTGCCTGCCGAGCTGATGGACAATGACCTGGCTTCTTTAGAATCCAGTCCTGGCCCCTCTGAGTTTGATGAGCTTTCTAGGCCTGGCTCCTGTTGCTGATGATGCAACGAGTTCCCTGCAGCAGAGCCATAAAAACTTTTATGTATTAAATCTATCTCTGCAATGTTTATGCGGAAAAAACTTATGTATTTGTAAGGCGGAAAACTTGTACTCAAGTTTCCTGATACTTATCTATTTCCAGCATGTTTATATTTTTTAAGCAAGTGTTGGCTTATCCATTATTATGGTTCGTATGCTTGACCTTTCGTGAGACAGAAAACTCTTAGCATAGAACCATGTGATTTCTACACACTTCTATTCTTGTAGACAGTTGTTGGGCCTCCAAGTGTAGAGGTTTGTAGAACATCAGCAAGTTTTCCCTTAAGTGGATTACCCAAGGTTTATCGAACTCAGGGAGGAAGTGGTCAAAGGTATTCCCTCTCAAGCAACCCTGCAATCAAGATACAAGAAGTCTCTTGTGTCCCCAACACACCGAATACACTTGTCAGGTGTATAGGTGCACTAGTTCGACGAAGAGATAGTGAAATACAAGTAGTATGGATATAAGACAATGGTGCTAAAAAATAGCTTGATGGCATGGAAGAGACTAAAGGCAAACTGAAATAAAGATGGAAGCAAGCAAACATGTAACATATCTAGTAGCAAACGGTGTTTCAATGTTTAGAAACAAGGCCTAGGGATCATACTTTCACTAGTGAACACTCTCATATAAATATCTTCCCTTTATGATACTACTCTTAAATACTCTCCGGTTGGACACTCTAATCCATGGTAGGGCTATAACAGCACACCTCAAAGTTCGCTTTTGCCATCTAGATAACCCCACACTATCACCTTGAGCTCTAGATGGTTCCAACAAACACCACAATTTCATAGAAACATCCAACTCTAAATATAACTCATAACAAGTAATTGTATTCTCTAGCCCAAGTGCCACCATGGTGTGCACGCTGTCACTTGCACACACATGGGGAGAGCAGAGATCTATTAAAGAACTTAAGTAGCAAAGTAGATCTACTTGATTACAAAGCTCATGATCACAATATGATCATGCATAGAGAGAGAGATGAACGGATAGCTACCGGTAGAACCCTTAGCCTCGAGGAAGAACTACTCCCTCCTCATCATGGGAATCAGCAATGGTGATGGAGATGGTGGTGGAGATTGATGGAGATGGCTCCAGGGGCACTTCCTCATCTCGGCAGGGTGCCGGAACAGAGACTTTCTGTCCTCGAATCTCCCCTTTGGTGGCGGCGGCACTGCGGAACTTTTCGTGGCTGGAGGCTGGACGATTTAGGGTTTTTGCATTGGGAGGCATCTTATAGGCGACGAGGCAAGGTTGGTGGGCGGCCAGGGGGCCCACACCATGCCCTGGCGTAGCCTAGGGTTGCCCGCGCCAAGGGGTGGTGTGGCCACCCTGTGGCCCCTCTCCGTCTCGTATTCTGGCTCCGTGTGTCCCTCGGTGAAAAACTGACTTTGGCTTTTGTGCCGTCCAATTCCGCGAATATTCATTTTCTGACTTTCCTGGACCAAAAACAGCAGAAAACAGGCAGCTGGCACTATGGCTCTTGTTAATAATTTAGTCCAAAAAAGTGTATAGAAAGTACTCCAAAGTGTGGACAAAACATAAGAAATTAGATAAAACCAAGCATGGAACATCAAAAATTATGGATATGTTTGCAACGTATCAACATCCCCAAGCTTAACTCCTGCTCGTCATCGAGTAGGTAAGTGATAAAAAGAAAGAATAATTTTTGAGGTGACATGCATCATCATAAACTTGATCAAATTATTTGCAAAACATAAATAGCTGGGATCATAGTACTTCAATCATAACACGAAAGATAAATTTCTAACAATAATACATAGCAACTATGTTGCAACATGAAAAGGCACAAACAGAAGATTCATGAATAACAATGCTTTGCAAGACGTTTGTTTGTTTCACATAAAGAAAACATAGCATAGTGGCATTCAGCTTGTCCCTCATAGAGTAGCAAACATAAATGCATAGGACACCTTCAAAGTTCATAAGAGTGACTAGATACAAGTAGTTTAAGAACAAGACATATCAAGTTATGCATCAATCAACAAGTCTTGGGACAATGCACATAGAAATAAGAATGGCCACTATGCTCTCAAAGTAGGTGCATAAAGGTAGAAGGTGGAGACTCAACATAAAAGTAAAAGAAAGGCCTTCATAGAAGGAAGTAGGGATTCAAGTTTCATAAAGAGCTTCCAAAAATTATGGTACTTATTAGCTTTTAGCTCTCATTGCCCCTATCATAAGCATCTTTAGGTGATTAAGGTTAAAGTGACACAACTAAGAGGATATGCTTGACAAGTTATAAGCTGAAATCTCATGCCCCTTACTTATGAAGACCGAACCTCATGCTACTCAACTTCAGTCACAAGTAAACTCTTGTCATTGTAAGTACATATGTATCATAGAGAACCGCCAACGGGGTACCCTTGCACATGATACAAGAGCTATCCATAATCAAAATGACAAGGCAAGCAGACAATGAGCATCTGAGCAATCTTTTTATTTGCTATTTGCATAGGTTTTTATTGAGGATGCTTCATAGAGTGCTCATTATGGTTGCGCTGCAAGTTTCCACCATGATTAGGCATGGCTTAGGCTAGAGGCCCAGGCGTTTCTCTATCACAAATACAAACTCCATGATCATACAAGTTCCCCTTTTATTTCACACCACCGGGATCCATAAGCAAAAGAACATGATATCAACTTGGTACAATGTACAAGTGCAATGTTGAAAGCATTCCCCATGATACATAGTTCTGCTAACTTCAACTTATAAAGCACAAGCATATACGCAACAAAGATGAACGCAATGGTTCAGGTTCATTAAATGCAAGAAAGTAAAGTGTGCCATCAAATTCGTGAGAGCTTTAATCACTAATTTTCACATAACAAGTTTAATTCGAAAGGTAGATAAAAACATGAATATACTTGGAATAGGAAATGCTAATAGGTAGGTTTGGTGGACTCTTTGGAATAACTCGGTTTTATTTGGAGTTGGATGCATGAGTGGAACTCATAGTTGGTATGGAGGCTAGCAAAAGACTGGGAGCGACCAACTAAGAGAGTAATAATGGCCATAATCATGCAGAGCGACGAAACATCATTAATCAAAGCATAAAGTGATACTACAATTCGAAAATTAAAGGTTCAAAAAGGCTATGGTGACTTGGGATAGTCATAACATGGTGTGAGCATGCGCCAAGTCAACCCAAATAAAGCATCAAAGAAGAATACCACAATACTATGCTTTAATATACTAAAACAACGCATGATTCTTCCAAGGCACATTAAGAAATCTTAATTGTTTATAACATGTCATGCTACAACAAAGATCACTAAGCATAAAGCTGAAACAATATCAAGCATGGCATGACAAAGCATGGGCCACAGTCAAAAACAAGCTCTCTTTACCACTTAAGCATGCACTTTCCTACTCTTTTCCAATGCAAACCAAACTATTTGAAAACCAATGCATGAAGTAGGGGGTCCAACCAATTTATTCAAGCAAACTAATAAAAACAAGCAAACGAAAACCCAAAAAAAAGACGCTCCAAGAACAACACAACTGTGCATGAAACAATAAAAATGAAGTGTCTTGAAAGACCTGAGGTTTTTATTGATGAAGAAGGGGATGCCTTGGGCATCCCCAAGCTTTGACACTTGTACCTCTTGAGTATTTCTTGGGGTGACACGGGGTGGCATCCCCAAGCTTGAGTTTTGTCCATCCTTCATCTCATTACTTATTCCTCCCTTACACCTAAATTTTTTCCTTCATACAAAACTTCACACAATCTTTATTAGCAACATTAGTGCACTCAAGATAACAAGTCTTTGGGTTCAGTTTCAACACCAATAAAACTTACATTAAAACACAAGATACTGTAGCACTTCCCTCAAAAAGCTTAATTCCCCAAAAAGAACCCAAAAAGGAATCAACAAGAAGCAAATGCAAATAATGGCAGAAATCTGTCAAAACAGACCAGCAGGTAAAAACCAATTTTTTCGAAGACCTTCTGTTGCTCAAATCGAAAAGTATTGAACTAACGAAAGTTAGATAACAACCTGGGGCAGAAGCACAAAAAATCATGCCTCTAAACGACGTATAGAGATGTTACACGAATTTTTACTGTGAAGCACAAAAATCTGTTTCGGGACAACAACTTTCCCAAGCATTACTTCTCTCTCATTAGAGGTTACTCTTGGCACAAAAAGCAAATAAAAAGGATAAGGAGAGGTTATTACAGAAGTAATAACTTCCAAGACTCAAGAAAACTATTGGGTTATCTCCCAAGAAGTATTTTTCTTTAACGCCTTTAAGTTAGGCATGATAGTTTGAGAAGATGCTCACATATATAGGAAATATGAATTGAAGTAAAAGAGAGCATCAAGAAGCAAATTCAAAATACATTTAAGTCTAACCCACTTCCTATGCATATGAATCTTGTATGCAAACAAGTCATGAAAGCACAAAGCAACAAGCACAGGAAAGCAAAACAAGTGCAACTTCAAGACTTTCAACATAAAGAGCGGAAACTTACTATTAGTGAGATGCATAAAACCATGTTTCCCCCTCGCATAATAACTTTCAGTAGCATCATGAATAAAATTAACAATATAACAATCACCTGAAACATTCTTATCATGATCCACATGCATAAAAGAATTAATACTCCTCATATAAACATAGTCATTCTTATTAATTGTAGTGGGAGAAAATTCAACAAAATAGCTATCATTATTATTCTCATCGCCATAATCATCAAATATAGGAGGTATATTGTAATCATAATTAATTTTCTCCTCAATAGTAGGTGGAATGAAAATATCATATTCATTATTGCAATCATCATATATTGGAGGTATAATATCATCATAAGCAATAGAATAGTTATCTTCCAAAGTGTGTTCGTTTGTAAACATATCATCATTGGAAGGAACATGGATAGCACTAATAGTACAGTAATTATTAATATCATCATTTTCAGAATTAGTACCGAAGAGATTTTCAATATCAAAAGTAGTGTGTTTTTCCCAATCATGATCACTACTATAGGTAATAGGCATAGGAACATCATCGAGTTCAGACTCATCAAAAACTATAATAGGAGCAACATGCTTAGGGGAAAATACCGTTTCCTCTCTCCTTTTACTCCTCCTCTTCTTCTTTTTCTTCTTCTCTTTAGGAGGAAGAGGCTTGAAAGGAAGCTTCTCCATATACCCTGGTTCATTGTTAGAGACAATAGAAGAAACTTTGGGGGATTCCTCCTTTTCATTAATAAGACCCAAACACATATTAGTCATGTCATATTTTGGTAAGATCTCATATTTTAGGATATTTTGTGCAAGTATTTGTGTGGAAATTATCAACACAATAAAGATGACAACCATACAGGACGCTATTCATATCAAAAGCACTCATATCTACCAAAGAGGTTTTTCTTGATAACTTTTCATAGCCCAAAAATAATGTAAGTTGATCATGCTGATTAGGAGTGATCATGTCATCACAATACAAACTTGCAGTACTCATTGGATTAGAAAGGCTATTATTATGGCATGAGCATTGAAAATTGAAATGACCCACTTCAAAGCAAAGTTCACAAATAAAAGGATAGAGGGCACAGACTTTTTTACCAAGATCATTTAGAGCCCTATACCACGTTCTAGTTTTTTCATTCCTGTGGGTGATACAATATTCTTCTTCAATTTGATTATTCTCACAAGGTCTATGTATTCCACAAAAATTAACATGCTTCTAAGAAGTAGTACTTTCAGAGGTTTGAGCATGTTTATTGCTATCATTAATAACAATTTCATTTTCCATGCAAGTGTCTTTATAAGGCTCGTGATACATGTCCCATTTTTCTTTAGGAGCATTAATATGAGAAGCAAAGGTTCTATAACAATCAACAAGAATTTGAGGATAAAGACCATATTTAGCACTAAGCTCTTGAAAATCAGCAGTTTCAGCGAAAGACTTAATGCAATCATACTCATAGTTTATACCTAGTTCTTTACCTTTGTTGTTATCCCAATCTTCGGTATTGCTTTGAATTGTTTCAAGAAGAACCCACTTATCTTTGACCTCCTTACTTGTGAAGGATCCCTCTAAACAAGTATCTAGATAGTCCTTTTAATGTCCTGAAAGCCTTGCATAGAAATTATTAATAACAATATTATTGGGGAGCTCATGAATGGGACATTTGAGCATGAGTGACTTCAATCTCCCCCATTCTTGGGAAATACTTTCTCCATCATGTGGATGAAAATTATAAATGTAATTCCTATCTTTATGAATTTCAGGAGGAAGATAAAATTTAGAGTAAAAGAGAGATTCAAGTTCCTTCGACTCCAAATGATGAGGATCATCTAGTAGCTCATACCACTCTCTTTCTTTGCCCTTAAGTGAAAAAGGGAGTAGCTTCCTCTTAACTTGGTTCATTGAATACCTGCACACTTGAACAACTCGCATAATCCGTGTATAAAGAGTAAATGATCACCAGGATGGACAGTTCCATCTCCCAAATAACAGTTGTTCATAACACGTTCAACAATTTTTATAGGTATTTTAAAAGATATGCTTCCAATATGTGGATTTAAAATATCACACGTATCATTAGAATTACCACATATGGGAGATAAAGTATCATCTGCGCAAATTTTCTTCTTTAAAGCTGGGGAACTAAAAAGATCATTTTCATAAAAACTAACTTCCCCAAGCTTAGACGTTTCCAAAGCATTAGTAACAAAGGTGTTCAAAAGATTCATACTAATAACATTGATATTAGCATGCAAAGAAAGTTCCATGGGTTTTTTTAATTTTCTTTTCAGACAATTCATGTTCTACATTAGAAAAAATACTAAAAAGCTCTCTAATTTTGTTGTTGTTTTCCATTAAGCCTAACTAGTGAAAATAAAAACAAGAATCAAAAAGATATAATTGCAGAATCTAAAGGAAATAACTTCGAGCACTCACACCGGAGGATGTGAGTACCTTTTACCTTACCTCCCCGGCAACGGCGCTAGAAAATACCTTGATGTCTACGCACTTCTATTCTTGTAGACAGTTGTTGGGCCTCCAAGTGCAGAGGTTTGTAGAACAGCAGCAAGTTTTCCCTTAAGTGGATTACCCAAGGTTTATCGAACTCAAGGAGGAAGTGGTCAAAGGTATTCCCTCTCAAGCAACCCTGCAATCAAGATACAAGAAGTCTCGTGTGTCCCCAACACACCCAATACACTTGTCAGGTGTATAGGTGCACTAGTTCGACAAAGAGATAGTGAAATACAAGTAGTATGGATATAAGACAATGGTGCTAGAAAATAGCTTGATGGCGTGGAAGAGACTAAAGGCAAACTGAAATAAAGATGGAAGCAAGCAAACATGTAACAGATCTAGTAGCAAACAGTGTTTCAATGTTTAGAAACAAGGCCTAGGGATCATACTTTCACTAGTGAACACTCTGATAAATATCTTCTCTTTATGATACTACTCTTAACTACTCTCCGGTTGGACACTCTAATCCATGGTAGGGCTATAACAACACACCTCAAAGTTCGCTTTCCCCATCTAGATAACCCCACTATCACCTTTAGCTCTATATGGTTCCAACAAACACCACAATTTCATAGAAACATCCAACTCCAAATATAACTCATAACACGCAATTGTAATCTCTAGCCTAAGTGCCACCATGGTGTGCACACTGTCACTTTCACACACATGGGGAGAGCAGAGATCTATTAAAGCACTTGAGTAGCAAAGTAGATCTACTTGATTACAAAGCTCATGATCAAAATATGATCATGCATTGAGAGAGAGATGAACACATACCTACCGGTAGAACCCTTAGCCTTGAGGAAGAACTACTCCCTCCTCATCATGGGAATCAGCAATGGCGATGGAGATGGTGGTGGAGATTGATGGAGATGGCTCCGGGGGCACTTCCCCGTCCCGGCAGGGTGCCGAAACAGAGACTCTCTATCCCCTGAATCTCCCCTTCGGTGGCGGCGGTGCTGCGGAACTTTTCATGGCTGGAGGCTGGACGATTTAGGGTTTTTGCATCGGGACGCATCTTATAGGAAAAGAGTCAAGGTCGATGGGCGGCCAGGGGGCCCACACCATGCCCTGGCGTGACCTAGGGTTACCCGCGCCAAGGGGTGGTGTGGACACCCTGTGGCCCCTCTCCGTCTCGTATTCTGGCTCCGTGTGTCCCTCGGTGAAAAACTGACTTTGGCTTTTGTCCTGTCCAATTCTGAGAATATTCATTTTCTAACTTTCCTGGAACCAAAAACAGCAGAAAACAGGCAGCTGGCACTGTGGCTCTTGTTAATAGGTTAGTCCAAGAAAGTGTATAGAAAGTACTCCAAAGTGTGGACAAAACATAAGAAAGTAGATAAAACCAAGCATGGAACATCAAAAATTATGGATACGTTTGCAACGTATCACCATGTTCTCAGGTGATGATGCTTCATAGCACCATCAAGAACCTAATAACAAAATCGCCGGCTTTGAGTGCCGAAAGGTCACTACTCCGGAATCCACATAAGAACATCAGAAAATGTGTAGACCAGAAAACTTAAGCTAACACCCGTAGGAGAAATTTTCACAAGTGCAAATGCAAACTTGCACATAAAAGGGTTTATATGATCCAAAAATAAACACTAAAGGAGGTAAAAGACTCAGAAAATATGAGTGAACCAAATGATTTATTTCATCGATCATATAATAAACTTATTACATAATATAAAATATGATAAGTGTAAAAGGGATGTAGTTGTGCTATGTTCCATGGCCGATCTGTCTCCGGGTAATCATCACCAGAGTCACGTTGCTTGTGCTTGCTATTTTTGGCCTATCTTTCAACTCGTGAATGTCGACGAGGTAATAGGAACCATTGAGCAATGCTTTTCTTATGATGAACGATCCTTCCCAAGGAGGGGATAGTTTGTGTGATTTTTCCTGCTTGAGTCTAAGCACCAGATCCCCCTGTTTAAATGAGCAATGCTTAACACAGAGAATATGGTAGTCATGTATCTTCTGCTGGTAGATGGTGGATCTCTAGAAAGCTAGCATGTGCTCTTGCTTGAGTAGGTCCACAGATAGGCGTCTAGAA
Source organism: Avena eriantha (assembly GCA_910589775.1). Classification (NCBI taxonomy): domain Eukaryota; kingdom Viridiplantae; phylum Streptophyta; class Magnoliopsida; order Poales; family Poaceae; genus Avena; species Avena eriantha. Next base: position 38,784,690 of record OU342744.1, read on the forward strand.
TGTTCAGTGTCATCTTCCTTGTAGGCAGCGACTCTTAGTGAATCGTGGAGGATGTCGGATGGCAGGACAACTTCTGCTCCATAAACCATGCAGAAATGAGTCAAGCCGGTGGATCTGTTGGGTGTTGTTCGTAAGCTCCACAATACAGATGGTAATTCCTCCGCAATGCTCTAGCTGCTCAATGTAGCGGTGCCTCTAAGCGTGGCTTGATTCCGCGCAGAATTGGTCCATTGGCCCTTTAAACTTGCCCATTTTACTATGGATGTGCCACAGATGCTAGGTCAAGGAGGATGTCTTTTTCATGACAGTATTCCTGAACTTCTCCGAGAGACAAGTTTCTTCCATTGTCGGTGATGATGCTATGTGGGAGACCAAACCTCACCACCAAATCCCGAACAAATTTTAGGGCTATTTCCCCATCGAGCTTTCTAATGGGTTTAGCTTCGATCCATTTTGTGAACTTATCAACTGCTACTAGCAGGTGCGTAAATCCACAAGGTGCTGTTTGTAAAGGTCCCACCATGTCAAGCCCCCAGACTTCAAATGGCCAAGTAATCGGTATTGTTCGCAATTCTTCAGCTGGAACATTGGGTTGTCTTGCATAGAACTGGCACCCAAGACAGGTTTGTACCAACTTGTTGATGTCCTCCTTGGCAGTTAGCTAGTAGAATCCTTGTCGGAAGGCCTTGGCCACCAACGATCGGGAGCGGTGTGATGCCCGCAATCTCCGAGATGTATTTCTCTAAGGATATAAATACCTTGCTGCTGGGAGAAGCATCAAAGGAAAACACATGTGGTACTTCTTTTGTATAGCTGTCCAGCAATGATGACATAGCCTTTTGCTCTGTGCACTATTTGCAGGCTTTCAACTTCATCGGCGGGCAAAGTTCCATCTTTTAGATAATCCATGAACGGTTTCGTCCAAGTCGGAGAGGTCACTGTTACTTCATTAACAAATGAATCCACTCTAGCTGGTTTGTCGGGGTTCGCTCCTTTCATGGATGGGGTCCATAAATGCTCTAGGAAAATGCCTGGCGGAATTGGTCGACGGCCGATCCAAGCTTTGATAGCAGATCTACTGCCTCATTTTCCTCCCTTTTGACGTATTTGACTTTGTAGTTGTCGAAGCACTTGGTTATTTTGTCTACTTCGTCTCGATATGCCGCCATCATAGGGTTCCGCGCATTCCAGGTGCCATCCACCTGCTAGGCAACCAAGTCGAAATCTCCACAACAAACTATGCGTTTGATGCCAATATCCTTGGCTACTCGAAGTCCGTGAATGAGGGCCTCATATTCCGCCATGTTGTTCGTAGCGTTGAAGTGGGTCTACAGGACGTATTGTAGCTTCTCTCCAGTTGGTGATTGTAGAAATACACCAGCGCCTGAGCCATTAAGTAATTTGGAACCGTCAAAATGCATGACCCAAAACTCTAGCTCTGATACAGGAGTGTCTTCTGGTAGCTCTGTCCAATCTGCAATAAAATCCGCCAATGCTTACGATTTTATAGCATCGCGTCTTTTCTAGGTGATTTCAAAGGTGGCAATATCGATGCCCCACTTTGCCACTCTCCCTGTAGCGTCGCTGTTATTGATGATGTCGGACAGCGGAGCTTTGCTCACCACTATAATGGGGTGCTCCTGGAAATAGTGCCTTAGCTTTCATGAAGCAAGGAAAACTCCATAAGCTATCTTCTGGTAGTGTGGATAATGCTGCTTGGATTCCTTAAAGACCTCGCTTATGCAGTAAACTGGTTGGTAAACTCCATATTCATGCGATGGTTCCTTGCACTCCACCATAATGATGATGCTGATGACTTGGTTGGTGGCCGCCATGTAAACTAGCATAGGCTCCCTTGATACCTGTGCTACAAGTATTGGTGCGGAGGAGAGTATTCTCTTCAACTCCTGTAGTGCCGCATCAGCCTCATTCGTCCATATGAATTTATCCGCCTTCTTGAGAAACTTGTCGAGCAGCATATCCTTCTCTCCAAGTCATCTCATGAACCGGCTTTCTGCTGCTATGCAGCCTGTGAGCCTCTATATGTCCTTCAAGCACGTCGGGCGTTTGATGTCAAGGATGGCCTTGATTTTCACCGGGTTGACCTCAATTCCACGATGCAAAACGATGAAGCCCAACAATTTGCCGGATGGCACTCTGAAGACACACTTCTTAGGGTTAAGCATCATGTTGTACTTCTGAAGATTATCAAATGTTTCCTGCAAGTTGGTGATTAGGTCGTTTGATTTCCTGGACATCACCATGATGTCGTCCATGTAAGTGTGTATGGTGTGACCTATTTGGTCATGTAGGCAGTGCTGCATCATCCGCTGGTAAGTAGCACCAGCGTTTTTCAACCCAAAGGGCATCGTGACATAGAAGTATGTGCCATAAGGTGTGGTAAACAAAGTGGCCAGTTGGTCCAACTTTCACATCTGGATTTGGTGGTATCCTAAGTAAGCATCAAGAAAACACAGAAGTTCCAAGCCAGCCATCGAGTCAATGACTTGGTTAATGCGAGGCAAAGCAAACGGATCCTTCAAACACGCTTTGTTCAAGTCGGTGTAATCAAGGCACATTCTTAATTCTTTGGTTCCCTTTTTGGGGACAAGTACAGGATTTTCCACCCATCGGGTGTGAATAACTTCTCGGATAAAGCCATCCTTAAGTAACCTAGCTATCTCTTTGCCTATAGCCTGTCGTCTTTCTTCATCAAAGCGTCGTAGAGGTTGTTTCAATGGTTTGGCATTAGGATCAATATTCAAGCTGTGCTCGGCAAGTTCTCTAGGTACACCTTTCATGTTGGCAGGTTGCTAGGCAAATATGTCCCTATTCTCATCGAGGAACTCGATGAGCGTGCTTTCCTATTTGGGTTCTAGGTCTGTGCCAATGGCGATGGTCTTGGAGGAATCTCCTTTAACAAGCTCCACCTGCTTGGTCTTGATGGCGGCCTGGAATGCGGGTACGGCAGCATTGATTTGCTTCTTCAAAGTCGGCATCTCCGAGGCATCTACCTGGCTCTGGATCTCCTTGAACTCCTCGCCATAGAGGACTACTTCAGTGAAGGCAACTTCGCTCAGCTTGCACTCCCTTACCTTGGTGAAGCTTCCGTCAATGGCGATGATGTCGTTTGGTATAGGTATCTTGAGCTTGTTGTAGACAAAGCATGGCTTTGCAAGGAAGGAGTGGAATATGTCGCGTCCGAAGATGACACGGTACATTCTCTTGAAGGGCACCACTTCAAAGGTCATGTGTTCTTGGCGGTAATTGTTGACATCACCAAAAGCGACCAGAAGGGTGATACAACCCAAGGAATGTGCTTGCCATCCAGGGACGCTGCCATGGAACACTGTGTTTCTCTTCCTTAACTAGGTCTCCGTCAAGTTCATCTTGTACAGTGTATCCAGGTACATAATGTTGATGTTGCTTCCACTATCCACGAGGCACTTGCTGAACTCTGTGCCATCAATCAAAGGGTTGATGACCACTGCATACTAGTTCTCTGTTGGGATGAGGTCTGGATGGTCTTTCCTATCCCAAGTGATTGGAACTTCCGACCACCTGTCATACTGGGAACTGGAGGGAGGGTAGCCATCAGTATCCTCAGAGAGGTTTTCTAGGACTGGACGGTGGGAGTACCAAGGAAGGTGTGGTAACACGGATCCTTCTTCTTGAAGGGGTTTTTGCCCTTGCCATCGCCCTTGTCGGTGGACTTGGGTTCCACATTTTTATCCATGTCACTTGACTCCTTGGATCTTCCTCCTTCTTCCCTTTGCCCTTTCCACGGGGTCTATTCTTCCGACTTCGCTTGTAGCCGGACTCAGGGTATTCCTTGAGGTCGTTGAAAAACTTGCATTGGCGGTTGGTGTGGGCATGGCTTTGCTGTTTGCGTCGAGGTGTACGAAACACGGCATATCGTGGTACTCTTTGTAAGTTTGGGGAACGCGGGGCACTGAGGGTTTAGAATCACTCCTCTGCTGACCATGGCTAGCTCCCTGGCCAGGACCACGTTGTCCGCCTCCACCTCTGCCAGTGAACGTTGCGGCGACAAAGTCGGTTGCTTGCTTTTCTTCAGGTGTAGTCTTCCGCTTGTTTTTATTGTTCTTTCTGGCCTGGGTAGGGATTGCTATTTCCGGCAACGATCCACACACGATGTCATCAGCAGCGGCGAACTCGCTAGCCATGGCGATCATTGCGTTGAGGTTGATCTCATTGTTGTTCTGCTTGCGCTTCAACGTATGCCGGAGCAAAGTCCCTTTCTCCAAACCGTCAATGAAGGTGGCCATAGAGGTATGTTCTTGTACCCCTGCGCAGGGATTTTTCATATCCAGCCAGCAAGAGAGGTAGGCCTGAGAGGTTTCATCCTTTTCTTGTACGCACCGCTATAGGTCTCCCACAATGTAGGGAAATTTGTATGTACCCTCGAAGTTCTTGGTGAATGCTTCATGCATGTCCAACCAATTGCAGATTGATTTCTCCGACAAGTCATCAATCCATTGCTGGGAAGTGCTGGTGAGCATGAGTGGGAGGTACTTGATGGTGACACTAGGGTTTCCCCCTGCAATGTGAATTGCTTCGCTATAGTCCTGCAACCATGTAGTTGGCCTGGTAGTGCCGTCATAGGGCTTGATGGTCTTATCGATCCGGAGACCCTTGGGGTAAGTTGTGGCCCGTATCACTAGTCCAAAACAACATGGCCCAAGGTATGAGAGCTCCTGTGCTTCTTGGATCTTGTCCAGCCGTGACCGCGCGTCGTATGGTTCTGGTTGCTTCCCTTTTCCATCATGGGGAGGATAGTTGTGGTGCGATCTATTGGATCCACCATGTCCTCCGCCATGATGGCTACTGGGTGGCGATGGTGGCAGTGGAGGCGGTGGTTAGCTTTCTTGCTGCTCCCTCCATGCGAGTCCTCATACATGTCAAGATTGCTTGTTGGACGTGGTGCTTCCTTGTAGGATCTACTCCTATTTCCTTCATTGCTGCTGCGCTCTCCGGCACGCCGAGGTTGCTCACCCTAGTTGCGTATAACAATACCGACCTGGGACACCTTGGAGGTGGCATGCTTGTGCGGTGATGTGGATGTCGTTCCTCGTGACGCCGGGATGGTGGGGGTGGCAGCGATCGACGAGGGAAAGCCTTTTCTCCATGGTCGGAGGATATGGGTATGGCATCAGCCCTGTTACACACATCCCTCCATCTTCGCTCCATGGAGCCTTTATGGAATCCCTCGTCACGGGGATATCTTGGCATTCGGCGGCTGTTTAAAGTTGATTAGCAAATCTTCGGGTTGGACTCAAGCCTTAGCGAGGTGGCCTTTTCCTGTTGCTTGCAAGCCTTGGCTACGAGGTCATAGACCTGAGCCACCACTTCTAGCGACCTCCTATTCAAGGAGGGTCTTGGCGATGGCCATGTTGGGGCGGGAGTTGGCATTAGTTGCCACCCCTATGAATCAATGTACGGGGCGGGGTTTGCCGGTTTGAATCCTTCCCATCCCAACTTGCGCTGAAACGCCAGGGTATTCGACAATTTGAGCTGGTGCTTTATTTGCCTTGTGCTTTAGTAGAAACTGCTTGTACTCGGCCTTCATGGCTCTTGCCGCCTTGATAGATTGTTGCGCCCTGGCCATGTCCTTGTCCAGATGAGCGCGCTGTTAAGCAATGCACTTGGCCTCCACGAGGATTTCTGCGTGCTTCTCGTCAAGCTCCGTAACGCTCCGAATATGGGCGACGGTAATGATCTCAACGAGAAGTGCACCGTATAACGCCTTGTCGGCAGGAGTAACCAATGCGTTACCATCTGCAGACGTTGATGGTGGCGGTGGTGGCAGATTTGTTTTCTTGGCGGTACGGGGGCCTGTGGTGAGTTTCTGTGCCTACTGCGGGAGGATAGTCAGAGGAGGCATGGACTTGGCCGGAGCCGGAGGTTCGGCGACCTTCTTTGCCGCTGCTGCTCTGGTAACCGTAGGTGTGGGTGGAGCTCTCTCACATTCTGGTTCTTGTCTATGTTCTTCCATGACGCTCCCGATGGCGACTAGCACCTGGCAGGAAGTGTTGGATTTCTCGGCGCGCTCCTCCTTCTCGATCTCCTGCTCGATATCCCTCATAACAGCATCGTATTCCTCTGAGTTAGCATCCGAGCCACTGCCATTCATGTTGATGTCGGCGTATAATGCGTCAAGGACTGAGTCGGAGTTGGCTTCGGTGTTGTTTACAGTGGAGGTAGAGGGTGATGGAGGTAGACTGTTGTTGTTGCTTCCTCCGGTTTCAGGACCAGGCATGGACTGGGTGTTCTCCTGGGCGTTTGCATAGTCACTGACAGTTGAAACCATCACGCCAAGGGTGAGCGATCTGGCAGCCTGCTGCCTCCTGAGTGTATGCTGGAGGAGTGTCCTGGGCGTAAGCCCTTCCACAATGTGGTAAATGCGTTCGTCAACACGGTCACCCTCTAGGGTTTCCCTCACCCTCATCCATCTGACAAGGTATTCGCAAGTGATAGCTGTGACTTTAGACACATTTTTATGGCTTTTATTGATGGTTTTCTCCTTGATTTGATCGTTTTCTAGCTTTACCTAATGCTAATACTTTGGTAGTGAATAAAACTTGGTTTTTAATGTGTGTTTCAGGTTCTGAACGTCAACAGAAGGTTTTAACTAGACAAACACAATATTCAGGAGAAAACAAGCAACTCTCTCTTTGGAAGTACTCGAGGGGAGCATACAGAGGATTTAACGAGAAACTATACAGAGGGAATATTTTTTTGGCCGTATAGCTGCCATCTTCCGCGAAGAGGCCATACGCAAAAACACAAGACAACAGCCGCCATCACATCCAGAAGGGAGAAATAAGAGATTCAGAGAAGAAGGGGAAGACGTTCTTCATCTTGCTCCACCATCTTCGACCTCCTAGCCAATTAACCCCCATAGCCACTATTTGTACTTGAGAGAGAGAGGGATCTTCAACTTGCAAGACTAGGGTTTGAGATTGTTTCTTCCCATCTTGAATTGTGTTGGATTTTTTTTATTCTTATTGTGGATTTCCACGGTAATATTGATGATCCGTTCTTCTCATGTGTGAGTAAGTTCCTTAGGCGTGGGAGATGTAGGGGATTGGTGAGATGTGATGTGCCTTCATATATTTTCCATTAGTTTGGGATTGATTCTAATTACTATATTATGTGTGCTTGACTATCTGTGGGATGCCTAATGCTTGTTGTCCAATGAAGGGCCCAGACAACATGATGCTTTGTTCTACATAGATAGGATCATGTTCGCTAGCAGACTGGCGACCCCCGAGTGACACGGGGATATCAATGGAAAACTAGTAGACTCGAGGATAATGAGGAACCACTATGCTAATTGCATTAGTTCGACCCAAGGAGCTTAATCGCTAAGCAACCTAAAGGCTCTTAGTCATATAGTGTCTGACCATGGTTTTGGTTACAGACTAGTAGGATTATTGAAGTTGGGATGAAATCTACCAAGAGGAGTTCCAGCTAATTATGGGTTTCTCGCCTACACATATACTTATTAGATTATAATTGTTACACTTACCATTCATCCACCGGGCACAGTCACTATCACCATGAACTGAATCTCCCCACGCCTTCTTTTGCCATCTGCAAGAAACAACAAACAACCAAGTCGTTCTTTACTTTCATGCTTTATATTTCTAAAGTTTACATTTTAGTTCTATTTAAATACATCTCATTTAATCAAAACCCATTCTTATTTCAACACTTGCAGTCAATTCACTCGAAGACATGTGACAACTTCGGGTGTGACAAAGACTTCACCCATAAACACTTACCTTTGGGATCCCTGTGGGATCGATATCTATACTTGCAAACTAGCTACAAATGATCTGTGCACTTGCAGACATCAAGCTATTTTCTGGCGTCGTTGCCAGGGAGCTAAGCGCTAAGTGTTTATCTTTTGACATTTCAGGTGTTGCTACTACAAAATGTTATCCCTAGGAGACAAAGGGTCTACATGCTCTGGTAGGACCTATCTACCAGATTATATTGAGCGCGTGCCTGCTCAAAGGCGCGAAGAAATTATTGAAAAACTTTTAAGATCAAATAAAGTTGAAGTTGAAAACCTAAGTGCTATTGTGGAAATCATGCCTATTTACAGGACAACTCCCATGAAACCTGAGAAAACTCTCAGAGAATACAGTGCTCCAAGTTCCGAATTTCTTAAACAAACCAATAGAATTCCCTAATCCTGGAGTTAGAGAATATCGATTTGATGGTGGAATTATTAAATTTTGTAGGAAAAATCTTTCAGTGGAAGGGAAGATGAAGACCTAGGAAGACATATTAGAGAGTTCGATGATGTGATAACGTCGCTTGGACCGAAAGGTTTGCCAAGAGACTTCTCTCGTCTAAAATTATTTCATTGGTCTCTTGAAGGTAAAGCTCTAGACTGGTTATACTCTCTCCCTCGCCATTAGATTAAATGTTGGGAAACTGAATTGTTAAATCCATAAACGTGTTTAATCCTTTTAAAAAGGTAACAGAACTAAGAAAGAATATAGGAAACTTTAGTCAGAACGTGGGAGAAAACTACCCACAAGCCTGGGATAGGTTCTTTGGAATGATCAATAGCATTCCCGATCATGGCTATTCTGAATCGACTATTTGCCATTTATTTTACCACGGTCTCAATACTCAATGTAGAGATTTGCTTGACTTCTCAGTAGGAGGATCCATAAATACTTTAACTGTTAAAGAATGTTTGGAATTGATGTCTACTAGGGCTAAGAATGATTCTTTATATAATCCTGATTTTGGCACTAAGCTAGAAAAATGGATACTCCGGATAACTCCTGATCTTATGCCTGAAGTATGCAAAACAATGAAAGAAAAATGTATACCTTCTGAACTTGTTAAGGAAAACAAAGTAGATTTGTTACAAGTTTTAACTGAAGAAGATGAAACTAGAAAAGTTTTTCAAGAATTAAAACAACGACAAGCAAAATCTCATAATAACCTGCATAAGCACTTTCAAACACACAAAAAGATTTTGGCGGAACTCACAGAAAATTATGATGAGAATGGCCAAGAAATAAAATTATTCCACAAGTATCTTAGTATGATTGAAACCTAGTGTGAACAAATACATCTGGTTATCAAATCTTTCTTCAAGATGATGAAGATATTCCTGTTTCTACTAATGTTGTCACAAGAAGAGGTGCAGTTTACAGGACCATTAGGACCACCGGAATATGAAGCTGAAAAAGAGTGAAAGGAAAAAGCCTTGGTCGAAGCAAGCCAAGAAGATGATACATTGGTGGATCCTCAAGATTAAACTACTCAAGAAACACAAGATCAAACTAAGGAGGACCAAAATGATGCACAGGATGACCATTATGACTCTAATGTAGAGACGGTTGATCCAAGAGAAGAAAAAGAGATAAGCAAGGAAGATGAAGTTGTTGTAGTAGAAAAGAAGAAAAGTGATAAGCAACAACAAAAGAAAGCAACAAAAGAGCCTGACCCCCCACAAAAGGTAAAACACAAGAATAAGTCAGGTGAGAAAAAGCTTCCTTACCCAGATCAAAAAAAGAAAGAACCAGACTAGGTAATTTATAATTCTTTTACAAAGGCACTTAGTGACATTCGTCTAGAAATTCTGTTTGTGGATGCAATCAAAGTTCCTACCTATTCTAAATTCCTCCGTGATATTCTTAGTAGAAATAAATAAATAACTGAAATTGTTGCCGTGGTAACTAGTTATCCTGCTAATGGGAAGTTGTTGTCTAAATCTGGAGATCCCGGAATACCAACTATTTCATGCTTAATAGGCAAAACTGATATTCACAATGCCTTGTTTGATTTAGGTGCAGGAGTTAGTGTAATGCCATACCCCCTCTATAAAAGGTTAGGATTAGGGGCATATTCTCCTACTACTATCACTTTACAGATGGCTGACAAATCCACTAAAAAACCTATTGGAATGATTGGCGATGTTCTTCTTACAATAGATGAGCATCTTATTCCCACTAATTTTAATATTCTTGTGATCCCGGAAGATGAAAAATTATCCATAATACTTGGAAGACCTTTCCTTAGTACTGCATGTGCATTAGTTCATTGTGCTGAGGGAAAGATAATCTTCAATGTTTATGATGCTAAAACCATCCAGTATTTTCCAAAGAAGATAGAAGCGGGAGAAAGATATATTCCACTGGCAAAATGAGTTCATGTGGTAAGTGCCTTTGATAAGGGGCAACTGATACGTTGCTAACGTATCCATAATTTTTGATGTTCCATGCTTGGTTTTTTATCTACTTTCTTATGTTTTGCCCACACTTTGGAGTATTTTTATACACTTTCTTGGACTAACATATTAACAAGATGCCACTGTGCCAGTTGCCTGTTTTCTACTGTTTTTGGTTCTAGGAAAGTCAGAAAATGAATATTCTTGGAATTGGACGGGACAAAAGCTAAAGTCAATATTTTACCGAGGGGGACATGGAGCCAGAGGACGAGACGGAGGAGGGCCAAGGCCTATCCACACCATATGGTGGCGCGGGCTAGCCCTGGCCATGCCACCAGGTGGTGTGGGCCCCTTGGCCGCCCACCGACCTTGCCTCTTCGCCTATAAGATGCCTCCCGATGCATAAACCCTAAATCGTCAAGCCTCCAGCCACGAAAAGTTCCGCTGCGCTGCCGCCACAGAAGGGGAGATTCGGGGGACAGAAAGTCTCTGTTCCGGCACCCTTGCTGGGATGGGGAAGTGCCCCCGGATCCATCTCCATCGATCTCCACCACCATCTCCATCGCCGTTGCTGATTCCCATGATGAGGAGGGAGTAGTTATCTCTCGAGGCTAAGGGTTCTACCGCTAGCTATGTGTTCATCTCTCTCTCTATGCATGATCATATTGTGATCATGAGCTTTGTAATCTAGTATATCTACCTTGCTACTCATGTGCTTTAATAGATCTCTGCTCTCCCCATGTGTGTGAAAGTGACAACGTGCACACCATGGTGGCACTTAGGCTAGAGATTACAAATACTTGTTATGAGTTATATTTGGAGTTGGATGTCTCTATGAAATTGTGGTGTTTGTTGGAAATATCTAGTGCTCAAGGTGATAGTGTGGGGTTTTCTAGATGGGAAAAACTTACTTTGAGGAGTGATGTTATAGCCCTACCAACGATTAGAGTGTCCAACCGGAGAGTAGTTCAGCGTAGTATCATAAAGAAGAATATATTTCTATGAGAGAGTTCACTAGTGAAAATATGATCCCTAGGCCTTGTTTCTAAGCATTGAAACACCGTTTGCAATTAGATCTGTTACATGTTTGCTTGCTTCCATCTTTATTTCAGTTTTCCTTTTGTCTTTTCCACGCCATCAAGCTATTTTCTAGCACCGTTACCACTTATAATTATCTATACCACTTGTATTTCACTATCTCTTCGCCGAACTAGTGCACCTATACACCTGACAAGTGTATTGGGTGTGTTGGGGACACAAGGGATTTCTTGTATCTTGATTGCAGGGTTGCTTGAGAGGGGATACCTTTGACCACTTCCTCCCTAAGTTCGATAAACCTTGGGTGATCCACTTAAGGGAAAACTTGCTATTGTTCTACAAATCTCTGCACTTGGAGGCCCAACAACTGTCTACAAGAATAGAAGTGCGTAGACATCAAGCTATTTTCTGGCACCGTTGCCTGGGAGGTAAGGTAAAAGGTATTCACACCGGAGGATTAAAGAAGAAGAACCTCCCACAGCAAACGCCTATTTTCTGGCGCCGTTGCCGGGGAGGTAAGGTAAAAGGTACTCACATCCTCCGGTGTGAGTGCTCGAAGTTATTTCCTTTAGATTCTGCAATTTTGTCTTTTTGTTTCTTGTTTTCACTAGTTAGGCTTAATGGAAAACAACAACAAAATTAGAGAGCTTTATAGTATTTATCTTGAGTTAGGACATGAAGTGTTTGAAAAGAAAATTAAAAAACCTATGGAACATTTTTTGCATGCTAGTAGCAATGTTATTAGTATGAATTCTTTGAATACCATTATTGCTAATGAGATGGAAAAGTCTAAGCTTGGGAAAGCTAGTATTTATGAAAATGATATTTTTAGTTCCCCAGCTTTGGAAGATAACTATTCTATTGTTTATGATGATACTATACCTCCAATATATGATGATTACAATGATGAATATGATATTTTCAGTCCACCTACTATTGAGGAGGAAATTAATTATGACTACAATATGCCTCCTATATTTGATGATTATGGCGATGAAAGTAATAATGATAGCTATTTTGTTGAATTTGCTCCCACTACAATCAATAAGAATGACTATGTTTATGTGGGGAGTATTAATTCTTTTATGCATGTGGCTCATGATAAGAATGTTTCTTGTGATAGTTATATTGTTAATTTTATTCATGATGCTACTGAAAGTTATTATGAGAGAGGGAAACATGGTTCTATGCATCTCAATAATATTAAGTTTCCCCTCTTTATGTTGAAATTTTTGAAGTTGCACTTGTTTTGCTATCCTATACTTGTTTCTTTGTGCTTTCATTACTTGTTTCTTTACAAGATTCCTATGCATAGGAAGTGGGTTAGACTTAAATGTACTTTGGATTTGCTTCTTGATGCTCTCTTTTACTTCAATTCATATTTCTTATGTGAGCATCTTCTCAAACTATCATGCCTAACTCAAAGGCGTTAAAGAAAAGTACTTATCGGGAGATAACCCAAAAGTTTTAGATGAGTCTTGGAAGTTATTACTTCAGTAATAACTGATCCTTATATTTTTATTTGCTTTTTGTGCCAAGAGTAACCTCTAATGAGACAGAAGTATTGATAGGGAAAGTTGCTGTCCCGAAACAGATTTATGTGCTTCACCATAAAAATTCGTGTAAAATCTCTGTACGTCCTTTTGAGGCGTGATTTTTTGTGCTCCTGCGCAGATTGTTATCTAACTTTCGTTAGTTCAACACTTTTTGATTTGAGCAACAGAAGGTCTTCGAAAAAATTTGTCTTTACCTGCTGGTCTGTTTTGACAGATTTCTGCCATTTTCTACATTTGCTTCTTGTTGGTTCCTTTTTGAGTTCTTTTGGGGGAATTGAGCTTTTTGAGGGAAGTGCTACAGTATCTAGTGTTTTAATGGAAGTTTTATTAGTGTTGAAACTGAACCCAAAGACTTATTATCTTGAGTGCACTAATGTTGCTAATAAAGATTATGTGAAGTTTTGTATGAAGGAAAAATTTCAGGTGTATGGAAGGAATGAGCAATGAGATCAAGGATGGACTAAAGCTCAAGCTTGGGGATGCCACGCATGTCACCCCAAGAAATATCCAAGAAGTACAAGCGTCAAAGCTTGGGGATTCCCAAGGCATCCCCCTCTTCATCAATAAAAATCCCAGGTTTCTTCCAAACACTTCATTTTTATTGTTTCATACACAGTTGTGTTGTTCTTGGAGCGTCTTCTTTTTCGTTTTGGTTTTGGTTTTTCGTTTGCTTGGTTTTCTTAGTTTGCTGAATAAATTGGTTGGACCCCCTCTTTCATACATTGGTTTTCAAATAGTTTGGTTTGGATTGGAAAAGAGTAGGAAAGTTCATGCTTAAGTGGTAAAGAGAGCTTGTTTTTGACTGTGGCCCCTGCTTGGTCATGCCATGCTTGATATTGTTTTGGCTTTATGCTTAGTATTCTTTGCTGTAGTATGACTTGTTATAAACAATTGCGATTACTTAATGTGCCTTTGAAGAATCATGCGTTGTTTTAGCATATTAAAGCATAGTATTGTGTTATTCACCTTTGATGCTTTAATTGGGTTGACTTGGCACATGCTCACACCATGTTATGACTATCTCAAGTCACCATAGCCTTTATGATCCTTTAGATTTCAACTTGTAGTATCACTTTATGCTTTGATCAATGATGTTTTGTCGCTCTGCATGATTATGGCCATTATTGCTCTCTTAGTTTGTCGCTCCCAGTCTTTTGCTAGCCTTCGCAACCAAGTATGAGTTCCACTCATGCATCCAACTCCTTAAACCAAGTTATTCCAGAGATTCCACCATACCTACCTATTAGCATATGCTATTCCAAGTATATTCATGCTTTTGTTTACCTTCCGAATTAAACTTGTTATGAGAAAACTAGTGATTAAAGCTCTCACAAACTTGATGGCACACTTTACTTTTATTGCCCTTAATAAACTTGAACCATTGTGTCGTCTATGCTGTATATGCTTGCACTTATTTGTTGGGAATTAGCAGAACCATGCTGTCATGTGGAACACTTTCAACATTGCACCTGGTACTTTGTACCTAGTTGATATCATGCTCTTTTGTCTATGGATGTCGTCGGTGTGAAATGAAAGGGGAACTTGTAAGTCCATGGAGTTATGTATATGTGTTAGAGAATCGCCTGGGCCGCTGGTCTAATCCATGCTAACATGGTGGAAACCTGCAGCGTAACCATAATGAGCTGTCTATGAAGCATTCTTCTTATAAAAAAAGAGTCAGATATAGAGAAAAAGAAAATAAAAAAATGAGATTATGAAAAGAGGAAAGAGAAATAAAAGCACCATATTCCCATGGTAAATAAGAAGATTGCTGAGATGCTCGTTGTCTGCTTGCCTCGTCATTTTGATATGGGGATTCTTCCGTATCATCGGGCAAGGGGTACCCCGTTGGCGGTTCTCTATGATACACATGTACTTACAATGACAAGAACTTACCAGTGACTAAACTTGAGTAGCATGAGGAGCGGCCCTCGTATTCAAGGTACATGAGATTTCTAACTTATACTTCGTCAAGCATATACTCCATAGTTTGTTCACTTTAACCTTAATCACTTCAAGATGCTTATGATAGGGGCAATGAGAGCTGAAAGCTAATAAGTACCATAATTTTTGGAAGCTCTTTATGAAACTTGAATCCCTACTTCCTTCTATGAAGGCCTTTCTTTTACTTTTATGTTGAGTCGCCACCTTCTATCTTTATGCACCTACTTTGAGAGCATAGTGGCCATTCTTAGTTCTATGTGCATTGTCCAAAGACTTGTTGATTGATGCATAGCTTTGATATTGCTTGTTTTAAACTATTTGTATCTTGTCACTCTTATGAACTTTGAAGGTGTCCTATGCATTTATATTTGCTACTCTATGAGGGACAAGCTGAATGCCATTATGCTATATTTTCTTTATCTGAAACAAACAAACGTTTTACAAAGCATTGTTATTCATGAATCTTTTGTTTGTGCCTTTTCATGTTGCAAGATAGTTGTTATGACTTATTGTTAGAACTTTATTTTTCATGCTATGTTGAAGTACTATGATCCCAACTATCAATGTTTTACAAATACTTTGATCAAGTTTATGATGGTGCATGTCACCTCAAAAATTATTCTTTCTTTTTAATACTTACGTACTCGAGGACGAGCAGGAGTTAAGCTTAGGGATGTTGATACGTTGCTAACGTATCCATAATTTTTGATGTTCCATGCTTTGTTTTGTATCTACCTTCTTATGTTTTGCCCACACTTTGGAGTATTTTTATACACTTTCTTAGACTAACCTATTAACAAGATGCCACAGTGCCAGTTACCTGTTTTCTACTGTTTTTGGTTCTAGGAAAGTCAGAAAATGAATATTCTTGGAATTGGACGGGACAAAAGCCAAAGTCAATATTTTACCGAGGGGGACACGGAGCCAGAGGACGAGACGGAGGAGGGCCAAGGCCTGGCCATACCATATAGTGGCACGGGCTAGCCCTGGCCGCGCTACCAGGTGGTGTGGGACCCTTGGCCGCCCGCCGACCTTGCCTCTTTGCCTATAAGATGCCTCCCGATGCATAAACCCTAAATCGTCAAGCCTCCAGCCACGAAAAGTTCCGCAGCGCTGCCGCCACCAAAGGGGAGATTCGGGGGACAGAAAGTCTCTATTCCGGCACCCTTGCTGGGACGGGGAAGTGCCCCCGGAGCCATCTCCATTGATCTCCACCACCATATCTATCGCCGTTGTTGATTCCCATGATGAGGAGGGAGTAGTTCTCTCTCGAGGCTAAGGGTTCTACCGATAGCTATGTGTTCATCTCTCTCTCTATGCATGATCATATTGTGATCATGAGCTTTGTAATCTAGTAGATCTACCTTGCTACTCAAGTGCTTTAATAGATCTCTGCTCTCCCCATGTGTGTGAAAGTGACAGCATGCACACCATGGTGGCACTTAGGCTAGAGATTACAAATACTTGTTATGAGTTATATTTGGAGTGGATGTCTCTATGAAATTGTGGTGTTTGTTGGAACCATCTAGTGTTCAAGGTGGCAGTGTGGGGTTTTCTAGATGGGAAAGACTTACTTTGAGGAGTGCTGTTATAGCCCTACCAACGATTACAGTGTCCAACCGGAGAGTAGTTCAGCGTAGTATCAAAAAGAAGAATATATTTATATGAGAGAGTTCACTAGTGAAAGTATGATCCCTAGGCCTTCTTTCTAAGCATTGAAACACCGTTTGCAATTAGATCTGTTACATGTTTGCTTGCTTCCATCTTTATTTCAGTTTTACTTTAGTCTTTTCCACACCATCAAGCTATTTTCTAGCACTGTTACCACTTATAATTATCTATACCACTTGTATTTCACTATCTCTTCGCCGAACTAGTGCACCTATACACCTAACAAGTGTATTGGGTGTGTTGGGGACACAAGAGACTTCTTGTATCTTGATTGCAGGGTTGCTTGAGAGGGGATACCTTTGACCACTTCCTCCCTGAGTTCGATAAATCTTGGGTGATCCACTTAAGGGAAAACTTGTTGTTGTTCTACAAACCTCTACACTTGGAGGCCCAACAATTGTCTACAAGAATAGAAGTGCGTAGACATCAGCAACCCAAGCTAAGAATTTGGGAATAGAGAAGAGGTTGAGTTAATCAACCATTCTTAATAAAATGCTTAATGGGAGTCAACCCATCTCATAAATAAAATAAAATAAGAATAAAAAGTTCATCGCATTCCTACAACGTTTTCACAGACATTCTTGCGGAAGTGTGCCCGTGAAGATGCAACTGTTAAAAAGTAGTAGAAAGATCGATTGAATGAGTATAGAATAAGAATAAAAATTAAAGTTTGAGTCTTTCATGTACAGAAGCTAAAATTTTGCTCTTCATACACTAAAGTTGGTTGACAGTTTCTACTATCAATTTTCTGTCAAAAATAAGGTATTTCGCTAAGTTTTGGGATAATAAGGTATTCTTGAAGAAATAGAAATTTTTTGATGACTACTGATGGTTTAACGACCAACTATATGGCGGGAATAAAAATTCCGGCTGTATAGTTCTGGCCGTATAGATATTTGTGCCATCAACAATTTTTCTTCGAAGATACAGAGAATTTAACGACCAACTATACGACGGGAATAAAAATTCTAGTTGTATAGCTCCGGTCGTATAGATATCGATGCCTTCATAAAAAATCTTCTGAAAAGTACTGAGAGTTTAATGACCAACTATACGACAGGAATAAAAATTCCGACCGGATAGTTCCAATCATATAGATATCGATGCTTGTTTTAGAAATTTATCTCGAGGGATAGATGGTTTAACGACTAACTATACGGCAGAATCATTGCGATTCGGCTGTATAGTTGCGTCTGTATAACTGTTTTCCGCGTAAAGAAACCCTAGTTGGCGCCACCGCCGCAACTATACGGGCGGAACAACATCACCTGCCTGTATTGTTTGGTGCGACCACAAAATCGCATCGGGGTGGCTAGGTATTTCACCCCTCCTCATTATTTCTCTCATATTCTCTCTCCAAACCTCTCAAAATCCACCTAGAACTCTTCATTCTTCGCGAATTTTGTTCATTTGAGTGGGAGAATCAACATATCAGTATGTTTCACTCCCTATCCATGCTTTATTTTCAGATTTCCATGGCTGAAACTCTCACATTGATCTAGTCGATGAAATCAAGCTTATTTTGTTTTTCCTATTGATTTCTCACGTTAGCATTGAATTTTCCACGTAGGATCGTTCATATATTACGTAGAAACTACATGCCTAAGGTTTTATGGTGAAATTTTTTCCGTGCATCACGATGAACAAAATCAGTAACATCTTTCGCAAGAGCAAGCACCAATGTGGTGAGGGCTCGGGCTCGGGGTCCCGAGCCGAGCGCAACCCCAAGTTGGCCATGGTCTTATCAAGGAGGATTTTGCCCACACATTGGGCCGACCATAGCATTCTCACCGCGGCGGGGTTGAAGGCAGACTTCGACCTCATGTGTAACAAGGCCGGGCTAACGGTACATGGCTTCGAAGCCACGATGCCTACGCCGAGATTACCTACGAGTTCCTTGCCTCCTTCTACGATAACCACAGAGAGAAAGGTAATATGTGCATGGTAAGCTTCACCATGAACCAACAGCACTATGAAATAACTTTTGAACAATATTGTGATGCTTTCAGTTTCCCTCATGTTGGGGAACCTACTGTTACTAACCTCTATAGTGTCACAAGCGGAGAAACTTGGGAGGCTATTTTTGTTAATGGTGGCACCAACTTCTACCAGAAGAAGATGTCCACCATTCAGAACCCAACAATTCATTACTATGCCTTGTTCCTCGCCAACACTCTATTGGGGAGAGGTGACACCGGTTCCATGGCTAATGCCGACATGGCAATGACCACCAAGGCTCTCTTTCCCATTGCGCCACAAAGCCCCAATCCTGCAGCTCTAGTCATCCAGCACTTTCGCCACCAAAGCAACAAGACCAAAGGTGATATTTGCATTACTGGATTGGTAACCCACCTTGCCCATGCATTAAATATTACACTACTTGTTATGTAATCTGTTGATGTTTCCAAGCTTATGGACGTCAAACATTTAACTGCTTGTGGCTTCCTTGGTGTTTACCAAGCTAACCGGAGGCTCCGAGCCTATCAATTTAGTTATCTTGATAATGCACAGGGTGAGCAGGTTATTTTGCCCTGTCCCCAAGCCTTCTCGATTGTGGAGGACACTTGGATCCTCACCAAGGACCAAGTGATGGAGATCATGGCCGAACTTCAGTCTGATGAAGAGGAAGATGAAGAAGGAGGACACTAGGATGAGGATAAGTAGGAGCATGAGGACGAGCAGGGACACAACCCTACTTGGGAGGGACAATAACAATAGCAGCAGCAGGGGTGGCTTGGGACCCGTGGCCCAACCAGCCACAGCAGGGGTATAGCTACGTCCCCTATCAGGAATTCCAGCAGCTCAACCAACGTGTTGGGGAGATCGACCACACCCTTCAAGGAGTGAATGAAGATGTGAGTGCTTTGACTCACAACTCCAGTCACTTCATGACCCAGTTCCCCGATTACTACCAGCAATATCCGCACCAGCCGCCAAATGACGGCAACAACTGAGACTTGGAATAGCCTAAGGTTGGGGGAGGTTTGAAAACCTCCAAACTTTGCATTCATGTTTTTATTTCTTCTTTTGATTTATTTCTTCAAATTTGCATGTTTATTTTAAGTTTGCATTCCTAAATCAAAGATACACAAAAATTAGTTGTAACTTTATTTGCAAGTTCGTTTCTTTGTTTCTCTTGGAGATTGCTCAATTTCAGGTGGCTTGGCAATATGGAAGTACAGAAGGGGGTTCGACTCAAATACGAGAACGAAGCAAGCAAGAGGAGTTATCACATTCGTGTCATCACCCTTTCTGCAACTTTAAATTGATCCTACAATTATTTACTCGCTTGCACTGGAGTCACTCCCCGCTTAGATTGTTATCCTATAAATTTTATTCCTTTGCTAGTGTCTCCTTTTTAGCTATTGAAACACTGAGCAATGAACTTAGTTGAAAATACTTCCTACATTTTACAACAAGAAAAAACATCCGAAAGATGAATTGAGTCCATGTTTAGCCCAAAGAATTTGACTTTAGAACTACTCTATCCCATTTGAGCTTAATATAAATAGACTCGATAGTACCCTTGATTGGAATTGTTTGATAAAATGGATGCTTCGAAGTAGCAGAAATTATGCCACTACTTTTTCTAATAATTACCGTAAGATATTGCTTTACGCGTGTCATTACAACACTGTCGTGCTCCATGGGGAACTATTAACTCCGCTAGCCAACAAACGATGTAAATGTGGGAAACCACTTGATTTCGGCTATTGAGTTATGTAATCGTCTGTAGCAGCAATGCTATGACGGGTAAATTTTTTAGTCTCCTCATGGTTTCACGTTCCAAGTGAAATTGTAGTACTCCTCTGATCCATTATTTCTCAACAATTATTTATTAGCATGGTCATGAGTGCACAACACAGTCCCAATTAAAATGTTAAAAAATAGTGGCATGATTTCTCTATGAAAGAGCTAAAGTTTTTGAAAGGCAAAGAAAGGGAAAAGGTGCTCTGAGAGTCCTGAAATTTTGACATGGGAGTAGGTGAGTTGTTCTTAAATTGAATGTTTTGGTGCTAACTTGAGTACTCTTAATTGATTAAATAAACAAGAACAAAAAGTTTTCATCTCTCAACAAAGAGAGACACCAAAAGGATTTGTCTCACTTTCCTAGCTAAACTTTTGACACTTGGTTGGGCATATGATTTATTTGCTAACAAACGTGGTTAGGAAGTGGAATCAGTGCAATCTTGTGAATACTTGTATGATCATGTTTAAGATTGCAGGGATTGTGAAGAAAAGAATTTGACACAAACTCAAACTTGTAAGTTCTTTTATTTTTGGTCTCGAATCTCCACTATTCTTCCTTATTTCCTTGTCACTCGAGGGCGAGCAACATCTAAGCTTGGGGGAGTTAATAGCTATGAGATTCGACACATTTTTTATGGCGTTTATTGATGTTTTTCTCCCGGATTTGATTGTTTTCTAGCTTTACCTAACGCTAATACTTCGATAGCGAAGAAAACTTGGTTTTTAATGTGTGTTTCAGGTTCTGAATGTCAACATAAGATTTTAACTAGAGAAACACAATATTCAGGAGAAAACAAGCAAGTCTCTCTTTGGAAGCACTAGAGGGGAGCATACAAAGGCTTTAACGAGCAACTATACGGCGGGAATATTTTTATATCCGTATAGTTCCTGTTAATAGCTGTCGTCGCCTCTGTCTTGTCAAAAGGGACAACTTCCGTGAAGAGGCCATATGCAAAAACACAACACAACAGCCGCCATCACATCTAGCAGGGAGAAAGAAGAGATCCGGAGAAGAAGGGGAAGACGTTCTTCATCTCGCTCCACGATCTTCGACCTCCTAGCCAATTCACCCCCATAGCCACTATTTGTACTTGAGAGAGAGAGGGTCTTCACCTTGCAAGACCAGGGTTTGAGATTGTTTCTTCCCATCTTGAATTGTGTTGGATATTTTTTTATTCTTATTGTGGATTTCCACGGTAATATCAAGAAGATTTCCCTTTGTTTAATTACATCGATGATCCGTTCTTCTCATGTGTGAGTAAGTTCCTTAGGCGTGGGAGATATAGGGGATTGGTGAGATGTGATGTGCCTTCATATATTTTCCATTAGTTTGGATTGATTCTAATTACTATATTATGTGTGCTTGACTATCTGTGGGATGTCTAATGCTTGTTGTCCAATTAAGGGCCCAGACAACATGATGCTTTGTTCTACATAGATAGGATCTTGTTCGCTAGCAGATCGGTGATCCCCGAGTGACACGGGTATATCAATGGAAAACTAGTACACTCGAGGATAACAAGGAACCACTGTGCTAATTGCATTAGTCCGACCCAAGGAGCTTAATCGCTAAGCGACCTGAAGGGTCTTAATCGTCTAGTGTCTGACCATGGTTTTGGTAACAGACTAGTAGGAATATAGAAGTTGGTATGAAATCTACCAAGATGAGTTCCGACTAATTATGGTTTGCTCGCCTACGCATATACTTATAAGATTATAATTGTTACATTTATCATTCGTCCACCTGGCATAGTCACTATCAGCATGAACTGAATCTCCCTGCGCCTTCTTTTGCCATCTACAGGAAATAACAAACAATGAAGTCATTCTTCACTTTCATGCTTTATATTTCTGAAGTTTACATTTTAGTTATATTTAAATACATCTCATTTAATCAAAACCCATTCTTATTTCAACACTTGTAGTCAATTCACTCGAAGACCTGTGACAACTTCGGGTGTAACAGAGACTTCACCCATAAACACTTACCTTTGGGCTCCCTGTGGGATCGATATCTATACTTCGAAACTAGCTACAAACGATATGTGCACTTGCAGACATCAGTAGGGAGGTTATCCATCCCTCTAAACGCATCTGGCCAGATCGAAGATGGTGACGACACCGACAAAGTGTGGCCTTCGTGTGTCTAACGCTCGGGGAAGCCAAGAGGATCCACGAGGTCCTTCCACCATTAAATCCTGCATTGGGGCGGTTTGGGTGGGCCTTGAATTTTCTTGGTCTGAGCCGCCATACTCTAGAGAGAGGTACGGCCCAGATTCTTCCGTGAATGTTTCCTGCCCATAGGAGGTCCATGCGGGTCTTGACAAGATTCTGACTTCCTGGGAGCTAGGACCCGAGTCAGTTTCGCCGATGAAGATGTGGATGTCTTCGAAGGGGATGATGGAGCAACGCGTAAGGTTCGTCGTTGCTAGTACCCAGAATTCGTCCAAAGGAATGATTGGGATGTTTCCGGAGAAGAGAACGCGTCGGATGGCTATGGTGTCGTTGATTCTCGTGAAGAGCTTGGACCTCGCCCGATGTAGACCTCGAAGTGCCTCTTGCGCCATGGTAGACTCCAATTGTCGTGGTATTGCCAACGAGTACGCCATGGAGGGGTCCTCATAGAGCGTGTTTAGATACATGGGGGGAGGCGGTGTGTTAGAGGGTACAAGGTAACACAGTTTACCCAGGTACAAGTCCCACAATGGTGGCAAAACTCTACTTCTGCTATAAATCACTATAATGGTAATACGCCGAGTTACAGAGATCGGTTCGCGATGCGAGGTGTTGTACTAAATCGTATGTGTTGTTCTATGACGTGACCTAAAGCCTCCCATAGGTCCGGCTTATAAAGACACCAAAACCTAGGGTTACAGGGAAAGGACCTTGCTGGACAAGGTAAAGAGTCCTACACTAATACTAACTAGTCTTCGTGTCTTGTACTCTAAGGCTCCGACTATGTTGGTGACTCCTGCGTAGCATTCCTTTATGTAGCATGGGCCTCCCTTCTGGATCTGTCTAACTTGGCTGTCCAGCATGCCATAGACCAGGCTACCAATTTTAGGCCACCCGGGTTAGCCGGATTAGAGACGTGCTATGGTGATACCCATTTAGCATATCCCTAATAGTCTGGTTTTCTTTGGAGTCGCTGTCGTGCTGTGGTGGTTTTTGCTTGGACTGTAATGTGGTCTTCTAGCTCTATGCGTCATCTCCTCTCCACCCTTAGAAGGATGTTGGGCAAGGAAAGTAATTGTCATCGGGTCGATAGTCAAAGTCACATTGTAAGCCGCTTAGCAATGTATCATGTTGGGTGAGTGGAAAAAATATTTTGGAAAATTTATTTTTAGGTTGACAATATGCTCATGATGGTCGAAGTAGGTCAGATGAACTACAAGTACATGATCTGATGCTCATAACTTTTTGGAAAAATTATTTTTAGGTTCATAATATGCTATTTAAATAGAGATCAACTACAATTTTAGTGAGTCTCAGCCCCGTGCTAAGGATTTTTTAGAATCCTCAAATTCAAAAAGGATTAAGGATTTTTTGAAGATTTGAACACTATTAAATAAATTTTATTTAGAAAAACTTGCATTACACTATTAAAAATACATGATATATTATTAAAAGGATCATAGGTATGCCATATTTGGATTCTTCACATTTTTCTCATCGATTTAGACTTATCATTTGTCGAATTCCGATTTATGAATTTAAAGATATGAATTATTCCATATTAAATAAAAATATATTCATATTATTCCAGTCCCGCGTTGTCAACCAACGAGCCGCGACCGGCGAACAACACGGTCGCCACCAACGGTCACACCAGCCCAACGACCTGAGGCACACCCTCACCAACCGCGTCGACCCGGAACCAAGAGGCTCACTCAGTCGAGTCGGGCCGCAATGCTTCGGACCCATGATTCGCGGGGAGAAATACCCCGCCAACTTCAAGGCCCCCAAGGAGATCGAGAAGTACGACCCGACGTATGACCCCGCTGTCTGGCTGGACACATACCTCATGGCAATGGGAATCGTAGGCCACACCGATCTGCTCGCCGCTCGCTACCTGCCCCTAATGATGGAGGGTGCGACCCGGCAGTGGATCAACTCGTTCCCCATCGACAGCATCGATTCCTGGGAAGAAATGCGGGACGCCTTCGTCAGGCACTTCGAGGGCTCCTACACCCGCGCCACCACCATAGAGGACATGGAGCGATGCATCCAGGGACAACGCGAGTCGACTCGCCGCTGGATCCAAAGATGGCAAGAATTGTGGATAAACGCCTCCGGCATCCACCTAGACACGGTGATACACTGTTTCAAGAACACGTGCCGGTACAAACCCCTGGTCGCCAAGATCAAGAGGGTCTACCGGACGCTCGACAACATCCCTGACCTCCTTGAGATCACCAAGCGCTATGCGGAGGAGGACCCGAACCAAGACTCCGACGACGAGTCGGGAGGAAGACGCCGCACTAGCATCCATGACAGCGGGCGCCTACGCGACATGCGCTATAGCAACACCCGCATCACTGGCAAGCGCCGCACGGACGGGCGAGTCGACTTCGTCGCCAACGCCGGCTACGGCCAACGCGACTCCAAGAACTACCGATGCGACGGAGGAAACTACCGCGACAGCTGGAACTACCGCGCCAACAACGCGACGAGGCCAAAATTCGACCTCGCCGCCCTGCTCAATCAGCCCTACATCTACCTAAAAGGGAGGGAAAACCCGCCACCCACACCACCGCCGATTGCCACTCTCTCAAAGAGATTGAGAAGGCGAGATGAGCAAGGGAGGACCCCAACAACAACCCACCTCGGGACAACGGGAACGGCGGCGGCTTCGGCACTGCCGTCGGCTCACTACACACCTTCACCGGACTCGGCACCAAGCGCGAGAAGAAGGTGCTCGCTCGCGCGGTCGCCATCAATGCGGTGACACAGGTCGACATCCCTCGCTTCCTAAGCTGGTCCGAGCAGAGCATCACCTGGAGTCGCCAGGACCATGCGCCAAGGATCGAATACCCAGGGTGAGTCGCCCTGGTAGTCAGGCCCAAGGTGGCCGACTACTGGCTGCCCAAGACACTAATGGACGGTGGGAGATCCATCAACATCTTGTACCTCGACACGTTCAAAAGGCTCTAGCTCCTAGAAGCAGCCATTGAGCCAACACTGACGACCTTCCACGGCATCGTCCCCGGGCATACCCGATTGGGAAAGTGACGATGCTAGTGACCTTCGGCACTCCAGCAAACTACCGCACGGAGTGGATCGTGTTCGAGCTGGTGAACTTCCGCAGCCCCTACCACTGCGTCCTGGGCCGCCAGGCATTCGCAAAGTTCATGGCGACCCCACACTATGCCTACAACATGATGAAGCTCCCTGGCCCAAGCGCCATCATCACCGTCCACGGCGACCCCGACATGGCCGTGGAATGCGAGGACAAAGGCGCCGAGCTCGCTGATACGGTCATCGCCGTGGAGACCGACCACGCGGAGGAGCTCGCGAAATACGCGGGCAACATCAACAAGGACGACCCCACCATACTGAAGAAACCAACCGCTGTGAACTCCACATTCGAGGCAACCACGCACACCCGCACCGTCGAGCTCGTACCAGGCGACTCCAGCCAGACGGTCACCATCGGGGCGCACATGAGCCCCGGATAGGAAAGCGCGCTCATCGGGTTCCTCCGTGAGAACCGCGACATCTTCGCATGGAAGCCATCTGACATGCCAGGTGTCCCGAGGGAACTTGCTTAGCACAAACTCAACACCGACCCCAAAGTGCGACCAGTAAAGCAGTCGCTGCGGCCCTTCAATGAAGAGCGCCGTCGAGCAATCGCCAAAGAAGTTCAGCGCCTGCTAGCCGCAGGCTTCATCCGGCCAATCAAGTACTCCAAGTGGCTGGCAAACCCAGTCCTGGTTCTCAAAAAGAACAACACATGGAGAATGTGCATTCACTACACCAACCTCAACAGCGCCTACCCGAAGGAGGAGTTCGTCCTACCGCACATCGATCAGATCATCGACTCGACCGCGGGATCGGAGTCGCTGTGCTTTCTCGACGCTTACTCTAGTTATAACCAGATCAAGATGGCGGTCGAGGACGAGGAGAAGACGGCGTTCATTACGCCATTCAGCGCATTCTGCTACACGGCCATGACGTTCGGCCTCAAGAACGCAGGCGCCACATACCAGAGGTGCATGCAGGAGTGTCTAGCGAGCCAAATTGGCCGCAACATTCACGTCTACATCGACGACGTGGTGGTAAAATCCACCTGCCAGGAGGACCTGCTCGCCGACCTAGCCGAAACCTTCACAAACTTGCGGAGGTACAACATCAAGCTGAACCCCGGAAAATGCACCTTCGGCGTCCCCACCGGACAATTCCTGGGTTATGTAGTCTCCAAGCGAGGCATCGAAGCCAACCCCACCAAGATCGACACCATCGCGCGACTCGGGAAACCCGAGCGCCTGCACGACGTCTAGAAGTTGGCAGGGCGAGTCGCGGCCCTCAGTCGCTTCATCCCCCGACTAGGCGAGAAGGCAATGCCCCTCTACCGCCTGATGCGCAAGAACCCCACGTTCCAATGGGACGCAGAGGCCGACGACGCACTCAAAGCACTCAAAGAGGTGCTACTCGCGGCACCACTACTCGCCGCGCCACTCGACAAAGAGCCAATGCTCGTTTACGTCGCGGCCTCTACTCGAGTCGTCAGCGCCGTGATGGTCGTCGAATGACCGGAAGAGGGCAAGGAGCGCCCCGTACAACGCCCCGTCTACTACATCAGCGAAGTCCTAACGGACTCACGACAGCGTTACCCGCAATACCAAAAACTGGTGTACGCGGTACTCCGAGCACAGCGGCAACTCCCACACTACTTCCAGGAGCACCCAATCACGGTGGTCTCCTCTGCGCCCCTGCAGGACATAATATGCAATCGCACCTCCCTGGCTCGGCACTCAAGACTGTCCCCATCACGTGGCCATTCACCGTATGGGGCATGGACATGGTAGGCCCGTTCAAGAAGGCCCTCGTATGCTTCACTCACCTCCTGGTCGCAGTCGACAAGTTCACCAAATGGGTCGAGGCCAAGCCGATAAAAAAGTGCGACGGCAAGACGGCCACCAAGTTCCTACGCGAACTCATCTACCGGTACGACTACCCGCACAGCATCATAACAGACAATGGCACCAACTTTGCCAAGGGGGCCGTGGCGGAATTCTGTGAAGAACATGGCATCCGACTCGACCTCGCATCAGTCGCTCACCCGGAGTCAAATGGCCAAGCAAAACGCGCCAACCAGAGCGTCCTCCATGGGCTCAAGCCGCGACTCCAGATGCCCCTCGAGCGCACCCCAGGATGCTGGGTTGACGAGCTCCCCTCTGTGATATGGGGGATTCGCACCTCCGTCAACCGCTCAACCGGGTTCACGCCCTTCTTCATGGTGTATGGCGCCGAGGCCGTAATGCCAACCGACCTAGAGCATGACTCACCTCGAGTCGCCAACTACGTCGAGGCAGCCAACGAGGTTGCCCACCAAGACAGCATCGATCAACTCGACGAGGCACGCGACCTGGCTCGCTCCCGCACCACCATATACCAGCAAGGACTCCGCCGCTACCACAGCCGTTGAGTGCGAACTCGCACCTTCCAGGAAGGCGACCTGGTCCTACGTCTGGCCCAACACAAGAAGGGCATGCACAAACTCTCTCCCCCATGGGAGGGGCCATTCGCCATAGGCCGAGTCCTTGGCAATGATGCCTACTACCTCATCGACATACAGGGTGACGACCAACTGGAGGTCGGGAGGCCATGGAATGTAAACCTCCTCAGAAAGTTCTATACTTAGAACCTCACATTGTACTCCATTAGAATATATAATGAAATTCATCTGGATCGCACAAATTGTGTCCACTCGCCATATTCTTGTGCCAGTCACACTCGTACATACTAGCAATACGCTACTTACAGAAGTCAACCTCTGGTCGAGCGACCGGCACGGCTAAGTAGGCGGCACAAGGGCACCAGAAATATTCGGGCATTAGGTCGTCCACGAAAACTCCAACCCGGAGCCACCATTGGAGTCGCCTAGCCCGACTGGCCCACCAGGCCAAGACAACCGGTACACGCTTCTCACAGCAACCTGTCCCTCCCACCCTCGTGCAAAGCGACTCGAACGGTTAAGTACCACACACGGGGACTCTGCAAAACGGGAACCACCACGCGGCTCGGGAACACACCAAGTAAGAGAGATGCCTAGGACTCGCCAAGTGACTGGCTCTCCGGGCCAGGGGAGGAGACGCGATACAAACAACGCACTCACAACCTGCAATAGGAGCATGACCAATGTGGTCGGGCACTACGCTCGGGGACTCGCCACTCAGAAGACGTGAGGGATAAAAACAATGCATAAACAAAACAATACACAAAAGTATACAATCGAGTTATACCCCATTAAAGGGCAGACGCGCTCGGGGACTCGCTCAATCAAAAACAAACACACCACACATTCCTAGTCGCAATACGAGTCGATTGACTCCACTTGGCATATATTTTGCAAAAATACTTTACAGCATTCGCCACTTGGCATACATAAAAAATTGGACAATTAATTTTTTTACTCCACAGGCCCTGATGAAGAAGCAGCGCCACCCTCCTTGACGCGAACAAAAGGCTTCCATGGGTTCGTAGGGTACGTCGTCAGCGACTTCGACAACGACGACCGAAAGGGCTGCTCCGATTTCATGTCGTGATGCTCCGGCTCAGGGTCGCCAGGTGCCAACACCGTCTCCTGGTACGGCAGTAGATCCCCCATCGCCAAGACCCGATCGGCGTAAGGGGCGGCCTTCGCGGTCTGCTTCAGCACCTCTGACATCTCCACCGTGCCAGTCTCCGATGGATAGCCACTCGTCACGTCGTCAAGGTCGAAGTCGTCAGGGAAGTGGGCGAGACCCAAGCTCAACGTTGTGGTGGCCCCGCGCCTGAACGCTGAGCGCGTCATCCACTCCACGACGGCAGGCACCTCCTCCAGATAGCGCCACACCTCTGTAAGCCCCCCAGAATAACTTCGGTGGGGGACATGCCCTGAAGAGCTGCTTGGACGCACAACGCCGAGGCCGTGGCCGCGTTCACCACGGCAGTCATACACTGCGAGGCATTGTAAGTTTGCACCACCGGATCGTTTTGGCCTACCACGGCTGGAAAGTCAGGTGTCAGTGAAACTATGAAACCCCCAAATCGGGGACTCGACAAACGGGTCAGGCAAAGACAGAGACTCACCAAGGAGTTTGCGGCAGTTCTCCGTGACGTGCTTCTCCAAGGCGGTTTGCTCGTTGTGCAGCCCCACGATGATGGAATCCGTGGCTTTGCGCTCTTCCTCAGCCGCAGCGACGGCAGCCTTCGCTCGCTCCTCCGAAGAAATTAAGGCCGCTTTCGCCTCCTCCAAGTCCTGGACCAGGGAGGCTATTCGTCCATTCGCCGTGTCCAGCTCGGTGACTAGAACATACCCCTCACCGGCCTTGGAAATCTCAGCCGGGAAACCATCTGCAAGAGAAACCATCAGCGCATTATACACAACTAACTCACACCCGACAGAGGAAAAGAAAGACAAACAGATACTCACCAGTAGTTTCCTGAAGCCGCCGGTTCTCCTCTTGTGCTTCGCGCAAGTCACACTCCAAGCGCTCCCTCGTGGCCTGCCGATCGGTCGACTCCCTTTGCAATCCCTACAAACAAACAACTCGCCTCAGCATTTGACAAAACAAAACCCAGTTCCCAGCCGCTGAAATTCAGCGACCAGGAACTCGGGGACTGGAGAAGGAAAAAGAAACTCAATTCCTAGCCGCCAAAAATCAGTGACTGGGAATTCAGGGACTGGAGAAGGAAAAAGAAACTCAATTCCTAGCCACCGAAATTCAGTGACTAGGAATTCGGGGACTGGAGATGGAGAAAGACACTTAATTCCTAGCCGCCGAAATTCAATGACTAGGAATTCAGGGACTGGAGAGGACCAAGAGGTTCAGTTCCCAGCCACTGCAATTCAGCGACTAGGAACTCGGGGACTAGACATACCTGAATAGCAGCACCGAGCATCTTGTGAAGTTCTCCGGCGTCAGTCGACGGAATCGTGAAGGAAGTGCGCCCGTGACGGGACCCAATGTCTGCATCCATGATCTCTGGACTCTGCGGAGACTGGGTGTCCGCCACACCTAGAAACCCCCTCGCCATGAAGCGTGGGAACATCGCCGATGCTCTGGCGGGGGCACTGGTTGTCGGGACCGGCGCTTCCGGCACGGACGCAGCCAAGATTGGTTCCGATCGCGTCGCCACCACCTCTTCGGCGACTCAGCAGCATCTGGCTCCACGGCGCTGTCCTTGGCCGCGGCATCGTCAGCACGCCCCTTCTGCTTCTTCGCGACTTCTGCGGTCACCACATCTCCGGTAGCCTTTCTCTTCTTGGGGAGGTCGCCCTCTCCCGTGGGGGCGGCCGGTGGAATCTTAGCCACCGAAGGACGGCCAATCTTCTTGGCCCCCGACCTGCACGAGTCCCCACAATCAATATAATGACAATACAAAAGAGCAAGGCGAATCGGGACAAGGGAGCAGTACTTACTTAGCGACCGGGAGGACGTGAAGCCCGGTGCTGATGTGGGCAGGATTATCTAACTCGGGACACAACTTGCGGGTGAGCCCCCTCTCGAAGACGTCTGAAGCCCACGAAACTGCGGGCTTCCTCGACGATGTAGCTGCAGTCGCCGGGATCTCCGGCTCCGACGCGGCCGCCCTTGACGGCTGCGGCGACTTGGAGGTCATTGCCTCAGTCGCCTCTTGGCTTGGAACCCCCGAGGTCACCAGCGCAATTGCCGCCAGGGGAACCTCTACCTCTACCTCCGTGTCCTCGCCCTCCAACCCCTTCGTCGGGACTGCATCCTTTGGGGCCTTGTGCGAGACTTCGGGAGAACCTTCATCATTGGAATCGTCATCCGACTCGAACACCACCACCGATTTGGACGGCGACGTAGGCCTTTTCGCTGGCGAGTTGGGCCTGCGTGCGGGCTTCGACGACGTAGCAGTATGCCGGGACGTGTGCTCCTGTGCGACCTCGTCGCCTCCGTCGTGCTCATCCAGGCTGCGGCTCGCCTCAACTTCACGTTGTTTCTGCATGCGGGTCTTGCGAGCCACAGGCGCTAGGGGACGAACCTCTTCCTCCTCCCCGTCACTGTCGGAAGAGCCTCCCTCGGAGTATTCCTCTAGTTCCTGGGGAACCTCTTCATCGAGCGGAGGGAGCCAGCCCTCCAACACCTGAAAAAGCTGAGAACCACCACGAATAAAACACCAAACGCGGAGACTGAGAACTGAAGTACGGACGTACCGATTGGGAAGATAACTTACTGTGGGGCTTCATTCTTCACAGGAGTGTACGGGGAGAGCCCGACCGCCACACTGGTGAACTCTGTGTCGGTGATCTTCTTTAGGGCAGCCTTGTAGTCCTCGGCCTCCCATGATTCCTTGCTGGTTCGGGATGGGTCATTCTTCCCGCTGTATTCATAGATCTAGTGTGGTCGAGCCGCCAGCGCAACCAGGCGCCGCCCGAGCCAGCAGTTGTAGAGGTTGATCGGAATCAACCCCTGGTCCTTCAGCTTCTGGATCTAATCCATCATTTCCGTGACAGCCATCCGCTTGTCTTCGGGAAGAGTCTTCGGCGCCAACCGACGGGGCTCGCTCCTCTCGACGACGAACTCGAGAAGAGCCACCTCGCCGGGGGGAGTGGCTTCTTTGACGTAGAACCAGCTCTTCTTCCACTCGCTGGCGGCCTTCTTCGGCAGGAGGAGCTTGACAAAATTGGCTTTCGGCTTCAATTGAAATGTGAATCCACCTGCGGCCTGCATCAAGCCGCTGGACGCCTCGCGCCCGATGCGGCCGTGGAAGAGCTCCAGCCACAGCGGAAAATACGGCCTGCAGCTGAGGTAACATTCACAGAAGGCGACAAAGATCGCTAGCTGCTCGATTCTATGCGGACCAAGATCCGACGGCTTGATCGCGTAATACACGCAGAAGCGGCGGAAAAAGAGTGAGGAGGGGAATCCCAGACCCCTCTCAAGATGACTGGGGAAGCAGATGAATTCGCCGGGTCACGGCTTCGGCTCGGTCTCGGAGGAGGGGGGAACCTGCGAGTTCCCCTTGCGGAGCACTTGCTAGGCTGTGGTACACTTGGATTTTCCCCATGAGTCTTTGGGAGGCGCCATCGGGTAGGATGTGGAATCGCACGATGCGGAAAGGACAAGTCCAAAGGATGTAGGCAGGGAGATTGGAGGTAGGAAGAACGAATGAGGAAGAACGAAGAATGCGAAGAAGGTCTGGAGAGCTGAACCATCACTCCCCTTATATGGGATAGCCGTTACTCACGGTAATTGCGCCGAAGTTACCGTTGGAAATTCCAACGGATAGTTGGACCAGATTTGACGGTCCAACTCCTTTATTTCACCCGCTACCCGCTAGTCTTTTCCACTCGCCAAGACGACGACTTGGCAGCAATAACATTCATTGGGACGGCGAATGGAAACATGGGGAAATTCTCCTTGGTTCAAATGGAGTCCATCGCCGACTCGACTGGACGCCCAAATTGGGCTTGCCTACTCCGAACGCCAAAAGGACGCCTGCACCTTCATCAACGATGGCCTCGGGGACTACTGATGGGGATATGCCGAAGGGGGTATGCCCAGCAGGACGTTTCGATTGGGTCGAAGGGCCTGCGAGTGCGCCCAAAAGACGGCGACTGAACTACAAAGGATTTAAAGGTCCAGCGAGTAGCGACTGGAGGCCCAGGAGCGTAACAGAAGCCTAGTCGGATTAGGTCAAAACCTCGAGATCCTTATCTTGTTCGGTTGTAACTTGTAAACCCTAGCGAGGTGCCTCATATATAAACCTCCCTAGGGTATCCTAGAGACTTACGTTCCATCATACACCCCCTCAAGCGACTCGCTGCCTAGCCGCCGAGCTCGCCACCCCTGTAACTTGTTCTCCAATAATCTAATCTAGCAGGAGTAGGTCTTTACCCTCCGGGGGGCCAAACCTGTGTAAACCCATGTGCATCCGCCCCCATCTCGCACCGCAGATGGCCGCCAACTCTTCCTCACGAAACACTCAATCGCTGCCAATGGCAGCGACTGCCGTGGCCATTTCCACGACAGAGACGACGGCGGCTACATACACTTTTGTGGATTTTTGATCGGGTACTTAGGGTTTTCATCCCGAGGGCATCTTATAGGCGGAAGGAGAGGCCGAGGGGTTCTGGGGTCGGCCAGACCATCCCCTGGCGCGGGCCAGGCCTGGCTGTGCGGCCAGGTGGTGTGGCCAGCCCCCAACCCTTCTCCGTCTCGTATTCTGGCATCTAATGACTTCCGGAAAAATAGGCACTTTGGCTTTTGTCCCGTCCAATTCCGAGAATATTCATTTTCTGACTTTCCTGGAACCAAAAATAGCAGAAAACAGGCAGCTGGCACTGTGGCTCTTTATTAATAGGTTAGTCCGAGAAATCATATGAAAAGTACTCCAAAGTGTTGGCAAAACACAAGAAAGTGGATAAAACCAAGCATGGAACATCAAAAATTATAGATACATTTGCAATGTATGAACAAGCGTCAAAGCTTGGGGATTCCCAAGGCATCCCCTTCTTCATCAATAAAAAATCTCAGGTTTCTTCCAAACGCTTCATTTTTATAGTTTCATGTACAGTTGTGTTGTTCTTGGAGCGTCTTCTCTTTCGTTTTCATTTTGGTTTTTCGTTTGCTTTGTTTTTTTAGTTTGCTTGAATAAATTGGTTGGACCCCCTCTTACATACATTGCTTTTCAAATAGTTTGGTTTGGATTGGAAAAGAGTAGGAAAGTTCATGCTAAGTGGTAAAGAGAGCTTGTTTTTGACTGTGGCCTATGCTTTGTCATGCCATGCCTGAAATTGTTGTGGCTTTATGCTTAGTATTCTTTTCGGTAGCATGACTTGTTATAAACAATTGAGATTGCTTAATGTGCCTTGGAAGGATCATGCATTGTTTTAGCATATTAAAGCATAGTATTGTGGTATTCTACTTTGATGCTTTATTTGGGTTGACTTGGAGCATGCTCACACCATGTTATGACTATCCCAAGTCACCATAGCCTTTATGATCCTTTAGTTTTCAACTTGTAGTATCACTTTATGCTTTGATCAATGATGTTTTGTCGCCCTTCATGATTATGGCCATTATTGCTCTCTTAGTTTGTCACTCCCAGTCTTTTGCTAGCCTCCACAACCAAGTATGAGTTCCACTCATGCATCCAACTCCCTAAACCAAGTTATTCCAAAGAGTCCACCATACCTACCTATTAGCATATGCTATTCCAAGTATATTCATGCTTTTGTTTACCTTCCAAATTAAACTTGTTATGAGAAAACTAGTGATTAAAGCTCTCACGAACTTGATGGCACACTTTACTTTTTTGCATCTAATAAACTTGAACCATTGGGTCCTTCTTTGTTGCGTATATGCTTGCGCTTTATAAGTTGAAATTAGCAGAACCATGTATCATGGGGAACGCTTTCAACATTGCACTTGTACTTTATACCCCGTTGATATCATGTTCTTTTGCTTATGGATCCCGGCGGTGTGAAATAAAAGTGGAACTTGTAAGATCATGGAGTTTGTATGTGTGTTAGAGAAATGCCTGGGCCGCTAGCCTAAGCCATGCTTAATCATGGTGGAAACTTGCACCATCACCATAATGAGCACTCTATGAAGCATCCTCAATAAAAACCTATGCAAATAGCAAATAAAAAGATCGCTGAGATGCTCATTGTCCACTTGCATTGCCCTTTTGATTATGGGATAGCTCCCGTATCATGTGCAAGGGGTACCCCGTTGGCGGTTCTTTATGATACATATGTACTTACAATGACAAGAGCTTACGTGTGACTAAAGTTGAGTAGCATGAGGTTCGGTCTTCGTAAGTAAGGGGCATGAAATTTCGGTTTATAACTTGTCAAGCATATCCTCTTAGTTGTGTCACTTTAACCTTAATCACCTTCAAGATGCTTATGATAGGGGCAATGAGAGCTGAAAGCTAACAAGTACCATAATTTTTGGAAGCTCTTTATGAAACTTGAATCTCTACTTCCTTCTATGAAGGCCTTTCTTTTAATTTATGTTGAGTCTCCACCATCTATCTTCATGGACCTACTTTGAGAGCGTAGTGGCCATTCTTAGTTCTATGTGCATTGTCCCAAGACTTGTTGATTAATGCATAACTTTGATATTGCTTGTTTTAAACTATTTGTATCTAGTCACTCTTATGAACTTTGAAGGTGTCCTATGCATTTATGTTTGCTACTCTATGAGGGACAAGCTGAATACTATTATGCTATGTTTTCTTTATGTGAAACAAACATACGTCTTGCAAAGCATTGTTATTCATGAATCTTTTGTTTGTGCCTTTGATGACCCACAAGTATAGGGGGTGTATCGTAGTATTTTCGAGGGAAGTAAAACCCAATTTATTGATTCGACACAAGGGGAGCCAAAGAATATTTATAAGCCTTAAAAACTGAGTTGTCAATTCAGCTGCATCTAGAAACAATCTTGCTCACAGCAGTTTATCAGTAGCAACGATTTTGTAGTAGGAATAGCATAGTAGCAGCAGCAGTAAAGTAAAGATAGTAGTAACAATAGCAGTAAACAGTGGGATTCGAGTGCGGTAGGCATAGGGATGGATAGACGGGCGTTGCATGGACAGGACAATTCACATAGCAATCAGAACATAGGGCAATTGTAGATAAATAAGATAAAGCATCCAAGTACTAGATAATCCTAGGCATGTGTTCCATATATAGTCATACGTGCTCGCAATGAGAACTTGATGGCTCAATGCACGGCGCCCAGAAAAGTGCTGGTGTGTGGTTGATGAAGAGCTCGTTGGGAAACCCAAGAGGAAGGTATGATGAGCACAACAGTAAGTTTCCCTCAGTTATGAAACCAAGGTTTAATCGAACCAGTAGGAGCAAGGAAACACCCCAAAGGTGTTACTAGCTGAGCTTTGGCAGGGCACACTACTAGTGCTAGTAGCAACGTGGAGACCTGCACAACACAACCACAGAACTTTGTCCCCAACTTGCGATGAGGTTGTCAATCTCACCGTCTTTTGCGGAAAACAAAGGATTAAACGTATCAAATGGAAAAGAAGTAAAAGTTTGCAGAAAGTAAACACAAAGCAGTAAACAGTTTGTAGATTGTATGTAAAGAAAAGGACCGGGATCCATAGGTCACTAGAGGTGGCTCTCCTTAAGATAGATAACATGCTGGGTGAACAAATTACAGCTGGGCAATTGACAAACATCGAGAAAGCAATACATGCATATACTAATCATCTTGACTCCTTTGAGACTTGATTGGGCATTACAACTCCTTTGAGACTTGCTTTTGTCCCGTCCAATTCCGAGAATATTCATATTCTGGCTTCCTGCAACCAAAAACAGCAGAAAACAGGCAGCTGGCACTGTGGCTCTTGTTAATAGGTTAGTCCTAGAAATCATATGAAAAGTACTCCAAAGCGTGGACAAAACACAAGAAAGTAGATAAAACCAAGCATGGAACATCAAAAATTATGGATACGTTAGCATCGTATCAACATCCCCAAGCTTAACTCCTGCTCGTCCTCGGGTAGGTAAGTGATAAAAAGAAAGAATAATTTTTGAGGTGACATGCACCATCAAAGACTTGATCAAAGTATTTGCAAAACATTCAAAGCTGGGATCATAGTACTTCAATCATAACATGAAAGACAAAGTTCTAGCAATAAGCAAAGAAACTATGATGCAACATGAAAAGGCACAAACAGAAGATTCATGAATAACAATGCTTTGCAAGACGTTTGTTTGTTTCACATAAAGAAAACATAGCATAATAGTATTCACCTTGTCCCTCAATAGAGTAGCAAATATAAATGCATAGGACACCTTCAAAGTTCATAAGAGTGACTAGATACAATAGTTTACAACAAGCAATATCAAAGTATGCATCAATCAACTAGTCTTGGGACAATGCACATAGAACTAAGAATTGCCACTATGCTCTTAAAGAAGGTGCATAAAGTTAGAAGGTGGAGACACAATATAATGGTGGAAGAAAGGCCTTTGTAAAAGGAAGTAGGGATTCAAGTCTCATAAAGAGCTTCCAAAAATTATGGTACTTATAGCTTTCAGCTCTCATTGCCCCTATCATAAGCATCTTGAAGTGATTAAGGTTAAAGTGAACAAACTATGGTGTACATGCTTGGCGAAGTATAAGTCAGAAATCTCATGTCCCTTGTATACGAGGGCCGCTCCTCATGCTACTCAAGTTTAGTCACCGGTAAGTTCTTGCCATTGTAAGTATATGTGTATCATTGAGAACCACCAACGGGGTACCCCTTGCCCGATGATACGGAAGAATCCCCATATCAAAATGACAAGGCAAGCAGACAACGAGCATCTCAACATTCTTCTTATTTACCATGGGAATATGGTGCTTTTTTCTCTCTTTCCTCTTTTCATAGTATCTTTTTTTTTCTCTTTTTTTTCTCAATATAGGACTCTTTTTTTATAAGAAGAATGCTTCATAGACAGCTCATTATGGTTACGCTGCAGGTTTCCACCATGTCAGCATGGATTAGACCAGCAGCCCAGGCATTTCTCTAACACATATCCATAACTCCAATGGACTTACAAGCACCCCTTTCATTTCACAGCGACGACATCCATATACAAAAGAGCATGATATCAACTAGGTACAAGTACCAAGTGCAATGTTGAAAGCGTTCCCCATGAAAGCATGGTTCTGCTAATTCCCAACAAATAAGTGCAAGCATATACAACATAGAAGACACAATGGTTCAAGTTTATTAAGGGCAACAAAAGTAAAGTGTGCCATCAAGTTCGTGAGAGCTTTAATCACTAGTTTTCTCATAACAATTTTAATTTGGAAGGTAAACAAAAGCATGAATATACTTGGAATAACATAAGCTAGTAGGTAGGTATGGTGGACTCTTTGGAATAACTTGGTTTAGGGAGTTGGATGCATGAGTGGAACTCATACTTTGTTGTGGAGGCTAGCAAAAGACTGGGAGGGACAAACTAAGAGAGCAATAATGGCCATAATCATGCAGAGCGACAAAACATCATTAATCAAAGCATAAAGCGATACTACAAGTTGAAAACTAAAGGATCATAAAGGCTTAGTGACTTGGGATAGTCATAACATGGTGTGAGCATGCGCCAAGTCAACCCAAATAAAGCATCAAAGGAGAATACCACTATACTATGCTTTAATATGCTAAAACAACGCATGATTCATCCAAGGCACATTAAACAGTCTCAATTGCTTATAACAAGTCATTCTACATCAAAGAATACGAATCATAAAGCCAAAACAATATCAAGCATGGCATGACAAAGCATAGGCCACGGTCAAAAACAAGCTCTCTTTACCACTTAAGCATGAATTTTTCTACTCTTTTCCAAACCAAACTAAACTATTTGAAAACCAATTTATGAAAGAGGAGGTCCAACCAATTTATTCAGCAAACTAAGAATACAAAGCAAATGAAAAACCAAAACAAAAACAAAAAATAAGACGCTTCAAGAACAACACAATTGTGCATGAAACAATAAAAATGAAGTGTTTGGAAGAAACCTGGGATTTTTATTGATGAAGAAGGGGATGCCTTGGGCATCCCCAAGCTTTGACGCTTGTACTTCTTAGATATTTATTGGGGTGACACGCGTGGCATCCCCAAGCTTGAGCTTTAGTCCATCCTTCATCTCATTACTTATTCCTTCCATACACCTGAAATTTTTCCTT
This sequence comes from Avena eriantha, assembly GCA_910589775.1. Classification (NCBI taxonomy): domain Eukaryota; kingdom Viridiplantae; phylum Streptophyta; class Magnoliopsida; order Poales; family Poaceae; genus Avena; species Avena eriantha. Next base: position 38,823,749 of record OU342744.1, read on the forward strand.
CATACAAAACTTCACACAATCTTTATTAGCAACATTAGTGCACTCAAGATAATAGGTCTTTAGGTTCAGTTCTAACACAAATAAAACTTCCATTAAAACACAATCTACTGTAGAACTTCCCTCAAAAAGCTCAATTCCCCAAAAGAACTCAAAAAGGAACCAACAAGAAACAAATGCAGAAAATGGCAGAAATCTGTCAAAACAGACCAGGAGGTAAAGACAAATTTTTTCAAAGACCTTCTGTTGCTCAAATCAAAAAGTGTTTAACTAACGAAAGTTAGATAACAACCTTGGGCAGAATCACAAAAATTCACGCCTCAAAAGAACATACAGAGATGTTACACGAATTTTTACGATGAAGCATAGAAATCTGTTTAGGGACAACAACTTTCGCAATCATTACTTCTCTCTCATTAGAGGTTACTCTTGGCACAAAAAGCAAATAAAAAGGATAAGGAGCGGTTATTACAGAGGTAATAACTTCCAAGAGTCATATAAAACTTTTGGGTTATCTCCCAATAAGTACTTTTCTTTAACGCCTTTAAGTTAGGCATAAGAAGCAAGAAAAAGAATCAAGTATTCTCAAATGAAGAAGCATTAAGACCAAATTTTGTTTTCATGGGAGAAGCACAAGAAATGTTTTCTCTATTTTTGGGGAAGTGTTCTATACCTTTCTTGAGTGGGAGTTCATATTTAATGGTGCCTTCTTTCATATCAATGTTGGCACCAACAGTTCTAAGAAAAGGTCTTCCCAAAGTAATAGGACAATAAGCATTGTATTCAACATCCAAACCATCAAAATCAACGGGGACATAGGAATTGTTAACCATAATAAGAACATCATTAAGACTCCCCATAAGTTTCTTTTTAGCATTATCATCAAGTGGGACATGCAAATAACAATCTTCAAGTGGAGGCAAATCAAGCATATCATAAATCCTTCTAGGCATAATAGAAACACTACTATCAAGATCACATAAAGCTTTGAAATCAAAGTCATTCACTTTCATATTAATGATGGGTTCCCAACCATCTTCTTGTTTTATAGGAATAGAAGCTTTATGTTTCATCTTTTCTTCTTTAATCTTTATGAGAGCATCGGTAATGTGTTTTGTAAAAGCCATGTTCATAGCACTAGCATTAGGACTTTTAGCAAGCTTTTGTAGGAACTTAATAACTTCAGAGATATTGCAACCATCAAGATAAAAGTGAACTTTATCATCTAAAGTAGTATAACTATTACTAGCCTCAACACTAGTGGTGGTAATAGTAGAAACACTAATGTTCCTAGCAATTTCATCTTCTCTTTCCCATTTAGCATGTAATTAAGCTAATAGTCTAACATTTTCATCAATTCTTACTTGTATGGCATTAGTAGCTGCAAAGGGATTATCATTAGTTTCAAGTTTAGCAGCCATTTTATTCAAAAAAGATTGAGCTTCAGCCAAGATGCTATATTTGTTTCAGCATTAGAGAGTTTTTCCTCAATAGTTTTATTGAAAGCAGTTTGTTTACTAATAAACTCTTTAAGCATAACTTCAAGTTCAGAGGGAGCACTCTTATTATTGTTGTAAGAATTTCCATAAGCATCTTCCCGTGGATGAGCTAGCTGACTCACTACGAGAAAAAATCATGACTCTTTTTCATAGGCGGAGGTTGGTTGGGAAAATGCTTAGTCGAATTATACTACCTGCTATCATTCAACAAATAAATAATAGGACTAGAGAACTTGGTCATTTGGATGTCGAAAGATCAACCGGAGAAAGTTGTGAGGTCACGGACACCAACAAGAATAAACTTAGGCATCTTGTGAAGATAGGCAGCCGTGAGTGCACTTGCCTAGAATGGCAGCACACCGGGAAGCCTTGCGAGCATGCACTTGCATTCCTTATAGGGACCGCAAATATAAAATTCCATCCCTATGTGCACGAGTACTACTCCGTTAGTATGTTCCAGGTTGCATATGATGGAGAGATTGAACCCATCACGGACAAGTCTCAATGGCCTCAGGTAAATCTAGATTTTGAGATGGTGCCACCGATTTCAAAGAGACCCGTTGGGAGACAGAGGAAATTGAGAATCAAAGGCTGCCTTGAAGATGGTGGTGGTAGTAGCAGTAAAGGGAAGAAAAAGGTAGATGCTAAAGGAAAAGAGCAAGAATATGGAGACCAAGAGAAGGCACAAGAAGATGGTCTCAAAGGAAATGCAAAATAAAAGAAGAGATTTGGCACAAAAAATAGATGCAAACAATGTGGAGAGTTGGGGCATAGAAAAACAACTTGTCTAGAAAATGGACCTAGAGAAAGGTAACATTTGTATTGTTGTATTAGTATCACATCTATACTAGCCTTAGTTCTAATGTCTCTTTGTATTCAAACAGAAAGAAAAAGGTAAAAAAAACTCATAAAGGTGAGGATCAACTTGGGGAGGAGATTTCCCAAGAGGTATTTCTGGCTGCAGTTGGCAAACCGAGAAGAACTACAAGCACACTGCCTTCCAACCTTCATGATAGCCCTGCGCATATTACAATAAGGTAAACACTAGAGTCGTAGAGAAAAAAAGGCAACTTTCTAACCTTAATGTTTTAAGTTGTAGGAGGCTTGCTATGGCTGTAGCTGAAGATGCATCACAACCATCTGCGACAACTACTGCATCCCCATCGAGATTTACAATTGATGTGTCTTCAAGCTCTAAAGCGTGCAAGAAAAAATTGACCCCAAAGAGGAGGAAGCACTGATTTTTGTTTTCATTGAGATGTTATTTTAAATTACTCCCTCCGTCCGAAAATAAGTCACTTGGGTTTATCGAGACAATCCCATGTCTAGATACATTCGAATCTAGACAAACCCAAGCCACTTATTTTCGGACAGAGGAGGTATAAGTTAGATGGGTCGGCTTTTGTTATTTGTTGAATGATATGTACTCAGAGTTTTCTAGTGTCTCTTCTTATGGTGTACTCCTTCTATGCACAATTTTTATAGCTGTAAGTTTGTTTCTCTCGATGTGCTTTTCATCAGAGCTAATTTGGTCCAATTCATGTTAGCATAAAGAGTTGTAAATTGAAAAGCTCCATCTATTTGAGGTGAAAACAAGCAGCATAGAAATAAGTCAACAAAACAGTGCAAGCAATTTTACTCACCCTGTGATGTTACGTGATTCTGATCGAATAGTTTAATATCCCCTGGACATAGTATAAGCAAGCATTTAGCATATCGTTACAGCTGAAAATAAGTTGGGGGTGGACAGAATCTGCAGAGTATCTAGCGAGCAGCTCCCGAAGAGATGAGAATGTCTACGGAGTACATAGCTAGCTCACACCAAAATTCATATGGTCTTCCACAACAACGAAGACAAGCAGGGGAGAGAGGCAAATGTTATTAATAAAAATTATTCATAACAATATTACTGGGAGCTCATGAATGGGACATTTGAGCATTAGTGACTTCAATCTTCCCCATGCTTGGGCAATACTTTCTCCATCATGAGGATGAAAATTATAAATATAAATCCTATCTTTATGAATTTCATGGGGAGAATAAAATTTAGAGTAAAAGAGAGATTCAAGTTCCTTCCACTCTGAATGATGAGGATCGTTAAGTAGCTCATACCACTCCCTTGCTTTGCCCTTAAGTGATAAAGAGAATAGCTTTCTCTTAACTTGGTTCATTGAAATACGTGCACACTTGAACAACTTGCATAATTCATGTATAAAGAGTAAATGATCACCAGGATGGACAGTTCCATCTCCAAAATAACAGTTATTCATAACACGTTCAACAATTTCCATAGATATTTTGAAAGGGACGCTTTAAGTATGTGGATTTAAAATATCACAAGTATCATTAGAATTACCACATATGGGAGATAAAGTATCATCAGAGCAAATTTTCTCCTTTAAAGCCGGGGAACTAAAAAGATCATTTTCATAAAACGAACTTCCCAAGATTAGACATTTCCATAGTATTAGTAACAAAGGTGTTCAAAAAATTCATACTAATAACATTGCTATTAGCATGCAAAGAAAGTTCCATGGGTTTTTTAATTTTCTTTTCAGACCATTCATGTTCTACCTTAGGAAAAATACTAAAAAGCTCTATAATTTTGTTGTTGTTTTCCATTAAGCCTAACTAGTGAAAATAAAAACAAGAAACAAAAAGATATAATTGCAGAATCTAAGGAAATAACTTCGAGCACTCACACACCAGCAACAGTACTAGAAGATAGCTTAGTAGCCAGAGGATATGAATACCTTTTACCTTACCTTCCCAGCAACGGCGCCAGAAAATAGCTTGATATCTATGCACGCTTCTATTCTTGTAGACAGTGTTGGGCCTCCAAGTGTAGAGGTTTGTAGAATAGCAGCAAGTTTCCCTTAAGTGGATCACCCAAGGTTTATCGAACTCAGGGAGGAAGTGGTCAAAAGTATCCCTGATACGTCCATTTTGCATCACTATTCTATATCATAATTTACTGTTATTCATTGATATATTTGATATTAAGAGATGATACTTATGTTATTTCATCTATTTTTGCATGGTTGATGACTTTTGGAGCATGGACCGCTGCAGTCAGGATTCTGATGGAAAAGGTGCTATTTGGAGGCAAAATTGGCGAAGATCAGAAAATCCTGGAAAATACATGGAAAATCCTATTTTTCTAGAAGACGAAGAAAGCCAGAAGGGGAAGTGTAGATGGGCCACAGGGGGCCCACACCACCCCCTGGCGTGGTCCACCCCAGGCCGTGCCACCAGGTGGTGTGGCCGCCCTGGTCCACTCCAACCTCTCCCCTCTGGCGTATATTATCCTCCCGAAACTCTAAGTCTCAGGGGGCGACCACAGAAAGATTTAGCCGCCTCTACGGGGCAGAAAACACCGAGAGAGAAAGATCTCTCTGTTGACAGAATTGTGCCGGGGGAATTCCTTCCTAGAGAGGGGAGATCGTCGCCATCAACACCACCATCAAGCTGGACTTCATCGGGATCATCATCATCATCACCACCATCATCTCCACCAGCACCATCATCACCACTTCATACCGCTGTAACAATTGGGTTGAGTCTTGCATAGTTCTTAGGGGAAACTTTCTCGGTGTTGATTACTCCTTGTAGTTGATGCTATTGAGTGAACCATTGAATTATCGTTTATGTTCAGATTGTTAGTTATCATTATTTCATCTCTGATCATGATCGATATGATGTCTTGTGATTAGTTCGTTTTGTTCTTGAGGACATGGGAGAAGTCATGTTGTTAGTAGTGGAATTGTGTTGAGAAAGATTTAATAGTTTGATATTTAAGTTGTGGTGTACTTCTTCTAGTGGTGTCATGTGAACTTCGACTACATGACGCTTCACCTTTATGGCCCTAGGGGAATGCATTGTGTATTTGGCTACTAATCGTAGGGGTTGCCAGAGTGACAGAAACCTGAACCCCCGTTAGGAAACCTTTGCACAAAGGATGTTAGGGTCTTAGAGTTTAAAGCTGTGGTTAGGTTTCTACCTTAATTAGTTTCTTGTACTTGCGGATGCTTGCAAGGGGTATAATCACAAGTATGTATTAGTCCTAGGAAGGTCGGTACATTAACACATGTTCACCCACACAACACTTAGCAAACTAAAGAAGATTAATCAACTATATGAAGCGAAAGCACTTGATGATATTCCCATGTGTCCTCGAGAACGTTTGATCATCTTAAGTAATACAACCAGCTTGTCCTTTGCTAGAAAGGATTGGGCCACTTGCTGCATTTATTTTTATTGTCTTTTATTTACTCGTACTTTATTTACCAGCATTATCAAAAAAACCTAAAAATCCGTTTGTGAAGTATTTACAGAAAATTCCTGCTACAAGCCACTCGTCAACACCTTCTGCTCCTTGATACATTGCAAATGTATCTATAATTTTTGATGTTCCATGTTTGGTTTTATCTACTTTCTTATGTTTTGTCCACACTTTGGAGTACTTTTCATATGATTTCTTGGACTAACCTATTAATAAGAGCCACAGTGCCAGCTGCCTATTTTCTGCTATTTTTGGTTCCAGGAGAGTCAGAAAATGAATATTCTCGGAATTGGACGGGACAAAATCCAAAGTCAGTTTTTCACCGAGGGACACCTGGAGCCAGAATACGAGACGGAGAGGGGCTGGGGCCTGGCCACACCACCTGGTCGCGCGGTCAGGCCTGGCCCGCACCAGGGGGTGGTCTGGCCGCCCCAGGCACCCCCTCGGCCTCTCCTTCCGCCTATGTATTGCCTCTGATACAGAAACCCTAAGGACCCGATCAAATCCACGAAAGAGTCTATAGCCACCGTCATCTCCATCCCTCGATCAGGAGGGATCTGAAGCACTTCCCGGCACCCTGCCAGAGAGGGGAATTCACCCTGGAGGCCTTCTTCATCATCATGCAAGCCTCCGGTGTGATGCGTGAGTAGTTCATCTCTGGACTACGGGTCCATGTAGTAGCTAGATGGATGGTTCTCCTCCTTTGTGCTATCATGTTTAGATCTTGTGAGCTCCGTTCATGATCAAGATCATCTATTTGTAATTCTGCATGTTGTGTTTGCGGGGATCCAATGGATATTGAGATGCTATTTCAGATTGATTATTGATTCTATCATGTCTTTGTTATTTGTGATCTTGCATGTTTTCCGTTGTTAGTAGCTATCTTGGCCAAGTAGATGCTAGCAACTCCAAGAGTGAGTATTTATGCTCGATAGTGGGTTCATGCCTCTAGTAATCTGGGGAAGTGACAAAAATCTCTAAGGTACTAGATGTGCTATTGCTACTAGGGAGAAAACAACAACCTTTTGTTCATAGAACTATCGTATTGTTTACTTTACACGCAATTCGTATCCGTTGCTTGCAACTTAATACTGGAGGGGGTTCGGATGATAACCTAAAGGTGGATTATTAGTCATAGATGCAGTTGGGTGGCGGTCTATGTATAATGTTATAATGCCCAAACGAATCTCAAAGGAGTCAAGATGAGTAGTATATGCTTGTATGCTTTCTCGATGTTTGTCAATTGTCCCGCTGTAATTTGTTCACCCAACGTGTTATCTATCTTAAGGAGAGCCATCTCTAGTGAACTATGGACCCCGGTCCTTTCTTTTACTTTCAATCTACAATCAACTGTTTACTGCTTTGTGTTTACTTTCTGCAAACTATTACTTTCTTCCACTCGATACGTTTAATCCTTTGTTTTTAGCAAAACCGGTGAGATTGACAACCTCATCGCAAGTTGGGGACAGAGTTCTGTGGTTGTGTTGTGCAGGTCTCCACGTTGCTACTGGCACCGGTAGTGCGCCCTGCCAAGGTTCAGCTAGCTACACCTTTGAGGTGTTTCCTTGCTCCTACTGGATTGATAACCTTGGTTTTATACTGAGGGAAAACTTACTGCTGTGCTCATCATACCTTCCTCGTGGGGTTCCCCAACGAGCTTGTTAATACACGAGTCAACACTCCTCGTTGGGTTCGACACTCTTACTTATCGAAAATACTACGATACACCCCCTATACTTGTGGGTCATCAATCCCTCTCAAGCAACCCTGCAATCAAGATACAAGAAGTCTCTTGTGTCCCCAACACACCCAATACACCTATTAGGTGTATAGGTGCACTAGTTCGGTGAAGAGATAGTGAAATACAAGTAATATGGATGATTATAAGTGGTAATTGCAATCTGAAATAAGAGTGGCAACAAGCAAACATGTAACAAGACTAATTGTAAACGGTGTTTCAATGCTTAGAAACAAGGCCTAGGGATCATACTTTCACTAGTGGACACTCTCATATAAATATCTTCTCTTAATGGTTCTACCCTGAACTACTCTCCAGTTGGACGATGTAGGGCTATAATAGCACACCTTAAAGTTCGCATTCCCCATCTAGATAACCCCTCACTATCACCTTGAGCGCTAGATGGTTCCAACAAACACCACAATCTCATAGAGACATCCAACTCAAAGTATACTCATGATAAGTATTTGTGTAACCTTAGCCAAAGTGCCACACGGTGTGCACACTGTCAACTTCACACACATGGGGATAAGCAGAGATTAATTAAAGCACTTGAGTAGCAGAATAGATCCTAGATTACAAAGCTCATGATCTCAATAAGATCACACATAGAGAGAGATATATTGACACATAGCTACTTGTAGAGCCCTTAGCCTCGAGAGAGAACTACTCCCTCCTCATCATGGGAGTCAGCAACGATGATGGAGATGGCTCCGGGGGCACTTCCCCGTCCCGACAGGGTGCCGGAACAGAGACTTCTGTCCCCCGAATCTCCTCTTCGGTGGCGGCGGTGTTGTGGAACTTTTCATGGAAATATGATCTGGTATCTAGGGTTTTCGTCTCGGGGGACTTTTATAGGCAAAGGGGCAAGGTCAATGGAGCTCTAGGGGGCCCACACCCCCTGGTGGCACGCTCCCTGGCCACGCGGCCACCAGGTGTGGCCACCCTGGTGCGCCACTTTGTCTCCCCTTCGGTCTCCGTGTTGCTTAGGGTAAAATATTGACTTTGGCTTTTGTTCTGTCCAATTCCGAGAATACTTCTTTACTAGCTTTTCTAAAACCAAAAACAGCAGAAAACAGGCAATTGGCACTGTGGCATCTTGTTAATAGGTTAGTTCCAGAAAATGTATAAAAATACCTCAAAGTGTGAACAAAACATAAGAAAGTCGATATAAAACAAGCATGGAGCATCAACAATTATAGATACGTTTATGACGTATCAGCGTCTTCAAGGGAAGATGTCCTCGTAGCGGTGTTGGGCCCAGAGAACCATGGTCGCACCAGGGGGTAAGTTCCATTGCCCCGTGGAAAAAAGGATGCGATTGGAAGTTGGAGGACAAGCGTGTTTGCAAAAAAGCTAAGAAGGATCTTTATGAAAAAGAGATGCGAGAAACAATGAAAATTGAAATACTTGTAGAGGTAAGAATGGAATTGGAGCTGACGGTCATCTTGGTCCACCGTCGCTTGTCCCTCAGCATCCTCCAGTTCCGAGCAATTGTGCTTCTTCCCAACTCGTCATCGGTTCTGGTACGGACGCTAGTACGGACACTGACATGATCAATTATCCTTGTGTTCACATAGATGTAACTAAACCTATTGATAATGCAAAGCATGTATTACATCAAATGAATTATGCATTGTCATATGGCATGCTACTTGACCTAATCCTTTTTATAGGTAGCCACCGTCTGCCACCTACTTAGCAAGGAAAGTCGGCTCGGATCGACCCGAGCCAGCTGCCTGGGCGCTAGTCCATCCACCAACCAAAGGGCAGATGGTACACAAATGTGCTCTTCACGATAGTTTTGCTAGGGTCAACATTGATGATGTCTAACAGGGGTGTAATGAGATCGCTTTGCCGGTCCCTCCCAATGAAGAAATCATGACTCTGATTGAGGCTAAGGGCACCTTCATCCAGTGGCCAAAGAAAGATATCCTTCTTGAAAAGCCAGCTATCCTGGCCTCGACACACCTCTCATCGACAACACTGATGATGGCCCAAAATATATCGAGCTCGTTGGGGAACCCCAAGAGGAAGGTATGATGAGCACAATAGCAAGTTTTCCCTAAGTATAAAACAAAGGTTATCAATCTAGTAGGAGCAAGGAAACAACCCAAAGGTGTTGCTAGCTGAGCCTTGGCAGGGCGCACCACCGGTGCCAGCAGCAACTTGGAGACCTGCACAACACAACCACAGACTTTGTCCCCAACTTGCGATGAGGTTGTCAATCTCACCGATTTTGCTGAAAACAAAGGATTAAATGTATTGAATGGAAGAAAGTAATAGTTTGCAGAAAGTAAACACAAAGAAGTAAACAGTTTGATTGTAGATTGAATGTAAAAGAAAGGACCAGGGTCCATAGTTCACTAGAGGTGGCTCTCCTTAAGATAGATAACATGCTGGGTGAAAAAATTACAGCGGGGCAATTGACAAACATCGAGAAAGCATACAAGCATATACTAATCATCTTGACTCCTTTGAGACTTGATTGGGCATTACAACATTATACATAGACCGCCATCCAACTGCATCTATGACTAATATTCCACCTTCAGGTTATCATCCGAACCCCCTCTAGTATTAAGTTGCAAGCAACGGATAATTGCATTACGAATTGTGTGTAATGTAAACAATATGATTGTTCTATGAACAAAGGATTGTTGTTTTCTCCCTAGTAGCAACATCACATCTAGTACCTTAGAGATTTCTGTCACTTTCCCAGATTACCAGAGGCATGAACCCACTATCGAGCATACATACTAACTCTTGGAGTTGCTAGCATCTACTTGGCCAAGATAGCTACTAACAACAGAAAGCATGCAAGATCTCAAATAACAAAGACATGATAGAATCAATAATCAATCTGAAATAGCATCTCAATATCCATCGGATCCCCACAAACACAACATATAGAATTACAAATAGATGATCTTGATCATGAACGGAGCCCACAAGATCTAAACATGAAAGCACAAAGGAGGAGAACCAGCCATCTAGCTACTACATGGATCCGTGGTCCAAGGATGAACTACTCACGCATCACACCGGAGGCTTGCATGGTGATGAAGAAGGCCTCCAGGGTGAATTCCCCTCTCCGGCAGGGTGCCGGGAAGAGCTTCAGATCCCTCCTGATCTAGGGATGGAGATGACGGCGGCTACAGACTCTTTCGTGGATTTTTGATCGGGTACTTAGGGTTTACGTCCCGAGGGCATCTTATAGTCGGAAGGGGAGGCCGAGGGGGTGCCTGGGCTGGCCACACCATGCCTTGGCGTGGGCTAGGTAGTCTGGCCGCCCTCTGGCCCGTCTCCGTCTCGTATTCTGGCACTTGATGACATCCGGAAAAATAGGCACTTTGGCTTTTGTCCCGTCCAATTCCGAGAATATTCATTTTCTGGCTTTCCTGGAACCAAAAAACAGCAGAAAACAGGCAGCTGGCACTGTGGCTCTTGTTAATAGGTTAGTCCAAGAAATCATATGAAAATTACTCCAAAGTTGGAACAAAACACAAGAGAGTGGATAAAACTGAGCATGGAACATCAAAAATTATAGATACATTTGCAATGTATCAGAACTTGCACAACATCTTTTGTCCTGCCAGCCCGTTTGCAGTGGGGCCTCGAGGGAACTACTGGAAATTAAGGTGCTCCTTTTAATAGAGCACCAGAGCAAAGAATTAACACCCCGTGAACACATGTGATCCTCACATCAAAGCCATTCCCTCCGGTTATCCCGATTTCTGTCACTTCGAGGCCATTGGTTCCGGACAACATGTATACAACTTGCAGATAAGACCATAAACAATACTATCATAATGAATCAATAACATGTTTAGATCTGAAATCATGGCACTCGGGCCCTAGTGACAAGAATTAAGCATAACAAGTCGCAACAAAGTCATAAAGCACTAATAAAAGATACTAGGCACCATGCCCTAACAATCTGATGCCATTACATGAACGATCTCATCCAATCCCTACCATCCCCATAGCCTACAGCGGGGGATTACTCACTCATAGATGGGGGAAACATGGATGGTCAATGGAGAAGCGATGGTGATGATGATGGCGATGATCTCCTCCAATTCCCCGTCCCGGCAAGGTGCCAGAATGGAGTTTCTAGTGCTATTTCGTGGAATCTGGTGGTGGCGGCGGAGCGGAACTCCTTCTGGAAAAACGTCGAACCCCCCCTGAGTTTTTAGGTCAAAAGGCATCTTATAGGCGAAGAGGGAGACCGAGGGGGTGTCTGGGGCGGCCAGACCACCCCCTGGCGTGGCCAGGCCCAGCCCGCGCAGCCAGGTGGTGTGGCTGGGCCCCAGCCCCACTTCGTCTCACATTCTGGATCCGGGAGTCTTCTGGTGAAATAGGATTTTTGGCTTTTATCCCGTCCAATTCCGAGAATATTTATTTTCTGACTTTCCTGGAACCAAAAACAGTAGAAAATGGGCAGCTAACACTGTGGCTCTTGTTAATAGGTTAGTCCAAGAAATCATACGAAAAGTATTGCAAAGTGTGGACAAAACACAAGAAAGTGGATAAAACCAAGCATGGAACATCAAAAATTATAGATACATTTGCAATGTATCAGCCTTTCCATGTTGCAACATAGCTGCTTTGTCTTATTGCTATAACTTTGTCTTTCATGTTATGATTGAAGTACTATGATCCCAGCTTTGAATGTTTTGCAAATACTTTGATCAAGTTTATGATGGTGCATGTCACCTCAAAAATTATTCTTTCTTTTTATCACTTACCTACTCGAGGACGAGCAGGAGTTAAGCTTGGGGATGTTGATACGATGCTAACGTATCCATAATTTTTGATGTTCCATGCTTGGTTTTATCTACTTTCTTGTGTTTTGTCCACGCTTTGGAGTACTTTTCATATGATTTCTTGGACTAACCTATTAACAAGAGCCACAGTGCCAGCTGCCTGTTTTCTGCTGTTTTTGGTTGCAGGAAGCCAGAATATGAATATTCTCGGAATTGGACGGGACAAAAGCAAAAGTTATTATTTTATAGGGGGACACTTGGAGCCAGAATATTAGACGGAGAAGGGCTAGAGGGTGGCCACACCACCTGGTGGCGCGGGTCAGGCTAGGCCGCGCTAGGGGGTGGTGTGGGTCCCTCCGGCACCCCCTCGGTCTCCCCTCTCACCTATAAGAGCCTCCTGATGCATAAACCCTAAATAATCAAGCCTCTAGCCACGAAAAGTTCCACAACGCCGCCGCCACCGAAGGGGAGATTCGGGGGACAAAAAGTCTCTATTTCGGCACCCTGTCAGGACGGGGAAGTGCCCCCGGAGCCATCTCCATCGATCTCCACCACCATCTCCATCACCGTTGCTGATTCCCATGATGAGGAGGGAGTGGTTCTCTCTCGAGGCTAAGGGTTCTACCGGTAGCTATGTGTTCATCTCTGTCTATGCATGATCTTATTAAGATCATGAGCTTGTAATCTATAGATCTACCTTCCTACTCAAGTGCTTTAATAGATCTCTGCTCTCCCCATGTGTGTGAAGTTGACAGTGTGCACACCATGGTGGCACTTAGGCTAGAGATTACAAATACTTTTTATGAGTTATATTTGGAGTTGGATGTTTCTATGAAATTGTGGTGTTTGTTGGAACCATCTAGTACTCAAGGTGACAGTGTGGGGTTATCTAGATGGGAAAGATGAACTTTGAGGTGTGATGTTATAGCCGTACCATGGATTAGAGTGTCCAACCGGAGAGTAGTTAAGAGTAATATCATAAAGAGAAGATATTTATATGAGAGTGTTCACTAGTGAAAGTATGATCCCTAGGCCTTGTTTCTAAGCATTGAAACACCGTTTGCAATTAGATCTATTGCATGTTTGCTTGCTTCTATCTTTATTTCAGTTTTACTTTAGTCTTTTCCCACATCAACCACACGCCATCAAGCTATTTTCTATCATCGTTACCACTTATAATTATCCATACCACTTGTATTTCACTATATCTTCGCCGAACTAGTGCACCTATACACCTGACAAGTGTATTAGGTGTGTTGGGGACACAAGAGACTTCTTGTATCTTGATTGCAGGGTTGCTTGAGAGGGGATACCTTTGACCACTTCCTCCCTGAGTTCGATAAACCTTGGGTGATCCACTTAAGGGAAAACTTGCTGCTGTACTACAAACCTCTGCGCTTGGAGGCCCAACAACTATCTACAAGAATAGAAGTGCATAGACATCACATACCAGGTTTTCCATGGGTGTACATATTGTGAGTATTCTCGGCAAGGGGAGGGCCAACCGGAGCCAGGACCACGGGAGGAGGGGGAGGTGGGGGTCGATTAGGTGGAGGCGTGGGTGGCTAGGGGTTAGGCTGAGGCATGGGTGGATGTCGTGGCGGGCTTGGGAGGATGGGTGGTGGCTCATCAAGGAAGGATAAATCAATGGGAGTAGGTGGTGTGGATATTTTGGAGAAAGGAAATGCATTTTCATCAAAGACAACATGATGGGAGATCATATGTTTGTGTGTGGAGAGGTCGAGGTAGCGGTAGCCGTGGTGAGAAGAGGATTATCCGAGGAAGACACGTGCAGTTGTGCGAGGAGCGAGTTTGTGAGCTATGGTAGTAGAGAGGTTAGGGTAACAAAGACAGCCGAACACCTGGAGTTGGTCGAGAGGAAGAGGGAGGCCATAGAGAACCTCGTGTGGGGTGCGGTGCTGAAGGTCTTTAGTGGGGTGAAGGTTGAACAACAAGGTGGCGGTTTTAAGAGCTTCAACCCAATATATTGGAGGCATACATGCTTGGAAAAGAACTGATCGAACCATGTTGTTTGTAGAGCAAATGAGGCGCTCGGCTTTACTATTTTGGGGGGATGTGTATGGGCAAGACATGCGTACAGTGGCACCAAGGGACATGCAAAAATTGCGGGCAGCGGTATTGTCAAATTCACGACCATTGTCACACAGTAGGGATTGAATTGTTGTATGAAACTAAGTGGATACATAGGCGAATAAGTTTTTGAGTGTTGGGAAAGTTTCAAATTTTATGCGTAAGGGAAAAGTCCAAAGGTAATGAGTAAAATCATCTAACACAACTAGGTAGTATTTGTAACCGGACACACTAGGAAGAGGGGAAGTACACAAATCACAATGGATTAGTTGAAAAGGCCGAGTAGTGTGAGTAGATGATGAATCAAAATGTAGACGCACATGTTTCCCTAATTGACAAGCATGACATGACTGATTATCGGTAGCATTTTTATTACAAGGAAAGGAGAAAGCACTAGCTAGGTGCCACAAAGCATGACTACTAAGATGTCCTAGACAACGATGCCACAAGGTTGCTGATGATGTGGTGCTGGAGAGTGCGTGCGCAGTGGAGGCCAGTGATGTCTACGCACTTCTATTCTTGTAGACAGTTGTTGGGCCTCCAAGTGCAGAGGTTTGTAGAACAGCAGCAAGTTTTCCCTTAAGTGGATCACCCAAGGTTTATCGAACTCACGGAGGAAGTGGTCAAAGGTATCCCTCTCAAGCAACCCTGCAATCAAGATACAAGAAGTCTCTTGTGTCCCCAACACACTCAATACACTTGTCAGGTGTATAGGTGCACTAGTTCGGCGAAGAGATAGTGAAATATAAGTGGTATGGATAATTATAAGTGGCAACGGTGATAGAAGATAACTTGATGGCATGGAAAAGACTAAAGGCAAACTGAAATAAAGATGGAAACAAGCAAACATGCAACAGATCTAGTAGCAAACGAAGTATCAATGCTTAGAAACAAGGCCTAGGGATCATACTTTCACTAGTGAACACTCTCATATAAATATATTATCTTCATGATACTACTCTGAACTACTCTCCGGTTGGACATTCTAATCGATGGTAGGGCTATAACAGCACACACCTCAAAGTAAGCCTTTCCCATCTAGAAAACCACACACTGTCACCTTGAGCACTAGATGGTTCCAATAAACACCACAATTTCATAGAGAAATCCAAATCCAAATATAACGCATAACAAGTATTTGCAATCTCTAGCCTAAGTGCCACCATGGTGAGCACGTTGTCACTTTCACACACATGGAGAGAGCAGAGATCTAATAAAGCACTTGAGTAGCAAGGTCGATCTATAGATTACAAGCTCATGATCACAATATGATCATGCATAGAGAGAGATGAACACATAGCTACCGGTAGAACCCTTAGCCTCGAGAGAGAACTACTCCCTCCTCATCATGGGAATCAGCAATGGTGATGGAGATGGTGGTGGAGATCGATGGAGATGGCTTTGGGGGCACTTCCCCGTCCCGGCAGGGTGCCGGAACAGAGACTTTTTGTCCCCCGAATCTCCCCTTCGGTGGCGGCGGCGCTATGGAACTTTTCGTGGATCTCTGATTGACGATTTAGGGTTTTCGCATCAGGAGGCTTCTTATAGGCGAAGAGGCAAGGTTGGTGGGCATCCAGGGGGGCCACACCACCTGGTGGCGCGACCAGGGTTAGCCCGCGCAACCACATGGTGTGGCCGCCCTGTGGCCCCGCTCTGTCTCGTCTTCTGGCTCCGTGAGTCTTCCGGTAAAATATCAACTTTGGCTTTTGTCCCGTCCAATTCCGAGAATATTCATTTTTTGACTTTCTGGAACCAAAAACAGCAGAAAACAGGCAAGTAGCACTGTGGCTCTTGTTAATAGGTTAGTCCAAGAAATCATATGAAAAGTACTCCAAAGTGTGGACAAAACACAAGAAAGTGGATAAAACTAAGCATGGAACATCAAAAATTACAGATACATTTGCAATGTATCAGCCAGCAACTAGAGGGGGTAGAGGTCACTGGAACTATTGCATCTGACAATCTCGTTCTTGGTGCAGAGGTCCTTCACAAAGAGACCAAATGGATCAAACTGAAGAGATAGAAGATTATCTGTGGTGAATTTATGAACAGAAATAAGGTTTTTAATTAGGTCAGGTGTAACTAAGACATTGTTAAGAGAGAACGAATGGGTAGGAGATGAAATAGTGGTATGACCGATGTGGATTGTGGCAATAGTTTGGCCATTTCCGACGATGACATGTGGGTAAGGAGAGTGAGAGGTGAGGATGTGAGAGAGGTTACCCTGACTGCCGGTCATGTGAGCTGAGGCACCTGAGTCCATGAACCACTCATTCGAGTACGGTGGTGTCAGGGACATGGTGTTGAAAGCATGCATGAGTTGGGCTTGGTCAAAGGATGGCGGTGGTGCGGTCGATGCGGGCGGCGGGGCGGACGGTGTCGCTCCTGGCGTCCATGGCTGCTCCCGGTGGCCATGGCATAGGTGATGTAGAGCCATAGGGCCATGGAGGCGACAGAGATAACATGGCATGATGATCCTGTTGGGTCCGCAACATAGAAAAAAAATTCCTACGATGATAACTACACGCCAAGATCTATCTACTAGGTACAAAGCAACGGGTGGACATACATCCAACGAGAACTTACCCTCCAAGACAACGAGTTTTGTTAACGAGTCGGAACTCACGGTTGATGTAGTCGTACACTTGATGATCTCAAGATCGTGAGGAAGTCCGAGCGCCGCAACTCAGCAGCGCATCCGTACTCGCACACACGTTCAAGCCACTGGACAACCTCCACCTCCTCGCTCCAGCGATCCAGCGGAAGCAGCAACTCCTTCCAGACGAAATGCCACCGGGAACATGCATCTCGCTAATCCGAGACCATGGGGGAATAATTCTAGAGGGGGCTCCTTCCATACGAAATGCCACCGGGAACATGTATCTCGCTAATCCGAGACCATGGGGGAATAATTCTAGAGGGGGAGAGCGATCCTTCACAAGGAGGTGTGAGGAAGAAGGAGGGAGAGGGTGGCCTTTTATAGGAGGAGGGGGTGCCCCTCCTCTCCATGGCCGGTGCATGGGGGTGACCCCTAACCTCCCCCATTCATGTGGTGGTAACCCCTCCACATTAAAATGCCTCTTCACATTCCCTTTTAAAGTCCCCACTTTAAATGCATTAAAATTCTCCAAGTTTAATGCTCTCTCATTTAATAAAACTCTTTTATTAAATTTATTAAGATTTTTTGTTAATTACTTTAATTAACAAACATTCACATATAACCCCTTTCAATATTTCAATATCACATGGAGAACCACTTTCTGCAATTTCACCCGAAACAATTTCCGATTTCTATCGAAACAATTCCTGCGCTTTGCAGTTCTTTCGTCTGAAACATATGTGCTCCAAAATGGTGTCCGGTAACTCTTAAGTGTGTCACCCTATGGTTCGCGAATAATGCAGACATGATTGAGACTCCTCTCAGATCAATAGTCAGAAGCAGGACCTGGAGATCCATACTGACTCCTGCATATTCAACGATGACTTCTGTGATCGTGAGAACCTTTAACGCTTGTAATTTAATCCCTTTGTCTCATGATATAATACATGTCCGAGATTCGATCATCGATATCCAAATACCTAGTTTGATCTCGTTACCGACATGCACTCTTTTCTCGTTCCCGTGATATAACATGCTAGTGATCACATCACTTGCTTGCAAGCTATCTCAATGTGATATCACCGAGAGGGCCCAGAGTATATCTATCCATCATCGGGATTGACAAATTCCACTCTTGATCCATGAGCCTCAACATAACACCTTCGTAGCACTGAACCCATATTTATAGTCACCCTGTTACGGTGTGACGTTTGATGTTATCAAGATACTCTTCCGGTGTTAGCAATTAACATGATCTCATGGTCTAAGGATAAAGATTACTTCGTATGATGTTATAGCAATGTATGACTTGATCGTAATGCTATACTTCTGATGAATGTTCATCACATCATTTCACAAATGATGTGACCTTGTTATTAACAACATCCAATGTCCATGATCAGGAAACCTTGATCATCTTGTTAATCAACAAGCTAGTCTATAAGAGAGGCATAACTAGGAACCCTTTTTGTTTATTAAACACACATGTATTGATGTTTCCGATCAATACAATTCTAGCATGCAAAATAAACATCTATCATATATAAGGAATACATAATAACAACTTTATTATTGCCTCTCAGGGCATATTTCCTTCAGATCCTGAGGTGGGCCTTGAGGAGGTGGCCGTGGCGGTGGTCCTGGCCACATCTAGATTGACCCTGCCCAGAGTTCTGCATCGATGGCCAGGGAGCCTGTGGTTGCTTTCCGGATGTGTTGGGGGCACCGCCGTGTTGGTGGGGAGATGCAGAGTCGACGTAGCAGCACCGTGTGCCAAAACGACATTTTCCAAAGTGCTGGAAGTGGCGGCAGACTTCCGGGCGCTGCGGAGGTCCCGTATTCTTGGCAGGGCCACGCGGTGGTGGAGGCGTAGGGGATCCGCGCACGACAAAGGCAGACGGAGTCGAGGATGACTCGGACTGCTACTACAACGTGAGCTCCTAAAGCAGTAGAGATGAGCGGATGTCGAGGAACATCGAAAGGGGATGCTGTTTCAGGAGCAATGTTCGCATGTACGCAAGCTGAGTTTCGAGACTGTGAAGCGTGTTCTAGACTAGGTGTTTGTCGGTGATGGTCGTGCCTAGCGCATTAAGCTCATCGGCCAGAAGCTTCTACCTGCAGCAGTAATCAGCCACGGTTAGGGAGCCCTGTTGAACACCATGGAACTCTTGCTCGAGGTAGGAGGAGCGGGTATCCGTGTTGTCATGGTAGATATTGGAGAGACGCGTCCACAAGGCGTGTGCAAGCAGCGGCGTCGTGGTGTCGACGATCATGGCGTGAAGCTCGGGCGTGACGGTGCTATTCAACCATAATTGGACGATGGCGTCATTGCAGACCCACTATGGCGGGGGATTCGTGGGGTAGGCGTCCACGAGGAGATGATCCTCGAGGGTGTTCTTCTCAACGGCGTTGAAGAACATGCCGCGCCATTGGAGCTAGTTGGAGGTTGACAGCTCGAGGGTGACCAGCACGACGGCATGGATGCTGGGGAGTGCGGCCACGAGCACCCAGAGAGCAGCCTTTGTGGTGTCCTCGATGGTGGCCGCCGCGAGATCAGCGGCAGAGGGCTCTAGCGGCACCATAGTAGAGGATCAAAAAATCCTAAGATGATACCATGAAGGCAAATATAATTGTTGCTCTTAGATTGATTTGATTCCACGCTGGGATTATATAGTACAAGGAGGCTTAGCTGCTAAGGTAAATACATTACAAATAAGGTAGGACTCTTTGAGTCAGTTTGCTCTAGATGTGTCCTAGATGTACACATCTAACAGTCGCGCCCATCCATCGTCCCTATATGGCGTGCATTGCCACGCCTGTCATGCGTGCACGATGATGTAGGCTCGAGCAGCCTGCTGACGCCGGTCGACCGGGGTCAGTGGCGCCTCCTGTGTTAGGACTTAGCGATAATGGAGATATGGGGAATTTGGGGAGAGGAGTAGGAAGCACGGAGTTATAAGGGGTAGGGCCTTCAGTCCCGGTTGATGCCACGAACCGGGACTAAAGACCCTTCAGTCCCGGTCGGTTGCATCAACCGGGACTAAAGGTCACACCTTTAGTCCCGGTTGATGCCAGCAACTCGGACTGAAGGATTTTGGTAGTAGTCTAGAGGGCGTGCCAACCGTCCACCTTTAGTCCCGGTTGGTGGCATCAATCGGGTCTAAAGGCCCTTTCAAAAATGCTTTTTGAACTTTGTAGTATAAATTATGGTTCCCGGCTTATTGCGTATTAAAATGTTAATAAAATAAATAAATAATATCTATCTAATAAAAATATATATAGTATATCAAAATGTTCATAATTTAAATATCTATCTAATAAAAATATAATTTATTTGTTATGAGAATTCAATTATTTAATATTTCTACTATTCTAAATTCTATAAAAGGCTTTTCAAATGGTAAATCATTTTTGAATAAAGAATAATAATGTCAAGCCTCCAAGATATTGATTGCCATGTTGAGATACACACGTGTGCCAAAAATTGGATCATTTTGATTTAGGGAACAAACTTTGTTCAAAAAAAAGTCTACCGAATTGGTAGAAAGTGGGTCCGGTTTGAACTATAGGTACATCATCTAATGCTCATGATTAAAAAAACATTTTTAGACTCACAATATGACGTTTCTTCATACATCCAACGCTAATTTAGCGAGGCTTATCCCCTAGGTAAGAATCTTCATGCCCACCGTTTTGACCATTGTTTGAAATGGGCATAAGAAATTCAAAAACGGCCCGAACAATGTAAAACCTTCGCATGGTGTCACATTATGTGACATAGTAGCAAGGAAAAATACCAAACTTGGAATATTGATTGCATCTAAAAAATTCCTTCTCAAAATGAACTATCATGTTCGAGGTTTCATGGCTTTCGGGCCAAATGACCAATGTTATGGCCAGAACCGCGACATAATTTGTGATAGTGTGCCCATATTGTGCATGCATGTGCGTCTTGGGATGGCGAACAATGTTGCAGAAGGAAGTTTTCCTTTTTCGTCACACGGAAAAGCCATTTTCCATTTTACGAACGGGGCATTTTGTGAAGCAAGCACCAAAGGCATAATTCAAAATGCTACCACCCCATTTCTCAAAAATATTAGACCACCTTACATGGACAATGTCCCAACCGGGGTATCTCAAACCTTTCCATCCACCCCTAGTGAAAAAGACAAATGTTTGCCGAATCGGTAGGAAGTGGGTCTGGTTTGAACTATAGGTATATGATCTCTCATGATTTAAAAAAATCATTTTTAGACTCACAATATGATGTTTCTTCATACATCCAATGCTAGTTTAGCGAGGCTCATCCCCTCGATAAGAATCTTCATGCCAGCCGTTTTGACCATAGTTTGAAACGGGCATAAGAAAATCAAAAACGGCTCAAATAATATAAAACCTTCGTATGGTGTCAAATTATGTGACATAGTTGCAAGGAAAAATACCAAACTTCCTATATTGTTTGCATCTAAAAAAATTCCTTCTCAAATTGAGCTATCACGTTCGAGGTTTCATGCATAGTTTTAAAAACCGGACCGGTTCGGTGGTTTAAACAGAAAAAACCTGAACCGAGAGACTCAATGGTTTTTAAGAGGCACTGATCCAAACAGCAAAAAACCAGAAAAAATAGATGGTTACTAGAGGAATCGAAGTCGTGAACTTTATGCTAGGCATAAATAGCAACACATAAAGCCCAATACCACTTGGACACGCCATGTTTTATAATTACATGCTTAAATATACATTAAATATACCTTTTATGGTCATTTTGTTCTACAATTTGTTTAAATTTTGATGAAAAAGGATGATTTTTTGTCGCCATCAAATCGAATGAACTGGTGGTCCGACCAGCAAACTAGTGAACCAATCGTCTCACTGGTTCACAGACCAGTCCGGTTTTTAAAACTATGGTTTCATTGTTTTCGGGCCAAATGACCAATGTTATGGCTAGAATCGTGGCATAGTTTGTGATAGTGTGCCCATATTATGCACGCATGTGCGTCTTGGGATGACGAACAATGTTGCAGAAGGAAGTTTTCCTTTTCATCACACGCAAAAGCCATTTTCCATTTTACGATTGCCAAAAACGGGGCATTTTGTGAAGCAACCACCAAAGGCATAATTAAAAATGCTACCACCGCTTCTGAAAAATATTAGACCACCTTACATGGACAATGTCCCAACCAGGATATCTCAAAACTTTTATCCACCCCTGGTGAAAGACATATGTGTGCT
Organism: Avena eriantha; assembly: GCA_910589775.1. Classification (NCBI taxonomy): domain Eukaryota; kingdom Viridiplantae; phylum Streptophyta; class Magnoliopsida; order Poales; family Poaceae; genus Avena; species Avena eriantha. Next base: position 38,845,956 of record OU342744.1, read on the forward strand.
GAATCAGTAGGAAGTATGTTCGGTTTGAACTACAGGTACATGATCTAATGCTCATGATTTTTTGAAAAAAAATCATTTTTAGACACACAATATGATGTTTCTTCATACATCCAATGCTAATTTAGCGAGGCTCATCCCCAAGGTAAGAATCTTCACGCCCACCGTTTTGACCATAGTTTGAAACAAGCATAAGAAATTAAAAAACAGTCAGAATAATGTAAACCCTTCGCTTAGTGTCATATTATGTGACATAGTTGCAAGGAAAAATACCAAACTTGGTATATTTATTGTATCTCAAAAGTTCCTTCTCAAAAGGAGATATCATGTTCGAGGTTTGATGGCTTTTGAGCCAAATGACCAATGGTATGGCCAGAATCGCTTCATAGTTTGTGATAGTGTGACCATATTATGCACGCATGTGCATCTTAGGATGGCGAACAATGTTGCTGGTGGAAGTTTTCCTTTTCGTCGCACGGAGAAGCCATTTTCCATTTTATGAGTGCCAAAAATGGGGCATTTTGTGAAGCAACCATGAAAGGCATAATTCAAAATGCTACCACCCCATTTTAAAAAATGCTAGACCACCTTAGATGAACAATGTCCTAACCGGGGTATCTCAAACCTTTCCATCCACCCCCGGTGAAAAAGATAAATGTGTGCCAAATTGGTAGTAAGTGGATCCGGTTTGAACTACAGGTACATGATCTAATGCTCATGATTTTTTTGAAAAAATCATTTTTAGACTCACAATATGATGTTTCTTTAGAGATCCAATGCAAGTTTAGTGAGGCTCATCCCCCATCTTCATGCCCACCATTTTGACCATAGTTTGAAATGGTCATAAGAAATTCAAAAACGGTACGAACAATGTAAAACCTTCGTGTGGTGTCTTATTATATGACATATATAGTTGCAAGGAAAAATACTAAACTTGGTATATTGATTGCATCTCAAAAACCACCAAAGGCATAATTCAAAATATATATAGTAACTTGTTTTCTAAAATGCCTTGGAGGCCATGAACCTTCTTCGCGTATGTCCCTTGCTTATGACCGCATCAGCCATAACCATGGAGTATCTTCATCATATAACATGATGCTTGGGTCGGTGCTCACTGTGAAGGGCGGAATTTCATCAAACTTATTATAATCTTCCAACATGTCTATCTTGTCCTCCACTCTGATGATGTTTCTTTTCCCTGAAAGAACTATGTGGCACTTTGGCTCATTGTATAATGTATTCGTTTGCTTATTTTTCGATTTGGTAGACATGTCCTTCACATAGAAAACCAGATCCACATCATTGGCTGGGACGAATGGTTCATCTGTGTACCCAAGATTGTTGAGATCCACTGTCGTCATTCCGTACTTCTTGTCTACCTAAACTCCTGTCATCTTGACCCATTTGCACCAAAACAAAGTGATCTTAAAAGAAGGTCTATAGTCAAGTTCCCATATCTCCTCTATGTAACCATAATATGTGTCATTTTGCCTATTGTTGTTTGTTGCATCAATATGGACACTACTATTTTGGTTGGTGCTCTTTTTATCTTGGGAGATCGTGTAAAATATATTATCATTTATCTCGTACCCTCAGAAAGTCAATACAGTCAAAGATGGTGTCCTGGCCAACAAGTACAGCTGATCTCCAACAGTGGTGTTATTCATGAGATTTGTTTGCAACCAACCACCGAAAGTCGCCATGTGTGCACATGTAATCGAGTCGTAAGACTGCCCTGGATATTGGAAACGTAGAATATTCTTGTGTTTATTGATATACAGAGCCACCAAGGTGGAACTTTGTAGAACTCTATAGTGTGCTTGAGTGGAAGAATGTTTGTCTCTACTTATTATTTCTTTATTTCCTAGCATGCCTTTTCCACTCAGTATCCCCTCGTGCTGCGATTGAGGAACACCAATTGGCTTAAGGTCGGGAATAATGTCAACACATAACTTAATGATCTCCTCTGTTCCATAGCCCTTAGAGATGCTTCCTTCTGACCTAGCATGGTTATGAACATATTTCTTTAAGACTCCCATGAACCTCTCAAAGGGGAACATATTGTGTAGAAATATAGGACCAATAATGGCAATCTCTTCAACTAGGTGAACCAGGAGATGCATCATAATATTGAAGAAGGATGGTGAGAACACCAACTCAAAACTAACAATACATTGGACCACATCATTGAAGGAAATATGCCCTGAGAGGCAATAATAAAGTTGTTATTATGTATTCCTTATGTATGGTAGATGTTTATTTTGCATGCTAGAATTGTATTGATCGAAAACATCAATACATGTGTGTTTAATAAACAAAAAGGGTTCCTAGTTATGCCTCTCTTATAGACTAGCTTGTTGATTAACAAGATGATCAAGGTTTCCTGATCATGGATATTGGATGTTGTTAATAACAGGGTCACAACATTGGTGGAATGATGTGATGAACATTCATCCAAAGTATAGCATTACGATCAAGTCATTATGTTTATATTGCTATAACATCATACGAAGTAATCTTTATCCTTAGACCATGAGATCATGTTAATTACTAACACCGGAAGAGTATCTTGATAACATCAAACGTCACACCGTAACAGGGTGACTATAAAGATGGGTTCAGTGCGACGAAGGTGTTATGTTGAGGCTCATGGATCAAGAGTGGAATTTGTCAATCCCGATGACGGATAGATATACTCTGGGCCCTCTCGGTGATATCACATTGAGATAGCTTGCAAGCAAGTGATGTGATCACTAGAATGTTATATCACGGGAACGAAAAAAGAGTGCATGTCGGTAACAAGATCAAACTAGGTATTTGGATACCGATGATCGAATCTCGGGCATGTATTATATCATGAGACAAAGGGATTAAATTACAAGCATTAAAGGTTCTCATGATCACAGAAGTCATTGTTGAATATGCAGGAGTCAGTATGGATCTCTAGTACCTGCTTCTGACTATTGATCTGAGAGGAGTCTCAATCATGACTGCATTATTCGCGAACCGTAGGCTGGCACACTTAAGAGTTACCGGTCGCCATTTTGGAGCACATATGTTTCAGACGAAAGAATTGCAAAGCGCTGGAATTGTTTCGATAGAAACCGGAAATTGTTTCGGGTGAAATTGCAGAAAGTGGTTCTGCATGTGATATTGAAATATTGCAAGGGGTTATATGTGAATGTTTGTTAATTAAAGTAATTAACAAAATTCTGAATAAGTTTAATAAAAGAGTTTTATTAAATGAGAGAGCATTAAACTTGGAGAATTTTAATGCATTTAAAGTGGGGACTTTAAAAGGGAATGTGAAGAGGCATTTTAATGTGGAGGGGTTACCACCACATGAATGGGGGAGGTGAGGGGTCACCCCCCCCATGCGCCGGCCATGGAGAGGAGGTGCACCCCCCTCCTCCTATAAAAGGCCACCCCCTCCCTCCTTCTTCCTCACACCTCCTTGTGAAGGATCTCTCTCCCCCTCTAGAATTATTCCCCCATGGTCTCGGATTAGCGAGATACATGTTCCCGATGACATTTTGTCTGGAAGGAGTTGCTGCTTCCGCTGGATCGCTGGAGCGAGGAGGTGGAGGTTGTCCGGTGGCTTGAACGTGTGTGTGAGTACGGATGCGCTGCTGAGTTGCGGCGCTCGGACTTCCTCACGATCTTGAGATCGGCAAGTGTACGACTACATCAACCACGAGTTCCTACTCGTTAACAAAACTCATTGTCTTCGAGGGTAAGTTCTCGTTGGATGTATGTCCACCCGTTGCTTTGTACCTACTAGATAGATCTTGGCGTGTAGTTCTCATCGTAGGAAATTTTTTGTTTTCTATGCTGCGGACCCAACAGTGGTATCAGAGCCTGATCTATGCGTAGTTGCTTTGCACGGGTAGTACACATATGTTTATATGTGGGTAATGATGATCATGTTATTGCATCTTCTATGTATTTTGGATATTGGTGGCATAGTGGGATGAAGCGGCCCGGACCAACCTTACATGTCATCGTACATGAGACCGGTTCCACGACTGACATGCAACTTGTTTTGCATAAGTGGCTGGCGGGTGTCTGTCTCTCCTACTATAGTCAATATCTGATTTACAACGAGTTGCTAATAACTTGGTTATCCTCGTTGTGGTTCATGTTCGTAGGTAAGAACGGTTCTATCTCCGAAAGCCCTAAGCCACGTAAAACTTACAATTGATAAATTAGAGGCGTCTAGTTTAGATCGTTGCTGGGCTAGTGTAGTGATATGGTGTTGTTGTAAGTAGATGTATGATAGATACTCTTACAACAGATTCAACGTGTAAGTTCCGTAGACCTTGGCCTTACACACAAAGGAATGATAGAGATCGTACCACGATGCAAATGATAGAGATCAAATGCATGGATCATATCATCTCACTTTACACATTAGATGTTAGCATCTTATACTTCTAGTTTGGCGCTTTCGGTAGCATTGTAAGATGGTCCCTCATTTAGATATCAAGATAAAAATGTGTTCTTCCTTGAGTATGCACCGTTCTATGGATCGTGTTTCGAGACATCACGTGATGATTGGGTGTACTCGACTCTACGCTTTCATACAACGGGCGTAAGACAGTTTTACACACGCGAGTACTAAGGTTCTTACTTGGCGAGCCTAGCATGTACAGACATGGCCTCGGAACACGGACTGAAAGGTTAAGCATGAGTCATATAGTTGATATGATGCCCATATAGATGCTCGCCTTTGAAGCTACACCGACTCACGTGATGATCGGACTTGGTATAGTGGATTTGGTTCATGTAATCACCAAAAAGGCACGAGGGATGTCGTTTTTTAGTGGGAGTTCATTAGTAATTTGGATTAGTTGAACTCGCTCTATCATATACTTAGTATAAATAAACTTTACAAATTCTGTTGTAGATGGCACCACCTACTTTTAATTTCAATGTGTTCATGGAGAAAGAGAAACTTGCTGCGAATGGTAGCAACTTCACCAACTGGGCTATGAATTTGAGGATTCTCCTCACTGCTACACAAAAGCAATATGTGCTAGATGCGCCGCTAGGCCCCCACCAGCTCCTGATGCCCCTGACAAAGAAAAAGAATGTCTATGTGACTCGTCAGGAGGACCACAACTTAGTTCATTGCGGCATACTGTATGGGACAAAACTTCGAAAGCATTTCGAAAATGGCAATGCCTTTGATATCATGGGAGAATTGAAAAAGATTTCCGATACCCATGCTGCCGTAGAGAGTTATAATGCTACTGAAAAGTTCTTTAGTTGCATGATGGAGGAAAACAGCTCCGTTAGTGAGCACGTACTCAAAATGTCTGGGTACGCCGATAAGCTTGTGTCCTTGGGAATAACGATTCCCATTGACTTAGGCATAAATCGTGTTCTCCAATCTCTACCACCTAGCTACAAGAGCTTCGTGATGAACTATAATATGCAGGGCATGAAGAAAACTCTTCCCGAGCTTCTGTCAATGCTTAAGACTGCAGAAGTGGAGATTAGAAAAGAACATCAAGTGTTGATGATCAATAGGACCACCGGTTTCAAGAAGGACAAGAAAGGCAAGAAAAAGGGAAAGAAGGGTGGAAAATCTATTGCCGCACCTGAAAAGAAACCCCGAGCTGGCCCTAAGTCCGATACCGAGTACTACTATTGCAAGGGGACTGGCCATTGGAAGCGCAACTGCCCCAAGTATTTGGCGGACAAGAAGTCTGGCAAGGCAAACAAAGGTATATATGATATACATGTTATTGATGTGTACTTGACTAGTACTCGCAGTAGCACCTGGGTATTTGATACGGGATCGGTTGCTAATATATGTAACTCGATTCAGGGGCTGTAGAACAAGCGACAACTAGCAAGGGATGAGGTCACAATGCGGGTCGGCAATGGATCAAGAGTTGATGTGATCGCCGTCGGAATGCTGCCTCTCCATATGCCATCGGGATTAGTTATAAACCTGAATAATTGTTATTTGGTGCCTGCACTTAGCATGAACATTGTATTCGGATTGTGTTTGATGCAAAGTGGTTATTCGTTTAAATCTAAAAACAATGGTTGTTCGATTTATATGGATAATTTCTTTTATGGTCATGCACCTGTGTTGAATGGTTTATTTCTGATGGATCCCGATAGTAATATTACGCACATTCATAATGTTAATGCTAAAAAGATTAAACTTGATGATGATATATCTGCATATATGTGGCACTGCCGTCTAGGTCATATTGGCGTTAAACGCATGAAGAAACTCCATTCTGACGGACTTTTGGAATCACTTGATTTTGAATCATTTGATACATGTGAGCCATGCCTTATGGGCAAGATGACTAGAACGCCGTTTTCCGGTTCAATGGAACGGGCGACAGATTTATTGGAAATCATACATACTGATGTGTGTGGACCAATGAGTGTGTCAGCGCGAGGTGGATATCGTTATTTTGTTACTTTCATGGATGATTTGAGTAGATACGGGTATATCTATTTGATGAAACACAAATCTTAAACTGTTGAAAAGTTCAAGGAATTTCAGAATGAAGTGAAAAATCATCGTAATAGAAAGATCAAATTTCTACGGTCTGACCGTGGAGGAGAGTATCTAAGTTACGAGTTTAGCACACACATAAAAGAGTGTGGAATAGTTTCACAACTCACGCCTGCCGGAACACCACAACGTAATGGTGTGTCGGAACGACATAATCGTACCTTATTGGATATGGTTCGATCTATGATGTCTCTGACTGACTTGCCACTGTCATTTTGAGGTTATGCACTGGAAACAGCTGCATTCACTTTAAATCGGGCACCATCTAAATCCGTTGAAACGACACCATATGAATTATGGTTTGGAAACAAACCTAAGCTATCATTTCTTAAAGTTTGGGGATGCGATGTTTATGTGAAGAAACTTCAGCCGAATAAACTCGAACCCAAAGCGGAAAAATGCGTCTTCATAGGATACCCTAAGGAAACGATTGGGTATACCTTCTATCACAGATCCGAGGGCAAGGTTTTTGTTGCCAAGAATGGATCCTTTCTTGAGAAGGAGTTTCTCGCGAAAGGTGTGAGTAGTCGGAAGGTAGAACTCGAAGAGGTTATTGAACCTTCTCTTCATGAAATGGCGAGTAGCGCAGCACCGGAAGTTGTTTCAGAGTTAACTTCACCTAATGAAGAGAGAGCTAATGATATTGATCATGAAACTCCGAAAGAGGACACTACCGAACCTCGCAGGTCAAACTCCAAAAGAGGAATCCATGTACGAGAACCAAGTTTGGACCTTGGTGGACTTACCTCACGATCGAAAGGCCGTTGAGAATAAATGGATTTTCAAAAGAAAAACCGATGTTGATGCTAATGTGACCATCTATAAGGCTCGACTTGTCGCAAAGGGGTTTCGACAAATTCAAGGAGTTGACTACGATGAGACATTCTCTCCCGTAGCGATGCTTAAGTCGGTTAGGATTATGTTAGCCATTGCTGCGTATTTCGATTATGAAATATGGTAGATGGATGTCAAAACTGTGTTCCTCAATGGTAATATTGAAGAAGAGTTGGATATGATACAACCTAAGGGTTTTGTCGATCCTAAGGATGCTAATAAGGTATGCAAACTTCAGCGATCCATCTATGGACTGAAGCAAGCATCCCGGAGTTGGAATCTCCGCTTTGATGAGGTGATCAAAGAGTTTGGATTTGTCCAAACTTATGGAGAGGGTTGTATTTACAAGAAAGTGAGTGGGAGCAATGTGGCATTTCTGATATTATATGTGGATGACATATTATTGATTGGAAATGATATAGATCTTTTAAACAGTGTTAAAAGTTATCTAAACAGCAAATTTTCGATGAAAGACCTTGGTGAAGCATCATATATATTAGGCATTAAAATCTATAGAGATGGATCAAGGCGCCTAATTGGGCTATCGCAGAGTACATACCTTGATAAGATATTAAAGAAGTTTAATATGAACGGAAGTAAGAAGGGGTTCTTACCTATGTTGCAAGGCAAGACATTGAGTAAGACACAAAGTCCGGTTACGGCAGAAGAAAGAGAGATGATGGATAAGATCCCCTATGCCTTGGCCATAGGCTCTATTATGTATGCCATGCTATGTACAAGACTGGATGTCGCACATGCTATTAGTTTGAATAGTAGGTACCAATCTGATCCAGGTTCGGAACACTGGATAGCGGTCAAGAACATCCTCAAGTACTTGAGAAGAACTAGGGATATGTTTCTTATATACGGAGGTGAAGAAGAGCTAGTCGCTAAGTGTTATGTCGATGCTAGTTTTGACACCGATCTGGATGACTCTAAGTCTCAATCTGGATATGTATTTCTCTTGAATAGAGCAGCAGTTAGTTGGAGAAGTTCCAAACAACCTGTGGTGGCTGGATCAACGACGGAGGCGGAATATGTTGCTGCTTCAGAAGTGGCGCAGGAAGCAGTTTGGATGAAAGAGTTCATTATGGAACTAGGTGTGGTTCCTAGTGCATTGGACCCGATGGTGATCTATTGTGACAACAATGGAGCCATAGCCAACGCAAAGGAACCGAGGTCTCACAAGAATTCCAAGCATATTAAGCATCGATTTCACTCCATCCGCGAGCATGTCAAGGATGGAGATATAAAGATTTATAAAGTACACACGGACCTAAATGTAGCAGATCTGTTGACTAAAGCTCTCCCTAGAGCAAAACATGACCAACACCAGAACTCCATGGGTGTTAGATTTATCACTATGTGAACTAGATTATTGTCTCTAGTGCAAGTGGGAGACTGAAGGAAATATGCCCTGAGAGGCAATAATAAAGCTGTTATTATGTATTCCTTATATATGATAGATGTTTATTTTGCATGCTAGAATTGTATTGATCGGAAACATCAATACATGTGTGTTTAATAAACAAAAAGGGTTCCTAGTTATGCCTCTCTTATAGACTAGCTTGTTGATTAACAAGATGATCAAGGTTTCCTGATCATGGACATTGGATGTTGTTAATAACAAGGTCACATCATTTGTGAAATGATGTGATGAACATTCATCAGAAGTATAGCATTACGATCAAGTCATACATTGCTATAACATCATACGAAGTAATCTTTATCCTTAGACCATGAGATCATGTTAATTGCTAACACCGGAAGAGTATCTTGATAACATCAAACGTCACACCGTAACAGGGTGACTATAAATATGGGTTCAGTGCTACGAAGGTGTTATGTTGAGGCTCATGGATCAAGAGTGGAATTTGTCAATCCCGATGACGGATAGATATACTCCGGGCCCTCTCGGTGATATCACATTGAGATAGCTTGCAAGCAAGTGATGTGATCACTAGCATGTTATATCACGGGAACGAGAAAAGAGTGCATGTCGGTAACAAGATCAAACTAGGTATTTGGATACCGATGATCGAATCTCGGACATGTATTATATCATGAGACAAAGGGATTAAATTACAAGCGTTAAAGGTTCTCACGATCACAGAAGTCATCGTTGAATATGCAGGAGTCAGTATGGATCTCCAGGTCCCGCTTCTGACTATTAATCTGAGAGGAGTATCAATCATGTCTGCATTATTCGCGAACCGTAGGGTGACACACTTAAGAGTTACCGGACACCATTTTGTAGCACATATGTTTCAGACGAAAGAATTGCAAAGTGTAGGAATTGTTTCGATAGAAACCGGAAATTGTTTCGGGTGAAATTGCAGAAAGTGGTTCTGCATGTGATATTGAAATATTGCAAGGGGTTATATGTGAATGTTTGTTAATTAAAGTAATTAACAAAATTCTGAATAAATTTAATAAAAGAGTTTTATTAAATGAGAGAGCATTAAACTTGGAGAATTTTAATTTATTTAAAGTGGGGACTTTAAAAGGGAATGTGAAGAGGCATTTTAATGTGGAGGGGTTACCACCACATGAATGGGGGAGGTGAGGGGTCACCCCCCCTCCCCCATGCGCCGACCATGGAGAGGAGGGGCACCCCACTCCTCCTATAAAAGGCCACCCTCTCCCTCCTTCTTCCTCACACCTCCTTGTGAAGGATCTCTCTCCCCCTCTAGAATTATTCCCCCATTGTCTCGGATTAGCGAGATACATGTTCCCGGTGGCATTTCGTTTGGAAGGAGTTGCTGCTTCCGCTGGATCGCTGGAGCGAGGAGGTGGAGGTTGTCCGGTGGCTTGAACGTGTGTGCGAGTACGGATGCGATGCTGAGTTGCGGCGCTCGGACTTCCTCACGATCTTGAGATCGGCAAGTGTACGACTACATCAACCATGAGTTCCTACTCGTTAACAAAACTCGTTGTCTTCGAGGGTAAGTTCTCGTTGGATGTATGTCCACCCGTTGCTTTGTACCTAGTAGATGGATCTTGGCGTGTAGTTCTCATCGTAGGAATTTTTTTGTTTTCTATGCTGCGGACCCAACAATCATTATGTAACCTTGGTAGACTTTCCAGATTGATTATATTTTGAGAAATTGCATTGAGGAATGCACATAGCTTCACAATGGGTACTCGAACATTTTTCGGTAGAAGCCCCCTCACTGCAACCGGAATCAATTGCGTCATAATCACATGGAAGTCATGAGACTTTAGGTTTTGGAATTTTTCTCTGCCATATTTATTATTCCCTTTATATTCAACGAGAAGCAAGACAGGACCTTGATACTACTCAGGCATTCAAAAAAGATTTTCTTCTCCTTTTGGTAAGAGTGTAGCTGGAAAGACCTTGATACTTCTCTGGATGTATGCCATCTCGTTCATTCATACCTTACCGGTCTTGATGTGCTTCCGGTGTATCTTTTGACTTCCCATACACACCCAAGAATCCTAGCAGGTTCACTCAAAGATTCTTTGTCACGTGCATCTCGTCGATTGAAGAGCGGACCTCTAGGACTTCCCAATAGGGTAGCTCCCAAAATATAGATTTCTTCTTCCACATGGGCGCGTGTCCGGTAGCATCATTCGGAACATATTGACCACCAGGACCCTTTCCAAAGATTACTTCTAGATCATTGACCATACCAAATACATCATCACTAGTACGGGGGACAGGCTTATTACAGTGATCTGCCTCGCCTTTGAAATGCTTGCATTTCTTTCTTACGATATGCTTGGTCAGAAGAAATCGGCGAATCCCCAGGTACAAAACCTTCTTACATTTATGCAAATATGTACCTTCAGTATCATCTAAACACTGCGTGCATACATTGTATCCCTTGTTTGTCTAACCTAAAAGGTTACTAAGAGCAGACCAATCATTGATGGTTACGAAAAGCAACGCTCATAGGTCAAATTCCTCATGTTTGTCCTCATCCCACACACGTACACCTTGTCTATGCCACAATTGTAAAAGTTCTTCAACTAATGGCCTTAGATATACATCAATGTCATTGCTGGGTTGCTTTGGTCCTTGGATGAGCACTGGCATCATAATAAACTTCCGCTTCATGAACAACCAAGGAGGAAGGTTATAGATACATATAGTTACAAGTCAGGTGCTATGAATGCAGCTTTGCTCCCCAAAAGGATGCATGCCATCTATACTTAGACCAAACCTTAAGTTCTTTGCGTCATCTGCAAAGCCCAAGTACTCTCTCTTGATTTTTGTCCACTGGGACCCATCAGTGGGGTGTCTCAACATCGAGTCTTTCTTGCGATCTTCTTTGTGCCATCGCAACAACTTGGCATGCTCTTTGTTTCCGAACAAATGTTTCAACCATGGTATTATAGGAGCATACCACATAACCTTGGCATGAACTCTCTTCCTAGGGTGCTCGATCTCAACATCACTAGGGTCATCTTGTTTGATCTTGTACCGCAATGCACCGCATACCAGGCACTCATTATTATTCTCGTACTCCTCACCGCGGTAGAGGATGCAGTCATTAATGCATGCATGTATCTTCTTCACCTCTAATCCTAGAGGGTAGATAACCTTCTTTGCATCGTTCATACTGGCAGGCAATTCATTATCCTTTGTAAGCTTCTTCTTTATTATTTTCAGTAACTTCTCAAATCCCTTATCAGATAAACCATTCTCTGCCTTCCATTGCAGCAATTCCAGTGTGGTACCAAGCTTTGTGTTGCCATCTTCACAATTTGAGTACAATAATTTTTTATGATCCTCCAACATGCGCTTCAACTTCAACTTCTCATTTTCACTTTCGCATTATCTCTGTGCATCAACAATGGCCTGGTGAAGATCATCAACAATCTCATCTGGTGCCTCTTCATCTTCAGCTTCCCCCATTATAGTATCACCGTATTCAGGGAACATAGGATAGTTGTCATCGTCCTCTTCTTTTTCATTGTCTTCCATCATAACCCCTCTTTCTCCGTGCTTGGTCCAACAATTGTAGCTGGGCATGAAACCGGACCGAAATAGGTGGGTGTGAAGGGTTCTCAAGGAAGAGTAATCCTTCTTATTCTGATAGGCAACACATGGACATAATATAAAACCATTCACACTATTTGCCTCAGCCTCACTGATAAAATTATCAATTGCCGGCCCATCTGCATTATATAATTAAGTTTATCAAAAACCATTACAGAACATCTAGAGAAATAACCACTACACATCGACTCATGCATTGTATCAACTACCTATGAAAGGATAAAGTTACTAACCTCGATCGAGGAGGAAAGAAAGAGGAGAAAGCTTAAGTGTGGCTTGGGCACTTCATATCATGTATGTTTTGTGTGAACTCAAGTAGCATCATGCTCTCATGCATTTCATTGAGCACCTCTTGTGCATAGAGGGGGAAAACAAAGCAGCATACACCACTTGTGCATTAGAGGGAAAAAACAAACCAGCTCACACACAAGCATGTGTGGATGGGGGGTATATATATAGGAACATGGACCTTTAGAGCACCTCCACTCGTTCGGCGTTCCTAGGCCAAATTCCGGCGCTATTTAGCGCCGGACGGATGTAACTTTCAGCCTGGAAACGTCCAATTTCCCACTCGTGTTCCCAGGCTGAGTTCTCGGTTTTAGACGAATTTTAAACAAACTCGGGAAAATATGGATGAATATAGGCGTTTTCATTAATATTTGGGCGAGTTCATTAATATTTGGGCGTTTTCAATTAATATTTGGGCGTCCCGGCGAGCCAAGGCAAGCAGGGTGGTGGCGTGCGCGATCGGCGAGCAAGGCGGAGCGCAGCCAGCGACCTGCTCGAACGGGTCCGCCAGTAGCACCGGCGCCAAATGCTCGGGCAGCCCGAAGCCCATGGCCACCGCCGCCCTAGGAGCGTCCTCCCCTTCGTCCGCCTTCATCTGCGCTCCCACCTAGTCCACCCTCTGTTTTCTCGGCGTCCCGTGTGCGCGGTTCGGATCAACAGTGCACGAGGCGGGGCCACGGGGCAGAGGGCTGGCTGGGGACGCCTCGGTCATGGCTAGCCAGGGCGTGCGGCGAGCCAAGGCGAGCCAGGTCATGCTTGCGGTGAGCCAGGGCGGCGTGCGCTGTTGGCGAGCAGGGCGGGGAGAGAGAAGAACATGGTGTTGGTGGGGAAAGAGAGGACAAGTGGACCACTTTTCTTCTTCTATTTGACCGACGCGTGGAACAGAGGGTGTGATTTTCTCCATCCGGCGTTCCCAAGCCATTCCCAGCTTGACGGGTTCAGCCTGGGATATCCGGACGAAAAAACGCCTAAATCCGGACGAAATCGACTTTCTGGGAACGCGAGTAGCGGAAATTGGTCCATCCGGATTAAAAATTGGCCAAAAAGTGGCCTGCTGGGAACGTGAGGGGAGATGCTCTTAGTCCTGTTTCGTACCCCGAACCGAGACTAAAGGGGTTGAGGCAGGCGCGAAAACCTTTTAGTCCTGGTTCGTACGAACCGGGACTAAAGGTTTCACTCCAACCGGGACCGATCGTGGCCCTGCCCCGTGCGGCGTCCTGGCCTCATTAGTCCCGGTTCGTAACGCAACCGGGACTGGTAGCTAGGCAGCTCCGAAACGGAAGCCCTGTTTTCTACTAGTGTGAGACTGAAAATAATGGGCCTGGGCACACCGAACGAGCCCATTATAACTTACTTGTGCCGTCACAGCCACTCTAGTCAGCACCTGGTTGGCATGAAATAGAGAAGCCAACAAGAGCCAACCCTGCACTCCATATGTGTGTGTGTGATCGGATCAGACTCGCCCCTGAACAGCCAACCGGAAGTCATACACGGCCACACATCTGGAACAACACCGATAGAGCATTTGGTGAATATATTAAAGATCCTAAACCTACAAGCTTCTCCTTTTTGTGGAATTTTTGGGGAGTCTTGTTGATTTATTTGGTGCTGACACGTGTTTATTTGGTTGGTTACAAATTAGGGCATTCAAACGGGGTTTATTTGACCTGTCACTTGCAACTTTGCGTAATTGAAAATAATACTGAGAAATATATCAGTGCGAAACTTGGATAGAAATATGACTTTACGGGTAGTGGTAGATATTAAACTAAACCGTTTGCTCGGCTACTTTTCTTTAATCCTTTTTCCAGTGGTGTTTCTCAATCACACGAAGTTGATAGTGGCATGTGTAGAATCAATTAACCCATTTGAAAAATGTATAAGTAGAGATCATCATAATAGACAAACTCAGTAAGAAATATAAGCACACAACCAATATTTTCATGATTAATATGCTCGCCATAAGTTACAATATGACAAAATCATACTGACCATCAAATGTGCTACAATAAACATTGTGTACTGGACCACTTGGAGAACATCACAAACTCACCATGGTGTAATGAACTTCTCTAGACCGCAGGTGTAAACTTCATGCATATCGGCGGCTTAATCTTGGCAAGAGAAAGCAGAGAAGAAGGGAATGTCCATATGCCATCCCCACAAATCAGGCCTGATGCAACAGCAGGCACTAGGAATGCAGCCTCTTTCTTGTTTATCTTCTCCCACACAAATAACACCAAACTCCCGACGCACATATCAATAGCAAAGCTTCCACCAACAAGGAATGGCACTGCCATTGCCATCGGCAGTGGCACATATTTCCCATACTTCCTTGGTAGCATATCCCTTGCAATACTACACAACATAGAAAATGCAAAAATTCCAGCAGATAATGAAAGGCAATGCTTCGGTAAAGCTGAGAAGCCTTCCACACCAAGGATTGCCATACTACGGTATATAAGCGCATATGGTGCCTTCCAATAGCCGTCTGGATTTCCAATATCAAATGCCTTGTAGAAGAGCATAAACGTGAGAGGTGAGATGATGCATCCCATGGCTGTCCCTATAGCTTGGGCCACAACCATGGATCTCGGTGACGTCAAAGTGAGATGACTCGTTTTCAAGTCCTGCATTAACTCAGCAGACATGAGCACTAACTGCTTTACAAGGTTACCACCAACAAGGCCTGCAATGACACCATTTTCCTTGCCAGACCATGCTGCAAAGACGAAAAGAGCAATCTTGCCATAGTTGTAGGCCATGTTGATGTCAGTGAGACCTGCTCCATAAGAATTGGAGAACCCGAGAATAGGAGCAATGGCATAGGCTACAATTACATAGTACCACTTGATCGGTTGGAACATCAAGGGTACACTGATTGCTGAGATGATGCTAAACAAGGCATATCCGGTATATGCCATCCAAGAAGGTATTTTACCACTTCTAAAGACCTCATCACGTTGCAATTCTTCAAGTGAAGCCATATCAACCCTATCTGTCATTGTAATTGTTTGTTTGCTTAATGTTAGAACATGAGGAAGTGAAAAAAGTAAGAAAGTACGCACAATGGTAGTATGTATTAGTGTTATTACTTTTCTCACCTTTATTGGTAACAGCTTTTTGATTAACTTGTCGATATATGCTTTTAGTAGTGACAAAAACAACTTTTATGAATTGGTAGAGGCCATCACCAAGTATAAGAGCTAAACAGAAGAATGCCTGTATAAAGAATAATATATTAAATTAAATAAAACAAACATAAAAAATAAGCTTATTCACAGGCTAAATACATGTTTTGGTCATCAATATGGTGGGTCTATGTTATATCATTAGGATTAATAATCACATATAATAGAAGTGTAGAATATGTGCAATTAATATTTCTCTAAAAAGGTACAACCAATCATATTATCAGGTAGATCAACAGTATAAATGTATTTTATATGTGAAATGCAGCATTAAAGTAATAAAAATAAGAACTTTATTTATATATGAAATCCTAATGATTTCCCTAATGGCTTAATTATAGGATTAGTTGATTTTAAAAGAAATTTTAGTTACAATAATATGAATTCATGTTATATTCAGAGTGGGAATAAGAATGCAAATGAAATTAGCAATTTGACTTTGATAGATATTAAATATAGGATACAAATTAAAATGCACATTTTCAGGGCTAAGGTAGAAATTGGCACCACAAGATGTTATTGTACATTAGATAAATACTCCACTGTATTATATCCAGCAATGAGACTGTACGGATGAAGCCAATATAAGATTTAAATAATCCATCAATATATTTTAATTAAACTTGTAGTAGGAATATCGAGGAAATAATTAACGTGTAACTACTTGGTTGGCTGGTGAGTATAGTACTAATAAACAAATGGACCAATCAATTAGCCTACCAATCAGTTATTTGGCCAACTAATTGGTTAATCATCCCATAATGAATTAATAATTTGCTTCGTGACCCTCCCACTAGTGATTAATTGAAAAGTTAACTAATTACTCGTCTATTTTTGAACACTGCTTGATACAAACTCTCTTGAAAATTTTCTTATTAAAAGGTAGATACAAAGGGACGGAGAGTGGAAGTGAAAATTATAGTTAGTATAAGACATTATAGTTTTTCATTTCAAGCCATCAGGATTTTTGGTGTTCCATTATCACATAGAAATGTTCGTAACAAGAATTTGATGCAATTAATGTGTTATTACCAAATACCGATATTGTACTTGAAAATTAAACTCAATATTAGTTCATGTGGAAATAGATAACTACAGAAAACAACAATTAGTCATTACAATATATTTTAGTTTCTCTAAAACATGTTTTATAATTTTAAATACTTATCTATTTATCAAATATCATACCATGATTCAAATTAATATAAAAACACAGTGACAAATACATCAGATAATAACCATGCTAATTTATAATAGGAACATAATATATATTTGTCACTGTGTTTTTATATTAATTAATAGGAACATAATATTAATTATTAATGTCTAAACTAGTTATTTGAAAAAGAACGGAATATACCTTGTAACCGTACAAACTTCTCATGCTACTGGTCGGTATATCTGCAGGGTACCAATCACCTTTATGTTTACTAATGAGTGGCCACATTATTCCCCATGAAACAATAGCGCCCAAAAGAGTGGACAAATTAACTAGGTGTGAACAAATCATCCCCGCACCGACATATGTGAGACTAAAGTCAAAGAAGAACCTAGTATGTACAGAAGAAAACAGAGAGTTAAGGGCCTACATTATCTACCATAAGATATGAAGATGTACAATGTAAATAAATAAAAAAATCATACGTTTGTTTCCATGCTTTTAGACCAAATGTAGGGAATTGTACAAATCCACAAACATCGCCTCCACTGTAGAACCACTGGAAGAAGCTCCAAAAAAAGCTAATCCCGAAGAACTTCATGAACCCACGTATTTGCTTCCTATAATTGAGTGTTAAGTAATTATTACATGTTTTAAAAAAAATCGAAATGGAGAAATAACAATGCAATGGGCATCATGTCGTAGACTACATACGTACTTTGCATTCTTATCTCCCTTGGTGCTATGAAACCCATTTATAAGTATGGCCGTTGCAGTCCCACTTGGGTAAGTCAATTTGTAGTCAACAACCAAAACCTGGATGCATTATTTCAAACTATTGAGCCGCTCCTTAAAAAAGCCATTTACTAGCAATGAACGATGAGCATCATACATGCATAGCTTTTGAATTTACACAATGCACGTATTGAAATGTGTGAGTACACATTCCCCACGAGTATGTAACATGTGTCCTACATAAATGAGTTATGCTATTTTTAGTTCAACACATTTGATGTCTTAAATAACTATCTATTTATATGTAACAAGCCAACACATGTGTTGAACTTGTGATACACTCCCTCCTTGCCAAATCGAAATAAATTTTTGCCAATTATGTGGAAAAGAATTCAACATCTAGAATACCAAATCAATACCATTAGATTTATCATCATGTATATTTTTACATGGTATACATTTGGTATTATAGATATAGATGACTTTCTCAACAAACTTGGAAAAGGCTAACAGAGTTTGACTTAAAAAAAATTATATGCACTATATTATGTCAAGGATGGAGTAGATGACTTCATTAAAACACTCTCTAACCAAACATATAACCAAATCTACAGTAGGACTGAATAAAGAATCAAGTCAAACCTTTCTAAGTGGTATGAGACTAAAAAGGCCCCCAAAACAAATAGCCAGTAGGAATCCGGTCATCCACCCGATTCCTGGCTCCTTGTAGCTCCCAGGCACATTGGCTGGTGAGTTCCCGGCCAATTCATAAGTCTTCTTGTTGAGTCCCAACAACGTTGAACCGAACCCACCTGATTACATGCACACCGGAGATAACTTAAGCCAACAGCTAATACACATAACTATATATTTATGTCAAACAAATCAGTAATTATTAATATATAGGAAGAGAGAACTAACAACAATAAATAACCCTTGTGAATTAAAAATTATATACAAAATAAACCAAAAAAATACAAGTAATCAAATACAAGATTGTAAATTATTTAATTTAATTAGATGAATCGTACTCTAGTCTAGTTTGTTTTGCGCTATTATGATATGGGGGTGGATCTAGCATGCTAGGCCCCCTTTTATTTAATTATAAAGTTCACATACGGTGTGTTTGGTAGCTCATGTGACCGAGATATTCCCACCCCATACAACATTTGGGTGTCTATTAGCCTATGTTTGTTGTTTGGGCTATGCCCACCTCGCCCGAGAAGGCCTCTCAGCCAGGGTAAGGAGAGAAGCTCAAATTGATCTTTGCTACTCAACCTGGTCGGTATCGCTTTGAAAAACTTCCCCGAGTGACGTGGAGGCTCGCTAGGGTCACCTTGTGAGTCCATGTGTTCTCTCATTCCCTCACCTCCTGAGCATCTTCTCTCGGCTGCCATGTGCTCATCCTCGGCTCTCCCTCATCTCTCCCATCCCAAAACTCCTCCGCCCCTGTGCTCCCTCCTCTCCCATGCCGAGTTCTCCGTATCCGTTCTCCTCCACACCGCCTAGCGATCAGCGTTGTGCAACCATGGAGTTCACCACTCCACCACCTCCCGATCCCCTATCTCCACCTCCATGGAAGGCTGGCTTACCCGACTGCCCGTAGCTTCTCCATTGGCCTCACCCGGTACGAGCACGGCTGGTGGCCGAGCTTCTCACGACCGACGGTACCAGCACGACCGATGGACGAAGTACTACATGCTCGTCTCTCTAGTGCCGATCCCTAGCCTCAACGTCAAGATGCACGAGAGCCGTTATTTTTGTATTCAAGGACACAATTATAAGGGTATCCCCACCATCTCAAACTAGAGGTAACCAGATGCTTGGCATGTTTCAATTCACACAGGCTATCAAACATGATGTTATCTCATCACGGTCTAGCTCCTACAGGCTACTAAACACAATGCTACTAAACTCAGTGGTATCTAGTCAGCATAGCTAGACTGAACATATATGAGGTGAGATAGCTCACCCGGGCTGCCAAACACACACCTTAATCTTGTTGGTTTAAAGTCAAGTTAAGACCTAGAAAATGTTGAAGGTTATAGTTGAACCGACATGTTTAGACCCAACTGTCCTTTGTCACATTGACTTGCCTTGTCAATAAGCAGAGGTGGTGTGCGCTAAAAACTGAGACGTAGCCAACCACTAGAACTTGCAATACTTAATAGGTTCGAATATCTAAATTAATGGTCCATCCAAAGACCAGAACTATGGGGAAGATCATTTTTTATTTCAAGAATCTTGGGCCAAGGAGAGAAGTATCACAAGGATGCTTTGTCTATGTCTATAAGTCAGCGAGATCCGACTTGTGCGGAGGTCTGTTGTCCTGGTGCGCTCTCTTTGCACCACATGTTAATTTTTTTCCTTTCCCGTGGCTCCTACGATGTATTTTTTCTATTTGCCACTTGTTGTGAAGACAAGATAAGTGGGGGTGAGGACGAGAGAGGGAGAGAGGGATACGAGATTGTCCAAGACTACAGGTTTACATATATTTCGAGAAAACGGAAATTCAATACAAAATCTCTTTTGAACCGAGTGGCCAAATTACGAGCGGTTTTGACCATTGTGTTCCTTGCGTCAAGATTGTCGAAAATGAATCCCATGTTAATATGTTACTATGAATTCTTCTTTCTGTACTTCTAGAAAATATGTTCCTTCCTTGCGACGCGCATCTAGCGCCGGAGCGCCCCGAATGATGGCCTGCCGCGCTAGCGATACTCATACGTCAGTCTATTTATACTATCTTGCAGGCTTGTGAGAACAATAAGCTTAAGGACTCACCTCATGCCCTCCTACAGGCTTAAAGATGCTTTACTGGTTTTGACGGGTATCACAATATGTTGGCCTCAAATTTATAGATTAAATTTCAAACCTTATTTTTATAAAATTATATGTCAAGACCGGTATTTGTATTCGGAAAACTTAAAACACGAAATAATAAATATGGGTGTAAAGCGTGGCACCCCAGCAGCAGGTAAAATCCTATACATCTGCCACCGTACGTTGACCCCACACCACATGCCCACAGAGGTGTGTACTACTACTCATCACTTACCGGAAGTGGCGATGGTGTAGCAGCCATTGGCGCATGCCTGGATGATGGTGTTCTCCTGGCGGGTGAAGGGGCGGGACGCGATGCCGAGGCGGTGGAGCGCGTGCGTCCAGCCACGCAGCGCGAGGAAGGAGACCAGCGCGGTGGAGACGCTCAGCGTGGGCACCAGACCCGTGGTAAGGACGAGCTTCATCACGATGACCGAGTAGACGGAGCCGATCACCAGCGCCGCCACCATGCCCCGCACCGTCAGCTGATCCTGCCACGGCTGCACCGCCTCCAGCTCCCTCTCGCGCGCCAACGCCGGGTCCGACTCCATGTCGCCCTCCATGGGCGCTTTCTCGATCTCCGGCGCCACCTGACTGCGATCCGCCATCGCCTCCATGGCCTCCCTAATTCCGACGACCCCCGGCCGTTTCTCTCTAGCTAACAAGTTATGGTGGCGAGGAGAGGTGCCGTGGTGATCTGTGAGTATATAGCTAAATTTTATGGGAGTATATAGCTAGAGTACGTCTCACATGGAGAAATGTCAACTCCCGGCCGGCCGTCTGCATTTCCTGTATTCATAAATTAGGACTTTGCAATTTATGGTAACGGCGGAGGTGAGGTACCATGTCGATTTCTGGAGTATAGCTAGACAAGCAATAGGGGGAATGTCAACTCCCCGGCCATACGTCTACATCTCATGTATCCATATATAAAGTATACTACTAGCTCGTGTAATCGGAATAGCCTCGTCATGTGCACACGAACATGCAAAATCTTAGCCACATCTCAACAATCTCAATGGGTGCATATTAAAAAAACGTCTAGATACATTTCCACAAAGCTAAAAACCTATATACTAAAAGAAGTTTAGATACATTTGATTCACAAAGCTAAAACGTCTTATATTTCTGAACGGAGGGCGTAGTTGGCAGTGCAGCTGGATGTGCTGTTAGCCGGTCAACTTGTATACTCTTTGAGATGATACTTTCGTCAATAACTTGAATAAAAACATGTTGCTTCACATGCAAACAATTATGTGTTACAATAATATAATCAATCAATGAATTTTTGTTTTCTCTATTTACAAAATAATAAAAACTGTTTGACCCATAAATTATGAAGTCTTTTGTATTTTAGATCGTGGGTAGTACTATCAGTGGCGGCACTTTTCTTGCCGTTAATCATATGGAGGTGTGGATTATTGAAATTTGAATGTGGAAAGAGCCAACAGAAGATGATTATATTGTTGTGCTCAAGTACGGACAAACACTTATTAAATTCATAGCCGACATGTGGACTTCCAAGTTGTTATACCGCCGGTGCTAAGTTGGCGAATGCATATCTCTCCTCCCTCGTTATCCATAATTGAGGAGCTCGAAGTCCAGTTCAACACGGGTTCTCTTCTTGTAAGCTTGACACAAATCATGTATCTCAAGTCAAGCTGGCAATCAGGTCGGGTTTGCTCGGGTCAACCTAACCAGACCCATGCCCAATTGCATTATCGGGTCTACTGTGTGCCCACGACCCGACCCATGGGTCTAAAATCGTACCCATGCCCAAACCCTTGGGTCACCAGACCCAATTGGGCACCCATCGGGTCGCATGCACATTAATTTTTAATTCATTTAAAGCCATGCAAGGCGTGCACTGCACAGACATCTACAAGTAACTTAATTTGAGTCATCACCGGCCAATTTATAGAGCTCTGGTGCTGAGGTTCTTACAAGTTGGTCGAGGTGGGACTATGTGCATTGTTGCACAGAGTGGAGGCACCGGTGGCCTTTGTGGCATCTGAATGGGCTGAACACTTGAGTTATGCTGGCCCGATGGTAGTGAGGAGTTGGTGTCGTATTTTTCTGCTCGTATGGGCCTACTACTAGTGCATGTCTTTTTCCTAGTACTACTAGTTATGTCTATTTGACAAGGTTGTCTACTAATGTTAGCTTACATAATAGTATGTGTTAAATTAGTGCGGTTAGATAAAAAAGACAAAGAAGAATACATACTATAAAATATTCAATATAAATAATATTAATCGGGCAACCCATCGGGTGACCCATGGGCACAATTTTATGCTCATACCCTACCCATGACTAATCGGGTCACCCATGGGCAAGACCCATGGGTGAAGATTACAACGCATACCCTGCCCATTCGGGTCGGGTGCCCATGGGCGAGCGTGCCCATGGGTCAAATTGCCGGGCTTAATCTCAAGAGTTTGTGAAAGTTGGAGCAGGTTTAATCTCTGGTGCTCTTGTTGAGTGGGAGAACGTTTTGCCAGCATGTGTTGCTAACGTTGTGTGGGGAGATGTGTCCAATGTATATGAATAATAAAGCTTTGCGCTATTATCAAAAGAAGAGACCAGTACATCCATTGGCGGAGCATCACCATCATCATAGGAGTCAAAAGATTTAAATGAGAGTTGGCGGCCAACAAGTATTTTGAAGTATATAGTTGGCAAACATGTGCCGAAACATATACTGGTATTGTTGAATTTTTCTTTCACTTGGCCTCAACTAAACTATAGTAGTACCACTCAGTACATACAATTATTACATTTAAAATATTTAGGAACACAATTGAGTCTCTATGGGTTATTCTCGCGCGCCTCTATCATTAAGAATAGACCTCACATAGACAAATAATCAAGAATAAAGTCTACTTCTACGTTTAGGCTTCACACTAAATTCCACAGGCGAAGTCTTCTACCCTTTTTACTCCGAAGAGAAGATATTAGAAACATATTATCATTCAACTCTTCATCATCTACTTCAGAATCAGTATCCGACGATAAAATCATCTACAGTCATAGGGTCAAAACTTTCTAGTTTTGTCTCTTCTATTTTCTCCTTAGAATTTTCTTTCCTCTTGCTAGAAAGAAAAAATTCACGTCTAGCATGCTCAAGCTCATCGGAACATATTGCTCTATTTCCTTATCAGAATTGCCTAAACTAACACCAATACCACTAGTAATTTTTGCAATAAAACAGGGAGGAGAGTCCAGTACAGTGGAGAAATTTTCCTTACCAGGTATTTCTTTCGGGTTCTTTTTCCTAGCCATATGTTCAATTCTCTCCATAGTATGTGTATCCTCCTTGTTTTGTTCATGTCACTTATCCTTCTTCTATCTGCATCATCTGCAACACCTTTTGCCTGGGATTTCAGTATCCTTGCCCCAGCTTCCTAATTCTTTTGATTTTTCAGATTTTTAGCTCCTAGAACACTTTTATTCTAAGTTGCAGCCTTCCCATAGACATTACCAAGATTTTCAGCTCTTTTCTCAGTCACTAAGCAAATGTTCTCTTTGTTTTTAGTTTCTTCATTAGCAGATATTGGCTCTTCAAATTCTTCTGATACTTTCTCTTCAATATCCTTTATCACTTGTATTCCCAGCCCAATCAACTTTCAAAGTTGTATTACCAGCCCCAATCACCTCCCAAAGTTTCCTGGCTCTTCTATGCACTTAAACTCCCCATATATTCTGACGTCTTCCAAGTTTTCTAACAAGTTTTCTAAGTTTAAATGTGTGTTGCACTACAAGAAAAGCAGTTATCCATGGGGTGCCTATTAGTGGCGCACCAATTGGCTGATGCGCCACACATAATTACCCGTGGCGCACCAAAATCCAGTGTGTCACTGATAGGATACTCATTTGTGGCACACCACCAAAAGGATGCGCCATGTTTATAGTTGGACTGGGGAGGGATGCGTCACAGGTATTCTACTTACCTTTGGCGCATCAGTAGTTGATGCGCCACGGATAAAGGGGTGTAGGGCAGGTATTTTTCAAAACTTATCTATGGCGCACCCAATAGTGGTGCGTCACTGATAGACCAGTTATCAAAAGGGTGCGCCACATGTAAGTTTTGAAGAAAAAAAATCGGCTCACACACCCTTCCCCACGCGGATTGCCTTTTTTGTTTTATAAAAAATAAAATAAAATAAAAAAAACTTCAAATTCAAATCCTTTAACATGTCGGAAGGTAATATGGTCTAATTTGTAGGAAAATTAACAAACATGAATATAGATTTTTTTGCAAAAAAAGGTTATGTGTCAATAAACGGCCATAATTTTTGCATATGACCCTTGGATTAAAAAAACATCTGCTTACAACAACCGTATTTTAGAATCTCAAAATTCGAAAAACAAAATAATTACGTCAAAAGTAAGTTTTTTCTGCAAAAAAATTCGACCACTTATCTGTGGCGCACCCTCGTGGGTGGACTTCAAATATGATCCGGACCCCTCTCCTCCCCTACTCCTTCTCCTTACCCTCTTCTCCTCCCCTTCCTCCCTCCTCCTCCTCTTCTCCCCTTCTTCTCTCCTCCTTATTCTCCTCTCCTTCTTCCCCCTCCCCTCCCCTTTCTCCTTCACCTCTACTTCTCTTTATTCTCCACCACTTCTCCTCTCTCCAGCCGCATCGCTGTCCTCGAGGTCCTCCCTGCCTCAAGCTCGTCATCCTCATCCTCGGCCCCGATTGCCTCCTACCAGCGCGGCCATGGCCTCCCGCACCTCCCTGCGGTGGTAGGTTGTGGTCGCGGCAAGGCGACGACGGTGAGACGACGGCAACACCGATGTGCCATATCCCGCTTTATTTTTTGAATTTTGAAAATTTTATCGGTAGCACACCATAGTCCCATGCGCCACAGATAAATTTTCATTTCCCGCATTTTTTTGAATTTTGAAAAACTTATCCGTGGCGCACTGTATCCCCATGTGTCACAGATAAGTGGACTTATCTGTGGCGCATCCCTATATGCGCCATGTTGGAGATATGCCCAAGAGGCAATAATAAAGTGGTTATTATTATATCTTTATGTTTATGATAAATGTTTACATCCCATGGTATAATTGTATTAACCGGAAACATTAATACTTGTGTGTTTTGTAAACATAAAAGAGTCTCTAGTAAGCCTCTTGTTAAACTAGCTTGTTGATTAATGGATGATCATGGTTTCCTGATCATGGACATTGGATGTCGTTAATAACAAGATCATATCATTAGGAGAATGATGTGATGGACACACACCCGTAGTAAGCATAGCATAAGATCAAGTCATTAAGTTCATTTGCTATAAGCTTTAAAATACATAGTAACCTAATCCTTCGACCATGAGGTTATGTTAATCACCATCACCGGATGGGTACTTTGATGACATCAAACACCGCTTCGTAACTGGGTGGTCATAAAGGTGTCATTGGGTATTCTGAAAGTATGTGTTGAAGCGCATGGACCAAGATTGGGATTTGTCCATCCATATGACGGATAGATATGCTCCGGGCCCTCTCGGTGGAATGTCATCTAATTAGCTTGCAAGCATGTGACTGGGTCACAAGGGATGACATATCATGGAACGAGTAAAGAGTACTTATCAGTAACGAGGTAGAACTAAGTATGGAGATACCGACGATCAAACCTCGGATAAGTAGAGTATCGCATGACAAAGGGAATTGGTTTCGTATGTTAATGGTTCTATCGATCACAAAGTCATCGTTGAGTATGTGGGAGCCGTTATGGATCTCTAGATCCCGCTGATGGTTATTGATCGGAGAGGTGTCTCCATCATGTCTGCATATTCACGAACCGTAGGGTGACACACTTAAGGTTCGAAGTTGTTTTAAGTAGATATGGAATGTGCGTTGGAGACCGAATGTTATTCGGAGTCTCAGATTGGATTCGGGACGTCATGAGGAGCTCCGGAATTGTCCGGGGAATAAGATTCATATATTGGGGATCATTTTCTAAGTTAGAAAATGTTCCTAAGTATTTGTATGGGGATTCTAGAAGGTTTCGGAATATTCCGGAAGGTTCTGGAAGATTTCTTGGAGTTTACTTGAAAACCAAGAAAGGATCAAGGAATCCTTGTGGGGTAAGACAAGGATTCGTGGGGGAGTAGGACTCTCCCCCCACCTCCTTGATCTGCCGGCCAAGGGAGAGGGGAGTCCTACAAGGACTCCACCTCCCCATGGCGCCTCCCTCCCATAAATAGAGGGGGTAGAGGCGCCAACCCCTTGCCCCCTTCCTCTCCAAACCCTAGCCGCCTCTCTCCTCCTCCTTCCCTCTGCTCTGGCTTAGGCGAAGCCCTGCAGAATTCTCTACTCCACCACCACCACCACGCCGTCGTGCTGCTGGGATTCCGTGGAGAGATCTACTACCTCCGCTGCTCGCTGGAACGGGAAGAGGAAGGTCTGCTTCGACTCCACACGTGTGACCGACTGTGGAAGCGCTGCCGGAACGCGGCGCCGGAAGGATCGTCTACTCGATCTTGAGATCGGCAAGTGATCGACTACATCAACCACGAGATCCGAATCTCGTAACGCTTTCGGATCTACAAGGGTTAGTACAGATCTATCTCGTTGCACATGTCTAATAGATTAGATCTTGGCTTTTATCTAGATTAGATCTAGGTTTTGTTCGTTCTTGCGGTAGAAATTTTTTGTTTTCCATGCTACGAACGCATCACGCCACTGATAAATATTATTAGTGGCATGATGACAGTGACGCACGGACCGTGCGCCACTAATAATTTATTAGGTGTGCCACTGGTAGGCGTTTTCCTCGTAGTGTTGGGACTGGGACCTGTCTCCTAGGAGAGGGGAGCTCCACTTTGATGTCGACGCGTGTCCTCCCTAGGCTCCATGCGCCGGCCAGAAAGAATCGGGGACGGGGACAACAGAATGAGCCGAAACATTTGGTAGCTCTTATTTACTCTGATATGATTAGTTTATATTTGAAAACAATGAGAGTTGTGCTTTCAAGAAGAATCAAGAAAGTTCTGGACACTAAAGGGGTAGAAGAACCTAATTGTATCATTCATAGGCCACCATTGCTAATGTATCTGAGCAGCTATCCTTTATCATCTGATAGTCCAAGTTAAGGAATATTTAATAAAAAAAATTACCCTTTTTCAGACTGCAAACAACTTCGTGTGTTGCAGCAAACTCCATTTGCCGCCGATGTCCAAAGTGCACAAAAAAATTGATTTACTTGCTGGGACATAGAGTTATGTGTGCGCCATAGATGCCATCGGTTCAGCATTAAAAATATCTGACTAACAGGATGCCACAAGACATGTGCATAAACTCCAGCTATTATATCTCTGCAATCTGTTTTACATTTTGCAGGATAAAATACATGATCCTTCCATTCCAAAATAAGTGACTTGAATTGTCTAAATTCGAATGTATCTACATACTAAAACATGTTTAGATACATGCGAATCTAGACAAACTCAAGTCACTTATTTTGGGACGGAGGGAGTACATGCATTTGAGCAAAGCTATAACAGTTGGTATACCAATCTAGTACGGACAAACCCTACATGAGAATTGTTTAAAACCATGCAAACTTGAGAACAAATAAACCCAATTATTACTTCGAATGAGAAGAGCGTCTGATCTGAGATTCAAGGAATCAAGCTACTTATTTCCATAACACTGGCGGCAAGAAAACATATATACTTTCGTAGTACTTAACTGGCCAAAGCATACTTAATTTATGGAAATACTTAATTTATTCACGACTCGATGAGAAAGTAGTACTCCAGAGTTTGAAACACAAGTACTCCGTATACAAAACACGCATACTACTTGTCAAAACAAATAAAAACCAATAATAATGGAATAAAAGAAAGCAACATCCTCTCTCACAGTTCAAAAAAAAACTTATATCGTCCACCCCTGCACGGCCTTTGCTATCCCGTATGCTGCAGCGGAAGCCATTGCGCCGATGAAGGTAGTCTGAAGAGCGCTGAGGACTGGGCGGGTCCCGGTGAAACGACCCTTGACGTACCCGAAGAAGAGCAGCGCGGCGAGGGTGACCCCGACCGAGGTGAGCATGGCGTCCTGGGCGGCGGACATGAGCATGTAAGGCAGGAGCGGCAGCATTCCGCCGAGGATGTAGGCCAGCGCTATCGTCAGAGCGCTCTGCAGGGCTCTTCTCGGCTCCGGCTTCTCCAGTCCCAGCTCGAACCTCATCATGAAGTCGAGCCAAGCTTCGGGCCTCCTCTGGAGGCCCTTGACGACAGGGCCGTACTCGTGCGGTTCGAGGCCGTACTGTGCCATGATCTCCCCTATCTCGGCAGCCTCTGGATGATAGATGGATTCAAATACGAACACGGTTAATTAGCTTGTGAATCATGCGGAGGTGACATCATGCTTGATATGTATGCATGCATTGTAGGTTAATTACCGATGTCTGGGACGGTGGTGATCTCCGCCTGCTCCCTCTTGAGCTCTCGCTCGTAGTGATCTGCCTCGCTCTTAGCCGCCAGGTACCTACCTTGTGTCCCACATTTGCGGATTATGTATTATCATAGGCTAGTATCATGCACATGATGCACGACTTGTGATCGAAAAATTAAGTTGATAGCATAAAACTACCAATTTACATGTCAAATTTTCCGAATGGTACCAGTTGATGTTTCAATCGCAAAAAACTACCAGATTGAAAACAAGTTATCGCAAAAAACACTGATTCGTGTTTAATCACGAAATTGACACCGTTTCTGACATGTGGGTCCATTTGTTAGGGCTAAAGTGATGACATGGCGTGGGACCCACTTGTCAGCCGAATTTAAAAAAATCAAAATGTGGGACCCACCGGTCAGAAACGGTGTCAATTTCGTGATTAAACACGAATCAATGCTTTTTGTGACAACTCGTTTTTGATCTGGTAGTTTTTTGCGATTGAAACACCAACTGGTACCATTCAGGAAAATTGACACGTAAACTGGTAGTTTTATGCTACCAACTCGAACCACTTCAAGCTAGGACCCTCTGCATAGAAATCTGTTATTCGTCCTTACCCTCCGAGGCCCATGGAGATGGCACCGGCGGCGACCTCGGCGAGGCCAGCGGTGAGCACGAGGGAGGACGGCGCCCTGGCGCCGGAGAGACCCGCGGCGAGCGCGAATGGCACGGTGAGCCCGTCGGACACGCCCATGATGACGTCGCGCACCACTTCCCCTGCCGTGAAGTGGCGCTCCCCGTGCATGCTGATCAGCCCCGTCTCCAGCATCGCCCGCTCCTCTCCGCCGCCTACGCCCTTCATCGCCGCGCTAGTCACCTCCTGTTACGTACCGGCAGAGAGGCAATGACGAACGCTGGGCGGTCTGCACACACGTTCCAGCTGGTGGACTGTCGTGCTGGCCGTCTGCTCCTGAATATATATAGAGCTACCCAGCCCAATTCTTCTGAATATATATATTTAGAGGTGCTCCTGGTTACAGTAGGATGTCTATAGTCGTGGGGAAATGGCTCCTATTTCTGTGGTAGTGCCCTGCATGTAAATTTCAGATGAGCAGCATGGATCGTGCCACTGGCACAAGAGGACTTATTAACCAATTGACTTCACGGCTTGTTCCTGCCATCCATCAACTTCTAGATCTTGCACGCGCCTTCTCCTCGTGCCAGTGTTTGTAGTCGTCGCTAGGTGGTCCATTGTCCTATTTGTAATTTTTATTACTTGTAGGACTTTTTATTAATAATCGGTGGAATTCCGCAAAAAAAAAAGTCCACGAGCAATTTGCACTAGTACACAGTAGTAGGTCATAACTGATGGCTCGGCCAAAGGGTCTAGTGAACCCCGGTCATCATCTATATCTAGTATTAAATTCCATGCTCTAGGTTCTTCACCACCAAAAAAAAAGGCTCCCGCGACCCCGTCGTCCCACAGGCGACAGGGCTGCGCCCTCAGCTCCCGCTTTCAGCGCCCCCCTCCCTCTCTCCCCCACCGTCGCTGGCGTGCGTATCACCGAGCAAGGCTCGGGCGGCTCTGGCGGCGGCGGTCTTCTGCCTCTCCCCTCTCGGTGAAACTCGCGTGGGCGGGCTCGATCTGGGTGGTCCTTTCAGGTGGCAACAGCCTGGAGTGGCCGTGGGGCTTCTCAGCGTTGGTTGGTCGGTCAACAGTGTGGCAGTGAGAGCAGTTGGCGGCGGGGCATCGTGGTGGCGCAAGCAGGCGGTGGTGGTGCCCGCTCGACCCAGATCTAGGCACCTTTGGGCCTTATCTGGGCTGGTGTGGGCCGGCAGTCCTGCTGGTTGCGGTGATGCTCTCTAGATGTGGTGATGGTTTGTCTCAAAAAAAGATGATGTGATGGTGAGCCGACAACTTCTGGGTGATGGCGTAGATGCTAGCTGTCCTGTTGCATCATGGTGGCGGGGGCTTTGCAGGCCTGATCTGGGCTCGGCTGGGCCTCTCGGGGCTTCGCATGCCCCTACTTCCGCGTCCGGTCGGCTACTATGATGGCAGTGGATGTTGTTCCCTCCTGCTTGACTGCGGTGCTATTGTCCTCGACCTCTGTTGCGCTCTCCTACTTCGTCCTCTAGGCCTTGTGTCGATAACCGCAATGAGACGATGAGGATGGCGATAAGACCGTGGTGGCGCATGATGGTGGGCGGCAAGTTGGGTGGGGTACTTCGGAGCGTCAGGGGTAGTGGTTTTTTGGGGGTCGGGAGAAATCTCTGTCGGCCCGTTCGGCAACGACGCGGCGACACCTGCGTGTGCCGCCCTTCCTTCCTGAAGGGTGCTGGGTATACCCCTTCCCTACTCCCCTCTAAGTATTGGGGTAACCCCTAGGATCAGTCCGGGCAACAACGTTGTGGTTGTCGCATCCCTTCTTAAAGGTGTTGCTTGGTACGCGGCTGTTCGAAGAGCTATGAGCGTTGTAGGACAATTCCGGAGGGCGCAACGATTGGGGGTCATCTTTGTTTCGTTGATCAGCCGTTGTTGGCATTACTTTCTTTCGTTATCTCTCTTTTCCTTTTGGGTGATCTGTGCTACTCCCCAGCAGTGTATCGTGTGGTTGCTATATTAATATAGCGGGGTGAAAGCCTATTTCGAGGTTTGTCACCACAAAATTTCCGTCCAACATTTTTTGAACGGTATTGCCCTTGATTGTTCAGGGTATTTATATCGTATGCCACCGCTGACTGAATACTGAACCGCTACCCAACTAAAAACAGAGCTCATCCTCCTCCACCACATGTCCAGGCCGGCCTCCTCGATCGAGTTTCACCATAACACTAGTAGAAAAATAGCTATAGCAGTCATTTCCCCAGTGAAGAGCATAAAAATTACACGCCACCACTTTTAGAAAAAATAGTGCTAGCACTCAAATATTAGCGACCACCATTACTAAAAATTATTGGTGGCATTCGGCCAAAGTCAAACGTCAAGGTTTAGTAACCTGCGCAGACGGGACAGAACTAGTGGTAATATTGAACGCCATGGATACTGAATCGTACTAACGTCCAATTAAACCGAATGCCGTATTATTTGTAATAGTAAAATTATGTATAGACGATCTTTTTGGGGTAAACAAACACGGTGCTGTGCAACTTTGAAATTAACAACTAAAATATTATAAATAAATGAGAAGGTTTTTTTAAAAAAATATAGTAGTAGCGTTCTGAAAACTTTCGAATGCCGCTAGGGAATTATGTAGCGGTGGTGTCCAATATTTTGTACCGCGTGTTTAAATTTTCTAGGGCTAGTATTTTTAGACAATTTTTTGTGTAAACAAACGTGGTTCTAAGTAAACTAAAATATTTTTTAATAAAAAGTTTTTTTTAAAATAGTGGTGGCGTCTCTAATCATCCGGGTAGTGGTGGTGTTCAATTATTTGCGCATGCCACCACTCTATTTTCACTTATCCGCCTCGTGTCGCCCCGTTTCCCTCCATTCCCTCGCCTCCCGCCTTTCTCCCCCAAAAATCGAGCTGCCGCCCCCTTCGTGAGCGCCTCCGCCCCGCCATGAGTGCCTCTGCCGCCTTCCCTGTCTGCGCCGCGCTCGCCCGTCCCCGTCTCGGTCCGCGCCGCACTCGCTTGTCCACAAACATCGCCGCCCCTGTGAACGCCTCCACCGCGCGACCCTGCTGCCGCCCTTGTGAGAGCCTCCGCCGCCGCCTCTGTGAGCGCCACCCCCACCGCCTCTGTGAGCGCCTCTGCCGCGCCTCATCCACTGTGCATCGTCCCGGCAGGTGAGCAACCCCTGGCTGCCGCGTCAAATCCCCCTTTTTGTATAGATATATGCAACATTTTTATTAGTTTTAGAGAATGCTATTGTGTTGAAATTTTGAGCAATTTTCAGTGAATTGTAGAATTGTGTGATTATGAATCAATTATACTTTTTTAGCTATTTTGAATCAATTGTGGAAATGTACTCGCGTTGGCCGGTGGTGAGATCATCAACAATACATATATAAGTATGTGTTTTGTGTTGGTCTTGGTGCCGAGACAACCTTTGTGTTGCTCCCGAATCATTTTGATTCGGGCTTTTTTTCTTTCTATATACTTGAGTGGCCAAAAGTATTGACGAAACATCGATTAATTTCCATTTGGTAAAAATTTTGCCCTCATATATTCTATTTTTAGCAAAGGTCATGTTGAAATTTTGATTGAAACTTGTAATTTTCTTTTTATATATTGTATTATCTAGCAGTGTGATCTTAAAATTTATAGTTTGAATATGTCCGAAAAAGACCCTGTCATGCCCTCTACTTCCTCTCAGACGTCCCACGACAGCGACGAGGACGAACGAACAAGAGTGTATCATGGATATCGGCAAGACATGTTTACATATGGGTAGGGTGAGGATTATCCGGAGACGAAGGAGGGCGACTACGTAGTTCATACTTCGGATGAAGAATCCGATGGCAACGAGACCGGTGTTGAAACCGGCGCCAACGAGACTGGTGAAGAAACTGGCGGTGATACTGCAGAACCCACAACTATTGAAGCCCTGGCTGGTAAGACTAGAAAGTTTAGGGCCAAAAACAAGCTAGGCACCGGAACACTTGTGGTGAACGGTGTGGACTGCAAGGGTGACCCTGCAAGTCCGAATGAAGCAAGAGCAACCTATGGCAATGATATAGGTTGCATACTCTGAGATACCGTGAACATCAACACACGCAACCTAAGGGCAAAGGTGAATCTTCATGTCCACAATCTTCTTATTGATAGGGTGTTGCGGGAGTAGGAGCGGACTGCTGCGGGGGATTGCCTTGATCCCTAGAGACATTGTAACTACCTCGGACCCTACGCTCTAAGTTCAAGCCTGGATGAAACAGAAGTGGTTAAAATAGTACAGCGGGGGCCCAGGGGACCGCCCACGTGTAGACCCGTCGGCCGTCCTAACCACTTCCAAGACATCGGGACAAGAGCGAGCGGCGTAGGCAACAGGCGAAGAGATCAAATACATACACACGTGAGTATATATGCAAGCTACCATACAACAGTTCTCAGAACCATTCCATCTAAAAGAAATAGAAATATTGCAACGCCATACGGCAAGATCCAAATTTCCTAGATAGAGATAATAGTTTAGGATAGCTCCTCATACATCAAACATCAGAGTATCAGGCGGAAGTAGAAAACAAGATTCGCGTACGGATAAGAAGCAAATTGGCATAAGATGCCACATAAATAAACACATCCCGCCCACAGATCTCGCGGATCCCCATCCCCGGAATCTCTACACCAAAAGATCGTTGTCACCATCGTGTGCCTCTTCAACCCAGAATCCATCTTGTGAGCATACCTGTCCACCTAAACCAAACAATTTATCGTGTGAGACCCTAGGGGTACTCAGCAAGTCTTTATGCCTCTAAAGGGGACATATACCTGGGGTGACGCAATTGCAGCAAAAGATAATAACTAACAAGTCTATAGATACTCGCTAACCATCCGCCTAATCAAAGATAGGTGGATATCCGTTAATTAGGAACAACAGTTATAACAGTATAAAGTAACAGATCCATCCCCCTTCTCGCTTACCAACGAGAAAGCGGACGAACAACCTATCTGTTGGCAGTTTTATTAACCATTCCATGAAGATTGCACCATTTACTAGTTAGATATTTAGTCAAGTTAAAGACGGCACTTTAGTTATAGTTGTCTATAATCGAGAAACTGTGCTCCAAGTCGTCCATAACCGCGGACACCTTTCAGAAAGATTTACCCTGCAGGGGTGCACAAATAGCAACACACACTCGATCAACCTCGGAAAAACCAACTCAAAACCCAACGAGGCATTCACGACAAAGCGATCACAGGATTCAGAAATATTTCAGGGGGCCACCCCACTAAGCTACCCGCAACGAAGTTGGCCGGCTCCGGAACGGACCCAGGGTTTGTGTGGACGGCGGTAAACGACTGGGAACCTGAAAGTGTGACTGGGCTTGTCGATACAGCGAAAACGTGTCACAATCCAAAACAGTACAGGTGCTCCACGCACAATCGTAAATAAAACAGTAAAGCATGGCATAAGTACAGGATAGTAATAAAACCCCAAACTAGTTGTGGCCCCAAGAAATAGAAATGAATCAAGCTCTGGCTCAGGAGGGTCCATAAGGCCTCCCGGATGTGGATAGTGCGAATAGTCAAGGAACAGGAATCAAGTACTCGGGGTCCTACGGGACACAAGTGAGCATGAAAAACCAAATAGCAGATATTACCCACCGGTGCCTCTTTCATTAGTTATCCCATTACTACTCAGGTTAAGTTGTTTAGGTACCTCGTTATCCATCAGACACTCACATACCCTACACATGCTGTTCTACGACTCGCATGGCTCAAACAACTCCCGTAGTAATGGCTCATGGGATGGAGGAACAAGCTCGGTGGGGTTTAAAAGTAAAGGCTATGCAGTACTTGGGATTCAATTTAATGCAATCGCGACTCAATGATGCAAGAATAAGATAGAGGCAATAGGTACTATATGTATGCAAGCATGTGGTAGTGCTTGCCTGGCAGTTCAGTTGAAGCGAGAGACGGATCTGGGTAGTACTCTTGGGATTCCTGATATTTCCCCTGCTCGGCGTCTATTCGAAGAAGAACCAAACAAACAAGGGCCAACATAAATAAAGTACACAAGCATATGAATAAAATGCGACAAGCAAACAAGCATGCCATGATGAATGATGCACAATTTACATGGCAATAACGTAGCATGGCATGGGTGAGGTATGAGGTACAAGAATAAAGCATTTTATTAAGTTTTAGTCATGTTTTGCTCTCAAATAAGTTGCTGTATACTTTATATTTATATGATGCATGCTGCAGTTCAGAACATGGAATGCATAGTTAGAACGGGCTCGTCGCGCTGATCGATTTAGACATATTATTTGTCAAATTTGGAGTTGTAGATTTAAAGTTATTAATTAATTAAGAAAAGGCATTTTTATTACATTTAACAATTTCGAAAATTTGAAGTTCTCAAATAATATTTTGAATGGCACATTTGAAATCCTCACATTTTTCTGATTCAAAAACATATATTATTTGTATTATTTGGATTTACAGTTTAAAATTTATTAAAAACAGAATTTAAATCAGATTTAAACATTTCCGAAAATTGTTTTTATAAAACAGATACATACAGAGGGTTTTTGCACACAGCAACAGCCAGCCACAGTCGCTGATGGGTGGGACCGAGCTGAGCTGGTGGAAAACAGCATGCCACAGACTTTTCTCACTGCGGGTGAAGTGAGTCACGGTGACAGGCAGGTGGGTCCGGCGGTGTAACGGACCCACGCGACAGCGGGCGAGACGTGGCTTGCCACGTGGCACAGCGGGGGAGCGTGGGTTGAGGGGTTAGGAAACTCTGGCGCCTTTTTGTAAAACGGCCTCAGCCGATGGCAGGTGGGGCCTGGGGAGCGCGGGTTGCGCCGGTAAAAAGGTGGGGGGATTTGCAAAGTACCCCCGCGGTACTGTTTTTCTTCCTCTGAACTAACTGACGGCGGACAGGTCGTGTGCGACGCGCAGCGCGGGGGTTTGATCCCGCGACCTGGGGCGCTCGCGCAGAGAGGCGGAGCCACTGCGGCGGCTGGTGGTTGTTGCTGGGTTTCTGCTGCGCGGCTAGCTGAGGCTACCGCGGCGCAACTGCGAGGGAACGCTCGCGAGCACGCCGCACCGAGAGCGTTCGACGAAGTGATCTAAGCGTGCAGGGAATGACGACGAGCGGGAGGTTGTCAGGGGGAAACGGGGGCTCACCGCGAGGCTGATGGTGGTGGTGGAACGGAGAGAAGCGCAGCCGATCGCCGAGGAAGCAGATGCTCCGAGGCTAGGGTTTCGTCTCGGCATCGTCGGCGTGCAGCGGGGGTGGGGCTTCTCCTCTTCGATGCCGTGTACAGGGGCGACGCCGGGGTGGTCCTCGGTCTTCCTCGACAACCACTCACCACGCCCGCCCCCTTGATCTGTCGGGGGAAGCCGAAGCCGAGGTGATGGCCGGCGATGGAGAAGAGAGGTGGTAGGGGAGATGGGGAAGAAAGGTGCGGCGTAGGGCCCCTGGGGAGGATCTGGGATAGCTGCACGAGACGGGAGGGGGTAGAGATAAGGACGGGGTGAGAGGGGGGTGCCGTGGGGCTCGGGTGAAGAAAAAGGTGGCTCGGCCACCTTTCTCCTTCTCTCTCACGTGCTCGGCCAGGCACAGCAGGGCGAGGGGCTGCAGCTGGGGCCAGGGCGAGGACAGGGGGTGGTCTGGCTCGGGTGGGGCCTTGTGGCAGAGAGGAGAGAGAGGAGGGAGAGGGAGGCTCGGGTAGGGTTTAGCTAGGGTTGAAGGGGTAGCTTGGGTTAGGTTAGGGTTTAGAGGTACATGGCTCGGCGTGGGGATGGTGGTTAGGGTTAGGGTTTTGCACATGATCAAGTGTATGGGTAGTGTGAGATGGAGGTGAGGGGTGGGGTTTGTGATGCACATGGCAAGGAACTAAGACCAAGATGATGAGGGTTGAGAGAAAAGGGAAGCTCACAAAAGAAAAATATTCAATCAAAACAAAGAAAGCCAAAGGAGAACAATATGGTGGTGACTTGCATGGCCCATGCATAAGTAATAAATGCCATGTTTATTTTGCTAAAACAATAATAAGGTCTCATGGCATTTATTCACATGCATTCCAAAAATATGGATCTAAGGCCAAGCTAAATGAATTGAAAAAGGATGCTCCAAGTGGAGTAGATGGAGATGGTCATATTTGAATATAATTAGGACATGCTAGTGTGTATATTCCACTAGGTGCATTATATCCTCAACAATATTCCAACATGAGCAATTATTCCCAAAACAATCCACAGGGAAGCTAGAAAAAGGGGTACCACTCACAAGGCATGCAAATGTGGCTCCACATATCAATAAGGTGAAAACAACATGATGCTAGTGTGAGAGCATGTGGAAATAGAAGTGGATCCATCCCAACCCACATGAGCTAGATTTAAATGCCAAAGGAAAAATGTAAAAGCTCATGTATAATTAGGATGGTGGAATTATAAGGTGGTGACAAGAAAGGTGGTGACAAGAAAGGTGGTGGAGTTAATAAAAGATATGCCCCCAACTCAACTTGGGCATCAAGCATTTATCACGAACCAAATACAATAAATCAAAAGGCAAGTACAATTAATAATGCATATGAGATAAGATCCAAAATAAAAAGGGTTTTATATGATGCTCAAATGCAACGTGACATGATGACATGAGCATGATATAATTATGATGCAACAATTATATGTAGGAAGGTAGCATATATATAGACTAGGCTAGTAGCATTACAATTGTTAGACAATTGGGATGCTACAGACATGGTGAAGAATAAGCTGCTGGGTGTGAGCCATGTCGTGGCACTGGCAGTAGGCCTCGTACTGGCCCTTGTGGGTGTCGACTCTCATGCAAAGAATGTTGCGCTGAAACTAGTTGAGCTGATTTACCTCTCTAGCAATGGTTGGGACCGGGGGACTCCTCCCATGAGTGCCACCACTAGCCCGGGCATCTCCCATAAAAGCATCAGACTCGGCAGGGACAAGGATAGTCTTCTTCCTCTTGACATGTGGCTTCTTGACCTTGTGTTTCCCATCCAACATGCCACTGAAATCTTCATTGGGGAGCATAGTTTTGATGAGCTTCATCATATACGGAGCATAAGGGATAGAATGTTTGTTCACCATTGCATCGTACATCTCATGATAAATGAAGTCCATGACATCCAAGGAGTAATCTGCAGTGGTGTTCTCACTGGTAGCACACTCAATAGCAAGACCGAGCAAATTGACAAGCAAACCACATATGGCATCATTATTACCTCTGCTAGGGTGATGCAGTCATGGAACATGAGAACTACCTGAGAATAAAGCGGGAGGAGACCAGTAACCTCCCCGACCACACTTGAAGGGCCATAACAAGCTGAAAGCAATGAATCCTTGCTGGGGCGATTAGGGCCACAAATTCGGTGACCAATACAGTAGTCTTGGCCCCCAAAGGTGTAGGAAAGTACCTGACCAAAGCTGAAGAAGTTAGACTCACAGTAGGTGGTCCCTGTCATCCATTTCATAGTGCGAGCCTCGTCACCACAAATCACAAGGGTGGAGAAGAACTGCTGGATAAGTTGTGAGTCATAGTCGCATTGAATTTCCATAAGATGGTGTAGCCCCATCCTCCTAGTCACTGCAATAGCCTCAACAAACTGGGCTTGCTCCTTGCATAGGTCAAATCCAATGGGTGCATGGGGCGAATAGTCAAGGACGAGTAGATCTCGTAGAAGATGTACATCTAATGAGTGCACCAAAAGTTTGGGTCTTCGATATCCCTATCACGCGGGGTATCCACAAACCAATCTCGTTGCCGGAGAGTGGAATACTCAATGTTAGCCATGGACTTAT
The DNA here is from genome assembly GCA_910589775.1 of Avena eriantha. Lineage (NCBI taxonomy): Eukaryota > Viridiplantae > Streptophyta > Magnoliopsida > Poales > Poaceae > Avena > Avena eriantha. Next base: position 38,885,420 of record OU342744.1, read on the forward strand.
AGTTGATCCTTGGTTGTTTTCCCTTTTTCTTCAAAGCAGCCCTTGACCTCTTCTCACGTTAGCCATCCTTTTAGCCTCTCTTGCGTGTCTCCTCAACTCAAGTTCATCCACAAGGACACCTTCTTCATTGCGGTGCAAGTAGCGAGGACAAGGTCTCCGATGATAGGTCTTAGGAGCACCATGAGAGCCACCTATGAAATGAATAAGGGGATAGCACGGGATAAGCACACACAAGTCAAAAAGGATATGCTAAAGACAGTAGAGAAGGAACCACAAATGGAACTAGCCATAGACCATCTTAATCAAAAAATACAGGGGTGAAACTTCTAGGCTGGATTATCTGGCCATGCCAGGGGCGGATAATCCAGCCCTGATGATTTTCAATAGTTGATTTAGATCTTGGCCTAAAAACTAGATCGGTTATGTTGGTTGCAAAACTACTATGATTAGCATGTAATGGAATCAAAGGGAAACATCTACTCCAAGTTTCAACAACAAAAACAAACTTCCATACAAAAATCAAAAGTGTGGGAGTTACCCTCACTCCTCGTAGGTTCTATTTGGAGGAGAAGGTACCCGGGGAGGAGAAGGAGCAGATCTGGCAAGGGGCTAGCAAATCTGATGGCTGGAGAAGCTGCGGGGAGGCAGGGTGTGGTCGGTGGCGGTTGGGGGATGGGAGAGGGTTGGAGTAGAGAGTGGCTCTGTTTCAGCCCTCTCCACCTGACGCCTTGCCCTATATGAGACGAACCGCCCAGGCTGGATAATCCGACCCTCACTGAATTTTTCTGTTTACACAGAATTTAGACCAGCGCATCCCTCTGACTTCAAGAATCAAAACAAGGACTTGTGTGCAAGGAGAATAGATGTCTCAAGGTGGGAAAGGCTTGGGTTTAGACATCCAAATTGTGATGGTACTCCACACCCAAGATTGCAAGAGGCAAATAGATAAAAAAACCAATTTTGAGAGTGTGTTTTCCATAAGAATAAGAGATGAGCAAAAAACAATTAGATCCACAAAGAATCAACTCTTCACAACGAAGAGGGCGGTGGCTGAAGCGACCATGTAGGAGTGTATGATATGAAACCGCGAAAATATATCTTGGGTTCATGACCAATACTCATCAATTAAGCTCACATATCACTAAATGATATTATAAGTAATGATTTTTCTCACTTTTGGCATTATGGGGGGAGGGTTAGCCCAATAATAAGGACCACACTCCCCCTATGTCCACACCCGCATCTAAACCAAATAAAGGTTAAGATATAGGTGTGTATGCAAGAGGATCAAGTCAAGCTCCTTGAATCTACGATATTTAGCTCATTCTTCAAATAACAAAATCTTGCTTCATCAAGAGGCTTCGTGAATATATCCGCAAGTTGATCATTTGTGCTCACATATGATAGCTCAATATCTCCACAAGCAACATGATATCTAATAAAGTGATTATGAATCTCAATGTGCTTCATTCTTGTATGTTGCACCGGATTGTAAGCAATTTTCATGGCACTTTCATTGTCACATAAAGAGGCAGTTTGTCACAATTGACACCGTATTCCTTTAAAGTTTGGCTCATCCATAACAACTGGGTGTGTACACTTGCAGCACCCACATATTCAGCTTTGGCAGTGGAGAGAGAAATACAATTTTGTATCTTAGAAGAACAACATACCGAGGATTTTCCTAGAAATTGATATTATCTGGAAGTTGATTTTCTATCATCCTTATCACCAGCCCAATCTGAATCCGTGTACCCACATAGAGAGAAATTTGAGCCTTTGGGATATCACAATCCATAGTTTGGGGAATGAACTAAATACCAGAAGATTCTTTTGACCGCCACCAAGTGGCTTTCTTTAGGAGTTGTCTGATACCTTGCACACACTCCTACACTCATCACAATATCGGGTCTAGATGCACAAAGGTAAAGCAAAGATTCGATCATGGACCGGTATACCTTTAGATCCACATCTTTACCATTGGGATTTAATTCAAGATGGTATTTCGTTTGCATTGGTGTAGCAACATCATTGAGATGCGTCATCTTGAATCTCTTGAGAATGTCTTGGATGTACTTTGCTTGATCTATGAAGGTTCTTTCTCTCAATTTCTTGATATTGAACCCAAGAAAGAACCTTAATTCTCCCATCATAGACATCTCAAACTTGTCAGTCATAAGTTTTGAAAAAACATCATTAAAAGTTTTGTTAGTAGAACCGAAGATAATGTCATCTACATATAATTGGCACACGAAAAGCTCCCCCTTTAACCTTCTTAGTAAAAAGAGTGGGGCCAATCTGACCAACCTCAAAACCACGGCCTAATAAAAACTCTTTAAGATGCCCATACCATGCACATGGGGCTTGTTTAAGGCCATAGAGAGCCTTATCGAGTTTGTAGACATGATTAGGAAAGTTCGGGTCCTCGAAGCCCAAGGATTGTTTAACATAAACCAATTCATGCAATGGACCATTAAGAATGGCACACTTTACATCCATTTGTTGTAATTTAAAATTATGATGTGCAACATATGCAATAAGGATATGGATAGACTCAAGGAGAGCCACTGGAGCATAGGTTTTGCCAAAGTCAATGCCTTCCACTTGAGAGAAACCTTGTGTCACCAATCTTGCCTTGTTTCTTAAAATAATACCATTCACATCTTGCTTATTCTTGAATATCCACTTAGTGCTGATAACATTGCGGCACTCTTTGGGCTTCTCTACTAACTTTCAAACCTTGTTGCGCTCAAAGTTGTTAAGTTCTTCATGCATGGCCAATAACCAATCGGGATCTTCAAGCGCTTCGAACATATTTTTAGGTTCCACCATAGAGATATGAGCTTGATGATCACTAAAGCTTGTCAACTCTCTTCTTGTGGACACCCTTCTTCTTAGATCACCAACCACTTTATCAAGTGTGTGACCTATGATTTCTAGATTTCTTTCAGCTCTTGCTTTGCGACGAGTTTCGATTTCCTCATTGTTTCTTTGGAGGTATCTCTTCAACATTTTGGTCCTCGACTTGACCAATATCATTACCTTTCCCAACCACTGGTTCAAAATTAGTAGTAGTATGAGAAACTTGATATTGATCTTCATCAACATGAACTTCAGATGGTTGATGTAATTCTGGATTTGTAGGGCCAGATAATCCGGCAAAGGGGGAGGCCGGATAATCCTGCCTGGGAGTTTCTCTTGAATCTTCCATGCTGCTGGAATTTGCAGGGGTTGCAGGGCTAGATGATTTGGCCATTTGGGAGGCTTGATTATCCGGCTTGGGACTTCTAGTTTGATCAGCGGATTGATGATCTTCAATATGTTGTTGGATAGGTGTATCATTAGCTTTAGTAGAAGGTGCGCGTTGGCCTTGTGTAGATGAGGGCTCCACTTGAGTAGAGCATTGTCCTTCCCGATCCGCCACAAGGGGTTCCTCAACAGGGCGGAAAAATCCCACATCCATTGTTCTTATGGCATCTTGGGGTATTTCAACATATGTATCACAAACACCAACTTGCCCCACATGGGAGCCATCATTCTCCTCGAACACCACACTATAAGATTGTACAACAATTCCAGAGGCCTTTTTGTAGACTCTATAAGTGTTGGATTCGGCACCATAACCAACAAAAATACCTTCTAAAGCCTTAGATTCAAATTTAGACAAACAAACTCCGTTTATGGGAAAGAAACACTTACAACAGAACACCCAAAAGTATGAGATATTGGAATTGTTACCGGTAAGTATTTCATAAGGAGTTTTGTCCAAGTTCTTGTGGAGGTAGAGCCGGTTTGATGAGTGACAAGTGGTGGATATAGCTTCAGCCCAGAAATTGTATGGGAAATTGAATTCAGCCAACATGGATCTTGCCATATCCATCAAAATCCAGTTATTTCTCTCGGCTACACCATGTTGCTGAGGGGTGTACGCAACAGAATATTGATGTCTTATCCCCTATTCAGTTAGAAACTCATTCAAGGCGTAGTTCTTAAACTCGGAGCCATTTTCGCTTCTTATTACCAATATGGGAACATTGTGTTGTCGTTGAACTTCATTGGCAAAGTCGATGACGGTTTGTTGAGTCTCACTCTTCAACTTGAAGAAATATACCCATGTGTATCTTGAATAGTCATCAACAATTACCAAGCAGTACTTCTTCCCACAGAGCTAGCATGATATGGAGGATCAAATAGATCCACATGAAGGAGCTCTAAGATCCTTTTAGACAAAATAATGGTCTTCCTTCGATGGGGAGAGTCATGCATTTTTCCTTCAACACAAGCCTTGCAAACATGATCTTTGGCAAAGGAAACATTGTCTTTTAGTCCAAGAATGTGGCCACTGATACGTTGCAAACGTATCCATAATTTTTGATGTTCCATGCTTGGTTTTATCTACTTTCTTATGTTTTGTCCACACTTTGAGTACTTTTCATATGATTTCTTGGACTAACCTATTAACAAGAGCCACAGTGCTAGCTGACTGTTTTCTGCTGTTTTTGGTTCCAGGAAAGTCAGAAAATGAATATTCTCGAAATTGGACGGGACAAAACCCAAAGTCAGTTTTTCACCGAGGGACACCAGGAGCCAGAATACGAGACGGAGAGGGGCTAGGGCCTGGCCACACCACCTGCCGCGCGGGCTAGGCCTGGCCGCGCCAGGGGGTGGTGTGGCCAGCCCAGGCACCCCCTCGGCCTCCCTCTTCGCCAATAAATTGCCTTCTGACCTAAAAACTCAGGGGGGTTTGACGTTTTTCCAAAAAGAGTTCCGCTCCGCCGCCACCACCAGATTCCATGATTCGGAACCAGAAACTCCGTTCTGGCACCCTGCCGGGACGGGGAATTGGAGGAGATCATCACCATTATCATCACCATCGCTTCTCCATCGACCATCCATGTTTCCCCCATCTATGAGTGAGTAATCCCCCGCTTTAGGCTATGGGGATGGTAGGGATTGGATGAGATCGTGCATGTAATGGCATCGGATTGTTAGGGCATGGTGCCTAGTATCTACTATTAGTGATTTTTGACTTTGTTGCGACTTGTTATGCTTAATGCTTGTCACTAGGGCCCGAGTGCCATGATTTTAGATCTGAACATGTTATTGATTCATTATGATACTATTGTTTATGGTTTTACCTGCAAGTTGTATACACACGTTGTTGTCCGGAACCAAAGGCCCCGAAGTGATAGAAATCGGGATAACCGGAGGGAATGACTTTGATGTGAGGATCACATGTGTTCACGGAGTGTTAATGCTTTGCTCCGGTGCTCTATTAAAAGGATCACCTTAATTGCCAGTAGTTCCCTTGAGGCCCCGCTGCAAACGGGCTGGCAGGACAAAAGATGTTGTGCAAGTTCTCATTGCGAGCACGTATGACTATATAGGGAACACATGCCTAGGATTATTTAGTACTTGGATGCTTTATCTTATTTATCTGCAATTGCCCTATGTTCTGATTTCCATGTGAATTGTCTTGTCCATGCAACGCCCGTCCATCCATCCCTATGCCTACCGCGCTTGAATCCTACTGTTTACTGCTATTGTTACTATTTTCTTTACTTTTACTACTGTTGTTACTTTACTGTTGCTACTACAAAACTGTTGCTACTAATAAAATGCTGTGAGCAAGATTGTTTCTAGGTGCAGCTGAATTGACAACTCAGTTGTTAAGGCTTATAAATATTCGTTGGCTCCCCTTGTGTCGAATCAATAAATTGGGTTTCACTTCCCTCAAAAATACTACGATACACCCCCTATACTTGTGGGTCATCAAGACTATTTTTTGGCGCCGTTGCCGGGGAGCATAGCTTTATTTATCAAGTCCACTTGGAATCACAATTGTTCAAGCTTAGTTTATTTCCGCCTTGTTTGCTTGTTTCTTTATCAAAAATACAAAAAAATTAGTTCCTACTCTAGTTGTTATTTTTGTTGGTCTGTTATTGTCTTGCTTTATCATGCTTTCTATCATTGGTTGGTTTCTTTTAAATTGAATCTTATTGGCAAGGTGGGTTCACGGAAGAACAAAACTATTATTATAAGGAACACCGCTTGTCACAAAAAGGGAAACACTTATGGGAACAAATTGATAAATTGTATAGCATTGCTATAAACGTGTGCTCTACTTATAATGTTACTTATTGATTTGATAAATCTTGTTGCTGTAGGAGGTACAAACACCTCCCTTTTCAATGTGAGTATAATGATGATGTTACCATATCTTCTTATGTTAAGGGAAATTATGACTTTTATGATGTGGAACAAATTGAGGAACTTATTGCTTGGAAGGGTGCATTTGAACTTGCTAGTTTGCTTGAAAATATTTATGATTCACCTTATAAACATGAGATTTATGATATACTTAAATTTTGCTTTCATAATTACAAGGAAGAAAATGGCTATATTCTTGAATATATTAATAGATGCTTTCCACAAATGGAAGGGACTAATGCCTTGCAGGATCTTATGGAAGAACAAATTGATGAACCTGAAAGCTCATTAGATGAAAAAGAGGAGGAGAGTGATGAACAAAAGGAGGAAGAATGGATTAGCTACCCATGCCTACCTTCTAATGAGAGTAACTCTTTATCCCTTACACTATTTGATTTTCCCCCATGCTTACCAAAGGAGGATGAATGTTATGCTCATGTTATCTGTGATAATCCTTTATTTGTGCCTAACTTCGAGATGCATGGTACTAAATAGTTTTGCTTAGAAATTGTTTATGATAAACCTCTAGACGATGGTCCTATATTGAATGATCGGTCATCTTGTTATAGAATTGTTAAAAGTGGGTTTGAAGGTTTTAATCCCGCTATTTTTGAGCTTGATAAAAATTATGTTTTTGTAGAACATGAAAAGCATGCTTTATGTGATAGTTATATTGTTGAGTTTATTCATGAGGCTACTGAAAATTATTATGAGAGAGGAAAATATGGTTGTAGAAGTTTTCATGGTATTTAAACACCTCTCTATGTGCTGAAAGTTTTGAAGTTACTCTTGTTTTATCTTCCTATGCCTGTTACTTTGTTCTTTGTGAATTTATTTGCATACAAGATTCCTATGCATAGGAAGTGGGTTAGACTTAAATGTGTTTTGAATTTGATTCTTGATCCTCTCTTTTACTTCAATTCATATTTCTTATGTGAGCATCCTCTCAAACTATCATGCCTAAGTTAAAGGAGTTAAAGAAAAGTACTTGTTGGGAGATAACCCAAAAGTTTTAGATGAGTCTTGGAAATTATTATTTCAGTAATAACCGCTCCTTATCCTTTTTATTTTCTTTTTGTGCCAAGAGTAACCTCTAATGAGAGAGAAGTAATGGTTGGGAAAGTTGCTGTCCCGAAACAGATTTCTGTGCTTCACCATAAAAATTCGTGTGAAATCTCTGTACTTCATTTTGAGGCGTGAATTTTTGTGCTTCGGCCCCAGGTTGTTATCTAACTTTTGTTAGTTCAACACTTTTCTATTTGAGCAACATAAGGTCTTCGAAAAAATTCGTCTTTACCTGCTGGTCTGTTTTGACAGATTTCTGCCATTATTTGCATTTGCTTCTTGTTGGTTCCTTTTTGAGTTCTTTTAGAGAATTGAGCTTTTTGAGGGAAGTGCTACAGTAGCTTATGTTTTAATGGAAGTTTTATTGGTGTTGGAACTGAACCTAAAGACTTATTATCTTGATTGCACTAATGTTGCTAATAAAGATTGTGTGAAGTTTTGTATGAAGGAAAAATTTCAGGTGTATGGAAGGAATGAGTAATAAGATGAAGGATGGACTAAAGCCCAAGCTTGGGGATGCCACGTGTGTCACCCCAAGAAATATCCAAGAAGTACAAGCGTCAAATCTTGGGGATGCCCAAGGCATCCCCTTCTTCATCAATAAAAATCCCAGGTTTCTTCCAAACACTTCATTTTTATTGTCTCATGCACAGTTGTGTTGTTCTTGGAGCGTCTTCTTTTTTGTTTTCATTTTGGTTTTTCGTTTGCTTGGTTTTCTTAGTTTGCTGAATAAATTGGTTGGACCTCCTCTTTCATGCATTGGTTTTCAAATAGTTTGGTTTGGATTGGAAAAGAGTAGGAAAGTTCATGCTTAAGTGGTAAAGAGAGCTTGTTTTTTCTTGTGGCCTATGCTTTATCATGGCATGCTTGATATTGATTTGGCTTTATGCTTAGTATTATTTGCTGTAACATGACTTGTTATAAACAATTGAGATTGCTTAATGTGCCTTTGAAGAATTATGCGTTGTTTTAGCATATTAAAGCATAGTATTGTGGTATTCTCCTTTGATGCTTTATTTGGGTTGACTTGGCACATGCTCACACCATGTTATGACTATCCCAAGTCACCATAGCCTTTATGATCCTTTAGTTTTCAACTTGTAGTATCACTTTATGCTTTGATTAATGATGTTTTGTCGCTCTGCATGATTATGGCCATTATTTCTCTCTTAGTCGTTCGCTCCCAGTCTTTTGCTAGCCTCCATAACCAAGTATGAGTTCCACTCATGCATCCAACTCCTAAAACAAAGTTATTCCAAAGAGTCAACCATACCTAACTATTAGCATATGCTATTCCAAGTATACTCATGTTTTTATCTACCTTCCGAATTAAACTTGTTATGAGAAAACTAGTGATTAAAGCTCTCACGAACTTGATGCCACACTTTACTTTTCTTGCCCTTAATAAGCTTGAACCATTGTGTCGTCTATGTTGTATATGCTTGCACTTATTTGTTGGGGATTAGCAGAACCATATTGTCATGGGGAACGCTTTCAACATTGCACTTGTACTTTGTACCTAGTTGATATCATGCTCTTTTGTCTATGGATGTAGTCGGTGTGAAATGAAAGAGGAGCTTGTAAGTCCATGGAGTTGTGTATGTGTGTTAGAGAAACGCCTGGACCGCTGGTCTAATCCATGTCGTCATGGTGGAAACCTGCAACGTAACCATAATGAGCTGTCTATGAAGCATTCTTCTTATAAAAAAAGAGTCAGATATTGAGAAAAGGAGAAAAATAAAAAAAAAGATATGAGAAAGAGGAAAGAGAGAAAAAAGCACCATTTTCCCATGGTAAATAAGAAGATTGTTGAGATGCTCGTTGTCTTCTTGCCTTGTGATGACCCACAAGTATAGGGGGTGTATCGCAGTATTTTCGATAAGTAAGAGTGTCGAACCCAACGAGGAGCAGAAGGTGCTGGCTAATAGTAAGGATCAGGAATTCTCTGCAAATACTTAGCAAACGGATTTTTAGGGGTTTTCGATAAAGCAGTAAACAAAGTACGAGTAAATAAAAGACAATAGGAATAAATGCAGCAAGTGGCCCAATCCTTTATGCAGCAAAGGACAAGCCGGTTGTATTACTTAAGATGACCAAACGTTCTCGAGGACACATGGGAAGACTGTCAAGTGCTTTCGCTTCATATAGTTGATTAATCTTCTCTAGCTTGCTAAGTGTTGTGTGGGTGAACCTATGCTAATGTACCGCCCCATCCAAGACTAATACATACTTGTGATTATACCCCTTGCAAACATCCGTAAGTACAAGAAAGTAATTAAGGTAGAAACCACCCTTACGTCCCTTGTGCAATGGTTTCCTAACGGGGGTTCAAGTTTCTGTCACTCCGACAACCCCTACGATTAGTAGCCAAATACACAATGCATTCCCCTAGGCCCATATAGGTGAAGTGTCATGTAGTCGACGTTCACATGACACTACTAGAAGAAGTACACCACAACTTAAATAACAATCTATTGAATCTTTCTCAACACAACTCCACTACTAACAACAAGACTTCTCCCATGTTCTCAAGAACAAAACGAACTACTCACAAGACATCATATGGATCATGATTAGAGATGGAATAATGATGTATAACAATCTGAACATGAACAATAATTCAATAGTTCACTCAATAGCATCAACTACAAAGAGTAATCAACACCGGGAAAGTTTCCCCTATGAACTAATGCAAGATTCAACACAATTGTTACAGCAATATGGAGATGGTGATGAGGGTGCTGCTGCTGATGATGGTGGTGATGATGATGATGGAGATCCCGATGAAGTCCAGCTTGATGGTGGTGTTGATGGCGACGATCTTCCCTCTCCGGGAAGGAATTCCCCCAGCAGAAATCTGTCTGCCGGAGAGATCTTTCTCTCTCGGTGTTTTCCGCCCCGTAGAGGCGGCAGAATCTTTCTGTGGTCGCTCTCCGAGTCTTAGGGTTTCGGGAGGATGATATACGCCAGAGGGGAGAGGCTGGAGTGGGATAGGGTGTCCACACCACCTCCTGGCGCGGCCTAGGGCTGCCCGCGCCAGGGGGTGGTGTGGGCTCCCTATGGCCCATCTCCACTCCGTCTTTAGGCATCCTTAGTCTTCTAGAAAAATAGGATTTTCCGTATATTTTCCCGGATTTTCTGATGTTCGCGAATTTTGCCTCCAAACAACACATTTTCCATCGGAATCCTGACTGCAGCGGTCCATGCTCCAAAAGTCATCAACCATGCAAAAACAGATGAAATAACATAAGTATCACCTCTCAATACGAAATATATCAATGAATAACAGTGAATTAAGACATAGAATAGTGATGCAAAATGGACGTATCACCTTGTCATTTTGATATGGGGATTCTTTCGTATCATCGGGCAAGGGGTACCTCATTGGCGGTTGTCTATGATACACATGTACTTACAATGACAAGAACTTACCGGTAACTAAACTTGAGTAGCATGAGGAGCGGCCCTCGTATTCAAGGGACATGAGATTTCCAACTTATACTTTGTCAAGCATATACTTCATAGTTTGTTCACTTTAACCTTAACCACTTCAAGATGCTTATGATAGGGGCAATGAGAGCTGAAAGCTAATAAGTACAATAATTTTTGGAAGCTCTTTATGAAACTTGAGTCTCTACTTCCTTCTTTGAAGGTCTTTCTTTTACTTTTATTTTGAGTCTTCACCTTCTATCTTTATGCACCTACTTTGAGAGCATAGTGGCCATTCTTTGTTCTATGTGCATTGTCCCAAGACTTGTTGATTGATGCATAGCTTTGATATTGCTTGTTTTAAACTATTTGTGTCTAGTCACTCTTATGAACTTTGAAGGTGTCCTATGCATTTATATTTTCTACTCTATGAGGGACAAGCTGAATGCCACTATGCTATGTTTTCTTTATGTGAAACAAACAAACGTCTTACAACGCATTGTTATTCATGAATCTTTTGTTTGTGCCTTTTCATGTTGCAACATAGTTGCTTTGTCTTATTGTTAGAAATTTATCTTTCATGTTATGTTGAAGTACTATGATCCCAGCAATGAATGTTTTACAAATACTTTGATCAAGGTTATGATGGTGCATGTCACCTCAAAAATTATTCTTTCTTTTTATCACTTACCTACTCGAGGACGAGCAGGAGTTAAGCTTGGGGATGTTGATATGTTGCAAACGTATCCATAATTTTTGATGTTCCATGCTTTGTTTTATCTACTTTCTTATTTTTTGTCCACACTTTGGAGTACTTTTCATATGATTTCTTGGACTAACCTATTAACAAGAGCCACAGTGCCAGCTGCCTGTTTTCTACTGTTTTGGGTTCCAGGAAAGTCAAAAAAATGAATATTCTCGGAATTGGACGAGACAAAAGCCAAAGTCAGTTTTTCACCGAGGGACACCAGGAGCCAGAATACGATACGGAGAGGGGCTGGGGCCTGGCCACACCACCTGGCCGCGCGGGCTAGGCCTGGCCACGCTAGGGGGTGGTGTGGCTAGCCCAGGCAGCCCCTCGGCCTCCCTCTTTGCCTATAAGTTGCCTTCTGACCTAAAAACTCAGGGGGTTCGACGTTTTTCCAAAAAGAGTCCTGCTCCGCCGCCACCACCAGATTCCATGATTCGGAACCAGAAACTCCGTTCTGGCACCCTGCCGGGACGGGGAATTGGAGGAGATCATCGCCATCATCATCACCATCGCTTCTCCATCGACCATCCATGTTTCCCCATCTATGAGTGAGTAATCCCTCGCTGTAGGCTATGGGGATGGTAGGGATTGGATGAGATCGTTCATGTAATGGCATCGGATTGTTAGGGCATGGTGCCTAGTATCTACTATTAGTGCTTTTTGACTTTGTTGTGACTTGTTATGCTTAATGCTTGTCACTAGGGCCCGAGTGCCATGATTTCAGATCTGAACATGTTATTGATTCATTATGATAGTATTGTTTATGGTCTTACCTGCAAGTTGTATACACACGTTGTTTTCCAGAACCAAAGACCCCGAAGTGACAGAAATCGGGATAACCGGAGGGAATGGCTTTGATGTGAGGATCACATGTGTTCATGGAGTGTTAATGCTTTGCTCCGGTGCTCTATTAAAAGGAGCACCTTAATTTCCAGTAGTTCCCTTGAGGTCCCGCTGCAAACGGGCTGGCAAGACAAAAGATGTTGTGCAAGTTCTCATTGCGAGCACGTATGACTATATATGGAACACATGCCTAGGATTATTTAGTACTTGGATGCTTTATCTTATTTATCTGCAATTGCCCTATGTTCTGATTTCCATGTGAATTGTCTTGTCCATGCAACGCCCGTCCATCCATCCCTATGCCTACCGCGGTTGAATCCTACTATTTACTGCTATTGTTACTACTGTCTTTACTTTTACTACTGCTGTTACTTTACTATTGGTACTACAAAACTGTTGCTACTAATAAACTGCTGTGAGCAAGATTGTTTCCAGGTGCAGCTGAATTGGCAACTCAGTTGTTAAGGCTTATAAATATTCTTTGGCTCCCCTTGTGTCGAATCAATAAATTGGGTTTCACTTCTCTCGAAAATACTGCGATACACCCCCTATACTTGTGGATCATCAGCCACCCTTGTGGAGACTTTGCAAAGTTCTCATATTGACATGGGCTAGTTGGCGATGCCATAGTCAACCCACATCGTCCTTTTCTGAATAAGCACATAAGACATGCAGTGATTTTCCCGGAAAATTCCACCACATACAAGTCGTTTTCGACGTACCCAACGAAAGCGACCTTAAGAGACTTGCTCCACAAGAGTGCCCCAATATCATCATGAATAAAAACAGCAAAGCCATCTTACCAAGGGCACGAATTGAGAGTAAGTTATAACCAAGGGTCTCAACAAGCATGACGTCCACGAGAGAGATATCGTGGGAAACCACAACCTTGCCAAGGCCCAATACCTTTGATTTTTACTTATCACCATAGGAGACGATTATTTGATCGTGATTAGGTCTCATCTCCGTGATGATTTCCTTGATTCTGGTCATATGACTTGTGCATCCACTATCAAGCACTCATTTTGAACCACTACAAGAATAGTGAAAGGGCAATGGATGCCGCCTAGAGGTGGGTGAATGGGCTTTTAAAATAATTACGGTTTAGGATCTAATAAATGCAGAATAAAACTAACGTTTAATTTATCAAAGCACAAAACATAAAGCCACAAGGTTCAACTAAGTGCACCAACAACCTATGCTAAGCAAGTCAATCAACAAGGTGATAGAAAGATAAAATACTTCAAGCACGATGGCTATCACAATGTAAATTGCATAAGTAAAGGGCTCTATGAAGGGAATGAGCCCTGAGAGGCAATAATAAAGTTGTTATTATATGTATTCCAAGTATATGATAGATGTTTATTTTTGCATGCTACAATTGTATTAATACGGAAACGTTAATACATGTGTGTTTAATAAACAAATAGAAACTTCCTAGTTATGCCTCTCTTATAAACTAGCTTGTTAATTAACAAGATGATCAAAGTTTCCAGATCATGGACATTGGATGTTGTTAATAACGAGGTCACAACATTAGTGGAATGATGTGATGAACATTCATCCGAAGTATGGCATTACGATCAAATTCATTGTGTTTATATTGCTATAACATAATACGAAGTAATCCTAGTCCTTAGACCGTGAGATCATGTTAATCACTAACACTGGAAGAGTATCTTGAAAACATCAAACATCACACCGTGAAAGGGTGACTATAAAGGTGGGTTCAGTACTACGAAGGTGTTATGTAGAGGCTCATGGATCAAGAGTGGGATTTGTCCATCCTGATGACGGATAGATATACTCTAGGCCCTTGATGGCTCAAAATATATCGAGCTTGTTGGGAAACCCCAAGAGGAAGGTATGATGAGCACAGCAGCAAGTTTTCCCTCAGTTATGAAACCAAGGTTATAGAACCAGTAGGAGCAAGGAAACACCTCCAAGGTGTTGTTTCCAACTTGGAATCCTGCACAACACAACCACAGAACTTTGCCCCCAACTTATAGTGAGGTTGTCAATCTCACCGGTTTTGCTAAAAACAAAGGATTAAACATATTTTGTGTGGAAGATAGTAATTGCTTGCAGAAAGTAAATAGTAAACAGTAAATAGATTGTAGATTGATGGTAAAAGAATGGACCGGGGTCCATAGTTCACTAGAGGTGATTCTCCTTAACATAGATGGCACGTTGGGTGAAAAATTACAGCAGGGCAATTGACAGACACTGAGAAAGCATACATGCATATACTAATCATCTTGACTCCTATGAGATTTGATTGGGCATTACAACATTATACATAGGCCGTAATCCAATTGCATCTATGACTAATAATCCACCTTCAGGTTATCATCCAACCCCCCTCCAGTATTAAGTTGCAAGCAACAGATAATTGCATTAAGCAAAGTGTGTAAAGTAAACAATACGATTGCTCCATGGACAAATGATTGTTGTTTTCTCCCTAGTAGCAACAGCACATCTAGTACCTTAGAGATTTCTATCACTTCCCCAGATTACTAGAGGCATGAATCCACTATCGAGCATAAATGCTCCCTCTTGGAGTTGCTAGCTGATACGTTGCAAACATATCTATAATTTTTGATGTTCCATGCTTGTTTAGTATCTACTTTATTATGTTTTGTCTACACTTTGAGATACTTTTATACATTTTCTAGAACTAACCTATTACAAGATGACATAGTGCCAGTTGCCTGTTTTCTGCTATTTTTGGTTCCAGAAAAGTCAGAAAATGAATATACTCAGAATTGGACGGGACAAAAGCCAAAGTCAATATTTTACCGGAAGACACATGGAGTCCGAAGAAGAGACGAAGGGGGGCCATAGGGCGGCCACACCCCCCTTGGCGCGGGCAGCCCTAGGCCGCACCAGGGCATGGTGTGGGCCCCCTGGCCGGCCACTGACCTTGTCCCTTCGCCTATATAATCCTCCCGATACAGAAACCCTAAATCGAAGAGCCTCCAGCCACGAAAAGTTCCGCAGCGCCGCCACCATCGAAGGGGAGATTCGGGGGACAGAAAGTCTCTGTTTCAGCACCCTGTCGGGATGGGGAAGTGCCCCCGGATCCATCTCCATCGATCTCCACCACCATGTCCATCGTCGTTGCTAATTCCCATGATGATGAGGGAGTAGTTCTTCCTCGAGGTTAAGGGTTCTACCGGTAGCTATGTGTTCATCTCTCTCTATGCATGATCATATTGTGATCATGAGCTTTGTAATCAAGTAGATCTACCTTGCTACTCAAGTGCTTTAATAGATCTCTGCTCTCCCCATGTGTGTGAAAGTGACAGCGTCACACCATGGTGGCACTTAGGCTAGAGATTACAATTACTTGTTATGAGTTATATTTGGAGTTGGATGTTTCTATGAAATCGTGGTGTTTGTTGGAACCATCTAGAGCTCAAGGTGATAGTGTGGGGTTATCTAGATGGGAAAAGCGAACTTTGAGGTGTGTTGTTATAACCCTACCATGGATTAGAGTGTCCAACTAGAGAGCAGTTCAGAGTAGTATCATAAAGAGAAGATATTTATATGAGAGTGTTCACTAGTGAAAGTATGATCCCTAGGCCTTGTTTCTAAACATTGAAACACCATTTGCAATTAGATCTGTTACATATTTGCTTGCTTCCGTCTTTATTTCAGTTTGCCTTTAGTCTCTTCCACGCCATCAAGCTATTTTCTAGCACTGTTGTCTTATATCCATACCACTTGTATTTCACTATCTCTTCGCCAAACTAGTGCACCTATACACTTGACAAGTGTATTGGTGTGTTGGGGACAGAAGAGACTTCTTGTATCTTGATTGCAGGGTTTCTTGAGAGGGATACCTTTGACCACTTACTCCCTGAGTTCGATAAACCTTGGGTAATCCACTTAAGGGAAACTTGCTGCTATTCTACAAACCTCTGCACTTGGAGGCCCAACAACTGTCTACAAGAATAGAAGTGCGTAGACATCAAGCTATTTTCTGGCGCCGTTGCCGGGGAGGTAAGGTAAACGGTACTCATATCCTCCGGTGTGAGTGTTCGAAGTTATTTCCTTTAGATTCTGCAATTATATCTTTTTGTTTCTTGTTTTTATTTTCACTAGTTAGTCTTAATGGAAAACAACAACAAAATTAGAGAGCTTTATAGTATTTATCTTGAGTTAGGACATGAAGTGTTTGAAGAGAAAATTAAAAAACCTATGGAACTTTATTTGTGTACTAATAGCAATGTTATTAGTATGAATTCTTTGAACAACATTATTGCTAATGCTATGGAAAAGTCTAAGCTTGGGGAAGCTAGCTTTTATGAAAATGATCTTTTTAGCCCCCCAAGCACGGAGGAGAATATTTACTTTTATAATACTATGCCTCCAATATAGGATGATTACAATGATGAATATGATATTTTCAGTCCACCTACTATTGAGGAGAAAATTAATTATGATTACAATATGCCTCCTATATTTGATGATTATGGTGATGAGAATAATAATGATAACTATTTTGTTGAATTTGCTCCCACTACAATTAATAAGAATAACTATGCTTCTATGGAGAGTAATAATGATTATATGCATGTGGCTCATGATAAGAATGTTTTATGTGATAGTTATATTGTTAATTTTGTTCATGATGCTACTGAAAGTTATTATGAGAGAGGGAAACATGGTTTTATGTGTCTCAACAATATTAAGTTTCCCCTCTTTATGTTGAAAGTCTTGAAGTTGCACTTGTTTTGCTTTACTATGCTTGTTGCTTTGTGATTTTATGACTTGTTTCTTTACAAGATTCCTATTCATAGGAAGTGGGTTAGACTTAAATGTGCTTTGAATTTGCTTCTTGACGCTCTCTTTTACTTCAATTCATATTTCTTATGTGAGCATCTTCTCAAACTATCATGCCTAACTTAAAGGCGTTAAAGAAAAGTACTTCTTGGGAGATAAACCAATAGTTTTCTTGAGTCCTGGAAGTTATTACCTCTGTAATGACCTCTTCGTATCCTTTTTATTTGCTTTTTGTGCCAAGAGTAACCTCTAATGAGAGAGAAGTAATGCTTGGGAAAGTTGCTGTCCCGAAACACATTTTTGTGCTTCGCTGTAAAAAATCGTGAAAAATCTCTGTAAGTAGGTTTGAGCTGTAATTTTTTGTTCTTCTGCCCCAGGTTGTTATCCAACTTTCATTAGTTCAACACTTTTCGATTTGAGCAACAGAAGGTCTTCAAAAAAAATGGTTTTTACCTGCTGGTCTGTTTTGACAGATTTCTGCCATTATTTGCATTTGCCTCTTAATCTCTTTCTCTTTGAGTTCTCTTTGATCATTTGAACTTTTTAAAGGAAGTGCTATAGTAGCTTGTGTTTTAATGGAAGTTTTACTTGCGTTGAAACTGAACCAAAAGACTTATTATCTTGAGTACACTAATGTTGGTAATGAAGATTGTGTGAAGTTTTTTATGAAGGAAATTTTAAAGTGTAGGGAAGAAGTAATGGAATAAGATGAAGAATGGACAAAAGCTCAAGATTGGGGATGCCACCCCGTGTCACCCCAAGAAATATTCAAGAGGTACAAGCGTCAAATCTTGGGGATGCCCAAGGCATCCCCTTCTTCATCAATAAAAATCTCAGGTTCTCTTCCAAACACTTCATTTTTATTGTTTCATGCACAATTGTGTTGTTCTTGGAGCGTCTTCATTTTCGTTTTTAGTTTTATTTTGCTTTCTTTGCTGCAATAAGTTGGTTGGATCCCAACACACTTTCTTTAGAGAGAGACACACCCCATTATTCATTGCCTAGAACACTCTAGTTTTCACTCTTATAGTTCTGTGAGTGTTCTCCTTTGGTAGCACTGCGTTTAGTTTTCGTTTTCGATTGGTGTTGGAAAAGAGTAGGAAGTTTCATACTTAAAGTGGTATAAAAGGAGCTTGTTTTTGACTGTGACTTTAACTTTATCATGTCATGCTTGATATTGTTTTGGCTTTACGCTTAGTGATTTTTGTTGTAGCGTGACATGTTATAAACAATTGAGATTGCTTAATATGCCTTGAAAGAATCATGCGTTGGTTTAGCATCTTAATGTTGGGGATATACTTTCCGGGTATCCTCATAGTTCCTCACTGACCAGGGTGGCCCACTTCGGGTTAGAGCTTTGCTTCACGGGCGGCCCAATCAGGGAGAAGAGACGGAGTCCAATCCGGCTACGGGAAGGCCCAGAAGACTTACCGACTTAGGCCCATAGTGTTACTTGTAGTTCAAGATGTACTCTGTAACCGACTCTTAGTCGTAGCCGGATAGATCTCTCTTGTAAACCCTAGGCCGGATATCTATATAAGCCGTCCTAGGGAGAGCCTTTAGGGTACCCTCAATAGTCTACAATCTCAACTCGCACAGGTGAACCCTTTTAACCCATATTCCGGCTCTGTTGTATTACTGGATTGCTAGCAGGAGTAGGATCCGTCCAAAAGCCGGCAGATTCGAACCTGGGTAAACTTGTGTGCTCACCGTCCCGGAACACCGTACGTCTCACACCCCTCTCTTCCGCACGCCTCGAGGACCCCCTCATGGCGTACTTGTCATCAATCCGACGACATTGGCACCCACCATGGGGCAAGTGAGCTTCGGATCTGCGTTCCAAGCGGAATCTGCAAGAATCAGAATCGGCGAGACTATCATTGTCGGCCGCATCCTCTACGCCAGCGACGTCCCTCTCATCGTTCTCGACGAGACCTGGATTCCGGCTAGGGAGGCTGTGACTGCCTACACCATCATGTCTTTCTGCGAGATCGATGTTTACATCGGCTTTGCGGAACCTGTCCCACCCACCCCAGCGGTGATGATAGAGGAAGAATAAATTTCTGGATCCCCTTTGTCCGCGGAGGCGGTAGAGTTCCGGATCTCAGAAAACCCTAATCCCACCCAACCCGCACCAGTTGTGGAGATAGTGGAGAAATCCGAGCCTGAAGCAGACCTAGCGGTCCAAGTCAAATCTGGAGTGGGTCTCCTTGGAGAGACCGAATCCCAGATCGACCCACCCGCTAAAGTTGAAATCCAGGAGGACCATATCAGTGACACTGACTCCGGCTCTGATGACGTCGGGATAGACATGCCTTTCCTGAGGTACACGCTGCGACGTATGATAATGCAAAACTCAGGCGTAGAAGCAATTCTCGAGACCATCAAAAGTTTCGACGAAGCTGATCGCGAGAACCACAGGTACCTCAGGAAGCACGCTTCACACTTCGTCGGACATGTGGGATACGGATCCGGCTCTGCCGATGCTGGAGACAACGCCGACTCTGTGCTGGAGGCAATTGGAACAAACGCCGACGTACCTGCATCCTCGGATGAATCGATGATGTCAGCAGATTTCCGAAAGTTCTCCACGGAATATGAAGAGGAGTATAACTCCAAAGCTGTAGAGGAATGAGAAGCCATGGATGAAGGATCCGGGGAACACTCTCCCAAAGTGCAGGATGACATGGAAATCGGAGATAATCCCGAGGTCCAGATGTCCTAAAGTACCGATCAGAGCTTGACTCTGGGAAACGGACCCAAAGCCGTCTTTGCTATCGGCGCTGCCAAGAAGGCAAAGAAGAAGAACAAGACCCCGGCAAAAGATCTTCCGGCAAAGGAGGTGATTGCTGAGGAATACGAGGAAGACTCGGATGGAGCGCTTATCCCAGACGAGCCCAAAAAAGAAGAGTCAGTGGATGGACACGTGATCACTGAAGGTGCGCGTAAACTCATCGATGTTGCATTAACCACACCTATTCCTACAGCTGCAGAACTTACTGCTGAAGAACTGGACGAGAGGGCACATGCCCTAGAAGCGCATCGGCAAGTACTCCTCGATGAAGCCAAAAACATTGAGGAGGAAAAGAAACGCATAGCATCTATGGAGAAGTACAACTCTAGGCAATACCACAAGACCAGGAAGCGTCATACTAATGACAACCAATTCCCGCAGATTCACGCCGTCCTTTTCAGAGAAGAAATGGGGAAGCCTCGGAAAGATAGCAAAGGGGATTGGGTATATCCAACCCTAGTACAGAACACCGTGGCGGCCCGAGAAATTCTATCGGCTAATCCAGGCCCGGAGGAGATTTGGTTGGGAATCAAATTACTCAACAAGGGACTAGAGAAGCAAAAGGTCGCCATGCCCGGAAGTCAAAAGCTGGTCTCTGATTCTGACCAGTGTCGCACAGACCCGACATGGGCTTATGTAAGACCCCAGCGCGTTCCGGAGCAGCATCACCGTTTCGATCGCTGGGAGGACAATTACTCAAGAACCGGATCTTCGGGGCAGCACCACAAAGCTGCCCGTGACTGGCGTAACGTTAATCCAGTTGCGGAGCAAGAAGCAATTGATGTACTGAATCTGAGGAACCCGCCCCGGCGAGAGTCAAAAGACCGCAGTGACGATGATAAAGAGAAACGTCGGGAGGAGGACCAACAAAGAATGCCACCTCCTAGATATGCAAGCCGTCCAGATGGCGGACGAAGGAACGACAGACACCGTGCCGAGACAAGCCGGTAGGGGGCTCGTCACAATGAAGACCCTCCCCGGAACCGGAATAATGACGTTCCGGATGGAGGCCGGCGATCAGCCAGAAATAACCCAGCTGCTCCACCCTCTCCGCCAAGTAGCCATCACAACGGCCCCCAAGGAGGCAATGGAGGGCGTCGTGGTGGAGGAGGTGGTGGTAGAAGCCGAAGTCCGGCTCCAAGGCACCGCAGCCATAGCCGACACTCGGGACAATCTCTATCCCCGAATGATGCAAGGCACAGGATCAACTCCAACATAGAGGCGCGGCGCTATGAAAATGATGATATATACGTGAGCCCAAAGTGCTTCGAACCACGCATAAGAACCACAAGGTTCCCAGAAGGATTTGCTATCTCAAGACATATCCAAGCCTACGACAGCATTGCTCGGCCAGATACCTGGCTACAGGATTTCTTCTAAGCTTGCTGCATCGCCAAAGGCGGAAACAGCCTGCTCGCAACCCGATATCTCCCACTAATGTTGCGGAAGACGGCACAATCATGGCTTAATAAACTTCCGGAGAACACCATCCACAACTGGTATGACATGCAAAGTGCGTTCTTTCGGAATTTCGAAGGCACATACTGGAGGCCTTGTATGGTCGGAGACCTACAGCGTTGCACTCAGAAAGCCGGAGAAACTTGCCGGGATTACCTCGGATGATGGATCGACACCAAGAACTCCTGTGAAGGGGTAAATTGCCAAACTGCGATTGAAGCTTTCATTGCAGGTCTCCCAATTGGTTTACTACGTCATCGTTTAAAGTGTGACAAGGTCACTGATTTGGGAGAGATGATAGAAACAGCGAGCAAGTATGCAGATCCTGACGACGATGCAGAGGGGTTACTCAACGCCCTAGTTGTGCCATAGTCGGCAAAACAACCAAAGCAACAAGCTTAGAAGCACAAAAATACCTCAGAAGAGAAATCTAACGCAGAAACGGCAGTGGTTACTGCTACTTTCGGGTCTGGAGGACGAGGAGGACGCGGCGGAGGCCGCAGGCGTGGCCGTGGGACTTCGAGCGTTCAAGGTAGAGGAGATCAGCAACTAGGAAAAACCTACACTTGGGCCGACATTGCCAATAACCCATGTGTGCATCACCTAGACGCCAATGGGGGCTCGTCCCACACAAACGCCGAGTGTCGTTTCAATGACGACATTAAAAGAGATGATACCGCTGGCTACAGAACTAAGTGGAAGAAGGGAAAGAAGAATCCTGAAAAAGATAAAGAGACCAAGGAAGATTCCGACATGGAGGAAGCCGATGCTTCAAATCCCAAGCTGGAAGGAAAGAAAAACATTCCGACCAAGAATGACACTTATGTCACCTTCCTCGGATCTCAACCAGCAAAGGTCAAGAAAGCAGTTCTACATGAGCTCAATGCAACAGTTTCGGCTATCCCCCAATTTTTGGACTGGTCGGAAGTGGCAATCACATTTGACCGCGCTGATCACCCGCCTAAGCTACATAGGCGAGGAAAATACGCCTTAATCATCAATCCACTTATTGACGGTTATGGTTTCTCCAAGACTCTCATGGACGGTGGCAGAAGTATCAATATTCTGTATGTCGAAACGCTACGCCGGATGAAGATCTTGGAGACCCAGCTGAACCATAGCTCTATGATCTTTCACGGAGTTGTCCCAGGAAGACAAGCTAATTCCTTGGGAGAAATCACTTTGGATGTTACCTTTGGAACTCCAAAGAACTATTGGACGGAGGCACTTTCTTTCGAAGTGGTCCCGTTCAAGAGCGCGTACCATGCTATATTCGGGCATCTGACTTACTGGGCTTTTATGGCTCGTCCATGTTACATTTACAATATGATGAAAATTCCAGGTCCCAACGTCGTAATCACCATCAGGGGAGACCCGAAGAAAGCACGAGAGTGCAAGGATGGAAATGCCACCTTTGCTGAAGCCGTGCTGCACGCCCAGGAGTACCAGGAGATCAAGAAGAGCATAGATCCGTCCGAGATGCCCGCAACGAAGAAGGAGGTGACAAAGCCGAATCCGGAGTTCAAGGCATCAGAAGAGACGAAGAAGACGCCGTTGAAGGATGATGACCCCTCCAAGGTGACCCAGATAGGCGTAGGCCTAGATAGCGCATAGGAAAGCGTGCTCGCCAAGTTCCTCAAAGCAAATCAAGATATCTTCGCATGGCAGCCATCCGACATGACCGGAGTACCTAGGGAACTTGCTGAGCACTCTTTAAATGTAAACCCGAACACTAAACCCATCAAACAGTCCTTACGATGTTTTGGCGATGAAAGCGTAAGGCAATAGCTAAGGAACTAGCACGGCTCGAGTTAGCCGGATTCATAGAAGAGGTCATCCACACTGAGTGGTCGGCCAATCCTGTAATGGTCCCTAAAAAGGACACCACTGATTTAAGGATGTGTGTTGATTATACTGCCTTGAACAAGGCTTGTCCAAAAGATCCGTTCGCTCTGCCTAGGATTGATCAAGTTATCGATTCTACGGTAGGCTCGGAACTCCTCAGTTTTCTCGACGCATATTCCAGTTATCACCAAATCCGGATGAAGGAATCTGACAAAGTCAAAACTTCATTCATAACCACCTTCAGAACCTTCTGTTTTGTTATGATGCCTTTTGGGATAAAGAACGCGGGAGCTACCTACCAGTGCACGATGCAGCATTGCCTCAACGACCAACTCGGACGCAATGTACATGCATACGTGGATGATATTGCGGTGATGTCCAAAAAGAAGGAAACACTGATTTCCGACTTGGAGGAAACATTCGCCAATATACGAAAATACAACATCATGCTAAATCCGAAGAAATGCTTCTTTGGAATCCCAGCCAGAAAGCTGTTAGGTTTCATCGTGTCTCAAAGAGGCATAGAGGTGAACCGAGACAAAATCAAGGCTATACTCAATATTTCCAGGCCAACTCACCTGAAGAACTTACAAAGACTAACTGGTTGCATCGCTGCAGTCAGTCGATTTGTAAGCCGGCTCGGTGAAAGAGCTGCACCATTATACAAACTCCTAAAAAGGACCAAGGATTTTGTGTGGACCGGCGAAGCTGAAGCTGCACTACAAGACCTGAAGAAAGTACTCTCATCTGCTCCTATCCTTACTGCGCCGAAACGACAGGAACCGATGTTGCTTTATCTTGATGCGATAAACAAAGTCATTAGTATCGTCATGGTGGTGGAGAGACCGGAGGAAAATCAGGAACACTTGGTGTAGCGTCCGACTTACTTTGTCAGCGAGGTCCTGACAGAATCAAAACAGCGGTATGATACGTCCATTTTGCATCACTATTCTATGTCATAATTCACTGTTATTCACTGATATATTTCATACTGAGAGGTGATACTTATGTTATTTCATCTGTTTTTGCATGGTTGATGACTTTTGGAGCATGGACCGCTGTAGTCAGGATTCTGATGGAAAAGGTGTTGTTTGGAGGCAAAATTCGCGAAGATCAGAAAATCCGGGAAAATGTATGGAAAATCCTATTTTTCCAGAAGACGATGGAAGCCAGAAGGGGGGATGCAGATGGGGCACAGGGGGCCCACACCACCCCCTGGTGCGGGCCACCCTGGGTCGTGCCGCCAGGTGGTGTGGCCGCCCTGGTCCACCCCTGGCACTCCCCTCTAGCGTATATTATCCCCCCAAAACCCTAAGACTCGGGGAGCGACCACAGAAAGATTCCGCCGCCTCTGCAGGGTGGAAAACACCGAGAGAGAAAGATCTCTCCGGCAGACAGATTTCTGCCGGGGAATTCCTTCACGGAAAGGGGAGATCGTCGCCATCAACACCACCATCAAGATGGACTTCATCAGGATCATCATCATCATCACCAGCAGCACCCTCATCACCATCTCCATATTGTTGTAACAATTGTGTTGAATCTTGCATAGTTCATAGAGGAAACTTTCCCGGTGTTGATTACTCTTTGTAGTTGATGCTATTGAGTGAACCATTGAATTATTGTTTATGTTCAGATTGTTATACATCATCATTCCATCTCTGATTATGATCCATATGATGTCTTGTGAGTAGTTCGTTTTGTTTTTGAGGACATGGGAGAAGTCATGTTGTTAGTAGTGGAATTGTGTTGAGAAAGATTCAATAGTTTGATATTTACGTTGTGGTGTACTTCTTCTAATGGTGTCATGTGAACGTCGAATACATGACACTTCACCTATATGGGCCTAGGTGAATGCATTGTGTATTTGGCTACTAATCGTAGGGGTTGCCGGAGTGACAGAAACCTGAACCCCCGTTAGGAAACCATTGCACAAGGGACGTAAGGGTCTTAGAGTTTAAAGTTGTGGTTAGGTTTCTACCTTAATTACTTTCTTGTACTTACGGATGTTTGCAAGGGGTATAATCACAAGTATGTATTAGTCCTAGGAAGGTCGGTACATTAGCACAAGTTCACCCACACAACACTTAGCAAGCTAAAGAAGATTAATCAACTATATGAAGCAAAAGCACTTGACAGTCTTCCCATGTGTCCTTGAGAACGTTTGGTCATCTTAAGTAATACAACCGGCTTGTCCTTTGCTGCATAAAGGATTGGGCCACTTGCTGCATTTATTCCTACTATCGTTTATTTACTCGTACTTTGTTTACTTGCTTTATCAAAAACCCCTAAAATTCCGTTTGCTAAGTATTTGCAGAGAATTCCTGATCCATACCACTAGCCACCACCTTCTGCTCCTCGTTGGGTTTGACACTCTTACTTATCGAAAATACTGCGATACACCCCCTATACTTGTGGGTCATCCGGCGCCATTGCCGAGGAGTTAAGCACTATTGGAGAGTGGAACTGGTAAAGGAAACTTCTACTATGAGTATTGTTTACTTCTGTTATTTGCTTTATTTTCGTTATGGATAATTCGCTGAGTTTCTTATTTGGTAATGCTACTACCGCTGTTAAGGTAGTAGATAAACCACCACCTGTTGAAATTGAAGCTTTCAAAATACCTACAAGAATTATTGATCATGTTATGGATAACTACTATGTTGGGGATGGAACTGTCCATCATGGTGATCATTTACTCTTTATACACGAATTATGCGGGTTGTTCAAGTGTGCAGGTATTACTACAGATCTAGTTAAGAAGAAGTTATTCTCATTATAACTGAAAGGAAGAGCTGAGGAATGGTATAAGCTCCTGAAGAATGGTCAAGCTCTGGAATGGGAGGAAATAGTACCTCTCTTTTATTCAAATTTTTATCCTCCTAGTGAGATTCATAAAGATTGGAATCAAATATACAACTTTTGGCCTCTTGATGGAGAGAGTACAGCTCAAGCTTGGGGGAGATTGAAGTTACTAATGCTCAAATGTCCCATTCATGAGCTCCCCAACAATATTATTATCAATAACTTTTATGCAAGGCTTTCTCTTCATGATAAAGATTTATTGGATGCTTCTTGTGCTGGATCATTCACTCGGATGGAAGAAGAAGCTAAATGGGATCTTCTGAACCGTATTCAAGACAATGCCGAAGCTTGGGATAATGACAAAGGTGGAAAGTCAGGTATAAATTATGATTATGAATGCATTGAATCTTTTATGGGAACTGATGACTTTCAAAATATTAAAAATGCTTATGGTCTAGACTCTCAAGCTATTGCTTCTTATTTTAAGGCTTTTGCTTCCTATATTGAAGTGCCTAAAAAGAAGTGGAATAAGTATCATGAACCTTATAAGATGTTGCTAAGAGTGTTCCTGTAAGAAATACTAAAGTTTATACTGCTAATCATGTCTTACCTGAACCTTATATTGAGAAGATTCCCTTCCCAGTTAAGATAAAGGAACATTCTATGATAGCTAGTATGGTTAATGAAAGTGCAAATAAAGCTGTTGAACCTGATAAACAAATGGTTGATGAACCTATAATAGAAAATGTGAAAGACTTTGTTACTAAATATGAAGAAGAGGGACACACTATCCTTTGTAAGGATACCTCTAATATTGTTTCACAAAGTAGTGTTATGAGAGCTAGGATTCCTGTGTTTTCTGTTAGAATAACCGATCATTGCTATGATGGCCCTTGTGATAGTTATATTGTTAAGTTTATGCATGATACTGGAAGTTATTATGAGAGAGGGAAAAGTGTTCTTATGTATCTCAATAATATCAAGTTTCCTCGTTTTATGTTGAAAGTTTTTATGTTGCACTTCTTTTGCCATCTTATGCAAGTAGCCTCTAGTTTCAACAACTTGTTTGTTTACAAAATTCCCTTGCATAGGAAGTGGGTTAGACTTAAATGTGTGTGTGTTTTTGATTCTTAATGCTCTCTTTCACTTCAATTCATATTCCTGAGTGAGCATCTTCAAAATTATCATGCCCATCTTAATGGCTATAAAGAAAGAGCTTTTTGGGAGACAACCCAATTTGTTTTTACTTTCAGTTTGTTTTTGTTTCTTTGAGTCTTGGAAGTTATTACTTCGGTAATAACCGCTCTTTATCCGTTTTGTTTGGTTTTTGTGTCAAGATCAACCTCTAATGAGAGAGAAGTAATATTTGGGGAAGTTGCTGTCCCGGAACAGATTTTTGTGCTGCACCATAAAAATTCGTGAGAGATCTCTGTATCTCGGATTGAGCTGTAATTTTTTGTGCTTCTGCCCCAGGTTGTTATTTAATGTTCGTTAGTTTTGCACTTTTTGATTTGAGCAACAGAAAATTTTCTAAAAAATTGATCTTTACCTGCTGGTCTGTTTTGACAGATTTAGCCACTCTTGCATTTGCTTCTTTATTCGATTTCCTTTTTGAATTATTTTTGGGTTTTCGGAAGGAGTTGCTACAGTAGATTATGTTTTGATGGTTTTTAGTTGAAAGTGGACTCAAAAGGTTTTATCACTTCATATACACTAATGTTGCTAATGAGAACTATGTGGTGAAAGAAATTTCCAGGTAGTGGAGATGATGGCGTAATAAGGAAGAGAAGGGTTTTACTCAAGTAATAAGTGTATGAAGATGAAGATATCAATGATATTCAAGTGGTGACTCCGGAAGAATCTACTAGATACCAAATTCAGAGACCTGCAAAGTCCGTTTCCAAATAGGTAACAGTTCTGGTAAGGAAAGTTCCGCGAAAATACAATCCCACTATATTTTTGCAGTTTTCAGTCAATAAGGAAAGCTACGAAGACACCACCCTGTGGCGCGGGCCCACCCCTGGCCGCGCCACCAGGTGGTGAGTCCACCCTGGGCTCCGCCTCCGACCCGTTTTCTCCTAGTACCTTCCTTTTGGATGTGAAACTTCGTAATATATAATCCCCCGGATCCCCCGAGGTTCGTATATCGTGTTTTCGTCGTGTTTTCGTTTCGATCTGTTTCTGCCAGGACATACTCTTTGAAGGTTTAGAAGCACAATGGTGTCCACCAAGGATAAAGGGAAGGAGCCTATGGAGGAAGACCTCCAAGACCTCGGGCAGGAGAAGGAGATCAAGAGTGAAGGTGAAGAGGAGCAAGGCCAACATCCGCACACCGGTACTACCATTGCAAGCATTGTAGTGGTAACAAAACCCGCCAGGGTTAGAAGGACTGCACGGATGCAGACTGGGGGGAAAGCTCCTCGTGACTGCTTGGCTCCACGGTCACTTCCTCCACACACCAAGAATCCTTTCCATACCCTTATCCATGAGCATCAATACCAGAATATGCCCAAAGGGAAATTACCCTCCAATTGGGATTTGCCTCGTTCTAGCCATGTAGGAAAAGAAGACTTCAAGAAGGAAGAGTGGGGAAAGAATAGAAAGAGTTGGAATTCTCAACCTTACATGATCATGAGCCGCGTTGAGCAAAACTCATAGCTGATTCGTAATCTCACCTTCGAGATTGAGGACTTGGGGAAACTTATCAGAGAGCTCATCGAGAGGATACCACCACCACCGAAGGAGTAATTCGTCATCAGGTTTGGCATCCCCTTGGTTTGTTCCAAGCTTGGGAGAGTGTCGCGGTATCACATCACTATCTTCTATCTTTTTGCCTTATTAGTAGAGTCATATCGTGAATAGAGAAGTTATTATGTAGGATGGTTTGCATTATGGAAGTGTCCCCTCTCTCGTTAGATATGTATCCCTTGGTGTGAGTTGCCGTTATGGAATATTAATGAGAAGTTCTATCATTTACTCTTTTTCTTAGCTTATATTAGTTTTCAATTCGTGGTTATATGATTGATCTTGTTGTTAGTATTGGTAGCACTTTGGGATCATTGAGTTAATTTAGTTGGTTTTGGCAAACCTGGCTCGGTCAGTAGCAATACTATTTTTGGGAGTTGAATGAAAAAGATAAAGTACTCTAAAGAAATATAATTTCATCGTCTTTCTTTCTTGATTTGCTCATAAGTTTAGTATTCTCTAGTTAAGATCTTTTGTGCTTCCAAGGAAGATTGCATGTTTGTCTTTATCACTTGTATGTTTGTTTGTTTGTTTCCTTCAACTCTTGTACTTGCTACCCAACCTTGCTAGCCAAAAACCTGTGCTGAGAGGGAATTCTTCTCGTGCATCCACTCCTTTAAACCAAAACCTGTGCCATTTGTGTCCACCATACCTACCTATTAGCATTATTGCTATTCCAAGTAAATTCTTATTTTATCTATCTCCCAAATTAAACTTGTTATGTGAAAATTAGTGATTAAACCTCTGACGAACTTGATGGCACACTTTACTTTCTTGCATTTAATAAACTTGAACCATTGGGTCCTTCTTTGTTGCGTATATGCTTGCGCTTTATGAGTTGAAGTTAGCAGAACCATGTATCATGGGGAATGCTTTTAACACTGCATTGGTACTTTGTACCTAGTTGATATCATGTTCTTTTGCTTATGGATCCCTGCGGTGTGAAATAAAAGTGGAACTTGTAAGATCATGGAGTTTATATGTGTGCTAGAGAAACGCCTGGGCCGCTAGCCTAAGCCATGCCTAATCATGGTGGAAACTTGCAGCATAACTATAGTGAGCATTCTATGAAGCATCCTCAATAAAAACCTATGCAAATAGCAAATAAAAAGATCGCTGAGATGCTCACCGTCTGCTTGCCTTGTCATTTGGATTATGGGATAGCTCCTGTGTCATGTGCAAGGGGTACCCCGTTGGAGGTTCTCAATGATACACGTGTATTTACAATGACAAGAGCTTACTCGTGACTGAAGTTGAGTAGCATGAGGTTCGGTACTCATAAGTAAGGGGCATGAGATTTCAACTTATAACTTGTCAAGCATATCCTCTTAGTTGTGTCACTTTAACCTTAATCACCAAAAGATGCCTATGATAGGGGCAATGAGAGCTGAAAGCTAGTAAGTACGATAATTTTTCGGAGCTCTTTCTGAGACTTGCAATCCCTGCTTCCCTCTGCGAAGGGCCCTTCTTTTACTTTTTAGTTGAGTCAGTAAACCTACTCCCTTCTATCTCAACAAGTATTTTGAGTTGTTGTGTTTCATTCATTCATATGATGATTTATTCAATCATGTTTCTTATGTTCCTTGTTTTGCTCATTGCTCTTATCTTGATGTTTACTACTTTGAAAGCTATCATTGCAAACCAGTTATTTGTGAACTCCAGCAAATTATCAACTATTCTTTGACCAAGAGCTAAGTTTGCCATTACCAATTATGACTTACTTTATGTATCTTTATTGTATTTCCTTTACTCATTGCAAGTTGAGTTATATAATAGTGAGTTGTCTTCTATTATGATCTGTGTCTTCGATGAATGTGATGCTTCTTGTCCGTATTCTTTTATCGACTCTTCACTCCATAAACTTGAGGCCATGTTTATTGAGCTCAGTTTCGCTTGGGGACAAGCGAAGTCTAAGCTTGGGGGGAGTTGATACGTCCATTTTGCATCACTATTCTATGTCATAATTCACTGTTATTCATTGATATATTTTGTATTGAGAGGTGATACTTATGTTATTTCATCTGTTTTTGCATGGTTGATGATTTTTGGAGCATGGACCGCTGCGGTTAGGATTCTGATGGAAAAGGTGATGTTTGGAGGCAAAATTCGCGAAGATCAGAAAATCCAGGAAAATATACGGAAAATCCTATTTTTTCAGAAGACAAAGTAAGCCAGAAGGGGGTTGGAGATGGGCCATAGGGGGCCCACACCACCCCCTGGCGCCGGCCACCCTGGGCCGCGCCACTAGGTGGTCTGGCCGCCCTGGTCCACCCCTAGCACTCCCCTCTAGCGTATATTATCCTCCTAAAACCCTAAGACTCGGGGAGCGACCACAAAAAGATTTCGCCGCCTCTATGGGGCGGAAAACATTGAGAGAGAAAGATCTCTCCGGCAGACAGATTTTTGCCAGGGGAATTCCTTCCCGGAGAGGGGAGATCATCGCCATCAACACCACCATCGAGCTGGACTTCATCGGGATCATCATCACCATCAACACCCTCATCACCATCTCCATATTACTGTAACAATTGTGTTGAATCTTGCATAGTTCATAGGGGAAACTTTCCCGGTGTTGATTACTCTTTGTAGTTGATGCTATTGAGTGAACCATTGAATTATTGTTTATGTTCAGATTGTTATACATCATTATTCCATCTCTGATTATGATCCATATGATGTCTTGTGAGTAGTTTGTTTTGTTCTTGAGGACATGGGAGAAGTCATGTTGTTAGTAGTGGAATTGTGTTGAGAAAGATTCAATAGTTTGATATTTAAGTTGTGGTGTACTTCTTCTAGTGGTGTCATGTGAACATCGACTACATGACAGTTCACCTATATGGGCCTAGGGGAATGCATTGTGTATTTGGCTACTAATCGTAGGGGTTGCCGGAGTGACAGAAACCTGAACCCCCATTAGGAAACCATTGCACAAGGGACGTAAGGGTCTTATAGTTTAAAGCTGTGGTTAGGTTTCTACCTTAATTACTTTATTGTACTTACGGATGTTTGCAAGGGGTATAATCACAAGTATGTATTAGTCCTAGGAAGGTCGGTACATTAGCACAGGTTCACCCACACAACACTTAGCAAGCTAAAGAAGATTAATCAACTATATGAAGCGAAAGTACTTGATAGTCTTCCCATGTGTCCTCGAGAACGTTTGGTCATCTTAAGTAATACAACTGGCTTGTCCTTTGCTGCATAAAGGATTGGGCCACTTGCTGCATTTATTCCTACTATCTTTTATTTACTCGTACTTTGTTTACTTGCTTTATCAAAAACCCCTAAAAATCCGTTTGCTAAGTATTTGCAGAGAATTCCTGATCCATACCACTAGCCAGCACCTTCTGCTCCTCGTTGGGTTTGACACTCTTACTTATCGAAAATACTGCGATACATCCCCTATACTTGTGGGTCATCACGGTATCTGCACTATCAAAAGCTGGCTTACAGTGTTTTCCTAGCATCTCATAAGTTACGACACTATATTCAGGAGCATACAATTACCGTGGTGAGCACAACTCCCATGAGAGACATAATTAACAACAGTGACGCCACAGGACGCGTCGCCAAATGGGGCATAGAGCTTTGAGCTTTCGATATTGAGTACAAACCTCGGACAACAATCAAATCCCAAATCCTTGCCGACTTTGTTGCTGATTGGACAAAGACGAAGGAGAATATGACCCTCCCTGAGTCGGAATATTGGACCCTATATTTTGATGGGTCTAAGGCTCGGGGGGGGCTCGGGGGCTGGCGTGGTGCTCAAATCACCCCAAGGTGATGAATTTCTATACGTGTTGCAGATCCACTTCACAGCGACAAATAATATTGCCGAGTATGAAGCACTGCTACATGGAATCCGGATTGCTAAGGATATCGGCATCCGCATTTGATTTGTTATGGAGATTCGGATCTTGTTGCTCAACAAGTGTCGGATATTTGTAATGCAAATAAACACATGGCAGCATATAAAGCTGTCGTGGATGATTTATCTAAATCGTTTAAAGGGTTTGAGGTTCAACACATCCCTCGAGCAGAAAACGAGGAAGCAGATGCACTATCTCGGATAGGCTCTGCACGGAAAAAGGTCCCGGATGGCGCTTTTTTAGAGCACCTCAAAGTTCCCTCAATAAAAGGAGTGGATGAGGAATATCCGACCAAATCCGACTCACCTCTAATAGCAGTTCTGGCTGTAATTCCTAGCTGGACCTAACCCTACCTTGATTATCTGGTAGATGGCAAATTACTCGAAGTCGAGGTTCTGAGCCGGCAGATCGTCCGACGAGCGAAAGCCTATACTATAGTTAAAGGTGAGCTCTATAAGTGGAGTGTTTCTGGGGTTTTTCAGCGCTGCGTATCTCCGGAAGAAGGAGTGGAAATCCTAAGAGAAATGCACGAAGGCGAGTGTGGTCACCACGCTGCAGCCAAATATTTACTGGCAAAAGCCTTCAGACACGGTTTTTTCTGGCTTACAACCAAGGCAGATGCCGAACGGCTGTTCAAGACATGCAAGGGCTGCCAAAAGTACGCCAAACAAGCTCATGTTTCGGCTGATCAG
Source organism: Avena eriantha (assembly GCA_910589775.1). Lineage (NCBI taxonomy): Eukaryota > Viridiplantae > Streptophyta > Magnoliopsida > Poales > Poaceae > Avena > Avena eriantha. Next base: position 38,918,714 of record OU342744.1, read on the forward strand.
CTGCGAACAATACTATAACATGGCCTTTCACGGTCTGGGGGCTTGACATGGTAGGACCGTTTAAACGGGCTCCAAGTGGATTTACTCACCTCTTAGTGATGGTGGATAAGTTCACAAAATGGATCGACGCTAAACCCGTCATTAGTTGTGATGGAGCAACAGCCAAAAGATTTGTCGAGGATGTTATAATCCGGTATGGTTATCCGCATAGCATTATCATGGATAACGGGAGTAATTTCTCTATGGGAGCATTGGCCGAATTCTGCAACGAACAAAATATCCGGCTTGACATTGCGTCAATCGCACATCCAAAGGCTAACGGACAAGTCGAAAGAGCAAATGGTTTAATCCTACAAGGCCTAAAACCGAGACTCGAAGCACCACTACGACGTGCTGCAGGGGCTTGGGCGGAGGAATTACCCTCTGTAATATGGAGTTTATGAACGACTCCGAACAGGTCAACCGGATACACACCTTTCTTCTTGGTCTATGGCGCAGAAGCAGTTCTTCCTAGTGATTTGATTCACACTTCTCCTAGAGTGGCCGCATATATTGAAGAGGATGCCGGGATTTCTCGACAAAATGATCTCGACTTAGTCGAAGAAGTTCACGTCGTTGCTGAAATGAGATCAACAGCCTACCAGCATAAGTTATGCAAGTATCATAGCCAGAGAGTCAGAAACAGATCTTTCAATAAAGGCGATTTGGTTCTCCGGCTTGTGCAACAAACAAAGCACAAACTTTCCCTAGTATGGGAAGGGCCCTTTTTAGTTAGTCGAGTATTGCACAATGGTTCATACTACTTAACTGACATGAGGCCAGTCAAAGAAAGACCTGCTACTAAGAAGAGAAAGAGAGCTAGAGGCAGTACAAATCTGGATGAGTTAGACAGACCATGGAATATTGCTCAGTTGCGTCCCTTTTATTCTTAGTTTATCCTTCTTTGTAATCATACATATGTACATGTTCTGTGAGAAATAAAAGTCTTGGTTGCCTCAAGTTTTTTCTGAGAAGTTTTTACCATCTTATTTCCGAATGATCATGTCATAGTCGAAAATCCTAGAATACTTGAAAGTACTTTATGCTCATGTTTGTTCTGGTTTAGATTTCCGATTCTAAAAATGCTACCTTTGGGTATAACTCTAAAGTTTCTAGTCTACACTTTGGTTATTTGTCTGATTGCCAGATGCAGGTATTTTCCGAGTAGTGAATTGTTGGTACTGAAAGCCGGCTTTGTTTCTGAGTTTAAACTGGTTTAGCAATTGAGCTTTGTTGCTTGGCAAAGTTTCTGTGTAGAAGGTTTAGCCGGCTCACGAAAGGGACGAGGTGGAAAGCCAGATAAACGATAAGTATAGACGAAAAAGTATAAGTGCTTATGTAAACATTTCAGGCACACAAAAATTTAAAACCAAAAGTGCTGAATAGATTAAAAGCTTAACACTAGCAAAATTATATGTACTGCATATTTACAGACCCATACTGTTTCTCGGAATAATAAATTTGTTTCTGGTAATCTATGGTGCAGGAGAAGAGGATGAAGGAGCTGCCGGCTCGCTGGATGCATCGGCCTCGGTTTGATAACGCTCCGAGACGTTCAGATCCGATACGGTCTGTTTGTCGTCGAAAACTTCAGCTGCTTCTTCCGGAGGCGGAGGCAGTGTGTCCACGCGAGTGAAGAAGGGAGTGTCATAGCTGGTTAAGTCAGCTACATGACACCCATATCCAGCGCAGGAGTCCATGATGGCCTTGATATCCTGCTCCTGGCCGTCTTCATCCACCTTGCAGTACCCTTTGGTCACTTGCCATATCTCCATGTTTCCATGGTGGCTCATGACCATGGTGAGAGCGTTCTGTGCAGCGGATCGCGCGTAGGACATGTTCTAGTCCTGAATGAGTTATGGCATATCCTTTGCCTTGTCTCGCACCTGAAAGTTCGACATGCTATGCATGTCCGGAACCTTGAGAGCTTCGCCAATATCCTCAAGGGATTGGCGGAAGTCGTGAAGCAGATCACCGACTTGGGTAAGCCGGTAGGTGCGAGGCTCGGTGGAGGTGGAGTCCGTCAAGTTCAGAGGACCTATACACATAACGCAAAACAGTTAAGAAAAATCCGACATCGAAAGAGTCAAAGAATATAGACAAGTCAGAGAGATAGAAACTTACCAAAGATGACGTCGTCAACTTTGGTCTTCTCTTCTTGAAGACTCCGGAGTTCAGCCCGGAGCGCCTCGGAAAGATCCTTCTCTCTTCAAAGCTCATTATTGAGATCCGAGATTCTCTAATCTTGAGCCGCAATCTTACGATCACGCTCATCAGTAGCCATGGAGGAGGATTCGAGAACTTGAGCGATGCTCTTCTCATGATCCGCCTTGAGCTTATCCACCTCTTGGCGAAGTTCTTTGTTCTCCACCACCAAGGTTTTGAGGTTCTCGGCCTCTTCAATCATAGCGCAGGACTGCTTTACCAGTGCTGTAAGTCAAAAAGCACAACAGTTCAATAAAAATATTCGACTATGAAAACACAAAGACAAGGTTTGAGTCTCGGAATGTTTACCTTCGGCTTCATCCTTGGAGACCTTCAGCTCAGCATTTTCAAGTCGGAGAGCTTTGATCTCTCTCCGCTTGTTGCAGATGTTCTTCAACAAATCCTGGTTATATGAATTAACTTTCTGTAAGTCAGAATACCCAGAGTCAGAAGTCTACTGAAGACTCGGGCAAATATTGTTACTAATATCAACATGAGCCTTGGGGGCTACAATAGTTCATTCTTTGGCATCCTAAGGAAGCATAAACCCGGATTGCATATCCTACTTCATGCTTGGGGGCTAGAGGATATGATATGAAATGCAATAAAGAAAATCGTGAGTTGGAATTCTGACTTACATGATGTTCATGTGTGAGCTTGCTCAGACACATGTTCACCTCGGTGGTAACCTTCTCGGCAAGGGTGAGTGGAATAACCGGAGGTGGTGGAAGTACACTAGCTCTAAGTCCCTCATCGTGAAGGCGAACTTGTTCAAGAAGGTCGGAGTACTTGATTTCTTTCGCCTCTTGTGCTTCTTCTTCGGCAGAGAGATTTCTCTTCTCCAGGCATTGTCGGGCCAGAAGCTGGATTTCTTCTACAGATTTCCGAGACAAGCCAAATTTGGCAAGTCCCGGATTATTCAGGAGGTTTTCGGCAAAGGTCTCTGCCGAGGGATCATTACCCGAAGAGGGTTCACCCTTATCTAAACCTGAGCCACTTGTGGTGGCGTCAGTCTGTGATTCAAGGATCATTGGCCCCGTTGAAGGAGCCGGATCTTCTGCGACAACCGGCAATGGAGTAATCATCGACATTGCAGAGGGTTGTGGGGCAGGAGTCGGAGGAGCTACGTCAGGAGAAGCTATAGTCAGCTTCGTCTGCCGCAAGGGCTTCGAAGAAGTTCCCTTCCCCTTACCCTTGATGAGCTACTTAGCTCTGCGAATGTAACAGAATAAAAAACATTACATCTTGGAAGCAAAATTCGAGTAAGGAACAAAGGAGGAAGTTGTGTTGAAATTTACCTCTTCACGACTAGCACCTCCTTTGTGCCGACGGCCACTGTTGGAGCCTTGCGCTTCCTGGGCACAACGTTCGGCAGTGGGACCAGTTCAGCCTCCTGAGAAAACTCTGGAGGATATCCCTCGAGTGGAGAAAATTCCGACTCGGGGAGGTCGGCAAGCTGAAAAGAAAGAAGATATCTCAGTATTGCGAAATAACTTAAAGGGTAAAACACATAAAAGGGTTTATTATTGAAGTTTACCAGAACTACAGGGTCTTCCGCTGTATGCATATCCAGAGACAAGTCCGGAATCTTCCTTTCAATCCACTCCTTGATCAGCCATTTGATCTGGCTTATGTAATCCGGTGGCTTTAAAGCCTTAGGACTGATGCGGAGGGAATCATTCTTTGACATTGTGATGGAGTGCATCAGACGGTCGCCGTGGTATTGGAGAGGCTGAATCCGGCGTGCGACCCAGCATTGGACCAGGTCGGATCCTTTCAAGCCCTTGTGTTTTATCAGATATTCGATCCGCCTCTTAGCGAGGATCAGATCGTCACTGAGAGCCGGAGGGGCCTCGTCCCAAGACGGTTGGGCCGTGGAGGCTCCGTCGATGAAATCCGGCAAAGCAGTAGCTTTGCCGGGAGCAGGAATATCCTTATGATAGAAGAAAGTGGCCGGCCATTATTTGACCGACTCACAGGCAGAAATATGAGGATAGCTACACTCGCGTCTAACAGGAAGGCTAATAGTGATGGTAATGTAAGGATTACCGGCAGTTATGGAGTTTCTACGAACAGGGAAGTAGAAACAAAACAAAGTGAGACTCGGCCTAATGCCGAGATACCCCTCGCACAAAGCTGCGTAAGAACTCATCTCTAAGATGGAGTTCGGGGGAAGATGGTGGAGCTATACACCGTAATGATCAATCACCTCGGAAAAAATTCTGAGGGAGGGAAAGACAAACCTCTGTCGAGGTGGGTGCCGAAGTGGACCCGCTCACCGGCGGGCGGGTGAGGGATGGTTTCGCCGAAACCGCTCCGCCAGTCGCCGGCGCGGAGGAGACCTTCATTCTCCACGCCTTGGAGTTTCTCATCGTCGAGGAGGCATGGGATCCAGACTCCTCGGTTGCTCTCCTTCTCTGCCGCAACTGTCGCCGCCGCCGCTACCAAACCGGAAGAGGAAGAAGAAGCCATTTCTCCGGTGCGTCGGTGACCTTGGATGGGCGGCGCTAGGAAATCTGAGAAGCGGGAGAGCTCTGTGCGCTAGGGAGGTGTGGAGGAGAAGGAACGGCAAAGGGAACAGGTGAAGAGAGGAGAAGGAAAATCCTCATTCCTTATAACCACCTACCTGTGCCAAGATTCGTGCAAACCGCACTGTGCAAATGCCACGCATCGTGGAAGGAACTGGGAAGGACCCACGCGATGATTACGTCGCCTCGATCTCCGCGTATGCATTGAAATGGTGCCTCGGTTCCGCGAACGGCGGACCCACCAACGGTCGTGCTAACATGATGTTTGTCAGATGACGTGACTTGACCATGACCAGTATCAGGTGACGTCAGAGACCAAGTTCCGGCTTAGTTTGAAAATCAAGCTGGAAAATCCGAATAACATGTTGATAGGTCTAGCTTATTTTGAGACCCGGATCGTATTTTTGTTGTGAAGTTTCAGGAACCCTTCAAGATTCTGCAAGCCGAAGATCAAGCTAGACGATGATGAATCCGACTTTGGATCTTGGAGACTTCCGGGGGCTGTTGTTGGGGATATACTTTCCGGGTATCCTCACAGTTCCTCACTGACCAGGGTGGCCCACTTCGGGTTAGAGCTTTGCTTCATGGGCGGCCCAGTCAGGGAGAAGATACGGAGTCCAATCCGGCTACGGGAAGGCCCAAAAGACTTACCGACTTAGGCTGATAGTGTTACTTGTAGTTCAAGATGTACTCTGTAACTGACTCTTAGTCGTAGCCGGATAGATCCCTCTTGTAAACCCTAGGCCGGATATCTATATAAGCCGTCCTAGGGAGAGCCTTTAGGGCACCCTCAATAGTCTACAATCTCAACTCGCACAGGCAAACCCTTGTAACCCATATTCTGGCTCTGCCGTATTACTGGATTGCTAGCAGGAGTAGGATCCGTCCAAAAGCCGGCGGATTTGAACCTGGGTATACTTGTGTGCTCACTGTCTCGGGACACCGTACGTCTCACACCCCTCTCTTCCACACGCCTCGAGGACCCCCTCATGGCGTACTTGTCATCAATCCGACGACAATTAAAGCATAATATTGTGGTATTCTCCTTTAATGCTTTATCTGGGTTGACTTGGCGCATGCTCACACCATGTTAAGACTATCCCAAGTCACCATAGCCTCTATGATCCTTTAGTTTTCGACTTGTAATATCACTTTATGCTTTAATTAATGATGTTTTATCGCTTTGCATGATTATGGCCATTATTGCTGTTTTAGTTGGTCGCTCCCAGTATTTTGCTAGCCTCCATACCAAGTATGAGTTCCACTTATGCATCCAACTCCAAATAAAACCAAGTTATTCCAAAGAGTCCACCATACCTACCTATTAGCATTTGCTATTCCAAGTATATTCATGTTTTTATCTACCTTCCAAATTAAACTTGTTATGAGAAAACTAGTGATTAAAGCTCTCACGAACTTGATGGCACACTTTACTTTTCTTGCCCCTAATAAACTTGAACCATTGTGTCATCTATGTTGTATATGCTTGCACTTATACATTGGGAATTAGCAGAACCATGTTTTCATGGGGAATGCTTTCAACATTGCACTTGTACATTGTACCCAGTTGATATCATGCTCTTTTGTTCATGGATGTCGTCGGTGTGAAATGAAAGGGGAGCTTGTAAGTCCATCGAGTTATGTATGTGTGTTAGAGAAACGCCTGGGCCGCTAGTGTAATCCATGCCTAATCATGGTCGAAACCTGCAGCGTAACCATAATGAGCAATCTATGAAGCATTCTTCTTATAAAAAAGAGATAGAGATTGAGAAAAAGAGAAAAAAAGATGAGAAAAGAGGAAAGAGAGAGAAAAAGCACCATTTTCCCATGGTAAATAAGAAGATTGTAGAGATGCTTATTGTTTGCTTGCCTTGTCATTCTGATATGGGGATTCTTCTGTATCATCGGGCAAGGGGTACCCCGTTGGCGGTTCTCTATGATACACATGTACTTACTATGACAAGAACTTACCGATAACTAAACTTGAGTAGCATGAGGAGCGGCCCTCGTATTCAATGGACATGAGATTGCCAACTTATACTTTGTCAAGCATATACTCCATAGTTTGTTCACTTTAACCTTAATCACTTCAAGATGCTTATGATAGGGGCAATGAGAGTTGAAAGCTAATAAGTACCATAATTTTTGGAAGCTCTTTATGAGACTTGAATCCCTGCTTCCTTCTATGAAGGACTTTCTTTTACTTTTATGTTGAGTCTCCATCTTCTATCTTTATGCACCTATTGAGAGAGCATAGTGGCCATTCTTAGTTTAATGTGCATTGTCCCAAGACTTGTTGATTGATTCGTAACTTTGATATTGCTTGTTCTTAAACTATTTGTATCTAGTCACCCTGATGAACTTTGAAGGTGTCCTATGCATTTATGTTTTGCTACACTATGAGGGACAAGCTGAATACCATTCTCATTATGTTTTCTTTATGTGAAACAAACAAACGTATTTCAAAGCATTGTTATCCATGAATCTTTTGTTTGTACCTTTTCATGTTATGACATAGCTTCTATGTCTTATTGTTAGAACTATATCTTTCATGTCTATGTTAGAGTACTATGATCCCAGCTATCAATGTTTTACAATTACCTTGATCAAGATTGTGATGGTGCATGTCACCTCAAAAATTATTGTTTTTATCACTTACCTACTCGAGGACGAGCAGGAGTTAAGCTTGGGGATGTTGATACATTGCAAACATATCTATAATTTTTGATGTTCCATGCTTGTTTAGTATCTACTTTCTTATGTTTTGTCTACATTTTGAGATACTTTTATACATTTTCTGGAACTAACCTATTAACAAGATGCCATAGTGCATGTTGCCTGTTTTCTGCTGTTTTTGGTTCCAGAAAAGTCGGAAAATGAATATACGCGGAATTGGACGGGACAAAAGCCAAAGTCAATATTTTACCGGAAGACACATGGAGTCCGAAGGAGAGACGAAGTGGGGGCATAGGGCGGCCACCCCCCCCCCTTGGCGTGGGAAGCCCTAGGCCACGAAAAGTTCCGCAGCATCGCCGCCATCGAAGGGGAGATTCGGGGGATAGAAAGTCTCTGTTCCGGCACCCTGCCGGGACAAGGAAGTGCCCCGGAGCCATCTCCATCGATCTCCACCACCATCTCCATCGCCGTTGCTGATTCCCATGATGATGATGAGGGAGTAGTTCTTCCTCGAGGTTAAGGGTTCTACTGGCAGCTATGTGTTCATCTCTCTCTCTATGCATGATCATATTGTGATCATGAGCTTTGTAATCAAGTAGATCTACCTTGCTACTCAAGTGCTTTAATAGATCTCTGCTCTCCCCATGTGTGTGAAAGTGACAGCGTGCACACCATGGTGGCACTTAGCCTAGAGATTACAATTACTTGTTATGAGTTATATTTGGAGTTGGATGTTTCTATGAAATCGTGGTGTTTTTTGGAACCATCTAGAGCTCAAGGTGACAGTGTGGGGTTATCTAGATGGGAAAAGCAAACTTTGAGGTGTGTTGTTATAGCCCTACCATGGATTAGGGTGTCCAACCGGAGAGTAGTTCAGAGTAGTATCATAAAGAGAAGATATTTATATGAGCGTGTTCACTAGTGAAAGTATGATCCCTATGCCTTGTTTCTAAACATTGAAACACCATTTGCAATTAGATATATTACATGTTTGCTTGCTTCCATCTTTATTTCAGTTTGCCTTTAGTATCTTCCACGCCATCAAGCTATTTTCTGGCAGCGTTGTCTTATATCCATACACTTGTATTTCACTATCTCTTCGCCGAACTAGTGCACCTATACACCTGACAAGTGTATTGGGTGTGTTGGGGACACAAGAGACTTCTTGTATCTTGATTGCAGGGTTGCTTGAGAGGGATACCTTTGACCACTTCCTCCCTGAGTTCGATAAATCTTGGGTAATTGATACATTGCAAATGTATCTATAATTTTTGATGTTCCATGCTTGGTTTTATCCACTTTCTTGTGTTTTGTTCCAACTTTGGAGTACTTTTCATATGATTTCTTGGACTAACCTATTAACAAGAGCCACAGTGCCAGCTGCCTGTTTTCTACTGTTTTTGGTTCCAAGAAAGTCATAAAATGAATATTCTCGGAATTGGACGGGACAAAAGCCAAAGTGCCTATTTTTCCGGAAGTGATCAAGTGCCAGAATACGAGACGGAGAAGGGCCAGGGAGCCACCACACCACCTGGCCGCGTGGCCAGGCCTGGCCCACACCAGGGGGTGGTGTGCCCGCTCCCGGCACCCCCTCGGCCTCTCCTTCCGCCTATATATTGCTCTCGGGACGAAAACCCTAAGTACCCGATCAAAAATCCACGAAAGAGTCTGTAGCCGCCGTCATCTCTGTCCCTAGATCGGGAGGGATCTAAAGCTCTTCCCGGCACCCTGCCGGAGAGGGGAATTCACCCTGGAGGCCTTCTTCATCACCATGCAAGCCTCCGGTGTGATGCGTGAGTAGTTCATCCTTGGACTACGGATCCATGTAGTAGCTAGATGGCTGGTTCTCCTCCTTTGTGCTTTCATGTTTAGATCTTGTGAGCTCCGTTCATGATCAAGATCATCTATTTGTAATTCTGCATGTTGTGTTTGCGGGGATCCGATGGATATTGAGATGCTATTTTAGATTGATTATTGATTCTATCATGTCTTTGTTATTTGTGATCTTACATGCTTTCCGTTGTTAGTAGCTATCTTGGCCAAGTAGATGCTAGCAACTACAAGAGTTAGTATTTATGCTCGATAGTGGGTTCATGCCTCTGGTAATCTGGGGAAGTGACAGAAATCTCTAAGGTACTATATGTGTTCTTGCTACTAGGGAGAAAACAACAATCATTTGTTCATAGAGTAATCGTATTGTTTACTTTACACGCAGTTTGTAAAGCAATAATCTGTTGCTTGCAACTTAATACTGGAGGGGGTTTGGATGATAATGTGAAGGTGGATTATTAGTCATAGATGCAGTTGGATGGCGGTCTATGTATTATGTTGTAATGCCCAATCAAGTCTCAGAGGAGTCAAGATGATTAGTATATGCATGTATTGCTTTCTCGGTATTTGTCAATTGCCCCGCTGTAATTTGTTCACCCAGCATGTTATCTATCTTAAGGAGAGACACCTCTAGTGAACTATGGATCACGGTCCTTGTCTTTTACATACAATCTACAATCTTTTACTGCTTTGTGTTTACTTTCTGCAAACTTTTACTTCTTTCCATTCGATACGTTTAATCCTTTGTTTTCCGCAAAACACGGTGAGATTGACAACCTCATCGCAAGTTGGGGACAAAGTTCTATGGTTGTGTTATGCAGGTCTCCACGTTGCTACTAGCACCGGTAGTGCACCCTGCCAAAGCGCAGCTAGTAACACCTTTGGGGTGTTTCCTTGCTCCTACTGGTTCGATTAAACCTTGGTTTCATAACTGAGGGAAAACTTGTTGTTGTGCTCATCATACCTTCCTCTTGGGGTTCCCAACGAGCTCTACGTCGAACGACGAGCACATCAGTAATCCACTTAAGGGAAACTTCCTGTTGTTCTACAAACCTCTGCACTTGGAGGCCCAACAACTATCTACAAGAATAGAAGTGCATAGACATCACTAGCATCTACTTTGCCAAGATAGCTACTAACAACGGAAAGCATGCAAGATCACAAATAACATAGATATGATAGAATTAATAATCAATCTGAAATAGCATCTCAATATCCATCGGATCCCCACAAACACAACATGTAAGATTACAAATAGATGATCTTGATCATGAATGGAGCTCACAATTTCTAAACATGATAGCACAAAGGAGGCGAACCAACCATCTAGCTACTACATGGACATGTAGTCCAGGCATGAACTACTCACACATCACACCAAAGGCAGTCATGGTAATGAAGAAGGCCTCCAGGGTGATCTCTCCCCTCCGGCAGGGTGCCGGGAAGAGCTTCAGATCCCTCCTGGTCTAGGGATGGAGATGGCGGCAGCTACAGACTCTTTCGTGGAATTTTGATCGGGTACTTAGGGTTTTCGTCTCGAGAGGTCTTTATAGGCGGAAGGGCAAGGTCGGTGGAGCCTCGAGGGGGCCACACCAGGTGGCGGTGCGCCTAGGGGTGGCCGCGCAACCCTAGGGCGTGGCCGCCTCGTGGCCCCTCTTCATCTCCCCCCCCCCCCCCGGGACTCCGTGTTGCTTCAGGTAAAATATTGACTTTGACTTTTGCCCGGTCCAATTCCGAGAATATTTCCTTACTCGCTTTTCTGAAACCAAAAACAGCAGAAAACAGGGAACTAGCACTATGGCATCTTGTTAATAGGTTAGTTCCACAAAATGTGTAAAAATACTCCAAAGTATGGACAAAACATAAGAAAGTAGATATAAAATAAGCATGGAACATCAAAAATTATAGATACGTTTACAACGTATCAACATCCCCAAGCTTAACTCCTGCTCATCCTCGAGAAGGTAAGTGATAAAAAAGAATAATTTTTGAGGTGACATGCACCATCATAATCTTGATCAAGGTATTTGTAAAACAATGATAGCTGGGATCATAGTACTTTAACATAACATGAAAGATATAGTTCTAACAATAAGACATAGCAACTACGTTGTAACATGAAGAGGTACAAACAAAAGATTCATGAATAACAATGCTTTGAAAGACGTTTGTTTGTTTCACATATAGAAAACATAATGAGAATGGTATTCAGCTTGTCCCTCATAGTGTAGCAAAACATAAATGCATAGGACACCTTCAAGGTTCATAAGGGTGACTAGATACAAATAATTTAAGAACAAGCAATATCAAAGTTATGAATCAATCAACAAGTTTCGGGACAATGCACATTAAACTAAGAATGACCACTATGCTCTCTCAATAGGTGCATAAATATAGAAGATGGAGACTCGACATAAAAATTAAAAGAAAGGCCCTTCATAGAAGGAAGCATGGATTCAAGTCTCATAAAGAGCTTCCAAAAATTATGGTACTTATTAGCTTTCAGCTCTCATTGCACCTATCATAAGCATCTTTAGGAGATTAAGGTTAAAGTGAACAAATATGAGGATATGCTTGACAAGTTATAAGTTGAAAATCTCATGCCCCTTGCTTACGAGTACCGAACCTCATGCTACTCAACTTTAGTCACGAGTAAGTTCTTGTCATTGTAAGTACATGTGTATCATACAGAACCACCAACGGGGTACCCCTTGCCCCATGATACAGGAGCTATCCCATATCAAAATGACAAGGCAACAGACAATGAGCATCTCAGCAATCTTTTTATTTGCTATTTGCATAGGTTTTTATTGAGGATGCTTCATAGATTGCTCACTATGGTTATGCTGCAAGTTTCCACCATGATTAGGCATGGCTTAGGCTAGCCGCCCAGCCGTTTCTCTAACACTTATACAAGCTCCCCTTTTATTTCACACCGCCGGGATCCATAAGCAAAAGAATCATGATATCAACTAAATAATGTGCAATGTTGAAAGCGTTCCCCATGGTAACATGGTTCTGCTAATTCCCAACTTGTTGGGGGGATACCCCCGGGTAGGGTCACGCCGGGGTATAAAGGCCGAGTTAGCCGAGGTTCGGCAAGGCCAAAGCAGATGCTGGCCGGGTCACCTCGAGGCAGGCCGAACCACGGGGTAATCCGTACCCGGGGGCATTCGCCTAATTAGGTCTCATCCGACTTAAGCAGTGAGTCGGAAGTAAATGTTTACTTGTATACAGGAACAGGTGTGGCCGAATGAACCATCATACGGGTCACAGCAAGCTTCTAGGAGAAGGAAGGAATCTCGCTGGTCCAAAGGAGCCCCGGTACGCACTGCCTGAGTGAAGCGAGCAAGGACAGGACCACCGAGGCGTGGCCAACAAGCGTGACGATGCCCATGTCAGCTGACGAGGGCGCCGTCAGAGGCTCACGTAGCTAAAGCATGTGTGACACGGGGGAAAAAGCACCCCGGTCGGCTTACCACTTTGGGAGGAGGCATATTCTTAGGAATATGCCTCCACGTATGCCCTAGGCAGGAACCGAGCCTCCCCTATAAAAGGGAGGCTAGGGCTTCTGTGCAAAGGGTTGGTGAGGCGATTATTCTATTTTGGCTAGCGTTTCAGGTGTGAATTGTGGGTGAGAGTAAGAGAGTTCCTTCTTCCTCCTCTCGCCAATACAGCTCCAGGAGCACTTGTAACCTTGGAAGGAAATCAATATAAACTTCTGTGTGGAGAATCACTTCAGTATCCCTCCCTGGATTCCCCTAGCGTGTATTAGTCCCCACATTTAGCCTATCCATAGCATCTGCCGTGACACCACCACGACACAACTTACAAACCGCAAGCATATACGCAACATATATGGGCACAATGGTTCAAGTTTATTAAGTGTAAGAAAAGTAAAGTGTGCCATCAAGTTTGTGAGAGCTTTAATCACTAATTTTCACATAACAAGTTTAATTCGAAAGGTAGATAAAAACATGAATATACTTGGAATAGCAAATGCTAATAGGTAGGTATGGTGGACTCTTTGGAATAACTTGGTTTTATTTGGAGTTGGATGCATGAGTGGAACTCATACTTGGTACATATGGAGGCTAGCAAAAGACTGGGAGCGACCAACTAGGAGAGCAATAATGGCCATAATCATGCAAAGCGACAAAACATTATTAATTAAAGCATAAAGTGATATTACAAGTCGAAAACTAAATGATCATAGAGGCTATGGCGACTTGGTATAGTCTTAACATGGTGTGAGCATTCGCCAAGTCAACCCAAATAAAGCATTAAAGGAGAATACCGCAATATTATGCTTTAGAATGCTAAAACAACGCATGATTCTTTCAATGCATATTAAGCAATCTCAATTGTTTAGAAAAAGTCATGCTACATAAATAATCACTAAGCATAAAGTAAAAGCAATATAAAACATGACATGGTAAAGTCTAGGCCACAGTCAAAACAAGACTCTTTTTGTACCACTTATAAGCATGAACTTTCCTACTCTTTTCCAATCCAAATCAACTTATTTGAAACCATCATATATGAATGCGGGGGTCCATCCAATTTATTTAAGCAAACCAAGCAAAAGAAAACTAAAAACAAAACGAAGACGCTCCAAGAACAACACAATTGTGCATGAAACAATAAAAATGAAGTGTTTGGAAGAAACCTGGAATTTTTATTAATGAAGATGGGGATGCCTTGGGCATCCCCAAGATTTGACACTTGTACTTCTTGAATATTTCTTGGGGTGACACGGGTGGCATCCCCAAGCTTGATATTTTGTCCACACTTCATCTTATCACATTGTTCTTCCCTACAATTTAAAATTTCCTTCATACAAAACTTCACACAATCTTCATTAGCAACATTATTGTACTCAAGATAATAAGTCTTTAGGTTTTCATTTCAACACAAGTAAAACTTCCATTAAAACACAAGCTACTGTAGCACTTCCTTTTAAAAGTTCAATAATTTTGGCAAGAACTCAAAGAGAAAGAGATTTAAGAGGCAAATGGAAATAATGACAGAAATCTGTCAAAACAGACCAGCAGATAAAAACCGATTTTTTAGAAGATCTTCCGTTGCTCAAATCGAAAAGTGTTGAACTAACAAAAGTTAGATAACAACCAGTGGCAGAAGCACAAAACATTACAGCGCATTCCTACGTACAGAGATTTTTCACGAATTTTTACGGTGGAGCACAAAAATCTGTTTCGGGACAGCAACTTTCCCAAGTATTACTTCTCTCTCATTAGAGGTTATTCTTGGCACAAAAAACCACACAAAAGGATAAGGAGCGGTTATTACAGAGGTAATAACTTCCAAGACACAACAAAAGAAAAATTTATTGACTAATAATTTGGGTTATCTCCCAATAAGTGCTTTTCTTTAACGCCTTTGAGCTAAGCATAAGCATTTCAATGATGTTCACATAAGAAATATGAATTGAAGTAAAAGAGAGCATCAAGAAGCAAATTCAAAACACATTTAAGTCTAACCCACTTCCTATGCATAGGAATCTTATACGCAAATAAATTCACAAAGAACAAAGTGACAGGCATAGGAAGATAAAACAAGAGTAACTTAAAAACTTTCAGCAAATAGAGAGGTGTTTCAGTACCATGAAAACTTTTACAACCATATTTTCCTCTCTCATAATAATTTTTAGTAGCCTCATGAATAAACTCAACAATATAACTATCACATAAAGCATGCTTTTCATGATCTACAAACACATAATTTTTATCAGGCTAAAAAATAGTGGGATTAAAACCTTCAAACCCACTTTTAACAATTTTATAACAAGATGACTGTTCAATCTCATTTTCAATAGTAGTACAATTAGTATTATCAACCAAAATAGGACCATCATCTAGAGCTTTATTATAAACATTTTCAAAAGAATCCACAGGAACATAACATTCATCCTCCTTTGGTAAGCATGGGGGACAATCAAATAATGTAAGGGGTAAAGAGTTACTCTCATTAGAAGGTAGGAATGGGTAGATCCATTCTTCCTCCTCTTGATCATCACTCTCCTCCTCTTTTTCATCCAATGAGCTTCCAGTTTTAGCAATTTCTTCTTCCATAGGCTCCTGCAAGGCATTAGTCTCTTCCGCTGGTGGAGAGCATCTATTAATATATTTAAGAATATAGCCATTTTATTCCTTGTAATTATCAAAGAAAATTTAAGTATATCATAAACCTCATATTTATAAGGTGCATCATCAGTATTTTCAAGCAAATAAGCTAGTTCGAATGCACCCTTCCAAGCAATAAATTCTTCAATTTGTTCCCCATCATAAAAGTCACAATTTCCCTTAACATAAGAAGATATGGTAACATCATCATTATACTCACATTGAAAAGGGAGGTGTTTATACCTCTTACAGCAACAAGATTTAACAAAGCAATAAGTAACCTTATAAGTAGAGCACACGTTTCTAGCAATGGTATACAATTTATCAATTTGTTCCCATAAGTTTTTTCCTTTTTGACAAGCGGTGTTCCTTATAATAATATTTTTGTTCTTCCGTGAACCCACCTTGCCAATTAGATTCAGTTTCAAAGAAACTAACCATTGCTAGAAAGCATGATAAAGCAAGACAATAACATACCAACGAAAATAACAACTATAGTAGGAACTAATTTTTTTATATTTTTGATAAAAAGAACAAGCAAACAAAGCAGAAATAAACTAAGCAAAACAAAAGAAACAAAGAAAGAGATTGGTTATGAAGGATTCCCCTCGTGAAACTGTCCTTGACTCCCCGGCAACGGCGCCAGAAAAAAGGCTTGATGGATCAAAATATATCGAGCTCGTTGGGGAACCCCAAGAGGAAGGTATGATGAGCACAGCAGCAAGTTTTCCCTCATTTATGCAACCAAGGTTATCGAACCAGTAGGAGCAAGGAAACACCTCCAAGGTGTTGTTTCCAACCTGGAATCCTACACAACACAACCACAGAACTTTGCCCCTAACTTACAGTGAGGTTGTCAATCTCACCAGTTTTGCTAAAAACAAAGGATTAAACGTATTGTGTGAAAGATAGTAATTTCTTGCAGAAAGTAAACAGTAAACAGTAAATAGATTGTAGATTGATGGTGAAAGAATGGATCAGGGTCCATAGTTCACTAGAGGTGATTCTCCTTAAGACAGATGACATGTTGGGTGAACAAATTACAGCGGGGCATTTGATAGACACAGAGAAAGCATACATGCATATACTAATCATCTTGACTCCTATGAGATTTGATTGGGCATTACAACATTATACATAGACCGTAATCCAACTGCATCTATGACTAATAATCCACCTTCAGGTTATCATCTGAACCCCCTCTAGTATTAAGTTTCAAGCAACAGATAATTGCATTAAGCAAAGTGTGTAAAGTAAACAATACGATTGCCCCATGGACAAAGGATTGTTGTTTTCTCCCTAGTAGCAACATCACATCTAGTACCTTAGAGATTTCTGTCACTTCCCCAGATTACTAGAGGCATGAACCCACTATCGAGCATAAATACTCCCTCTTGGAGTTGCTAGCATCTACTTGGCCAAGAAAGCTACTAACAACAGAAAGCATGCAAGATCACAAATAACATAGACATGATAGAATCAATAATCAATCTGAAATAGCATCTCAATATCCATCGGATCCCCGCAAACACAACATGTAAGATTACAAATAGATGATCTTGATCATGAACGGAGCTCACAAGATCTAAACATGGTAGCACAAAGGAGGAGAACCAACCATCTAGCTACTACATGAACCCGTAGTCTAGGGATGAACTACTCACGCATCACACCGGAGGCAGTCATGGTGATGAAGAAGGCCTCCAGGATGATCTCTCCCCTCCGGCAGGGTGCTAGGAAGAGCTTCAGATCCCTCCTGATCTAGGGATGGAGATGGTGGTGGCTACAGACTCTTTCGTGGAATTTTGATCGGGTACTTAGGGTTTTCGTCCCAAGTGGTCTTTATAGGCGGAAGGGCAAGGTCGGTGGAGCCTCGAGGGGCCCACACCAGGTGGCGGCGCGCCTAGGGGTGGTCACACCACAATAGGATGTGGCTGCCTCGTGGCCCCTCTTTGTCTCCCCCCTGGACTCTGTGTTGCTTTGAGTAAAATATTGACTTTGGCTTTTGTCCGGTCCAATTCCGAGAATATTTCCTTACTAGCTTTTCTGAAACCAAAAACAGCAGAAAACATGCAACTGGCGCTGTGGCATCTTGTTAATAGGTTAGTTCCAGAAAATGTGTAAAAATACTCCAAAGTGTGGACAAAACATAAGAAAGTAGATATAAAATAAGCATGGAACACCAAAAATTATAGATATGTTTACAACATATCAGCCCTCTCGGTGATATCACATTAAAAATAGCTTGCAAGCAAGTGATGTGATCACTAGAATGTTATATCACGGGAATGAGAAAAGAGTGCATGTAGGTAACGAGATCAAACTAGGTATAAAGATACCAATGATCGAATCTCGGACATGTAATATATCGTGAGACAAAGGGATTAAGTTACTAGCGTTAAAGGTTCTCATGATCACAGAAGTCATCGTTGAATGTGTGGGAGTCAGTATGGATCTCCATGTCCCGCTTCTGATTATTGATCTGAGAGGGGTCTCGATCATGTCTACATTATTCGCGAACCGTAGGGTGACACGCTTAAGGGATACCAACACCATTTGGAGCAAATATGTTTGAGACGAAAGAATTGCAAAGCGCTGGAATTATTTCAATGGACACCGGAATTGTTTCGGGTGAAATTGCTGAAATTCGTTCTGCATGTAATATTGAAATATTGCAGGGGGTTTTATGTGAATGTTTTTTAAAAGTAAATAAAAAATTCTGAATAAAATAAATAAAAGAGTTTTATTAAATGAGAGTTGTATTAAATTTGGTGGAAAATTAACGCATTTGAGTGGGATTTTTGAGTGGAGAAAATGGAGGGGCAATTTATGTGAGTGGAGCTCCCTCCACATGAATGAGGAAGAGGTAGGGGCACCCCCCATAGCGCGTCATCCATGGGGAGGGGCTGCCCCCCTCTCACTCCATCTCACTCACACCTCCTTATGAAGGATCTCTCTCCCTCTCTAGAATTATTCACCCATGGTCTCGGATTGGCGAGCTACATGTTCTCGGTGGAATTTCGTCTAGAAGGAGTTGTTGCTTCCGCTGCATTGCTGGAGCGAGGAGGTGGAGGTTGTTTGATGGCCTGAACATGTGTGCAATCACGGATGCGATGTTGAGTTGCGGTGCTGGACTTCTTCTCGATCCTGAGATCGGCAAGTGTTCGACTACATCATCCACGAGTTCGACCTCATTACACTTTGTCGGTCTACAAGGGTATGTTCTCTATGGATGTATATCCACCCATAGCTTGTATCTAGTAGATAGATCTTGGTGCTTAGTAGTTCCCATCATAGGAATTTTTGTTTTCTATGCTGCAAACCGAACACTCGGTTGAGATATAATCGATGGACAAGGAGACGATGATTTTTATCCCGAAGTTCACTTACAAAGAAGCTACATTTCCGTTGGAGAGATGTGATGGTGCAATGCTCTTCGAACGCCACAAATGGCTCACCTTGAGGTGTGGTGGCTCGATGCTCACCCAATGCCACACAAGGTCTCACCCCAAGATGCAAAGACTAAAACTGCCAACACCACAACAGGCTCACCCTATTCTCCTGTGATCTCACCATAAAGGCCTACTCACGATCCACTATGGGACACTTGAGCAGTCACCGAACCTGTGCAAGGTTTGGGGCAATCTCCACAACTCAATCAGAGGCTCCCAAGAAGCACCACAAAGGCCTCTAGCTTGAGGAATCAACACAACTCAACTGGAAGCCCCAATGGAATCACACCACAACCACACAACCATCTAGGGTTACAAGAACCCAAGAGTAACAAGCCCACAAGCTTGAACTCACCGAATCTCCATGGAGAACTCAAACCTATGCACCAAATGCAAAGCCAAGTCATTCACTTCCAAATTCCACCAAAGCTACAAAAGCTATTGGAGGAATAAGAGAGGAAGAACACAAAACTCTCCAAGATTTAGATCCCAAGGATTCCTTCACAAAGAAGGATTTTGTTAGGTGGGGTTGTAGATCTAGATATCCTCTCTCAAATCCCTCAAAAATATGCAAGAATCATGGGAGGGAGAAGGGGAGAGGGCAATATTTTGAAGGTCAACAATGGAGGAGAGAGAAAGGAAGAGCTAGAAAAAGGGTCACCAAAGTTGGGGGGCATTGGGGAAGAAGTTACTCTTAAATAGGGAAAGAGAAATATGCCTGTTTGTGTCAGTTTCACGCGTCACCGGAACTTCCGGTGAACCATCAAAGTTCTAGTAAATTGAATCACAAAAAACAGAGAGGAAATTCCGCTCAAGCAAAAACGTTGTACGACATGGTACAAAAAGATCAATAACTTTTGACTCCGGACTCCGATTTCAATGATCTTGGGCTAGCTGGAATCACAACAACGAGCTCTACAAATTCATGCATAGAAAAATCATAGTCCAACTATGGAATTCAAACCATAATAATAAAAGTTTAACCTCTCTAAAAGCGATGAACCGGTACAACCTCCAAAATCCAAAATGTAATAACTTGAGTTTGAAAGCTCCGAATAGGATGAAACCAATTTTTCTGGAAAGATAAAACCAAGTATAATCCAAAAAATGTGAAAATATTTGAGACCACTAAGGGAGAAAAATAAAAATAGGAAGAGGTGAGAACCTCCCAAGGTGAAGAGCCGGTAAAACCTCCAACAACAAAAATGCAATAAGATATGCATGGGGAATCCAGTTTTGATGAACTAGAGCTTGTCATGAAAATAGCCACAAGCTATAGAACCTCATAAGGATAAGGTACAAACAACAACCAATAAATATGATGATAAGTATGCAAGGGTTTGAGCTCTCTTCGAAAGATACGATCGAGGTACTCACTCGAGAGCCCCTCTTGATAGTACGGCTATCTATCCTAAACTTAGTCTCCCAACTAACATATTGAGACCAGCAGAAGAGAAAACCTATCAAGATCATACCTTTTCCTTGAGAATTCCACTTGAGATTGATGTAGATGATCTTGACCTCCTCAAGATGGAACACCTTTCTTAATTTCTCTTGCTCGTGCTTTCTTGATGAAGACTTGCGAATTGCTCCCCCATACACCATGGGGAAACCTCTTCCTTGAACTTGTCTTCATAAAACCATGATCACTGAGGATGGAAAGCTTCAAGCATGTAATCTTCTAGGGATGGTGCATCTTGAGCTTGCACTTCATTTCTTCTAACTTCATAAGAATGATGTTTAGAAGATACACATGAGGAACTCCATCTTCTTCTTCAAGACACTCTTGATCTTTTTTCTTCTTCTTTAACATGATTCCAATAGTGCTAAAGCCTTTGGACATTGCTTTTTCTTCTTTTCTTCTACTTTCAACCTTGAAACCAACACATGGCCCAAGTGAGACTCAATTCAAATATCAGTCCATAGAGATTGTCATTAATTACCAAAACCAGACATGGGGTTACACATGCACTTTCACATAGCACTACAAGAATTCAACTCTTGGTTTTAGGTACCCATTTTTTAATAGGTCCTCTTTTGTTATAAACAAGGGTCTTAGGAACCCAAATAGACCAAGCAATATAACCATCATAAGGTCCAACATATCTAGCATAGACATCATCATAATAATCACGAAACAAAACATAATGGGGATTAGTGGTTCCTGCAAAACCATCATGAGAAGTTTTGTCTTTTGTGGTGTGATTTCCTACAATGGTGTGTGTCTTTGCTTGAGTAGGCTTGGCCTTCTTCTTGTTATTCTTTGTCTTGGAGACATAGCCAAGTCCCTATTTCCCATTGTTTGACTTTTTCTTACTCAAAAGATCATCAAGAACTTCCTTACCTTTGGTAGGAGATGACTTGGCAAGCTCATCCTTCAACCTAGCATTCTACTCAAGAATATCTACATGATCACACAATAGAGTAGAGGTTCTAGGTTCATCATATTTAGTTAGTCGAGTTTGGAGCTAATCATGAGCCTTGTGGGTAATGTCAAGGTTCTCTAGTTCCTCACTTAGTCTAGCATGAGCAACCCCAACTTCAACATTTTCCTTTTTAAAAGTTTTCTTGCTTTAGCAATAGCATGGTCACATTCTTTTATTAATTTAGCAACAATGTCATCATGTGACTCCTCGATAGATTTGAGCTTCTCCTCAAGGGAAGCTTGAAGCTCTTCCTCTTCTTCTAGAGCATTTTGTCGGGTCCGCAGCATAGAAAACAAAAAAATTCCTACGATGAGAACTACACGCCAAGATCTATCTACTAGGTACAGAGCAACGGGTGGACATACATCCAACGAGAACTTACCCTTGAAGACAACGAGTTTTGTTAACGAGTAGGAACTCGTGGTTGATGTAGTCGTACACTTGCCGATCTCAAGATCATGAGGAAGTCTGAGCGCCGTAACTCAGCAGCGCATCCGTACTCGCACACACGTTCAAGCCACCGGACAACCTCCACCTCCTCGCTCCAGCGATCCAGCGGAAGCAGCAACTCCTTCCAGATGAAATGCCACCGGGAACATGTATCTCGCTAATCCGAGACCATGGGGAATAATTCTAGAGGGGGAGAGAGATCCTTCACAAGGAGGTGTGAGGAAGAAGGAGGAGGAGGGGGCCTTTTATAAGAGGAGGGGGGTGCCCCTCCTCTCCATGGCCAGCGCATGGGGGGGCGACCCCTCACCTCCCCCATTCATGTGGTGGTAACCCCTCCACATTAAAATGCCTCTTCACATTCCCTTTTAAAGTCCCCACTTTAAATGCATTAAAATTCTCCAAGTTTAATGCTCTCTCATTTAATAAAACTCTTTTATTAAATTTATTCAGAATTTTGTTAATTAATTTAATTAACAAACATTCACATATAACCCCTTGCAATATTTCAATATCACATGCAAAACCACTTTATGAAATTTCACCCGAAACAATTTCCGGTTTCTATCGAAACAATTCCTACGCTTTGCAATTCTTTCGTCTGAAACATATGTGCTCCAAAATGGTGTCCGGTAACTCTTAAGTGTGTCACCCTACGGTTCGCGAATAATACAGACATGATTGAGACTCCTCTCAGATCAATAGTCAGAAGCGGGACCTATAGATCCATACTGACTCCTGCATATTCAACGATGACTTCTGTGATCGTGAGAACCTTTAACGCTTGTAATTTAATCCCTTTGTCTCATGATATAATACATGTTCGAGATTCGATCATCGGTATCCAAATACCTAGTTTGATCTCGTTACCGACATGCACTCTTTTCTTGTTCCCGTGATATAACATTCTAGTGATCACATCACTTGCTTGCAAGCTATCTCAATGTGATATCACCGAGAGGGCCCAGAGTATATCTATCCGTCATCGGGATTGACAAATTCCACACTTGATCCATGAGCCTCAACATAACACCTTCGTAGTACTGAACCCATCTTTATAGTCACCCTGTTACGGTGTGACGTTTGATGTTATCAAGATACTCTTCAGGTGTTAGCAATTAACATGATCTCATGGTCTAAGGATAAAGATTACTTCGTATGATGTTATAGCAATATAAACATAATGACTTGATCGTAATGCTATACTTCGGATGAATGTTCATCACATCATTCCACCAATGTTGTGACCTTGTTATTAACAACATCCAATGTCCATGATCAGGAAACCTTGATCATCTTGTTAATCAACAAGCTAGTCTATAAGAGAGGCATAATTAGGAACCCTTTTTGTTTATTAAACACACATGTATTGATGTTTCCTATCAATACAATTCTAGCATGCAAAATAAACATCTATCATATATAAGGAATACATAATAACAACTTTATTATTGCCTCTCATGGCATATTTCCTTCAGTCTCCACTTGCACTAGAGAGAATAATCTAGTTCACATAGTGATAAATCTAACACACATGGAGTTTTGGTGTTGATCATGTTTTGCACTAGGGAGAGATTTAGTCAATGGATCTGCTACATTTAGGTCCGTGTGTACTTTACAAATCTTTATATCTCCATCCTTGACATGCTCGCGGATGGAGTGAAACCGGTGCTTAATATGCTTGGAATTCTTGTGAGACCTCGGTTCCTTTGCATTGGCTATGGCTCCATTGTTGTCACAATAGATCACCATTGGGTCTAATGCACTAGAAACCACACCTAGTTCCATAATGAACTCTTTCATCCAAACCGCTTCCTGCGCTGCTTCTAAAGCAGCAACATATTTCGCCTCCATTGTTGATCTAGCCACCATAGGTTGTTTGGAACTCCTCCAACTAATTGCTGCTCCGTTCAAGAGAAATACGTATCCGGATTGAGACTTAGAGTCGTCCGGATCGGTGTCAAAGCTAGCATCGACATAACACTTAGCGACTAGCTCTTCTTCACCTCCGTATATAAGAAACATATCCCTAGTTCTTCTCAAGTACTTGAGGATGTTCTTGACCGCTATCCAGTGTTCTGAACCTGGATCAGATTGGTACCTACTAGTCAAACTAATAGCATGTGCCACATACGGTCTTGTACATAGCATGGCATACATAATAGAGCTTATGGCCGAGGCATAAGGGATCTTATCCACCATCTATCTTTCTTCCGCCGTAGCCGGACTTTGAGTCTTACTCAATGTCTTGCCTTGCAACATAGGTAAGAACCCCTTCTTACTTCCGTCCATATTAAACTTCTTTAATATATTATCAAGGTATGTACTCTACGATAGCCAAATTAGGCGCCTTGATCTATCTCTATAGATTTTAATGCCTAATATATATGACGCTTCACCAAGGTCTTTCATCGAAAATTTGCTGTTTAGATAACTTTTAACACTATTTAAAAGATCTATATCATTTCCAATCAATAATATGTCATCCACATATAATATCAGAAATGCCACATTGCTCCCACTCACTTTCTTGTAAATACAAGCCTCTCCATAAGTTTGGACAAATCCAAACTCTTTGATCACCTCATCAAAGCGGAGATTCCAACTCCGGGATGCCTGCTTCAGTCCATAGATGGATCGCTGAAGTTTGCATACCTTATTAGCATCCTTAGGATCGACAAAACCCTTAGGTTGTATCATATACAACTCTTCTTCAATATTACCATTGAGGAACGCAGTTTTGACATCCATCTACCATATTTCATAATCGAAATATGCAGCAATTGCTAACATAATCCTAACCGACTTAAGCATCGCTACGAGAGAGAATGTCTCATCGTAGTCAACTTCTTGAATTTGTCGAAACCCCTTTGCGACAAGTCGAGCCTTATAGATGGTCACATTACCATCAACATCAGATTTTCTTTTGAAAATCCATTTATTCTCAACGGCATTTCGATCGTGAGGTAAGTCCACCAAGTTCCAAACTTGGTTCTCGTACATGGATTCCATTTCAGATTTCATGGCTTCTAGCCATTTGTTGGAATCCGGGCTCATCATCGCTTCTTCATACGTTGCAGGGTCATCCATTTCATCAACCATGAAATTCACAATAGGATTGCCGTACAATTCAGGAGCTGCACGTGTCCTGCTTGACCTGCGAGGTTCGGTAGTGTCCTCTTTCGGAGTTTCAGGATCAATATATCAATATCATTAGCTCTCTCTTCATTAGGTGAAGTAAACTCTGAAACAACTTCCGGTGTTGCGCTACTCGCCATTTCATGAAGAGAAGGTTCAATAACCTCTTCGAGTTCTACCTTCCGACTACTCACACCTTTCGCGAGAAACTCCTTCTCAAGAAAGGATCCATTATTGGCAACAAAAACCTTGCCCTCGGATCTGTGATAGAAGGTATACCCAATTGTTTCCTTAGGGTATCCTATGAAGACGCATTTTTCCGCTTTGGGTTCAAGTTTATCCGGCTGAAGTTTCTTCACATAAACATCGCATCCCCAAACTTTAAGAAATGACAGCTTAGGTTTATGTCTAAACCATAATTCATACGGTGTCGTTTCAACGGATTTAGATGGTGCCCGATTTAAAGTGAATGCAACTGTTTCCAGTGCATAACCCCAAAATGACAGTGGCAAGTCAGTCAGAGACATCATAGATCGAACCATATCCAATAAGGTACGATTACGACGTTCCGACACACCATTACGTTGTGGTGTTCCGGTAGGCATGAGTTGTGAAACTATTCCACACTCTTTCATGTGTGTGCTAAACTCGTAACTTAGATACTCTCCTCCACGGCCACACCGTAGAAATGTTATCTTTCTATTATGATGATTTTCCACTTCATTCTGAAATTCCTTGAACTTTTCAAAAGTTTCAGACTTGTGTTTCATCAAATAGATATACCCGTATCTACTCAAATCATCTGTGAAAGTAACAAAATAACGATATCCACCTCGCGCCGACACACTCATTGGTCCACACACATCAGTATGTATGATTTCCAATAAATCTGTCGCCCGTTCCATTGAACCGGAAAACGGCGTTCTAGTCATCTTGCCCATAAGGCATGGCTCACATGTATCAAATGATTCAAAATCAAGTGTTTCCAAAAGTCCATCAGAATGGAGTTTCTTCATGCGTTTAACGCCAATATGACCTAGACGGCAGTGCCACATATATGCAGATATATCATCATCAAGTTTAATCTTTTTAGCATTAACATTATGAATGTGCGTAATATTACTATCGAGATCCATCAGAAATAAACCATTCAACACAGGTGCATGACCATAAAAGATATTATCCATATAAATCGAACAACCATTTTTTTCAGATTTAAACGAATAACCACTTTGCATCAAACACGATCCGGATATAATGTTCATGCTAAGTGCAGGCCCCAAATAACAATTATTCAGGTTTATAACTAATCCCGGTGGCATATAGAGAGGCAGCATTCCGACGGCGATCACATCAACTCTTGATCCATTGCTGACCCGCATTGTGACCTCATCCCTTGCTAGTTGTCGCTTGTTCCGCAGCCCCTGAATCGAGTTACATATATTAGCAACCGATCCTGTATCAAATACCCAGGTGCTACTGCGAGTACTAGTCAAGTACACATCAATAACATGTATATCATATATACCTTTGTTTGCCTTGCCGGACTTCTTGTCCGCCAAATACTTGGGGCAGTTGCGCTTCCAATGGCCAGTCCCGTTGCAATAGTAGCACTCGGTATCGGACTTAGGGCCAGCTCGGGGTTTCTTTTTAGGCGCGGCAACAGATTTGCCACCCTTCTTTCCCTTGTGCTTTCCTTTCTTGTCCTTCTTGAAACCGGTGGTCCTATTGATCATCAACACTTGGTGTTCTTTCCTAAACTCCACTTATGCAGTCTTAAGCATTGACAGAAGCTCGGGAAGAGTCTTCTTTATGCCCTGCATATTATAGTTCATCACGAAGCTCTTGTAGCTAGGTGGAAGAGATTGGAGAACACGATGTATGCCAAAGTCAATGGGAATCGTTATTCCCAAGGACACAAGCTTATCAGCGTATCCAGACATTTTGAGTACATGCTCACTAACGGAGCTGTTCTCCTCCATCATGCAGATAAAGAACTTTTCAGTAGCATTATAACTCTCTATGGCAGCATGGGTATCGAAAATCATTTTCAATTCTCCCATGGTATCAAAGGCATTGCCATTTTTGAAACGCTTTCGAAGTTCTGGCTCTAGCCCATACAATATGCCACAATGAACTAAGTTGTGGTCCTCCTGACGAGTCACATAGACATTCTTTTCCTCGTCAGGGGCATCAGGAGCTGGTGGGGGGCCTAGCGGCGCATCTAGCACATATTGCTTTTGTGCAGCAGTGAGGAGAATCCTCAAATTCATAGCCCAGTTGGTGAAGTTGCTACCATTCGCAGCAAGTTTCTCTTTCTCCATGAACACATTGAAATTAAAAGCAGGTGGTGCCATCTACAACAGAATTTGTAAAGTTTATTTAGACTAAGTATATGATAGAGTGAGTTTAACTAATCCAAATTACTAATGAACTCCCACTCAAAAACGACGTCCCTCGTGCCTTTTTGGTGATTACATGAACCAAATCCACTACACCAAGTTCGTTCATCACGTGAGTCGGTGTAGCTTCAAAGGCAAGCATCTATATAGGCATCATATCAACTATATGACTCATGCTTAACCTGTCGGTCCGTGTTCCGAGGCCATGTCTATACATGCTAGGCTCGCTAAGTAAGAACCTTAGTACTCGTGTGTGTAAAACTGTCTTACACCCGTTGTATGAAAGCGTAGAGTCGAGTACACCTGATCATCACGTGATGTCTCGAAACACGATCCATAGAACGGTGCATGCTCAAGGAAGAACACATTTTATCTTGATATCTAAATGAGGGATCATCTTACAATGCTACCAAAAGCGCCAAACTAGCAGTATAAGATGCTAACATCTAATGTGTAAAGTGAGATGATATGGTCCATGCATTTGATCTCTATCATTTGCATCGTGGTATGATCTCTATCATTCCTTTGTGTGTAAGGCCAAGGTCTATGGAACTTACACGTTGAATGTGTTGTAAGAGTATCTATCATACATCTACTTACAACAATACCATATCAATACACTAGCCCAACAACGATCTAAACTAGACGCCTCTAATTTATCAATTGCAAGTTTTACGTGGCTTAGGGCTTTCGGAGATAGAACCGTTCTTACCTACGAACATGAACCACAACGAGGATAACCAAGTTATTAGCAACTCGTTGTAAATTAGATATTGACTATAGTAGGAGAGACAGACACCCACCAGCCACTTATGCAAAACAAGTTGCATGTCAGTCGTGGAACCGGTCTCATGTACGATGACATGTAAGGTTGGTCCGGGCCGCTTCATCCCACTATGCCACCAATATCCAAAATACATAGAAGATGCAATAACATGATCATCATCGCCCACATATAAACATATGTGTACTACCCGTGCAAAGCACCTACGCATAGATCAGGCTCTGATACCACTGTTGGGTCCGTAGCATAGAAAACAAAAAAATTCCTACGATGAGAACTATACGCCAAGATCTATCTACTAGGTACAGAGAAACGGGTGGACATACATCGAACGAGAACTTACCCTCGAAGACAACGAGTTTTGTTAATGAGTAGGAACTCGTGGTTGATGTAGTTGTACACTTGCCGATCTCAAGATCGTGAGGAAGTCCGAGCGCCGCAACTCAGCAGCGCATCCGTACTCGCACACACGTTCAAGCCACCGGACAACCTCCACCTCCTCGCTCCAGCGATCCAACGGAAGCAGCAACTCCTTCCAGACTAAATGTCACTGGGAACATGTATCGCGCTAATCCGAGACCATGGGGAATAATTCTAGAGGGGGAGAGAGATCCTTCACAAGGAGGTGTGAGGAAGAAGGAGGAGGAGGGGGCCTTTTATAGGAGGAAGGGGTGCACCTCCTCTCCATGGCCGACGCATGGGGGGTGACCCCTCACCTTCCCCATTCATGTGGTGGTAACCCCTCCACATTAAAATGCCTCTTCACATTCCCTTTTAAAGTCCCCACTTTCAATGCATTAAAATTCTCCAAGTTTGCTCTCTCATTTAATAAAACTCTTTTATTAAATTTATTCAGAATTTTGTTAATTACTTTAATTAACAAACATTCACATATAACCCCTTGCAATATTTCAATATCACATGCAGAACCACTTTCTGCAATTTCACCCGAAACAATTTTCGGTTTCTATCGAAACAATTCATGCGCTTTGCAATTCTTTCGTCTAAAACATATGTGCTCCAAAATGGTGTCCGGTAACTATTAAGTGTGTCACCCTACGGTTCGCGAATAATACAGACATGATTGAGACTCCTCTCAGATCAATAGTCAGAAGCGGGACCTGGAGATCCATACTGACTCATGCATATTCAACGATGACTTCTGTGATCGTGAGAAGCTTTAACGCTTGTAATTTAATCCCTTTGTCTCATGATATATAATACATGTCCGAGATTCGATCATCGGTATCCAAATACCTAGTTTGATCTCGTTACCGACATGCACTCTTTTCTCGTTCCCGTGATATAACATTCTAGTGATCACATCACTTGCTTGCACGCTATCTCAATGTGATATCACCGAGAGGGCCCAGAGTATATCTATCCGTCATCGGGATTGACAAATTCCACTCTTGATCCATGAGCCTCAACATAACACCTTCGTAGTACTGAACCCATCTTTATAGTCACCCTGTTATGGTGTGACGTTTGATGTTATCAAGATACTATTCAGGTGTTAGCAATTAACATGATCTCATGGTCTAAGGATAAAGATTACTTCGTATGATGTTATAGCAATATAAACATAATGACTTGATCGTAATGCTATACTTCGGATGGATGTTCATCACATCATTCCACCAATGGTGTGACCTTGTTATTAACAACATCCAATGTCCATGATCAGGAAACCTTGATCATCTTGTTAATCAACAAGCTAGTCTATAAGAGAGGCATAACTAGGAACCCTTTTTGTTTATTAAACACACATGTATTGATGTTTCCGATCAATACAGTTCTAGCATGCAAAATAAACATCTATCATATATAAGGAATACATAATAACAACTTTATTATTGCCTCTCAGGGCATATTTCCTTCACATTTTTCAAGGATGCTATTGAAATAGCATCTTCTCTTTCAATCCTACCTTTTTCTCCAAGAAGGTCTTCCGAATGGACAAGTTGACCCATGAGGGCCTCAAAATGTTTCTTGTGCTCACCTTGCAAGTTAGTTATATAATGATCCAAAGCAATAACCTCTTCTTCAACATTAAGACTAGTAGGATAATCTAATTAAGCATTCATAGTAGTCTTAGAAAATGAAGGAGTAGAGGTGATACGTCGGAGGCCCTTACCATGAGGAAATTGACGTCCTTGTTGGTGATGTTCTCATTTGGAGAGTCGAAGAGTGAAACAGTTGGTGTAGAGGTGGTAGTTATATCTACCACTTCTCTTGATCTTTCTTCTTTCTCTTCGTCTTCACTCCCGGATGAGTACTCCTCATGTGCCACCAACACAATATTTGGTTACTACTTGTATGCACCTTTATTTTTTGGTGAATATCTTCTTGTGTGGAGCCTTTGACTTTTCCTTGAGCACAAGTCTACCGCCATGATCTTCTATATTTTGATATGGGCATTCGACAATGAAATGGAAACGGTCACCACAATTGTAACATGACCTCAGTTTTGTACCATTTTCCTTTCTTCCGCTTGATCAATTTCTTCGTTTAAGATCAGATTTTGCCTCGGCGGAATCTTTCCAAAAGTTCCTACCATAGAATGCCATGCACTCACCATGAGCAAGTTTGACATACTCGGGACAGCTCATGGCAATTACATCATTGTTCCTCTTTTCTTCTTCATGCTTAACCACATTAGCCTTAAAGGCAAGATTAACACCCTTTTTGCATACCTATTGGCCACACACGAGCATCTTCAGTGTTCTTGGTTACAACCTTGAATGCGACCATCTCTTGCATAACTTCATTGGAAGTCATGAGGTGGTAATTATATCTTCCTTGTAGGCTCTTCAAATCGGTGGGTTCGAATGGCATGAGAGCACTCACATGCTTCCTCTTAATCCAAGCATCATCAACATGTGAAGCACCATGATTTCTAAGTGTGGTGGCAATGGAGTTGATTCTTCTATACATGTCTTCATGATCCTCACCATCCATCATGTAGAAACCTTCAGCTTGATTGCTTAGAGCACCATGCCATTTTCTCATCATGCTCTCATTTCCGATGAATAACTCGGTGAGGGCATCCTAAGATTCCTTGGTGATGTTGAGATGTTCAATGTGCGGCATGTCCTTAGGGACCACACCAAGTTGGATCATGTGCAAAGTAGTGGCGTTGAGTTTACTATCGACAACTTCTCTTCTTGTCATATTGGTTGGATCAACAACATGGAGTCCACCCACGATAATATTCCACAACTCAATGGATGGAGTACACACATGAAACTTCATCAAAAATTTCCATCGATTAAAGGAATATGCACTTATTTTGGGTGGATCACCCATATTGTTTATATGAGGGTGAGAGATCAGTGGGTCAGGAGAGTACAAATGAGGAACATGGTTGTACTCCTCCTTCCCACTTCCCTTTTTGGAAGATGAACCACTATCTTTGCCTTCATCACCCACTTCCACATCGTTAGATTTATCCATAGCTTTATCCTTTGAATTAGGAGGTGTGTCTTCTACAAGTGAAGGGGTAGTGGAATTATTGGCGGGCATGAGATGCACGCATGTCTTGCATTTGAGCTGCCATGGTAGAGTTCAAGGAATTTTTCAATCCCTCTAGATCTTCCATGGTAACCGCGACTCTAGCCGAAGCTTCACCCTTCGGTCTAGTACTCATACTTTCTTAGGCAGTAAAGCCCAAAATAAGAGCCGAGGCTCTAATACCAATTGAAATAGATCGTATGGGCACCTAGAGGGGGTGAAGTACATGATTTGTTTTACCGCAGTTCCTTCCTTTTTAGGGGAAGTACATATATGTTGGAGAGGTGGGCGATACTAAGACCACCATGCCACAATAAGCCTCACCCTGTTCTCTAATAGATCTCGCCAGAACTAGCATGGTCCACCTTTCCACTATACGGTACCCTTCGAGGTGGGAACCGGTGCCTTTACAATGAGATTGGGGAATGCATCCACAACTGAATTGGAGGCTCCTGAGATGATGACAAGCTGGCACAATAAACAAGTTTATCAAGATACGAAACCGAGATCTAGAAATTCAAATAAAACTCTAGATCGAAGGCCCATCAAATAAATGAGGAGGAAATTGAAGATCTCTTTGGTGATGATGTAGATCAAGGACTCCTCCTTCGAATCTCCAAAAATCAAGACCTTTGGATGGTTGAATAGAGAGATCTTGTGGAAATTGGAGCTCAACAGTATAGTGTTTTTTCGTCAGATTCGAGAGAGCCTAGATTGAAGAAGGGGTATTTGTAGCCTCTCCCGAGATGAAGCTGTTGGAGTCAACTAGGGCCGAATAATTCGGCCGGGGGCAAAAGTCCTGCCCGGAGCAAATACTCTGGCCCAAAGATCCACCCCCTTCTGCATGACGCGCCGCTGGTCCTTAGCAAAAATCTCTAGGGGGCGTATAATCTGGCCCATGTGGAGGGGCGGATTATTCGGTCAGGGAAAAAGCTTCGACCCTGACCAAAAATCCAGGGAGAAATTCCGCTCCCCATCTGAGCGACACACACTTGGTCCTTAGTCGATTCTTGGGAGGGGCGGATAATACGGGCAAATCAGGGGCCGGATAATCCGGCCCTGGGCAATCATCCAGCCCAGTGCCAATAATCTGCCCCAGAGAGCATTGCGCGCCTAGTCCTTAGCCGATTTTGCCAGGGGCGGATTATCCAGCCCTAGCCAGGGGCAGGTAATCCGACCTAAAATATTTCTTTCGCTTAATTTGACCAGGAACTCTTTTGGGGAGAATTATCTACAACACTCAATACACAATTAAAATGTTCTTAATATTGTTATCTAATATACAAAACACTAGAGATTATGAAATGCTCTTTCAACGTGGCTAGTAAATGTATGTCTGCCATGTTTTGATTTTTTCACACCGCCTATAATTTACATCACTAACGGTTTTGCGCGATTCCTGCGCACAACTACTGTTCGACGCCTATAAGGGGTTCTCTACTAGTGATGCCCCCTCGCCTCTGTGTGACCCCGATGAACCGGTGGACATGCCGAGATTATGGGTACCATTGTGTGATTCATAGGCAATGCCGCGACCGCCGACTCTATCCTATCGCTTCCCACCGACCCAGATGACAAGATGGGTTTTGAGGTCATCGTTCGCATGTCGAGAGAGGAGGCCGCCGTAATCAATGTCGCCTCCGACAACGAAGAGTAGGGTTAGGGTTTTAGTTAGGTTAAGTTTAGTTTAAATTTCATTCAAATCATTGTATTTTTCTAAATTGATGAAATTCAATTTCTTGTTCAAGTTCGAGAGTTTTATATTTAATAAAAATACTAGAAGGATGCCCCGCACATTGCGGCGGGATCTCTCAAAGAACTATTTTGTATATGTAAGGGTATTTGTCGCATGAAAATCAAGCTTTATTGAGTAATTGAAACAAAATCGAACCATGAATAGTTAATATGTTTTGAATAGATCTAGATAATTACCGTGCCTACGGCCGGGGCAAAATTGTTTAGAGAAGAATGTGAGAAATGGCAGCATTTTTTAACAAACAACTATGCAGTATATCGACGATGAGAACAGTAGATCATATTGCTCAAAACTAAGATCCTTGGAATTAGAAGCTGCATGTTGAAATCAAAGCAGCCTCATCTGATAATGATGGAGCGAAGAAAAAACGTATATTTTCCACGTGTCTTGCTCCGATGAAGGTGACATGTAGCTACATGATAGATGTGGGATAAAATGTGGTGAGCCAAAACGATTGTACAAATTGAAGGTAACATTATTTTATATTACTCATTGATCCTAGCAACTAATCAAATATTTTTACTTCTATGCTAGCATGTAGGATAAAAAGGGTAATTAATAAATGAAAAAAAGACACATTACCTTCCCCAATGATTGATGTCCTGCCTATATATAGTGCACAAAGATGTAGTACAGAAATTTTGTGAACTCTCTAGTTTTAAAAATCCAAAGTTCCTCTTATTAAGAAGTTGACCCTGGACACATGAATAATTTTTCTTTTTTGAAATTGGACACATGAATAAATTGTAAGTGTGACAACATAATTCTATCGCTCTGAAAAATACAAATAACATACTATTGAATGAATGAGTAAAAAACACGTAACTAGAAGCATCGCCCTCCTTTTCCTCTCCCCGATACAGATCTGAGAGGCAATTTTGAGAGTCCACCGTCAATCCACCTCTTCCGCCGGTGAGGCGTGGGTTCCCTCCCCTCTGTCGGTTGCTCCGGCGGCGGGAGGGTGGGGGAAGCCCGTCTCACGACGTGTTTTTATGGTAGGGTTTGGTAGGTGTCCGGCCGGCGGCGCTTCGGAGGCGGAGGTGCTGTTGGTTCGTCTGTTGTCCGCGCAGATCCCCTCCGACGGTGGCTTTCCCTGGGGCTTCACCGACCTGCGCGCGACCTTCCCTGCACCACGGCCAGATCCAGGTATGCGGTGGATCTGGATGCAGTTCAATAAGAGGATGATACAGAGGTTCTTCGCGGCGGCGCCGGCGTTCCTGACAGTAGTCTCTTCGGAGGCGGTGCTCGGTGACTTCCCGTATGCGGTGTGGTGGGCTCCGGCGATCGAATATTTGGGGAGCTTCAGCAGCGGCGCGCCATCGTCAGCTCCGGCTCGTCGTCGTCGTCGGGATCCAGAGGGCTTCCTTGTAATTTTTTCTTTGTTTCTGGACCTTTCTGTAAGTTCGGAGAATTAATATATCATCCTTTTCGCAAAAAAAAAGAATGAATGAGTAAAAAACACCTCTCCACATGGAACAAAAAATAAGGAAAAAAATTCTATGTCTGATTTGCTAAAGAACTATTCCAGCGACCGTGAAGCACGTACCTGGCATTAATAATTTTGATCACTATATATAGACCAATCGACCAGCACCTGATATACTTGGAGTCTAGACTGCAACGTGAAAAATCATATATCAAGAAACCTGAAAATAAGGTATCATGAGAGTACAATACATACTTGTGATATATGTAGGGATCGGATATAGGGGAGAAACGCCATGGTAGTATTTACCAACAACCGTAGAGTCACAGCTCAATTGAAGATGGTGATTCGATAAAGAGTTGGATTAATGACGACCACTGACCCATTATTGCTGAAAATTGGCTGACGGTGTACGTGGAGTATATATGATTAGCACCTTCATCCAGAAACCAATATGAAAGAATAACCTAATGTTGCAATATAAATGATGAAGTCATCACCGTATCCCAGCGTACTAACTTAGGAGATGGATGCAGCCATTTCAGACAAAATACCTTGGAGGAAAATCTGTACAGTACCACAGAACCAAATCATGAGGCTAGAAAAAGGTGGTTCCTTAGCAGCACGACATGGGAGCTTCAATCCGATGCTCAAATGGTGATTATAGAAGAAAATAATTCAACCTGCTACAAAGAGGGATGCAAAAATTGGGTAGATGAAACAGCTAAGTAGCACTTAGGGCTTATATCTAGGCGTTAACCTGTGCGGCTCTGCTTAGCGAGCATAGCCGATGAGCCGATGATTGAACGACGCCATACTTGGGATGCTAACGCGGCATTGGGAGTTGGAACAGCCGAAGACACGAGTCGGGAGGTCAGCATGAGAGGTGACGACGGGGCACGAAGCAGCGGAGGCACGGCAAGGAGTCAGAACGGCGGAAGCTGCTAGCTGTAGCGGCTCTGGAATTTTGGGGCTGGGAGAGAGAGCTGGGCCAACGATCTTCTAGCTAGAACTCCAGGAGCACGAACGGACAGGGAGCGATACTAACTTTGGTTAGAGATTGGAGAAACTGAGGAGACATCACGATGGCATGAATACACGATTATTTCAATGAGCTGCATGTGATTATTTAAGGGAGTTAAGTGCTTTGTTGATTGGAGAAACTGAGGAGACAATAGGGACTGCATGAACACAGTAAAGCACGACAATTCAAGGAAGCTACTGACGTGAGCGTGACAGTGACAGTGGCTAAGGTGCAAACTGACGCTCACGTGACGAGAGAGAGGATGAGGCAGGCTGGCCTGTGCACGGCACAATACAAATGGACGGACAACTGATAAGAATCGGATGGCTGTCAACAGGAGATGATGTGGCTAGGCTGCATGTGGAGATAGACAAAATTAAATGACTTTTAGTGGGAGTCTACTTTATAAGAAGATACGTACTATAGATTAGAGTTGTGGGACACATTTTGGAGATAGCCGATAAAGATGCTAGACGAAAACATCTCGCCGGCGAGATGGTTTTCGGTTTTTTTTTGTTTAGTTTGTTTTTCAGCGTCTTCTTACGAGCATGATCCCACTGCATCCCAAAGTCAGAATAAGGTCCGTCTCATCCTATCCTCGCTCCAGTGATGCATCTAACCCCCGCGGAGGGCGAGTGGAGTCATATAATCGGTGGATCCCTTGGAATCCGGTTGATTTTCGAGTTCGTTGGTGTGGTCTCATGTTAGTCTCTTCTGATCTACGATTATTATTATTGCGATGGTTGCTGATCTTTTGTGCCGGACTTTTGGGACTTAGCACGACAACTTTTCGTCTATTTAATACAACAAGCTCTATTACGACAATCATTGCCCGGCTCTAGCGATGGAGGGACGAGCACGGCCGAGTGTTTTCAGCTCGCACTAAGAGCATCTCCACTCGGCTTCCCAGCACGCCGTTCCCATGGCGTATTTTTGGTCCGGACGCCGAAATTTGGCCCAATCGTGTTCCCAGGACCCCGGTTTCGTCCGGATTTGGCCCAAAATACGTCTGGTCTTCCTAGGCCGTTCCCGAATTTGTCCGGACACGGCTCTAGCCCTCCAAGGCAGGAAATGGTAAGTTGTGCCTGATTTCCAAATATGAGCGGGATTCATCTATTTCTTATATGATTACCGAACCTTTTTAATTATTAAGTTGCATCTGTGAAATCCCCGGCGTTATGTAAACACTCTCCGTTATAGTAGAGTTTCGCTGGCTGGCGTCCGTGGTTTTTTCCCTCTCTTTGTTGGAGAGGGTTTTCCACGTTAAATCTGTGTCCCCTTGCTGTGATTTTGTTTTCGTTCTTCGTTATTTACTTGTCGCAAATCTAACACTATCCACTGGAGGAGAGAACATGTGAGGCTTCATCACCGGTTCAATTCCTATTCACAGGAGAGAGGCTTCATCACCGATCCAACATTCCTGTCCAGGTACAACTTGCCCCTCCTTCCTATTTAGTTTGGGATCAACTTGAGGAAAATAATCTAACTGCTGGCATTTCCATTTTTTCCATGTTCGTGGTTTGGAATGTTCAGATAAGTGGCTCGGTCTGTGAAATATTCAGAGAAGTTGGCTCAACAAATCTGGCTTAGTGTTCTTAAATTATACCATCGTATTAATAGTTTTTCTTATCTTAGTCCGTAGACCTTCAATTGCATATGCAGTGCAAGTAGTTAGTATTTGTCTTTCTTATGTCACTGAGCTTGAGTTGCATCTGTAATGATTGTAGTGTCTGGAAAGATAACAATCCAGTATTGAACTGTATATTTCCCGTAGCAGATTTCTAAACTGTATACACTTAGGAATGTTGTTCAACAAGGTTAATTTCACTTCAATTTCAAAGCATAACATCTGAGCTAATCACTTCGAAAATACAACGCTCAAAATCGTTTATTGGATATAAGGTTTTCTACTTACTCTTTTTTTTTTGCAGGGCTACTTACTCTCTTCTTATGTATGTAGCACATTCGTTTTGTGAGCAGTTTATTTGATGCTCGATCCAAATATTCTGTTGGGTTTGAGATCTGATGAGCTTCTTGTTAGATAACTCAATTTGCACACCTAGCTACTTTGGAAATCGAGGTTCATGTTAGATTGTTAACCATCTTAATTGGCATTCCCTGTTTGCGGAATTTCTTTATAAGACCTAAATTTACTCGGATAATTTACAACCATTTTATTGTAAAAATAGATGCGTGAGACAATGCGCGTCATCATGATCTAGTATAACACTAATTTGGGTGCATGCGGGGTGCGGCCACACGAGCCGCACTCCCATAGGCTTGGGCCTGCCGAATACCCATGGTATGTCTCGGTAGAAATCTCCTTTTTTTAGACTATAAATACACAATTTTGACATTATATTATAGGAGAAAAAGGAGGTCATTTATGTCAGAAAATTTCTCTTTTTTTAATTCCTAATACAATATTTTTTTAAAAAAATACTGATCCTTCGGAATGTGTGTATGTATCCACATATTTGTTTTTAGATCTCTTTTGATTGATGGATGTTCGTTTTTCAATTTTTTCCAAAAATGAGAGCACTAGTGCTCGGGAGCTACTGCCACTTTTCGGTGAATTTAACTCATTTTCCGATTCACTGGATGATTTCTTAGAGCAAGTATAATAAGGTCTAGTCAGCAGGCTATATAATTTAAAATAGTATATTTGTGCTTAGTTGGATGAGAGAGAAGAGGAGTGGACTCTTGGTTAACAGCCAGCTACAGCATGTGCTCCTACTATTGCCCTTGCTTCCGTCGGAAATAGGATGTGTGTCGTCTTCTCCGTTCGACTCCTCTTTACTCTCTACTGCTGTACTGCACCGTTTCTGCTCCACCAACTCTGTGATGGCCGGAGAAGTGGGGGCATTGAATGGCGGGCGGGATGGCAGGCATCGGATTACTTGGATGCTCACCATGTGAAAATTTCATGATCGACAAGGACTCAAGGAGATAGTGGAGAGGTGGGAGGAGTAAATACGTGTAGTGCGCGCTCGCGGCGCCACCAACGAGCACAGTACGGCCTTCTTACAGTTCATCTTTCCACATCTGTGACTAGCTACTCCCCTCTCTCCCATCTACTTAAATCACATGTAACCAAGGCAAACAACTCATCTTACACACAGCGGCAGCTGCAGTTCTATGTTTTTGCTTTACATGTCTAAGCTCTCCGGTACTAGAACACAGCTGTTTGTCTAATTTCAGTGTTAAGTTGTCTATTAAGTTGCCTGACCATTGCCGTTAAGTTGCTGATCAGATGAGATTTCATGGTGTTGTTTTTTGTGTGAAAATAGATTACTGGAACTTGATGGCATTTCTAGTTTTGTCTAACTTCAGTGCCTACTGGTTATTGTTAAGTTGCCTATTGACGCCATTAAGTTGCTGATCTGTTGAGATATTAGAGCGGTTGATAGTTTTTGTGCGAAAATGGATTTACCGGAACCTGATAGCATTTCTAATTTTGCACTGATAGTTTTTGTGTGGAAGTGTTAACTGTCACTGAATGAGAAGGCAAAACAAGACAGAAGGACTATAGTTAGTTTGTGCACCTAGGCGTAGTTGCTTTCTACAATATACTCTGAACTATTCAAAAGAAATATAGTCCAGAGGACTGTATGATATTTGCTGTAACCGTCCCCGTCAAATAACAATTACTCACTCCGGCTCAAATTAATTGACTCAACTTTATCTAGATAGTGCATGTATGTAGACACTAAAATGTGTCTAAATACATGTGTATCTAGACAAAGCTGATTCAGTTAATTTGGACCGGAGGGGATATTTAAATTGTTAAATGAAAAGGCGCATAGTCCAAACATCCTTTTTGCCTCCTCATGGATATCTCCTGGCTTGCACCGCCATGATGCTACCGTTGTAAGCTTCTCATTTTATTTTCCTCGACACGATTAGTTAAACAAAAGGTAGTAATATTAAACTTTTGTGCGAGGGACCGATAAACTAGCCCATTAGCTGTTTTCTCTTTAATCTAAGCAACTTGCATTATTAAAATGACCAACAACATCACTAGTTGGAAATCTGCCGCGTCCGGTCAGTCTTTCCCCTGGGGCAGGGCTTGCACTTGTTTATCATGCTCTTTGGACTCTTGTAGGTGCCTGAAACTGTATAATAAGTGAAGCGCACACCGTGAAGCTCGTTCAAACTTGGATCTGAACTTCGAAGAAGTTGCTTAAACATTGCCACTATATTTCCAGGAAGATGCCTCTCCTGCTCACAGATGACCACATAGCTACACCAAGAGCTCACCCTGTCCTGACATGTCCTTAGGCACTCCAAGAAAGCTTCCCTTCACAACCTATTAGGGATATTAAAATTGGGATAAGAGGGAGCTCTCTCGTGACCTGGGTGGTTTCGGCCGTCCGATTTCCCGCCCTCTCACGACATGTGTTATTTCGGCCGTCCGATCTCCCGCTCGGGACAATTTCGACCGTTTGATCTCCATCATTTTCCGCACTGGCCAAATGTCCATTAGAGACGCTACTCTGGAGATCAAATTGGGCTGTTGTGATAAATTGTGCCCCCAAAACTACTAAAGCCCATCTACTAGACCGACCTAACTCACCTAGCGAACCTTCTCTCAAAAATGAACTCACTGAGCGAGCCGATTCAGATCAAGAAAAAAGAATGCACCAAAGGAGGGAACAACAAAGGTGGCGCGATGCGGCAGGGGAGGAGAAGAGACAATAGCTTATGATGTGATTATCTGAGCGAATTGTAAAAAGAAATATGGAACTCTTTTTAAGAAGCTTCCCTTCACAGCCTATAGTTCTTGAAACACTTGCAGAAAATAGCCCAGAGCTGCTAAGAACTTGCGGCTTAAGATGGCGGACCTAGTGACTGCAGCTGTCACGATAGGATGGGGTATGAAAGCCGCAGGGTGGGTCGCCTCGCCCATCATCTCTGATCTGTTCAAGAAAGTGTCCTCATATCTTGGCTTCGATGCATCGGAGAAGCTGAGTGAGGTTGAGCCGAAGATTTTATTGCTGGAGCGGGTGGAGCAGCTGAGAGCCCTTACAGGCCTCGTTTGGAGGGGCATTACAGCAAGCTTAAATCTGCTTTCTACGAAGCAGAGGAAATCTTGGATGATGTTGAGTATTACCGTCTCGACGCATCTACTTAAATCACATTTAAGCAAGGCAAACAACTCATCTACACACAGCGGCAGCTACAGCTCTATGTTTCTACTTTACATGTCTAAACTTCCCGGTAATACAACAATAACAACTCCCTGTTTTTCTAACTTCAGTGTCAAGTTATCCACTGGTTGTTCTTAAGTTGCCTACTGATTGTCATTAAGTTGCTGATCAGAAGAGATATCAGGGTGTTGTTCTTTGTGTGAAAAATAGATGTACTGGAACCTGATGGTATTTCTAGTTCTGTCTAACTTCAGTATCTACTGGTTGTTGTTAAGTTGCCTATTGATGCCGTCAAGTTGCTGATCTTATGAGATATCAGAGCAGTTGTTTTTGTGCGAAAATAGATGAACTTGAACCTGATAGTATTTCTAATTTTACACTGATAGTTTTTGTTCGAAAGTGTTAACTGTTGCTGAATGAGAAGGCAAAACAAGATGGAAGGACTATAGTTGGTTTGTGCGCCTAGGCATAGTTGCATTCTACAATATATGCTGAACTATTCAAAAGAAATTTAATCCCGAGGACTGTATGATATGTGCTTTAACCGCCCCTTCAATTTACAATTATTGAAATTGTTAAATGAAAAGGCGCATAGTCCACGCAGCCTTTTTCTCCTCGTGGATATCTCTTGGCTTGCACTCCCACGATGCTACCGTTGTAGGCTTCTCATTTTATTTTCCATTTTGGCCTGGACATGATTAGTAGTTAAATAAAAAGTACTCCCTCCGTCTAGAAATAACTGACTTGGATTTGTCTAAATTTGAACGTATCTACACACTAAAACATGTGAATGTAGGCAAACCTAAGTTATTTCTAGACGGAGGCAGTAGTATACAAGGTCGTGAAAGGGACAGATAAGCTAACCCATTAGCTGTTTTCTGTTCAAAATAAGCAACTTGCAGTATTCAACTGACCAACAGCATCACTAGTTGGAAATCCACAGCATCCGGCCGGTCAGTCCTCTTTCCCCTGGGGCAGGGCTTGTACTTGTTTATCATGCTATTTGGACTCTAGTAATTGCCTGGAACTGTATAATAGATTAAGTGCCACATGGTTACGTGTGTGCACACCATGAAGCTCGGTCAAAGTTGGATCTGAACTTCGAAGAAGTTGCTTAAACATTATTACTTTCTTTCCAGGAATGTGCCTCTCCGGCTCACAGATTACCACATAGCTACACCAAGACCTCACCCTGCCCGGACATATCCTTAGCCATTCCAAGAAAGCTCCCCTTCATCACAACCTAGTACGTGAAACACTTGCAGGAAATCACCCAGACTGCTAAGTTGTGGCTTGTAATGGTGGACCCATTGACTGCTGTTGTCGCGATAGGATGGGGCATGAAAGCCGCAGGATGGGTTGCCTCGCCCATCATCTCCGATCTGTTCAAGAAAGCATCCTCGTATCTTGGCTTTGATGCATCGGAGAAGCTGAGTGAGCTTGAGCCTAAGATTTTATTGCTGGAGCGGGTGATGGGGGCAGTTGAGGAGAGCCCTTGCAGGCCTCGTTTGGAGGGGCTGTACAGCAAGCTTAAATCTGCTTTCTACGAAGCAGAGGAAATCTTGGATGATGTTGAGTATTACCATCTCAAGAAGAAGATACAAGATGACAGGCTCAATTCAGAGGTCACTGGGCCTTCACGTCGCTCGAAGCAGATCTGGTCTTCCGTGGCGAAGAGCTCTCCACTAAAAGATCAGGTCCTTTCCTGCCTCCCATGTGTTTGTATTTCTCTCAGTCCCAAAAGTTTTTCCATGCAAAAACTATTAGTACCTTAACAGATGTTAGTATTGCTAAGAAACAATACCATGGAATGGAACCCTTGATTTTTCTGGTTTATTTTGTGCACATTGGCTTTACAACTCAGCAACTATAACCTTCCCTGCAAGAAATTTGTTTGAGTACAAAGCAAGGTTTTAAATCGTGTTTTTTGCGGCTTCACGGGAGGTCCGAGCTATAGCTAATGCGGAAGCTATTTCCAATAGCATTTTAGATTAAATACATAAAAAAGTAAGATACAAATGTAGAAAAATATCATTTTTTTAATAAAACCATAGTAAGATAGAGGTAGTAATACATCTGCATGGCACCATTTATCAGGTCTGGTATCACCGAATTAGTCAAAGTTGTATTACCGGTCATATTTTGCGGCACGATTTTGGACGACATCCTATTAAGCTTTCACATACTTATATAAATAGTTATCATGGGCTTAGTTTA
The DNA here is from genome assembly GCA_910589775.1 of Avena eriantha. Taxonomy (NCBI): domain Eukaryota; kingdom Viridiplantae; phylum Streptophyta; class Magnoliopsida; order Poales; family Poaceae; genus Avena; species Avena eriantha. The sequence continues at coordinate 38,961,870 of OU342744.1, forward strand.
TAACTACAATTGAAAATATCTTCTTTTGGTTTATTCTAACCAAGGTTCAAAAAAGCGCCGAGCGCTAAGCGGGCGGTGAAGCACCGATTAGAGGAATAGATAACCACATGTTCCAAGTCCATCCACCGCCTACAAGTACCGCCGACACATGTATTCTACGATTTCGCTGCACTCTCGATCCGAACTTTAGAACACAACAAATAGCATGCTACGAGACTATCACCATCTTTTCAAAAAGAACAATACTATCATCAATGAGAGATGAAACCCCAAAATAAAAGCTGTAACAAACATGTGGATATGTGATCTCGTCTAGCTTTAGTGCAATGAAGCTATAAACTGAATTTCGTTCGGTTTTTATGTGGGCTTCTACACCGATTTCTTACTTGCCATTTTGTCTTACAGGAGAGTGGCATGTCAAAAGCTAAGTTGAAAAAGAAGCTAGACAGAATAGAAAAGGTCATAAATGATGCATGCAAAGTTTTGGAACTGATGAACTTGCCAAGCATAAGTGTTGCAAACCATAGCCATGTTGTTGTTGGCAACTCACGAGGTAATGTCACTACTTCGAGGCCTCTATCAACGGTAATCAGACGAGATGAAGATTGTGATAAGATCGTAGCAATGCTTCATGAGAAGGAAGAAGATAATCAGCCTGACACCAATACTGCCCCGTGTTATTCTATAGTTGGCATTCATGGCATCGGCGGTTCTGGGAAATCAACCCTTGCACAACTTGTTTGTGCCCGTGAGAAAAAGGATGGTCACTTTGACCTTGTAATGTGGGTTCATGTTTCTCAGGATTTTAGTGTGGATACCATTTTTATGAAGATGTTTGAGGCAGCTACAGGTACTTCGTGCCCTCAATTGAAAAATCGCAACACCTTACAAGATGTGTTGGAGGAGAAACTGCGTGGAAAACGTTTCCTCTTGGTATTAGATGATGTTTGGTACAATATTAGAGATGTGACACAGTCTGAAAATCTCCAACAGATACTCTCACCGCTGAAGGCTGGAGAGGCAGGAAGCAAGATCCTGGTGACTAGTCGAACTGAAGATGCATTGTTAGCTCTGGGTGCCGCAAAGCAGAGATGTATTCCCTTGTCTGAACTAGATGAGGATGTCTTCTGGAATTTGCTCATGCATTATGCACTCCACAGCGTACCCGTTGATGATCATGCTCGTAGAGTACTGGGAGACATTGGGAAAGAGATTGCAAAAAAGCTGAAAGGGTCACCTCTAGCAGCCAGAATAGTTGGAGGACAGCTGTGTATAAGGAAAAACATCGAGTTCTGGAGAAGTGTTCGAGATCGGGACCTTTTGAACGAGACGATGGGAGCTCTTTGGTGGAGTTATCATCATCTTCATGAGCAGGCCAAGCGATGCTTTGCTTACTGCAGTATGTTTCCTCGAAGACGTTGCTTGGAACGTGATGAATTAGTTAAGCTTTGGGCTGCAGAAGGGTTTGCAAGATGCGCTAATGAAGGGGAGGAAATGGAAGATGTTTGCCAGGAATACTTTGATGAACTAGTATCAGCCTCATTTCTTCAACTTAAAGCAAAGGAAGAACCCCATGAGAAGGATTACTACTTAGTTCATGATCTGTTGCAGGATTTAGCGGAGAAGGCTGCTGGAAGTGACTGTTTCAGAATAGAAAAAAGTTGGAAATTGGATGGAAAATGCCCAGCAATAGAGGTTCCTCCGGACGTCCGCCATGTCTTTGTTGAGTACTATAATAAAGAACTGATGACTAAGAAGATATGTAAATTGGACAACCTACGCACTCTCATCATTGATAGTGGTTGGGAAGCAGTTGAGGAGGAAGTCCTCAAGTGTATGTTTGGAAGGCTGAGGAAGTTGCGTGTGCTTACCATAACAAGAATGCCATCTAGATCAAAATATCGCTTCTCAGATGTGTGACTCCCAGCATGTATTGGTCAGTTAAGGCATCTACGGTACCTTGCTTTTCGGACAGGACTATATCATTTTGTACCTGCTACTATCAGGCTGGTTTTACCAGCCAGTTTGAGCAAGCTATACCACATGCAGGTTCTGGATTTTGGTTACTTTAAGCAAGTGGGGTTCACCTCTTATGAAGATCTCATAAATTTGCGTCATGCGGTCTGCTTTAGAGATGTGGATATTCCAAGCATTGGAAGGCTAACCTCACTCCGAACGATGAGAGACTTCAAAGTGAGAAAGGAACCAGGGTATGAGTTAAAGCAACTCGGGTACCTAAACAAGCTACGCGGCCAGCTGTGGATTGGGGGCCTGGAAAAGGTTGAAAGCAAGGCAGAAGCTCTTGAGGCCAATCTGGCTGATAAGGAGGGGCTCACCACACTGTCACTGGCCTAGAGGAGTGATGGAGCGAGTCCAGAAGTTGAGGCAGAGGTACTAGAGGGCCTTTGCCCACCCAAGGATCTTACATCACTTAGTATCGTAGGTTACAAAGGTCCGAGGTATCCAAGTTGGATGCACGACGGTGGCCCAAAGCACGTGAACCGTCTCCAGCTCTTCAGATGCAGCCCGAAACCTGGTCCTGAACTTGGCCGGTTTTTCCCTCATCTCCATGAGCTCATTATTCGGTGCTGCAGCTGGGACACCTTGCCAGATTACATGGAGCAGCTGATGTCACTGCAGAGCCTGGAGATCACGTCCTGCATGAATATTCAGTCGCTACCAGCACTGCCGCGGTCTCTTGAGAGCTTAGGCCTGATTAACTGCAATGAGCTGTGGATGGGTTCGTGTTCCATGGTGCACCTGACGTCATTGCAGAGGCTGGATATCTTGTTCTGCAATAGTATCCGGTCGCTTCCAGCACTGCCGCAGTCTATTAAGCACTTCGAACTGCATAGCGGTGATAAGTTGTTGGTGGAGTCGTGCAAAACAGCTGGAGATCCAGATTGGCAAAAGATTAAGCACATTCCACGCGTGTTAATAGGTAAATCAAGTGTACTATCATTTTGTGTGTTTGCATAACATGATTATTGGTTCCTGTAACAAGAGGTGATAAGCTATGATCGTTTGATAGCAGGGTTAAGAAACTGTGTGATGAAAATGGGAGTTGTACAGGACCCGGAGCAGATGTGAAGCGAAGCAGATGGCTCTTGATATGTATATATTTTTTGAGATGAGATGGCTCTTCACTACAACTCTACAAGAGCCTGAGACATCCTAATGCGTCAAGTCGTGATCCTTAAACCTGCCCGAGTGAAGTGAGCACTGAGCAGTCATCAGCTAACGTAAGCACCGGTTTCCAATTTTTTATGTCCTGTAATAATGCTGTGAAACCTTGAACACTGAGCGTAGTTGTCTCATATGGTCTGTAATACTCTACAATGTTGAACACCCAACTGTTTGATAAAACGCCCACCCAAAATCCAGCCCAGGTTTTTTTGTAGTCCACTATTGTTTGCGAATAAACGGTGAATTTCCCCCCTAGGATACCCAAAACTGTGGTGCCGAACATGATACCCATCAAGATGGTATGTCCATCGATCGTGAGCCTTCGTTCGAGGACAAACTATCACGGCAGCAGGAGGACCGAGTCGTACATGGACCTAGAGATGAAATGCTATGTGATGCATGTCTCGAAATTGGGCAAAATGCAATAACCCGGGCCGAGCAGAAGAGAGTGGCTTTTTGGAACCGCATAGGAAGTACTTCCACGAGCATCGACATTTCGGTGACAAGCCATTTGAGAGCGATCGCAATGAAAACTCTCTTACTAAACGGTGGGAAATAATAAATAATCTCCGAGCAATGCTCAAAGGGTTTTTTTGTTTCATATGACCATGTCAAGTTCAGGCCCGTGAGTGGCGTTGGATTCCAAGACTTGGTACGATCATTACATCCTTTTAGTGTTTCTTTTTTGACAATCAATACCATATTATATTCATAGTAACAAATAGTGCACGGCAGAGATACATAAGCTGACTCCATCGATTATAAAATAAAGTCTAAAAGAAACTAGCAAATCTTTTTTATAATGTTGCACTTTTTCCAATCTCTTTCTTCTTCCAAGACATAACGTTGCACTTTTTTGAAGACAGACGAACACTGGCAGATATCAAACAATAACCTGTAAATACCAATAAAGGTTCTCCATAATTTTTTGAGCCGCAATGCCAAGGCTACGTACACGCGCGCAACCATTAGGGTAATCAATCAACATCGGCAAGAGAGCCAACATAAGTATTTCAGGGAAAATTAACCGAACAGGTTGATCGACGTTGCTGGCGAACCGAGAGTACAAATCACCATTGTCGAGGACGTAGCAGGCGGGACAAATATTGCGAGGATAATCCTCCTCGCCACAACCATGAGAAAAGGTCCAAGATCAATCCAGTGAAGAAAAATCTGAAAGACTGTACCTATAGAATCTTAATCTTTCAACATCGGAAAAGAAATCTCGTCGTCAAACGAAAGGCTGAAGATCGACGATGACATCTCCATTAACATAGAGGTCAAGAAGATGACAACCAAAATACTAATCTAATTTGAAAACACTATTTTTATTGAAAACTCCACCCATAGATCGGGTTCCCCACCCCCTCCCGACGCCGGCGAGGCCAGACGGGACGTATGGAGGAGGCGGAGATGTCGTGGCTAGGTCAAGGAGAGAAGGCGATGGTTGAGAGGACGGGACGGTATGCATATTTGCACTGTCCAAGCTTTGGAACACTTCAAGAAATGCCACACCAAGTAAGCCTTCACATTGCACCATTTTTGGTTGAAGCTCAGAGATTGCAAGAAATGGAGGGAGATCTATTGTTGTGAAGGGGCAAAGGGCGGAAGCTTTGGAGTCACCGACGTTGAGGTGACAACCCCAAGTGGGGGTACACCGCAAAGGCCGAGAGGAAGGACCAACACAAAGCTCGATGTCTAGCGAGAAGCTTCATCACTTGCTACCTAAGAGACGTTAAAAGAGATGATCGCGTAGAAGGAGGTATCCTTGGAGAAGATGGAAGAGAGGAAACACAAGGAAAGGAACGATGGGGCTAAGAACTTCTACGAGATTCAGTCCAAAAAGCTCGAGATAGAAGAGATCAATGCCCAGTCAAGAAAGGGAGATAGATCTCAAGCAAAAGGAAGTTGAGCTCTCCATACTCGCCGAAGAAAATAGGATCATGACCGCAGACCTCACCGACAAGGATCCAACTCAGCGGGCTTGGTTCAAGAAGAGGAAGATGATCCTTGATCGAGATGCATGATCGATCTTTTTATCCCCATTTGTGTACATGTATGAACTATGTTTGTTGTCATTTTGGGAAGGTGGTCCTTATTTAGGGTTATTTGATTGATGTTAAATTTGTTAACTAAATCGATTGATGTATGTCCTCCCCACCCCGCATACGGACTGAAATGGCCAAAAGGTTTGTCCGGTTTTGCGCACGCGGGGAGGGGGCATTGGAGATGCCCTAAGAGAATCTTGTTTCTTCTGCCTAAGAGCATCTCCAGCAGCGGCGCTAAAAATTGGCGTTGTATAAGTCATTTGGCGCGCGCTGTATCACGTTTGCCGCGCGCAACTCCGGTTGTCAAAAGACAGAAGCGCTAAAAACAGGTTATAGCGCGCGCGGCAAAAGAAAGCGAAATGACAGGCGCTGTAAATTTTCAGCGCGCGCGCAAGAACAACAAAATCACATACAAATAACAAAACAAAGATCAAACACACACAATAAATCAAGAATAAATAGTTCAAATATTCATACAACATCAACACAAATGACTAGTTCAAAGTACCGATACAACAACAACACATACAACAATCATACAACAAATGTATCTCAAAGAACATACAACAATCATAGGAGAACATCAATTTCCTCCATTCCAAACCCACCACTCCGCCATGACATCCTTTTGGAGATCATCATGCACCTCATTAACTCGAATGGCATGGTAGGAGGTAAGGAACCGGGCTATCCTATCTTGCCTCCTTCGAATTCGGACGGGTTGTCCCACATACTCATAGTTGTAGTCGAGGCCATCCTCACAACGCTCATCCTATATGATCATGTTATGCATGATCACACAAGTCATCACGATGTACCAAAGGATCTCTTGATCCCAAAACCGAGCCGGTCCACGCACAATTGCAAATTGAGCTTGCAATATCCCGAATGCTCTCTCCACATCTTTCCTTGCTGCCGCTTGTGCATTATGGAAATCGACTTCTCTCTTGCCTTCTGGATCCTTGACCGGCTTCACAAATGTCCTCCACCTTGGATAGATGCCATCGGCAAGGAAGTAGCCATAGGTGTATGTTTTGTTGTTTGCCACAAACTACACCGGTGGAGTTTCACCATTAGCTATCCTAGCCATGAGTGGTGACCGCTGGAGAACATTGATATCATTACAAGATCCGGGCATCCCAAAAAAAGCATGCCAAATCCATGTCTCATAATCGGCCATGGCTTCAAGGATGATGGTGGAATCCTTCTTGTGACCTTTGAATTGTCCATGCTAAGCCGCAGGACAATTCTTCCAACTCTAATGCATACAATCAATAGAGCCAAGCATTCCGGTGAACCCACGCCGCTTGTTTTGCTCCAATAGCCTTGCCGTGTCTTGAGCATTAGGGGATCTCAAGTACTCCTCCCCGAACACTCTCACGATAGCCACGGCAAAGCGGCGGACACAAAGAATGGCGGTGCTCTCCCCCATTGCCAAGTGGTCATCAACCAAATCCGCCGGAATACCATATGCCATCATACGCAAGGCGGCGGTCACCTTTTGGTAGGTGCTATGCCCAAGCTCCCCGGCGGCATTCCTCCTTTGCTCAAAGAAACGATCAAACTCCATCACACTCTCGGCGATGTTCTTAAACAATCTTTGCTAATCCAAACCGGCGCCGGAAGTAGCGCTCGGGGAAGATGGGTTTCTCGATGAAATAGTTTCTCATCAATTTGGCATGGCCTTCCAGCCTCTCCCTCCACAATCTCTCTCGACCAATCACGGAACCACCATGCTTCGGGCGCTTCATCCTAGCGCGAACGGCCAAAATGATAGCAAGATCTTCCTCTTCTTCTGCATCCCATTCATCATCGGACTCTTCCTTCGACCGGCGGCGCACCATCTACATAGGGCGGCTACGTCTAAATAATATCCTAGAATGAGAAGGTATGGCAATGGAGGACACTACATACCTTGGTGGGGAGTAGCGTCGGTGGTGGCGCGGAAGCGACGGCGGACGGCCGGGGCAGCGCCGGATCTATGCTCGCGGAGCTCGAATCGACGGGGAGTGGCGCCCGTGGTCGCGCGGAAGCGACGGGGGCGCGACGGCGGTCGTCGATTAGCGGCGGAGGAAGCTTCGGCGCGGCGGCGACGAGGACTGGGGAAGCTTCGGCGCGGCGGCGGCAACAAGCGACGGCGCTGTCCGCGCCGACGGGATTTGGGAATGGGGAGAGAGGAAGCGCGGGCGCGGGGGGAAGGGGGGAATTTCAGCTCTGCGCGCGAGTGTGCGTTTCCAGCGCGCCGAACCAGGAGCCCCAGATTTGGCGCTCGCGATAGCGCATATACTGCACGCTGGAAAAAAAATTACCGCGCGCTAGTTTGCAGTCGCGAGCGCCGAAAACAAAGCTCCGCGCGCTAAACAAGTGGTTTATTGGACGCGCGCAATTTTTAGCGCCGCTGATGGAGATGCTCTAAGCTGCTGACTTGGGAGCAAGGTCACAGTTGCACAGTCCTCCACCCGTTGGTTCTCTTCATGTCGGCTACAGCCTGCACTAACATTTTCACCAAATTCGAGGGTTTGAGGAGACAGCGGTCAGGTGGTGTTCAGGGTCTAGCCTCATCCGAGGAACCAGAGAATGGAGGATTCATTGTCTCCTCCAACCGCGGTGCGGCAAGGTGGTGCTGCAAGGGTGTGCTTCTTCAACCTTCAGCACAGTGGTTCATTGTCTCCTCCAACAGGGACTTCATGGAGAAGCAAGGGCAACACAGTGTGCATTGGAACCCCAGTGCTATTTTTCTTTTTCTGAGTTCTTTTGTGTATTTCTCGAGGACAACCTTTTGATTTCAAGATATCATCAAATTCTCATGTCAAATATGTGAACGGATATTCAGAAATTTACAGAATTCAACTTGACTTGTGACCTAATTGATGTTGCATCATCCAAGAATGATGTTTGCAGCAAATGATCTGTACGTAAAAGCAAAAAAATGACTAGCCATTGCTTAGGAGTGTAAATCTCCAGTGTAACACTAAGGTTGTCATAAAGTAAATAAACTAGGAACAACCAAAACAGCAGATGAGCCACAGGGCATTGCTAATAAGAGCAAATAGTTTTTACTCATGATAACAATAATAATAGTAGAAAGTACTAGTACCGATTGCAGGATTACATGCGGTGAAGAGTCAAGGATGACACAAATAAATAACATCATTCGGTCATTACATAGTCTTAACAAATAAAGTGAGGACTCCAGCAGTAGCTCCATCCTCAAGCTTAAACACAGCAGCACATAGCACAGCCTAGCAACTACAAAAATTCCCAAAACATGCCAGCATAATAAACCCCAAATTGTCCATGACCACGACCTTAAAGTAGACCCCCCGACCATTTATCACTTACCCCCCAAGAAAGAAAGTTGGTGACGTTTCAACAAAAACAAGCCCCAGTCAGGCTCCTTACCATATGTTCTCAAGAGCTTGATGATCACAGGAGGTCGGCAACGTTGGCTGGGAGTTCTTCAATCACCACGTTGTAGAACTTCTGGATGTCAAACAGCATCCTCTCGTCTTCACGGGTCACAAAGTTGATGGCAACACCCTTCCTCCCGAACCGACCACTACGACCGATGCGATGCAGGTAGTTCTCTGGCTGTGTCGGAAGATCATAGTTGATGACCAGGGACACTTGCTGGACATCAATACCACGAGCAAGCAGGTCAGTGGTGATGAGCACACGGGAAGAACCAGATCTGAACTCCCTCATGATGATGTCCCTAGTGTTCTGGTCCATGTCTCCGTGGGTAGCAGAAACTGTGTGGTCCCTGCCCCTCATCTTGTCGGTGAGCCAGTCCACCTTGCGGCGGGTGTTGACAAAGATGACACTCTGGGTGATGGCAAGAGTCTCATACAGGTCACAGAGTGTGTCAAGCTTCCACTCTTCCTTCTCCACATTCACATAGAACTGCTTGATACCCTCAAGGGTGAGCTCATCCCTCTTGACAAGGATCCTCACAGGCTTGTTCATGAACTTGCGGGTAATCTCAAGGGCCTCAGGGGGCATGGTAGCAGAGAAGACACCAACTTGAATCTTTCCTGGGAGCAGCTGGAAGATGTCATAAATCTGCACATACAACAAATTGGAGATCAAAACAAATAACTTAAAATCTGGAACAGGAAGTTGATAAAAGGAACAACAATAGGAAGTCAATTTGAGAACAGTACAACTTATGACAATGAAGTTACACAAATGGATCATAAGCACCTGGTTAAGCTAAACATACTTAACACTCAGGCTTCAGCTTGCCAGACTTATTTCTGATTACTATATAATTTAAGAGAACTTATCAGGACAAAGGAAACTATCATATAAAGATCAACATGAAATACTGAACTAACTTAATGCTTCCTTTCAATTGAGTGAAGTAATTACAACGATGGGTGTCAGATAAAATTAGAAGTGGTATATTGATAGAGAAACAGGTTAGAGTATTAACCTGATCCTTGAAACCACGGGAAAGCATCTCATCAGCTTCATCAAGAACAAACATCTTGATGTTGTCAGGGCGAAGAGACTGCCTACGAAGCATGTCAAACACACGACCAGGTGTGCCAACAACAACGTGCACTCCACTTGCAAGAATTCTCTGGTCCTCACGAACAGAGGTTCCTCCAACACATGCATGAACTTTCACACCCAAGTAGTCACCGAGTGCACGCATAACCTTCTCGATTTGCTGCGCAAGCTCACGGGTGGGAGCAAGGACCAAGGCCTGGCACTCAACCAAACCATAGTCAAGCTGTTGCAAGATCCCAGAGCAGAACGTAGCAGTCTTTCCTGTTCCAGATTGCGCTTGCTGAATAACATCAAGCCCCTTGCAGAAAGGAACAATACCCCTTTGCTGGATGGCTGAAGGCTTCTCAAAACCTATAGAACAAAAAAAGATTACAATGTGCTATGAATTCAAATGTAACAGGCCAAACTAGCAGAAGAGGACAGATAGCGTACCATAAGCATAAATTCCCCTGAGAAGATTCTCTTGGAGACCCATGTCATCAAAGCTCTCATGAACTTCATCATAGGAGGTGAAGAAGTCCTCAGTCTCACCTTGGCTCCTGTGGAAAGTAGTGTGGTTAAGAAGATAGTACACAAAGAGAAGTGCAAAAACAGATTCAGCGCACGATTAGATGCAAGCTACAGTTGACAAACAATGATCAACTATAAGATTAGAAAATCTGAAGTTACGAGTTCTTACAGCAGCTCCTGCATTTTAGAGTCGTAGTTCTTAGCATCGAACTGGGAGCCTTCAGGTGCCATTCCTGCCATGGCTGCAGCAGAAAAATATATATGTTAGCTCAAACAATCAAGTGAAAAGGCAAGCACAATAAGAAATAGTTAGCTTTATTTAAAATTAACTGGAAAATTGCAGTACAAACAATGATGCCCATATACTGTTAAACAGACTCCGCACAACATAAATGCATACAACAGTGGTATTGGCGCATTACAGAACATAAGTTGAGCACATCAAGTTGATCACTTTGCCACAGAACAAGATAAATCAACACATAACATGGCAAAGACAACATCAAAACTATTGTCGATCACAACAAGCAGAGTAAACCACTGACTAGACAAATAAATAAACACATCTAGCGTAGCTATAGCTACTACTCGGTTCTGCCGATGGACAAGAGTAAATAGAAACTTGATGATACTGTTTAACCATTGCAAAACTAATTTAGCTAATGTTTAGGTGTACATAGTTAAAATTGGCCTTTTCAGTAGTAAAGATACACAAACAGTATCTGAGCTGTGCACAGCCGTGTTTCCACTGTAAGTGGCCCCATAGCAGACAGCTATCATGGATTTATTCATATGCCAGGATAAACAAAATACACAATTTTAGCAAGCAGGGACTAGCATGCAAGCTGATAAAGCTAACTGGGCATCAAAACAGCACCAGCCATAGCTCGACACAAGCTGAATACAGCTATCTACGCGAAGCTTCTGTTTTTTGCTAAAGGGAATAGGCGCATCGCGTGTACAAAATAAATAAACAGAATCGTGCGTAACAACAACTATCCTATCAACCGAGCCACGCGCTAGAAACACCGAATCCACCGATTCGCAGAGAAACCCTATCAGCCTCGGCAGGCGACGTAACCCTAAAACCGCGGGCTCCACCGCCGGAAAACCTAATCCATTCGACCGAATCCACGCAGATCCAGCCATGGAGCGGCCTAGATCCGCCGAATCGCGCGAAAAACACCCGCCTGAACACACACAGATCGGTCCGGCCGGCGACGAAGAGAAGCGAGGCACGGCACCCGACGGAGAAAGAGAAGGGGAGATGGGAGGAGGGAGGTTGAACCTGAAGCTTTGGGTAGGAGCTTGAGCGGATCGCCTTGGTTGCGCTGCGAAGAATCCGAGATCGAGTCTCGGATTCGGCGGCGTAGGAGCGGAGGCGATGAGGGTTGGGGATTGGGCAGGAGAGAGAAACAGAGGGTTTGGGCGGCGGCGGGGAGAGCCGCCTTTTAACGGGTCCTGGCGTAGTGGAGCGAGACTCGGGGGGTAGGGTTTCTGCCCTCCACGGGCCCTTCATGGGCTCTAGGGCCGCGGCCCCGTGTCGCTCTACACCTCCCTATCTATTTTTGTTCATTGTTTCTTGTTTCTTTCCCTTTTTCATTCAAAAGGTTTTTCAATTCATTTTGTTTTTCATTTTCCTGTCTCGAGAAGTAGGAAACATGCCATGGTATTTTTATTTATTTATTTATGTATTAATATTTACATATAGTATATGGCATGATTGCTTGGCTCAATGACAATTGCTTCGAATGATTGCAATCCTATAAAATCTTTTCTTGTTCATTGTTATTATTGTTTCTTTCTCTTTTTCAAAAGGTTTTCCGATTCATTCTGTTTTTCATTTTCCGGCATAAAAAATTAAGGAACATGCCATGGTTTTTTATTTTTATTTTTTATATATTGTAGATGGCATGATTGCTTGGACCGATGACAATCGCCTCGAATGATTGCAATCCTACAAAATCAGCTTGGCATCTTTGGTATGATTCCTTTCTTCACTAGTTGGCCTGCCAATATTATATTTCTCAGTAAAACATTGTGGTGCCAGAGAATCCCAAATTCATGCATCAAACCAAACATGTCCACCAACTCTCTGAAGAGATATCTAGGGCAATACAATGGCGATTTGATCTTGAGGATTTGGAGACAGGTGCTTTATGGCTTTAACAAGCACAGCCGAATCTAGATAGGAGAGTGGCAAGCAAGCATGGTCCTATTTCAACTTTCCCCACTTCTTTAAAAGAAAGGTCCATCTTCTTTGCTCTGTGGCCACAGCCACAGATCTCCATCTTATATCTGCAATGCCCAAGGAAAGCATGCTTTGGAACCGATAATAAAGCTCACATGAATTTTACAACCAAGAAAATCAATTCCTCATTTTCTTCATTTGCAAAGTCTCAAGAGTACACGAATTATAAATCGGTCTCAGATGCCAACCATATGCAAGTACTGTTAACTCTTCTACTGTACAAAGACTACTGATGGACACTAAAAATAAAGAGTTACAAGAAATTTACATTGTGACTGACTGGTTGGTGAAGCAGCTTTGCTCCTTATTACCCTCTAGCAAGTTCAAAGAATGGTTTCAGCTTATTGCTATTATTACACAATGAAGGCCGCCCAATTTGGGAGGAAAGATAGGGTACTATTCCCAGCTGCAAACTGAAACTGGCAGGGACCATGTGTCAACTGGCCATGCTTGTTCACGGGCTCAAGCAATGCTTCCCTGGCTCGGTGTAATTCACCTCCAGCTGCTCCACCTTCTCGAACTTGAACCCGCGGATCCTGGTCTCTTCCTTCTCCGAGGTGTCCTTGTGATCGACAGGCCGGATAGTCCAGCCTTTGTTTTCTACGCGACCGGTGACTTTGACCTGCGGCAACAAAAGAATTCATCGTTAAGATGACAGTAACCACGGAAATTTGGTAGTTTTCTCTGGTGTTTTCGTGTTACCTCTGCTTCATCAACGGAGTTGACAATAAGAGCGCCGTCCAAGGAAAGACCATCGATGACGATGTTCTGGCCATTGATAACCAAAACTGATCTCCGGGATACTGAAGAGTTTCCGTGCACCTTTTGCCTGACGTCCTTGAATGTAAGGCCCCACCTCGGGCTCCAGGTTATGCGTGGCCAAACCTCCACCTCTTGACCGTTGAAAGTAGTGAGTGCAGGGTCAGATATTTGTGCACCAGCCTGGAAAAGAAGGGCGGAAAGAAGCTTGTTGAGCTGGAGCGCAAGCAAGCTGGGAAGGAGCAAGTGCCTGGTAATAAGGTCATCACCTTCCTTAAAATAAGGCTGTTTGCCCTGTATATTGCCATCTCTCCTGAGGTTGCACTATGAAAAGGATTGCCTTTTGGAACCTACAACAGGTGTATTGTGGACTTCTCAAATAAAGAAATACCAAAGCCAACTGCTTAGAGACAGAACTACGACTCTTGCATAATCTCTGTATAATAGTAACCTCATGCAAACTTTTAATCGAGGATAATGACATCAATGTGCATATGTACTTTAGTTCTCAACGAGTCACAACGAGGCAAAGTCGATACTGACAACTAACATGGATATTGGGATACATACTTTAACCTGGACCATAATTCATCAATGTGAGCATAAATTCCGAGCAAGCCCTCTTCCTACCAATCATAAATGCTTCATGTGCAAGTTCAGAAGTGCAGAGAAACTTTAGTTCTCAACATGTCACAAACAAGGCAAAGTCAATACTGACAACTAACATTTCTATCAAGACATACACTTCAACCAGGATCATGATTCAGCAACTAAGCATAAACTAAGAGAAAACACTCTTCTTACCAAGCATAAATACTTCATGTGCAACTTTAAAAGTATATGTGACGCTAAATATATTAACTCAGAGTTAGAAAGGACCAAAATCATACTTTAGCGGCATCTTCAGGGTTGTTCTTTACAGGGGCATAGGCAAGCCAAGTATCCATCACCTACATTTAGAAGATAGAATGTGAATGAAAACAGTAAGGAGATAAAACATATAAACTTCTCACTCGAGATTTTCTTTTCTTTTGCATCTACCGATTTATAGTGATGAAGCCCTCCCTTGAAAAACTAAGGCATCTCTATGATTCAATGTGCATTTTCCACAACTAGCTCCCATACCGAGTTCTCAACATGGGGTGCGGGCGCAAGTAGCTACAGATTAATAGATTCCCCATAGTTGCAAATGCCTTCTTCAAAGCATGTGGGCGTGTTACTGTTTGTTGTTCACGGAAGGTACGGAAATTTGTAGTTCCTGGCACAACTCTATGGCTCAAGACCAAATGGTCTTGACAAAGATTATACATATGTAATACCACTTATGGTAGAATAAATTCATATTCACCACATGCTACATAGTATGATTCAGAAAGACCAAAAGTGAAGGAAGTAAAGGGAAGCAACGACATGCTTCTAGTGCAAGATATGAATCAAAAGGTTGTAAAGTTGTTCAGCTAGCCAAAGTCATTCTTCCAAGAGAGGCCTCAGCTGTAAACTGTTCCTTACCGTAAAACCAACTTTCGCTGGTGGAGGTAGTGTTTTTGGATAGTCTTGCATCATGCACTCAAGACGAGTGGAGGATTTGAATGCTGTCTTGGTAGAGTCAGTATACCTAAATTGAGAAAAACGGAAGTAGAATAAGGTTACAATAAAGTACTCCAAATTGTGGTCAATCAAATCAGGATTTATTGACACCGTTAGAAATTATTATAAACAGTACTTCTGAGAATAGTTGTGAACCATAAATCAATGATGCATCTAGGAAGTTAGTATAAAATTCATGTTACTGATGGGCAGTTAAGATAACTTATGTACAACGATGGACTCAATATCAACAAGAGGAACTAATGCAAGTGGTGCATAAAGAAAAAGAACACCAATGAATTAGGTCAGAAAACAGAAGAGGAAAACCAGAGGAGCAAGTTCATTCTGCAACCTAAAATGACCACTGACAGAAACAACTACCGTAACTGAACGGAAAGTGGACACATACTTGATGCAATAATTAGCATTGTAAAAAAGAGTCCTTCGAACAAATGGACTGAATAATTCGGAAAGTGGACACATACTTTGGATTTACGAATTCGGAAATGGCACCATGTGTTTTCTTGAGCTCCTCAATGTACGGTCCAAGCTCCAGTATCAGCTGCAGAATTGCAGCACAAGGTCCGCATAATAAATAATAAAAACTCGAAGCTCCAAGACATTATGCATACTAAAGCTACTAGAACAATGGAGAACATGTAAAATGTTCATCAACAGTTATACTAAGATTTCTGTGACAGCAACACCCACGGCATCGCATAGTTGTGTTGATACTACACTAAAAGATAACAGTAATGATTATAATATAAACAGGCCACGTTAAGCACCATGTTTTCAGTAATTGAGGCCTACTGAAGCAAATAATCATTTAGAAGTTGACAAATTCCCTAGTTTTCTAACATATCTGTTACCTGGTTTATATTCCCAGGGTACGGTGAATAGCCTGTTTCACAATTTGCATCTCCGTCAGGATGCCCAGTTGCACGAAGGAGTGGATCAAGCTGGTTATACTCGACGTTGATCACCATTGTTCTACCTACACATAAGAACATATACAAGTCAAATTTGACAGAACAAAACTGTTGAATAGCTCATATGAAATGAGGAGAATTTAACAAATCTACCATCATCATGAGTAAGTTTGGTTATTCCACCAATGGCTTCCTTTGCCTTCCGAGGAACCGCAAGAGAATTAACATTGTAGCCCTTTGTCGCACTGACACCTAATGCTGATGGTATTGCCTACAAAAAGATGGTAGAACTAAGTTCCCTGATCCCTGCAGTATTCCTACTTATAATACAGTTGAAAAGTTTATTGTACAAACATTGAAGAGCAATCCATTTGTGTCCTGGAAAAAGAGAACCCATTTCCGTCCTGTACTCTTCCTGTCAAAAGAATGTGTAGTATCATAAAAAAGATTCATAAGATCTATGTGTAACATGGTTGATCTTTTGATTGATTATTTTACTACTAATATTTAATTTTCTTCCGAAGGCCAACTTGTCTGATTGAGAAGTTTCTTGAATGAGAAAATACAGTTCTTGAATCAACAGGCATACCATTGCTCAAGTAATCCACTTGAATAAAGAAGAGAATGAACATCTCCATGCCCATGTGGCTTTGTCTGCCAATCAAAAACTATAAGAGAAGTGCAAAATCAAGAAGATAAAAACAAAAGCACGTCATATACTATAAACCCCAATATTAATGATCATTGTACAATCTAACAAAATTAGCACCTGGATCTTGTACTTGTCATTTGGATCTAGTGCAAGCCTTGCATCATTGTCCGCTAGACATGCCACTTTTTCCTTTAAAAATAAGATGTAGTCAACACCAAAAGCAACCGCTGTATGTACCCCTACAAAGCACATGGTACAAAAGGCAAAATAGAAAGCCACCTGCTTTAGAATTATCACTTGTGATGCTTCCATTCCAAAATAGGAGTTTGATTCCAAAAGATTGATGGTCAGTGCATTTGTATCATCCGAAGTCATAATGGCAAATGGGATCTTTATATGGCATTCCCCTGCACACTCGAAGAATGAAAAAATAATCAGTTAACTCAATATCTGAATTTTCTTGAGACCCACCAATGTAGAGAATTTCTAATAATGAAAATAAACAGTTAAAATCATGCCAGATGAGCCATTTACAAGAAAACCAAATTTATTTTTCTATGTCCAACATGTCTCTAAAGTTCTATCGGGTCAGGAAACGGAGATGTACAATTCTATTCTATCATTTCGCAGATGGAATTAGAAATCAGAGACCAATGGAAACTGTTTTAACACTAACTTATCTGATTCATGTCTTTAATTTGGCCCAAGTTCTTGGTCTAGTATATATAAGTAAATTATATCAATTAGAGTATAAATACAACTTTGTGTCTCAGCCTCACATTCTCAGTGATATGTATTTAAATGACATCCTTTCTTTACATGATAACAACAGGCATTCAAGTTACTTCTACATGCTAAGGTCAGCCCATTCGGCCAGTCACACCAATCAAGAAAACCCTCCCATGATCATTGTTGTACAGACTGGATGGTTCATTTTGAGAATTTTTAAAATAAAAGAAAAATGGGTAAACATTGATATACAATATTATTAAGCAAGCGACTAATCCATTGCACATGCACCATAGTCTACGTACCCTCCAGTTTGCAGCTGGCCTCTTGTAAAGCCAGAATAGACTCTATGTAATGTTGAAGAAAGCATTTCCCAGTGGTTGTTTCCCTGGGGAGTGCTACCTGTGCAATGAAATAACTAATGAAATCAGTGACATGGTACTTTCAGAAGCTTGCTTGAAGTCAAGGTCATCCAACAGAAACAATAGTGAACCATTTACATATTGCCAAATGGTAAGACCTAAGCAAGTTATCTGCTGGATAGTCTGAAAAGTTGATAATGGGTTCCAAAGGCCAAAGCTAGTAGTGATACTCGCATTCTTAGTCCTATGCTAACCTAAAGTTGCGCGCCTTGTTGAATTGTGAAGATGGATTTCTGTATTTCCTACTGTTAATTGTGCTTCCGTAAATTTTGATCTGAACAGCGTTTTTATTTTCTATGTCTGGCATGATGTGTGATAGTGCTAACCAGCACATGAAGAAATAGAGCTGTAGCATAAACATAGGATGGTAAATGGAAATACTCAATCCATTCGTCAACTGCATGACAGCGAAATACCAGATCTACTTAGAGCATTTGTTCATCCTTAAATTTAGCGCTAAAATGTGGATACATCAGATTTCTCTCTCTATTCACTTATCTGAGCTTCTTATACCACGTTCCTTGGCACCACATACAGACGCTAAGTTTTTTCAAATAAATTTTGACATAAGCTAACTAAAAGTAATTCATTTGGTGTAGAATTGAGTGCTAAGCTTAGCTGTAGTGCTAATCTTTTATATCATAGCGGTAGTTCTAAGCTTAGCGGTAAGTTTTCTATTAGGAACTGAAGCCACATGACCTTAATTCCTTTGTAACCAAGTCTTTCACCAAGCCCACCAGCTACAAGAACAAATGCAGCATTGCGTGCTTCTTTTACTCCAGCTGCTTCCAGTGAAAGGAAATTTTCATCACCGAAGGTCAACACTTCCCCTGAGGGAACCTGAAAATACAGTTACTGTTAATTGTTTTAGATAATACAGGAGTTCATACACAATGGTTGAAAGTAGAAAAAGAGAAGAAGCAATCAAGAATTTCGAGCTGACAATTGAGATTCCATACACCACAAGGAAGGGCCCTTGAAGACAACCCAGCAAATTAATGAAGAAAAGGGCGCATGGCAAGACTTACAGAAGGCGTGAAACCATCATATGGATTTTGTCCTGCCTTTGAATCCGCTAAAAGCTTCTTGGCATTCTGGATGTATGATGCTAGACCACCAGGATAGCTTGAGTTAAGTCGACCGACCTATATAAAGCAAAACTTTAGCAGGAAAATAACAACCTTTCATTTTGTATAATACTTCTTGTCATGAAATCTATTTCTTCCAGCAGAAAGCTACTACGCTGACAAGTGCGTCTGGTGTTAAAACTTGTCACAATAAAGTAACCATATCTATTGGTAAGTAGTACAAATTCTACGAATCCACATGGTACTGGAACATTTCATGGATACAACATGGACACACCTGGTCAAAGAAGCTTTTTTTCTTGTCGTCGTCGACACCCGGTTCTGGCCAGTGTTCAAACAGGTGGCCCTGGCCTTCGTTCAGCAGCATCTTGGCAAGTTCAGCCTACAACCACCAGGCAACAAGTATTACAGAAAATTCAAACCCAGACAACGTGCGTGCACTACCAAACTTGAACACTTTGTACTCATAATACAATCAGAAAGCGTAACGCATGATCTGTCAAGTCAATGTTGAGATTGGGGCAGGATGGAAGTACAGTAGGGACAAAATTCGCACTTGGAAGGAGCTTTATTAACTTGGCAGCAGGTTAGAGTGGGCCGGGGCAAGGCCAGCAATCAATCAGCATCACCACGTGAGGAAACTAAACCGCAGCACGCCGAGGTAGTTGGCCGTACCGCGTCAAATTATTAGTCAGGCAGTGCGCCAAATCCTAAGAATTCACCAGCACCGCCGTCCATAGACTCGCACTGAAATTTTGGGATTAAAATACAGGAAAAGGAGGCCGGAAAAGGCTGGATTTGGAACCGAACGGCTACATCATACTGCGAGCGACCACGCTGGAAGTAAGCAGGAGTTGCTGGAAGTTGTGGCGGAGATGGTTAATTACCTGGTCGTGGGAGAGGAGGCGCAGGTTCCGCCGCAGCGGAGGGCTCGGCTCGGCCCACTGGCCGGAGATCCCGAGCGCGGCGACGACCTCCGCCGCCGGACGCGGCGGCGCCGGCAGAAGCCATCGCGCGAGGAGGAGGACGAGGAGGAGGCGGAGATGCGGCGCGGTGGTCTGTGTCTTGTCTTCCCGTTGTCACGAGGCGAAACCGTTGATGCGGTGGCATCGGCGGTTCCATGGGAAGGATGGCGACTTTAAGAGAGAGGAGATAGAGTCCGAAGCGCTGGATGGGACGGGTGGAGACGGGCACGTGGGGCCAGGCTGTCAGATTCGTGGACTCTGGAGACTGGACTCCGAGTTCCAGAGCCCGGTGCCGGTTCAGACGACGTCTCTCGGAGCAGAGGCCGGCGGTGTTGTTGGGCTGGAGGTGCCGCTGCCGCTGCCGCCGTCGTCGGTCGTGCGGGACGGACGACGGACGGGAATTGTTCTCCTCGCCGATTCAGGGCGTGCTCGGATACGGTCGACCTTCTTGGAAATTGAGCTCCGCGTGAGCTAGGGGCTCCCTGCTCAAATCCGGTAGGGAAGGAGCGGATCTCCCCGGCCAGTCCTCCTTCATCGCCCAGTCCTCCTTCATCGCCCGACCTTCCTCCCACGCGGAGGGGATCAGTCCGGGTTGGAGATGAGGCTGGAGTGCGGGTCAGCTGCCCACAGCGACGCGCGTAGATTCCCGCACGGGCGGGCCCAGGTGCAGAGACAACGGAATACACGATTGCTCACAGCACGCCCTCACGCTCACGCTCACGCTTAAGCTATAGATATATGGAATACGAGTTTATGGTCACCGAAAACGTGTTGTAGCCTCACCCGCGGTCACCGTTCGCTTCGTAGAGATGTATTTGATGACGTGGCGGGCTAGGACCCACTGTCACATAACTTAAGATATAAGATAAAGAATAAAATAGAATAATAAAGTACACGAGGGCTTTTTTTTGCAAAACCATTGTCCCTCTTCCTCTCTCTGCTCGATCCCTACCCGGCGACATGTCCGTGGCCAGAAAAATCTGGCGCCGCCGCCGCCGATGGCGCATGCCTGCACACGCTCCCCACCTCCCCACGCCGTCGCGAGATGCCCTCTTTCATGTCCCTCTAGGCCCCTAGACTAAACTCCCTGACCCCGACATGTCACTGGCCACGAAAAATCCGCCGCCGTCGCTGCCGATGGAGCACGATCCCGCACTCCGGCGAGCAGTCGGCGCTCCTGGCCTTCCTCACGGCCACGCCGCACGAGCAGATTGGCCGGCTCCCGAAATCCTAGGTGCTCTCGGTCCTCTCTAACTACATCACCGGGAGCATCCTCGACGACGTGGTCCAGCTCACTATCCCCTCCAACCGCATCACCGGAAACTTCCAGGAAGGAGGACTGGGACTGGCACGGGCGGGAGGACCCTGGGAGCGTCTTCCATGAGCGTGCCATGAGCGTGCCGGAGACAGACTAGATGAACTCCTTCGACGGAGCTCTCATGTATCCCATGTCCACACGAAGCCATGGCCGCGCCATCCATAACGGAGGAGGCCGACTCCGGTGGCCGCCTCTCCCCGGTGAGCATCTCGATGAAGGACCCGTCGGCCTGCGCCGAGGACACGCTAGCCTCGGTGACCTCCTTGTCCCAGGAGGCGTCGCCACCGGCGCGATCGTCAGAGCGCGAGAGCTCAGACCACTTGCTTCTCTCGGACGTGCTACTCCTGCCTGCCGACGAGGGTCTCAGCCTGTTGCTGGCCGTCCGACATGGCGGCGAAGGCGGATGTGTCGGGCGGCGGTAGCTCATTGATGGCGGAGGGGGCGTTGATGAGCCACTCGACCATAGCCATGGCTACCTGGCCAAGACGTAGCGGTGGACGGAGGTGGCCGTTGGATGCTGAAAGAACATTTCATGTTTTCCTATGTTTTGCGTGTTAGATAACAATACTATGGAGACTTTTTATGTGTGCTAAGTGTGCAGGAAGTTTTGAGGGGGGGCGGATAATCCGCCCCTCCAAGGGCCGGAGAATCCGGCCTACCTCATCTCTCAAGGAAGCCAAGGCGCGTCGATTTTCTCCCGAAAAATCCGAACTGGGGCGGTTTTTCCTCCACAGGCCGGATAATCCGGCCTGGGGAAGAAAAACCACCCCAGTTCGGATTTTCCAGGAGAAAATCCGACCGGATACCGAGCGACGCGCCTTGGCTCCTTTTGCTCGAAAACTAAGGCCGGATTATCCGGCTCTTGCGAAACCCGGATTATCCGGCCTAGGGAGGAAAAACCGCCCCTGGTGAGGTGGTGAGGGAGCGGTACTACCGCTCAAGGGGGTAGGAGCTGGTCAGGCCGGTACTACCGGTCCAAGATCCGACGCTATTTCCGACAAAAAGGCAAAGTTAGACAGAAGTCTTACAAATAAGTTTCATCGGAAATAGGACCGGATCTTCGATCGAAAGTACCGCTTGAACAGACCTGGGAAAACCCCTGGGCGGTACTACCACCGCCTCGCTGGATGGCTGAAGGCTTCTCAAAACCTATAGAACAAAAAAAGATTACAATGTGCTATGAATTCAAATGTAACAGGCCAAACTAGCAGAAGAGGACAGATAGCGTACCATAAGCATAAATTCCCCTGAGAAGATTCTCTTGGAGACCCATGTCATCAAAGCTCTCATGAACTTCATCATAGGAGGTGAAGAAGTCCTCAGTCTCACCTTGGCTCCTGTGGAAAGTAGTGTGGTTAAGAAGATAGTACACAAAGAGAAGTGCAAAAACAGATTCAGCGCACGATTAGATGCAAGCTACAGTTGACAAACAATGATCAACTATAAGATTAGAAAATCTGAAGTTACGAGTTCTTACAGCAGCTCCTGCATTTTAGAGTCGTAGTTCTTAGCATCGAACTGGGAGCCTTCAGGTGCCATTCCTGCCATGGCTGCAGCAGAAAAATATATATGTTAGCTCAAACAATCAAGTGAAAAGGCAAGCACAATAAGAAATAGTTAGCTTTATTTAAAATTAACTGGAAAATTGCAGTACAAACAATGATGCCCATATACTGTTAAACAGACTCCGCACAACATAAATGCATACAACAGTGGTATTGGCGCATTACAGAACATAAGTTGAGCACATCAAGTTGATCACTTTGCCACAGAACAAGATAAATCAACACATAACATGGCAAAGACAACATCAAAACTATTGTCGATCACAACAAGCAGAGTAAACCACTGACTAGACAAATAAATAAACACATCTAGCGTAGCTATAGCTACTACTCGGTTCTGCCGATGGACAAGAGTAAATAGAAACTTGATGATACTGTTTAACCATTGCAAAACTAATTTAGCTAATGTTTAGGTGTACATAGTTAAAATTGGCCTTTTCAGTAGTAAAGATACACAAACAGTATCTGAGCTGTGCACAGCCGTGTTTCCACTGTAAGTGGCCCCATAGCAGACAGCTATCATGGATTTATTCATATGCCAGGATAAACAAAATACACAATTTTAGCAAGCAGGGACTAGCATGCAAGCTGATAAAGCTAACTGGGCATCAAAACAGCACCAGCCATAGCTCGACACAAGCTGAATACAGCTATCTACGCGAAGCTTCTGTTTTTTGCTAAAGGGAATAGGCGCATCGCGTGTACAAAATAAATAAACAGAATCGTGCGTAACAACAACTATCCTATCAACCGAGCCACGCGCTAGAAACACCGAATCCACCGATTCGCAGAGAAACCCTATCAGCCTCGGCAGGCGACGTAACCCTAAAACCGCGGGCTCCACCGCCGGAAAACCTAATCCATTCGACCGAATCCACGCAGATCCAGCCATGGAGCGGCCTAGATCCGCCGAATCGCGCGAAAAACACCCGCCTGAACACACACAGATCGGTCCGGCCGGCGACGAAGAGAAGCGAGGCACGGCACCCGACGGAGAAAGAGAAGGGGAGATGGGAGGAGGGAGGTTGAACCTGAAGCTTTGGGTAGGAGCTTGAGCGGATCGCCTTGGTTGCGCTGCGAAGAATCCGAGATCGAGTCTCGGATTCGGCGGCGTAGGAGCGGAGGCGATGAGGGTTGGGGATTGGGCAGGAGAGAGAAACAGAGGGTTTGGGCGGCGGCGGGGAGAGCCGCCTTTTAACGGGTCCTGGCGTAGTGGAGCGAGACTCGGGGGGTAGGGTTTCTGCCCTCCACGGGCCCTTCATGGGCTCTAGGGCCGCGGCCCCGTGTCGCTCTACACCTCCCTATCTAATGTATAATGATCATGAAACTTCAAACAAAGTTACTGCTGAACCTTGCAGGTTAACGAGGGTTCGTACCAATCCTGATTGGTATGACTCTGCGTTGAACGTCATGTTGATGGACAACGCTGATGACCCTGCGACGTATGAAGAAGCTATGGTGAGCCCAGATTCCGACAAATGTCTAGAAGCCATGAAATCCGAAATGGGTTCCATGTACGAAAACCAAGTGTGGACTTACCGGATGGCCGTAAGGGTGTCGAGAACAAATGGATTTTCAAGAGAAAAACAGATGCTGATGGTAATGTTACCGTCTATAAAGATCGACTTGTCGCGAAAGGGTTCCGACAAATTCAAGGAGTTGACTATGATGAGACATTCTCACCAGTAGCGAAGCTAAAGTCTGTGAGGATTTTGTTAGCAATTGCTGCGCATTTCGATTATGAGATTTGGCAGATGGATGTCAAAACGGCGTTCCTTAATGGTGACATTGAGGAAGAGTTGTATATGGTACAACCCAAGGGTTTTGTCGATCCTAAAGATGCTGACAAGGTATGCAAACTTCAGCGCTCCATTTATGGACTGAAGCAAGCATCCCGGAGTTGGAATCAATGTTTTGATAAAGTAATCAAAAACTTTGGATTTATACAAACTTATGGAGAAGCTTGTATTTACAAGAAAGTGAGTGGGAGCTCTGTAGCATTCCTAGTACTATATGTAGATGACATATTATTGATTGGGAATGATATAGAACTTCTTAATAGTGTCAAAGCCTATTTGAATAATAGTTTTTCAATGAAGGATCTTGGCGAAGCGGCATATATTCTAGGCATCAAGATTTATAGAGATAGATCAAGACGCCTAATAGCGCTTTCATAAAGTACATACTTAGACAAAGTTCTAAAGAAGTTTAGAATGGAAGATAGCAAGAAAGGGTTCGTGCCCATGTTGTCAGGTAAGACCTTGAGTAAGACTCAAAGTCCAGCTACGACAGAAGATAGAGAGAAAATGAATAATATTCCCTATGCCTCGGCCATAGGTTCTATCATGTATGCCATGCTGTGTACAAGACCGGATATAGTACATAATGTTAGTTTGACTAGCAGATATCAAAGTGATCCTAGAATGGAACACTGGACAGCGGTCAAGAATATCCTGAAATACCTAAAGAGGACTAAGGATATGGTTCTTTCTTATGGAGGGATGAACAGCTTGTTGTAAATGGTTACACCGATGCTAGTTGGAACACCGATCCAGATGACTCGAAGTCACAGTCGGGATACGTATTTATTTTGAATGGTGCTGCAGTGAGCTGGAGGAGTGCCAAGCAAAGCGTTGTGGCGAAATATTCAACTGAATCGGAATACATAGCTGCTTCGGAGGCTGCACAAGAAGCCATATGGATGAAGGAATTCATTACTGAACTTGGTGTGGTTCCCAGTGCGTTGGACCCGATGGCTATCTACCGTGACAACGCAGGTGCCATAGCTAATGCACAGGAGCCAAGGTCACATAGCAAGCTGAAGCACATCAAGCTACGTTTCCATGCTATTCGCGAGTATGTCCAAGATGGCGACATAAAGATTTGCAAAGTACACACTGATCTGAATGTGGCAGATCCGTTGACTAAACCTCTCCTTAGGGCAAAGCATGACCAACACCAGAACGCCATGGGTGTTAGGTATATTACGATGTAATCTAGATTATTGACTCTAGTGCAAGTGGGAGACTGTTGGAGATATGCCCAAGAGGCAATAATAAAAGTGGTTATTATTATATCTTTGTGTTTATGATGAATGTTTACATCCCATGCTATAATTGTATTATTAGGAAACACTAATACATGTGTGTTTTGTAAACATAAAAGAGTCCCTAGTAAGCCTCTTGTTGAACTAGCTTGTTGATTAATTGATGATCATGGTTTCCTGATCATGGACATTGGATGTGATTAATAACAAGGTTATATCATTAGGAGAATGATGTGATGGACACACACCCATAGTAAGCGTAGCATAAGATCAAGTCATTAAGTTCGTATTGCTATAAGCTTTTTAAATGCATAGTAACCTAATCCTTCGACCATGAGGTTGTGTTAATCACCATCACCGGATGGGTACTTTGATGACATCAAACAGTGCTTCGTAACTGGGTGGTTATAAAGGTGTCATTGGGTATTCTGAAAGTATGTGTTGAAGCGCATGGACCAAGATTGGGATTTGTCCATCCATATGACGGATAGATATGCTCTGGGCCCTCTCGGTGGAATGTCATCTAGTTAGCTTGCAAGCATGTGACTAGGTCACAAGGGATGACATAACATGGAACGAGTAAAGAGTACTTATCAGTAACGAGGTAGAACTAGGTATGGAGATACCGACGATCAAACCTCGGATAAGTATAGTATCGCGTGACAAAGGGAATTGGTTTCGTATGTTAATGGTTCTATCGATGACGAAGTCATCGTTGAGTATGTGGGAGCCATTATGGATCTCTAGATCCCGCTGATGGTTATTGATCGGAGAGGTGTCTTCATCATGTCTGCATATTCACGAACCGTAGGGTGACACACTTAAGGTTCGAAGTTGTTTTAAGTAGATATGGAATGTGCGTTGGAGACCGAATGTTGTTCGGAGTCTCGGATTGGATCCGGGACATCACGAGGAGATCCGGAATTGTCCGGAGAATAAGATTCATATATTGGGGATCATTTTCTGAGTTAGGAAATGTTCCGGAGTATTTGTATGAGGATTCTAGAAGGTTTCGGAATGTTCCGGAAGGTTCTGGAAGATTTCTTGGAGTTTGCTTGAAAACCAAGAAAGGATCAAGGAGTCCTTGTGGGGCAAGACAAGGAGTCGTGGGGGAGGAGGACTCCTCCCCCCCTCCCAATCCGCCGGCCAAGGGAGAGGGGAGACCTACAAGGACTCCACCTCCCCATGGCGCCTCCCTCCTTTAAATAGAGGGGTGGAGGCGCCACCCCCTGGCCCCCTCCACTACTCCAAACCCTAGCCGCCTCTCTCCTCCTCCTTTCTTCTGCTCAGGCTTAGGCGAAGCCCTGCAGAATTCTCTACTCCACCACCACCACCACGCCGTCGTGCTGCTGGGATTCTGTGGAGAAGATCTACTACCTCCGCTGCTCGCTGGAACGGGGAGAGGAAGGTCTGCTTCGACTCCGCACGTGTGACCGACTGCGGAAGCGCTGCCGGAATGCGGCGCCGGAAGGATCGTCCACTCGAGCTTGAGATCGGCAAGTGATCGACTACATCAACCACGAGATCCAATCTCGTAACGCTTTCGGATCTACAAGGGTTAGTACAGATCTATCTCGTTGCACATGTCTAATAGATTAGATCTTGGCTTTTATCTAGATTAGATCTGGGTTTTGTTCGTTCTTGCGGTAGAAATTTTTTGTTTTCCATGCTACGAACCCATCAGGAACTTGAACCGGTACTACCGGCCAGCCCTTTTTGGTCCACCGACGGTCGTATGACCGTTACGTGGCCTGGGCTGGTCGGTGGTGGGTCGCTCGCCGGTACTACCGGTCAGTCACCGGTAGTACCGACGGCGTCGGGCCAGGGCAGTTTCTGCCCGTTTGAAGGGGTGCTATTTAAAGCCCCCTTCTTCCTCCTCCAACCTTATCTCTTTATTCTCTCTCTCCACCATTTTCACAAGAGCTTGACTTTGCTAGATCTCTCTCCCTACCCACTCAAATCTCTTGATCTTTTGAGGATTGGGAGAGGTGACCTAGATCTACACCTCCACCAAAGGAATTTTGACTTCCCCCACTCATCCTTCGTGGATTTCGTTTCTTGGGTTCTTGGAACCCTAGACGGTGTAGGGCATCCTCGGAGCTGGGGCATTTGTTGTAAAGCTCCGGGGTGTCGTTGAGGGCCTTCAATTGAGTTGTGAAGCCACCCCTCAACCTCGTTGTAAAGGTTTTCAGTTGGCGCCTTCAAGGTCACCGGTTAGTGGATTGTGAGGCCACCTTTGTGGTGGTGCTCACCGGAGAAGAAGGTGAGGCCTTTGTGGCGCTCGGGAGACCTTGTGTGGCCCCGACACCTCTCCAACGTAGACGTAGCTTCCTTGGAAGTGAACTACGGGAATTACATCTTCGTGTCCCCTTGCCGGTTCTTTCGCTCCGCTCCTTTACTTCTTGCATTTACTCTCTTGTTTTCCTTTATGCTTCTTGTCATTTAGGGTGTTCACGTAGTTGCATATCTAGTGAACCTTACGTTGTGCTTAAGCCTTAAAAGTGGGATAAAAATAAAAAATTTGTAGTCTCCTATTCACCCCCCCTCTAGTCGACCTAAGTTGGGCCTTTCAGGGGGTATAAGTACCCATTCTTCCCCAACGTTCAGAACTCTTGATTCATTCGAAATTGACCAGACCTTGTGCAAGAGCTCTCATTCTCGATCTCCCACTTCAACCACCCGAAGGTCTTGATCTTTGGTGGAATTGAAGGAGGAGAAGTTCATCATCAACATCAAGAATCAAGCGCTTCAACTCCTCTCCATTCATTTGGAGAAATCCCTGATCTAGTATTCTTGTCAATACCTAGATCTTGTTATTGTATTTGACAACTTTGTTCTTGTGGCAACTTGTTGTCATTTCGGGAGCCTCCAAGTTGTTGTGGAGTTGTTGCCCCGCTAGTTGTGTAAAGGCGTCGGTGCCCGCCTCGAAGGGTGCCTATAGTGGAAGGTGGATCAGGCCTGTTGTGGCGAGATCCATCGGAGAATAGGGTGAGGCCTTTTGTGGCGTGGTGGTCTTAGTACCGCCCACCCCTCCAACATAGATGTACTTCCCTTAACAAGGAAGGAACTGTGGTCAAACAAATCCTGTGTCTCCGCGTGCTTCACTTCGGTTCACTCGTTCCTCTTCCACTCGCTCTTTACTCGCTAGTAGATAGGTTTGCATATAGGGAAATTCCACACATTAGTTTATCTAGAGAATTTACCTTTGTGCTAAGCCTAAAATTGAAAAAGAATTAAAAATTGGTGTAGCACCTATTCACCCCCCCTCTAGGTGCCCATACGATCCATTTCAATTGGTATCAGAGCCCCGGCTCTTAATTCGGGCTTAACCGCCTAAGAGTAGTATGGGTACCAAGGATGATGGAAACGAGGTTGTGGATAAGGTCACAATGGATGATCTCAAGTCGTTGGAAACAACCTTGTTGAAATCCTTTAAGGCCAAGATGGAGGAGATGAATCAAATGATTGCTCGCCTTACATCATCCATAGCCCCATCTCCATCCTCCTCTGAGGCTCCCACACCATCATCTAAGGAAAATGGTAACACCGGATCCAAGGATGATGATGTGGAAGGTGAAAAACTAAATGGCTCCACCTCCAAAAAGGGATGTGGTAAGGAGGAATATAGTGAGGTTCGCCACGTATATTCCCCCGACCCACCTATCCCTCATCCTCATATAAACAATAGGGGTGATCCACCCAAGCTCACTGCATCCTCTTTTAACCAATGGCAATTTCTAATGAAATCTCATGTTTGCAGCTCCTCTATTGAATTGTGGAGGATTATTGAAGAAGGTCTTCATATTGGAGATCAAAGCAATCTAACAAGAAGGGAAGTTGTGGATAGCCGGTTGAATGCCACTGCTCTCCACATGATACAGCTAGGCGTGGGTCCCAAGGACATGCCACACATTGAACATCTCAACACAGCTAAAGAGGCGTGGGATGCTCTTACAGGCCTTTTCGTTGGAAATGAAAGCATGAGAAGAAACAGGTATGATGCCCTTAGTAATGAAGCTGAGGGATTCTACATGTTGGATGGTGAAAACCATGAGGACATGTATAGAAGACTCAAGGGCATCGCAACAACATTTCGGAAGCATGGGGCCACTCACATTGATGATGCATGGATAAAAAGAAAGTATGTGAGTGCCTTAATGCCTTTCGAACCAACGGATTTGAAGAGCTTGCAAGGTAGACACAACTATCATCAAATGACATCCAATGAAGTCATGCAAGAAATGGCATCATTCAAAGTGGCGGCACAGAATGCTGAAGATGCCCGTGCTCGGGCCATTGGAATGCAAAAGGGTGTCAATGTGGCTCTCAAAGCCAATGATGTTGAGCAAGAGGACGATGAAGGAGCTTTTGAGGGGGTATCCATGGACTGCCCCGATGAGGTCAAACGTGCTCATAGTGAGTACATGGCATTCTATGCAAGGAACTTTTGGAAGGACCCTGCCAAAGCCAAGTCTGAACTTGAGCGCAAGAACGGGTCAAATGGAAGAAGAGAAAGTGGCCCAAGATTGAGAACTTGCTTCAACTGTGGAGATAGACTGCACTTTGTAGCCGAGTGTCCTTATCAAAATAGAGAAGACAATGGTGGCAGGCTCATTCTCAAAGAGAAATCCAAAGCTCCTAAGAAGAAGCCGTTTGCTAAGAAGAATGGCCCTTTCAAGAAGCAACCCAAGATGGTCCTTGTAGCTCAAGAGGAATACTCCTCCGCAAGTGAAGATGAAGAGGATGATGATAGTTCCTGTGAAGTGGCTGCTATAGCCACCACATCGACTCCCTCCTCTCTCTTCGACTCGCCGAACGAGAACTCCATCAACAACAACGCCACTTGTCTAATGGCAAGAGGATCCGAGGTATCAACTTCTAACTTCTCATTTCCTAAGACTAACATAATTTTGGATATGGATGATCATGACAGTCTTGAAATGAAAGAAGAAGTTATTTCCTTGGATACTTTTTTCACTAACCTACAAGGTGAGCACAAACTCCATTTTGATGCTCTTATGAGTCAACTTGCTCAAGCTGAAGATCTCCTTGAAGAAAAGGGCAGAGTTGAAAGAGAAGATGCCTTGGAGATAGCCTCTTTGAAGAATGCCTTGGAAGAGGAAGAGGAAGCTCGAGTTTCTTTGGAAGAAAGACTCGAATCCCTAGAGGAGTCACAAGAAGAAGCTGTAGCTCAGCTCATTAAAGAACGTGACCATGCTCTTGCCAAGGTAAAGAAACTAAAGAAAGAAAAGATTGATTTTGGGGTTGTCCATGCTAGACTTTTGGAGAAGTTTGATGATCTTGAAAGTGCTCACAAGGCATTGAAGAGTGATCATTCTACTCTAAATGAGTCTCATGACCAGCTCCAAACTCAATTGAAATGGTATGATGTGCCAAGTACCTCCACTTCATCCTTTGGAAAAGAAGATCTGGCAAGAAGTTCTCAACACAAAGGTAAAGGGGTTATTGATGAGATACTGAGCAGGCAAAGGACAAACAACAGTAAAGAAGGTCTTGGTTACATACCCAAAATAAAGAGCAAGAAAAACAAGAAGAAGAACAAGAATAAGACTGCTCAATCGAAGACTAGCAACATTACCAATGACAAGACTAATTATGATGGTTTTGCAGGGATCAACAATCCTAACTTCGAACTATATTGTGATTTTTATGGTGATGTTTATGATAGTTATGTAGGGCCTTATGATTGTTACATTCCTTGGTCTATTTGGGTTCCCAAGACACTTGTTAGTAACACGAGAGGACCCATTGAAAAATGGGTACCTAAAACCAAGAAGTAATTTTCTTGCAGGGCTATGCTTCCGGTGTCTAAATGGGTACTCGATAGCGGTTGCACGAGGCATATGACCGGAAGCAAGGAGATCATCACGGAGATGCGGCCAAACCTTGATCAGATTACCGTCTCCTATGGTGACAAGTCAAAATCTGAGGTACTGGGTCTCGGCAAAGTTGTGGTGGCTCACGATATCTCTCTCGTGGACGTCATGCTTGTTGAGACCCTCGGGTATAACTTACTTTCAGATGGGCTTTGCAGTTTACATTGATGCTGATTTAGTGGTACTCTTGTGGAGCAAGTCTCTTAAAGTCGCTTTCGTGGGATATGTCAAAAACGACCTGTACGTGGTGGACTTTTCCGAGAAAACCACTACAGGCCCGATGTGTCTTTTCAGAAAGGCTGACGCGGGCTGGCTATGGCATCTCCGACTAGCCCACGTCAATATGAGAACTTTGCAAAGTCTCCAAAAGGGTGGCCACATTCTTGGACTAAAAGAAAATGTCTCTTTTGCCAAAGATCGTGTTTGCAGGGCGTGTGTTGAAGGGAAAATGCACGATTCACCTCTTCGAAGGAAAACCATTATCTCTTCAAAAAGGATTTTGGAGCTCCTTCATGTGGACCTCTTCGGTCCTCCATCTCATGCAAGCCTCGGTGGGAAGAAGTATTGTCTAGTGATTGTTGATGATTACTCAAGATACACTTGGGTTTATTTCTTCAAGTTGAAGAGTGAAACTCAACAAACCGTCATCGACTTCGCCAACAAGGTTCAACGTCAACACAACGTCCCCATTTTTGCTATAAGGAGTGATAACGGCTCGGAGTTCAAGAACTACACCTTAAATGAGTTCCTGAGTGAAGAGGGGATAAGACATCAATATTCTGTTGTGTACACCCCTCAACAAAATGGTGTAGCCGAGAGGAAGAATCGAACTCTAATGGACATGTCAAGATCAATGTTAACCGAATTCAAATCTCCATGTAACTTCTGGGCTGAAGCAATCTCTACTGCTTGTCATTCATCCAACCGTTTATACCTCCGCACGATTTTGGACAAGACTCCGTTTGAAATACTTACCGGTAACAAGCCAAACATCTCATACTTTCGGGTATTCGGATGTAAGTGTTTCTTTCTTATTAAAGGATTTCGTTTATCTAAGTTTGAATCTAAGGCTCTAGAAGGTATTTTTGTTGGTTATGGTGCCGAATCCCACACTTATAGAGTCTACAATAAGCTCTCCGGAACTGTTGTAGAATCTTGTAGTGTGGTGTTCGAGGAAAATGACGGTTCCCGTGCGGAGCAAGTTGGTGTTTGTGATGTAGATGTTGAAATACCCCAAGATGCCATAAGAAGAATGGGTGTGGGATTCTTCCACCCCATTGAGGAACCCCTTGTGGCGGACCGGGAAGGACAATGCTCTACTCACATAGAGCCCTCATCTACACATACACAACATGCTCCAACCACGGGGGCAACTTGTACACCATCTCCATCAACTGCTGAAGGTCAAGATGCTCCAGAAAGCTCTAGGCCGGATTTTTCGGTTGACACCGGATTATCTGGCCACCCCGCTCCAGCTAACCATGCTGTTCCTGGTGGTGAAGATATCAACGCAAGCTCCAGGACGGATTTTCCGGCTGACCCCAGATTATCCGGCTCCTCTCTAGTTCAAGCAAGTCCCAGGCTTCCTGATGAAGTTGCTGCAAGTACTCCCAGGCCGGATTATCCGGCCTCTTCATCTGCCGGATTATCCGGCCCTGACTCTCCAGTTCTGCAGCCTCCTGTTATGGCTACGGATTCACCTCAAGGGCATGCGTCTCCACCACCTGCTACCGATGTTCCAGTTACTGATCAAGGCGGAGAAAATGCTTCCAATGAAGACTCAAGTGATGAATCTCCTCCTCCAAGAGACAACAAACTTATTGAACTTCGTCGCAAGGCTCGGGATGATCGTAACCTTGAGTTGAGGGGTCACACTCTCGACAAGGTTGTTGGTGATCTTCGACGAAGGGTTTCTACAAGAAGAGAATTGGCCAGTTTTGGTGAGCATCAAGCTCATATCTCCATGGTGGAACCTAAGAAGGTCTTTGAATCTCTTGAAGACCCAGACTGGGTTGTTGCTATGCATGAATAATTGGATAATTTTGAGCACAACAAAGTCTAGAAACTAGTGGAGAAACCCAAAGATTGACGCAATGTTATCGGCACCAAGTGGATTTTCAAGAACAAGCAAGATGAGAATGGCATTGTTGTGAGGAACAAGGCAAGACTTGTGGCACAAGGGTACTCCCAAGTTGAGGGCATCGACTTCGGCGAGACCTATGCTTCTGTGGCTCGCCTTGAGTCCATCCGTATCCTACTTGCTTTTGCTGATCATAACAATTTTAAATTGCAGCAAATGGACGTCAAGAGTGCCTTCCTTAACGGTCTTCTACATGAGTTGGTATACGTAAAGCAACCCCCGGGGTTTGAGGATCCTAACTTTCCGAACCATGTCTACAAACTCGATAAGGCACTCTATGGCCTTAAACAAGCCCCACGTGCGTGGTATGAGCACCTTAAAGAGCTTTTGTTAGATCGTGGCTTCGAAGTTGGGCAAATCGACCCCACTCTTTTTACTAAGAAGGTTAAGGGGGAGCTCTTCCTATGCCAACTATATGTAGACGATATCATCTTTGGTTCTACTAACAAAGCTTTTAACGATGAATTTTCAAAGCTTATGACTTGCAGGTTTGAGATGTCTATGATGGGGGAATTACGGTTCTTTCTTGGATTCGAGATCAAGCAACTTAGAGAAGGAACCTTTATTAATCAAGCAAAGTGCATCCAAGACATGCTCAAGAGATTCAAGATGACGGATCTAAATGGTGTCGCCACTCCAATGCAAACAAAGTGTCACCTTGAACTTAACCCTCATGGTAAAGATGTGGACCAAAAGGTATACCGGTCCATGATCGGCTCTCTTCTTTACCTATGCGCATCTAGACCCGATATTGTGTTGAGTGTGGGAGTGTGTGCAAGGTATCAAGCAGCTCCTAAAGAAATCCACTTAGTGGCGGTCAAGAGGATCTTTCGATATTTGGTTCATTCCCCCAACTTTGGTCTCTGGTATCCCAAGGGCTCCAATTTCTCTTTATGTGGTTATACTGACTCAGATTGGGCTGGTGATAAGGATGATCGGAAATCCACTTCTGGAGCCTGTCAATTCTTGGGACGTTCTCTTGTTTGTTGGTCCTCCAAAAAGCAGAATTATATATCTCTCTCCACCGCCGAAGCTGAATATGTTGCTGCTGCCAGCGGTTGTACTCAGTTATTGTGGATGAGGCAAACTTTAAAGGAATACGGTGTTAATTGTGACAAAGTGCCTCTTTTATGTGATAATGAAAGTGCCATCAAAATTGTGTACAATCCAGTTCAGCACACAAGGACGAAGCATATTGAGATTCGGAATCATTTTATTCGTGACCATGTTGCTCGAGGCGATATTGATCTATCTTTTGTGAGCACGAAGAACCAACTGGCAGATATTTTTACAAAGCCACTTGATGAAGCAAGTTTCTGCTATTTGAGGAATGAGCTAAATATCATTGATTCCGGGAGTTTGTCTTGATTACCCATGCACTCACTCGTACATCTCAATCCTTGTTTGGTCTAGGTGTGGGCATGGATATAGGGGGAGTGTGGTCCTAACTCATTGGGCTAACCCTCCCCCCATAATGCCAACAGCAAGATATATCATTTCTCTTAATATCATGTTGTGATATGTGAGCTTATTGATGAGTATTGGTCGTGAACCCAAGATATATCTTTGCGGTGTCACACCATACACTCCAACAAGGTGGCTTCGGCCACCGCCCTCTCCCTTGTAGAGAATTGGATCTTTTTGGATGTTATTTGCTCTCTCATGTTCTTATGGGAATCACACTCAATCTTGGCTTTTATTTGATTTGGATTTTGCAATTTTGAGTGTCTAGTACCATCTCAGTTTGTCTCTCTTAATCCTAAGCCTTCCCTACCCCTAAGCCATCTATTCTTGCACACAAGTCCCTTGTACACCTTATGAGGGTGTTGTTTGGGGACGCGCGGGCCTGGTTCTGTGTATAACAGAATCCCAGAAATTAGGCCGGATAATCCGGCCCTGGCAGATTTGATCTTAAAGGGCAGGGCTCGGGGGGAAGGGCTCATAACGAGCAGCACTTCTCCCCCAGCCCTCTCCTTCTCCCCAGCCACCGCCTGTCGCCCCTCACCCTCCCCGGAGCCTCTCCGGCCACCGGATTTTCCGGGCCTCCCCAGATCTTCTTCTCCGCGCCTCCGGGTACCTTCTCCTCCACGTTCTTCCTCCAATGAGTGAGGGTAACTCCCTCTCTCCCCATCTTTGGCTAGATGTGTATCTTGTTGGGTGGAACGTTGTCTAGAAGGATGTGTTTTCGCATAGAACTCGTAGTCTTACAGTTTCTAGGCCCGATCTACTTTTTTGCATGCATTCTAGGTGAAATCGAAAATTTCTGCCAGGGCCAGATTATCCGCCCCTGGCCAGGCCGGATAATCCGGCCTGACAAATTCAAGTCTGGTTCAGTTTCACTATGGTGTATGTATTGAGTAGTTTTGTCCTATGAACTTTTTGACTAATTTTTCCATGCTCTCTCCTAGACTTGTGTGTATGCTTATCCCCATGCTATCGCCCTTATTCTCCTCACAGGTGGTTCCGGTGTTTCCAAGACCTACAAGCGCCGTCCTCGCGCCAAGTACTTTCGGGACGACGGACAGGGTCCCTTAGTGGACGAAGTTCAATTGAGGAGAAGGAAGAACGAAGAGAGGCGCATGGCTGAACAATCCAAGAGGACTAGGAAGGGTGTCCAAGAGGAAGGGCAAGGAGCCCAAGATCAACTACAGGGCTCTGGATGCGGTCTCCTTCTCTTCCATCCGTCATCGTGACTTGTTTGCTGAGCTGCCTCGTGATGATGAGCTGGGGGATACCCGGTTTTGGTGTGCAGAACAGAAAGGGATTTATGAAGACATCTATGCCAGGCTGAACATTAGGCCTATGCACCCACTGGTACTTGCTGATGCTTTGGAGAAGGCGCATGTTGTGGATGCAATGTATGTGGCTGAGAGGATGGGGCTGCACTATCTCATGTCCCTCCAGTGCTCCTTTGACTCTGAGGTGGTGAAGCAATTCTTCTCCACTCTTGTGATTTGTGGTGATGAGCGTCGCACTATGAAGTGGATGACTCATGACAGGCCCATGACTGCTGATTTTCACGTGTTTGCTGAGGTTTTGGAGTACTCCTTCCGCAGCAGGGATAGAGCCAGTGGCCACCGCATCATCACTCAGCTGAAGCCCAACAAGGATGCTGCTCTCTCTCCGTGCACTGTGGACAATGGCATTGTGGGTACTGTGGCTGGTCTTGCTCCCATCTATGCTGCATTGGTGGGTCTCTTCCGTGACTCTATTACACCGAGTGGGGGCAACAATGACAGCATCCGTGGTCACCTTGTTCAGCTACTTCAATTTTCTCATGAGGTTGCCTCCTGCGAGGACGAGTCAGTGCAGTACAGGCCGGATGTCATGGACTTCATTTACCATGAGCTGTGTGATGCTATGTTCAACCGTCTGTCCATTCCCTATGCGCCCTACATTATGATGCTCATCCGCCACCTGCTTCCTGCCAAGGAGTTCCACATTGACTTGGTGCACAAGGCCAAGAAGATATACAACAAGGTTCGGAAGACTTCTCACCCCTCCTCTACTCCTGAGGGCCTCATGAGGGATGCTCGCAGGCCCCCAGTGCCTCCCGTGGCCCGTGAGATCAAGCAGCTGAACTGGTTCCAGCGTCACATTCTTTGCATGGGCGTGGACGTGCGCAAGGGTCAGTACGAGGCATACATGCAGCGCCATGAGTTGGCTCACTCCCAGCAGCTCATTCTCCACCACGTGTCTAGCGCTTCGGGTGCTCCTCCGGCTCCTACACCTCCCACTCCATATGCTCAGTGGAACTCTTCCTCCGGGCTGAACTATGGTGAGCTGGAGCGTCACTTGTTCCCCTCTGCGCCTGCTGTTGATGCTGATGATGAGGAAGGTGACACTGAGGAGCTTGAAGATGAGGATGAGGAAGAGAATGAGGAAGAGGACAAGGACGAGGACTACGATGAGTGATCCCATGGGGTGCTAGCATCGCTCTTCTCCCTTTTTGGTGTCTCGATGCCAAAGGGGGAGAAGTAGTTCTATTAGGTTGTCCGTGGATTTGCATGGGTCGGGCATAAGCACTTGCACTTTTCTATTTGTTATTTCTTGCTTATGCCCATTTAGCGTTGAACTTTTAAATTCGTGGTTTGTGATTTGTGGTTGAGACTTTATGTGGTTGTCTGGATGATACCTATGGACTTCATATCATGGATTATGCTCATGGTTATATCTATTCATATCCTATTGCTGGAGGTTTATCACGGAAGGCGCGCGCTCATAATGGTTATCCAATAATAATTGTGATTTATGTCAAGGATGCCTATTCTCTACTTCGGTGGTATGTGTTTTTGCCCTTATGTCTATGGAATAGATTCACCTATTTGTGTGCATTTGTATTCCAATGCAAAACTCTATTATGCACACATTGAGGGGGAGTCTCTTTCATAGTTATCTCTGTTTGTCTTGTGTCTTTCTCCTGCAAATCCTGGTATTGTCATCTAACACCAAAAAGGGGGAGATTGAAAGAAC
Organism: Avena eriantha; assembly: GCA_910589775.1. Taxonomy (NCBI): domain Eukaryota; kingdom Viridiplantae; phylum Streptophyta; class Magnoliopsida; order Poales; family Poaceae; genus Avena; species Avena eriantha. The sequence goes on from OU342744.1 coordinate 38,999,953, forward strand.
ATTTCATGTTTTCCTATGTTTTGCGTGTTAGATAACAATACTATGGAGACTTTTTATATGTGCTAAGTGTCCAGGAAGTTTTGAGGGGGGGCCGGATAATCTGCCCCTCCAAGGGCCGGATAATCCGGCCTACCTCATCTCTCAAGGAAGCCAAGGCGCGTCGCTCTGTGTCTAGTCGGATTTTCTCCCGGAAAATCCGAACTGGGGCAGTTTTTCCTCCCCAGGCCGGATAATCCGGGTTTCGCAAGGGCCGGATAATCCGACCCCTAGTTTTCGAGCAAAAGGAGCCAAGGCGTGTCGCTCGGTATTCGGTCGGAAAATCCGAACTGGGGCGGTTTTTCTTCCCCAGGCCGGATAATCCGGCCTTTGCATAGGACCGGATAATCCGGCCCCCAGAATTTGTTCAAGGGCAAGCTCGGCGCGACGCTCTGTGAGGGGGCAGATTATCTGCCGGATATTCCGAGTCTGGGGCGGCGTTTTCCCCAGGCTGGATAATCCGGCCCTCACTTGGGCCGGATAATCCGGCCCCCAAAGTGTGCAACGGCTGGTTTGTGGAAGGGGGTATAAGTACCCCTTCTTCCCCAACGTTCAGAACTCTTGATTCATTCGAAATTGACCAGACCTTGTGCAAGAGCTCTCATTCTCGATCTCCTACTTCAACCACCCGAAGGTCTTGATCTTTGGTGGAATTGAAGGAGGAGAAGTTCATCATCAACATCAAGAATCAAGCGCTTCAACTCCTCTCCATTCATTTGGAGAAATCCCTGATCTAGTATTCTTGTCAATACTTAGATCTTGTTATTGTATTTGACAACTTTGTTCTTGTGGCAACTTGTTGTCATTTCGGGAGCCTCCAAGTTGTTGTGGAGTTCTTGCCCCGCTAGTTGTGTAAAGGCGTCGGTGCCCGCCTCGAAGGGTGCCTATAGTGGAAGGTGGATCAGGCCTGTTGTGGCGAGATCCATCGGAGAATAGGGTGAGGCCTTTTGTGGCGTGGTGGTCTTAGTACCGCCCACCCCTCCAACATAGACGTACTTCCCTTAACAAGGAAGGAACTGCGGTCAAACAAATGTTGTGTCTCCGCGTGCTTCACTTCGGTTCACTCGTTCCTCTTCCACTCACTCTTTACTCGCTAGTAGATAGGTTTGCATATAGAGAAATTCCACACATTAGTTTATCTAGAGAATTTACCTTTGTGCTAAGCCTAAAATTGAAAAAGAATTAAAAATTGGTGTAGCACCTATTCACCCCCCCCTCTAGGTGCCCATACGATCCATTTCAATGCCAGACGGTGCAGCCGCCGCCGACGTACAAGGGGAGGAGGCGGACGACCTAGGCATGCACGACAAGCTCATGCGATCTAGCCTCCCGCTCCCTGGTGCCCCTCCTCTTGCTCACAGCGTCGTGTAGAGTGGAACTACTATAGCGTGCACGGATTGCCGAGGAGAATGGAGGTTTTTTTACAAATAAAACATAATTAGAGACTGCCAGTGGGTCTCGGCTCGCCACATCACCAAATACATCTATACGATAGGCGGTGACCGAGAGTGAGGCTCCAACACGTCTTCAGTGACCGTAAACATGTATTTCCGATGTATAGTGATTGTATTGATTTTGCCGGACAAGTTCAATAACTAACGATGAATTTAACTCAAATAGAAATCCGCCGATATACTAGGGCGTGTTTTGTAATGTGCAGATGTCTAGCCAAGCCTTGGGCGACGGAAATGGGCCTATTGCTAACCGGATCCCCCACCTCCCCCTCCCTTTGACATGTGTCCCCAAAAAGTCACCAAATCCCGCTTTTGCTACAAATAGTCCCGCTTTTTCTAAAAACAACGTTGCTTTTTCTACATGTAGCAGAAACAGGTTCGGTAAAAAAAGACAAATTAGATCTCGTCGGAGGGTTCGCGGGAGACCATGTAGCAAAAGAAATTGAACTAATGTAGGAAAATTGATCTCGCCGGAGACTTTCGTCGGCAGACCTCGCTGGAGACCGTGTAGTAAAAACTTTGCAATATTGTAGCAAAACCACTAAACGGTTGTAGCAAAAAAATCCTATTGTAGCAAATCGAGCTTCGCCATGACCTCGCCGAAGATCTCGTCGGAGACCTTGTAGCAAAATTTAATACCATTGTAGCAAAAATACAAAACAGATGTAGCAAAAAAAATCATGCCATTTTGTAGCACCGCCCGGTCTGAAGCTGGTAGCACACTATATGTCTATGGTAGCACACCCCTCCCCCCTCATTCCTAGGGTAGAAAACCATAGAAGAAATGTAGCAAAAATCCCTTATGCAAAATCAGAGGAAGATGTTGTCCTAGCCCTTGTGCAGGAACGAGATCAGGCGTCGGCGAGCGCTCGCCTGGCTACACGCGCTGCTGCGGTGCTCACAGGGGAGAGATTGGCGAGAGGGCAATCCGCGGAGACAGAGTCGTCGGGGGCAGGCCTGTGCGGATATGTAGCCTTGCAGGTACATCGTCTCGGCCTGCCGGCGAGAGATCAGGTGCAACGGCGCTTAGATGGCAGTAGAAGGGCAGCAGGGGCGCGCTCGGGGCTTTGGTCCGACGGCGGTTCGAAGTTAGAGGATGGGGCGGACGCGAGGCAGGGTCGCCGGCGGGGCTCCGGTCCGGCAGCGATGGGTGGATGGTCCGGCAGCGGCGGCAAGTGCTTCCCTCAGATGGAAGCAGTATCACAGCCGGCAACGTATGTAGTTTTTTTTCTTTGCTTCGTAGGCAGTCTGGGAAGGAGAAGTGCTACCGGCCTCCACCTCACGCTAGCGGTAGCGACCCGGGGGATCAATTGGTTCGATCCCCCGGGTGATAGGTATCATTTTCCTTTTAATAATGTTGGGCTTACGGACTCAACAGATTACGAAGTATCTACAGACTGACGCACATTGAGTGGATTGGTTGGGTTTTCTATCCTAGCTAAAAAAACGGCCTACATCCTGATTTCTACAACTGCCTGTTGTGCCACGTCCTCGATTCGTAATATTTTTTTTGTAAAATCTATCCGTAACTCATGCCCTTTTGTCTCGTATGAGTCCAAACTTTAAAGCATCTCTCAGCCAGGCCTGAGAACAACACTCGAATCGGCTGTTTCCCTGGAGCCAGCCTCATTGCGTGCAAAAGGGGAACGCGATGGCCGAGCTCATGCAGCCAGAGAGATGGTAGGAGACCGCGCGTGGCCTCGAAATTCTGGTGGGAGGAATTCACTCACCGCTCTCCTGCACCCGTCCCTATTTATAGAGGGCGGATTCCGCCCCCAAAATCCAAATCCACCATTCCACCTCCCCCTCGAGCATTTCACCCATCAGATCTAGATTGATGTCATTCGATTCTTCTACCTCCAACATGAAGATGTTGGTATTGCCATCTTCATCGGCGAGCACGCCCGTCAGTTGGCTATCATGTTTCACCTTGGAGCTCGTCGACATCAGTCCTTCTGGCTACTCCGACGAAGGCGGCCACGGTAAGCTTATTGTCAACAAAGTCGACCAAGGCAATGGTGAGCTTGCCGTCAACTCCATTGACCGCGGCGACGGTCAGCATACCGGCATCTCCTTCATCCCCTACCTCTGTGATGCATCTTCTGGAAGCTGCTGTAAGAAACCACTCACCTTGGACTAGTTGTACATAGATATGTGAGAATGTATACCCCATTTTTCGATGTTACCTCTGATGCTCATAGATCTGTTCATGATGAGTGAGTTAGTGTGAGCATATATACTCTATTATTCGTTATTGTGTGAACTTCTGATGCTCTGCTTGTTCGTACTTATTATTTGTAGACCATCATGCTTAGTGTCTTATTCATTACTGTAAGACAATTCACTGGACAAGTCACAAAAATTGCCTAAAGTGGTTGTTATAACTATGGAGCCAGAGAATGTTATCCCATTCGAGCTATGTATGTGCCAAAACCAATGGTGGGAGCTTTCTCTATCTATGTTCATTCTGAACAGGCTTTGTGAGTTTGTCAAAGAAGGGGTTAGGTGTGACCAGAGATTCAAAGAGGTTTACCTGCAGCGTATGTGTAATGATGTTCTTGAGTTTACTAGAAAGGAAGTCACCTCAACTTAGGTGTACAACCATATGAGGAAGTGGAAGAAGAAGTGGGCTCATGTGCGCAACCTCTAGGTTTTAGACGGTGTCGAATGGTGTCTGGACACCATGTCATTCAGGATGGATAACGCTGGGCAGATGGAGCTATCAAAAGTTGTGATGAATTTTTCAATTCATGTTTACTTGTTTCGAGATTTTTCTCTGATGGCCCAAAATATATCAAGCTCGTTGGGGAACCCTAAGAGGAAGGTATGATGAGCACAACATCAAGTTTTCCCTCAGTACGAAACCAAGGTTATCAATCCAGTAGGAGCAAGGAAACACCCCAAAGGTGTTGCTAGTTGAACGTTGGCAGGGCGCACTACCGGTGCCAGCAACAACGTGGATACCTGCACAACATAACCACAGAACTCTGTCCCCAACTTGTGATGAGGTTCTCAATCTCACTGGTTTTGCTGAAAACAAAGGATTAAACGTATCGAATGGAAGGAAGTAATAGTTTGCAGAAAGTAAACACAAAGCAGTAAACAGTTGATTGTAGATTGAATGTAAAAGAAAGGACCGGGGTCCATAGTTCACTAGAGGTGGCTCTCCTTAAGATAGATAACATGCTGGGTGAACAAATTACAGCGGGGCAATTGACAAACATCGAGAAAGCATACAAGCATATACTACTCATCTTGACTCCTTTGAGATTCGATTGGGCATTACAACATTATACATAGACCGCCATCCAACTGCATCTATGACTAATAATCCACCTTCAACGGAAAGCATGCAAGATCACAAATAACAAAGACATGATAGAATCAATAATCAATCTGAAATAGCATCTCAATATCCATTGGATCCCCGCAAACACAACATGCAGAATTACAAATAGATGATCTTGATCATGAACAGAGCTCACAAGATCTAAACATGAAAGCACAAAGGAGGAGAACCAACCATCTAGCTACTACATGGATCCGTAGTCCAAGGATGAACTACTCACGCATCACACCGGAGATGGAGATGACGGCGGCTACACTCTTTCGTGGATCCCTCCCGATCTCCGGTGTGATGCGTAAGTAGTTCATCCTTGGACTACGGATCCATGTAGTAGCTAGATGGCTGGTTCTCCTCCTTTGTGCTTTCATGTTTAGATCTTGTGAGCTCTGTTCATGATCAAGATCATCTATTTGTAATTCTGCATGTTGTGTTTGCGGGGATCCAATGGATATTGAGATGTTATTGCAGATTGATTATTGATTCTATCATGTCTTTGTTATTTGTGATCTTGCATGCTTTCCGTTGTTAGTAGCTATCTTGGCCAAGTAGATGCTAGCAACTCCAAGAGTTAGTATTTATGCTCGATAGTGGGTTCATGCCTCTAGTAATCTGGGAAAGTGACAGAAATCTCTAAGGTACTAGATGTGCTGTTGCTACTAGGGAGAAAACAACAATCCTTTATTCATAGAACAATCGTATTGTTTACTTTACACACAGTTCATAAAGCAATAATATGTTGCTTGCAACTTAATACTGGAGGGGGTTCGGATGATAACCTAAAGGTGGATTATTAGTCATAGATGCAGTTGGATAGCAGTCTATATATAATGTTGTAATGCCCAATGAAGTCTCAAAGAAGTCAAAATGATTAGTATATGCATGTATTGCTTTCTCGATGTTTGTCAATTGCCCCACTGTAATTTGTTCACCTAGCATGTTATCTATTTAAGGAGAGCCACCTCTAGTGAACTATGGATCCCGGTCCTTGTCTTTTACATACAATCTACAATCGTTTACTGCTTTGTGTTTACTTTCTGCAAACTATTACTTCTTTCCATTCGATACGTTTAATCCTTTGTTTTCCGCAAAACACGGTGAGATTGACAACCTCATCGCAAGTTGGGGACAAAGTTCTGTGGTTGTGTTGTGCAGGTCTCCACGTTGCTACTAGCACCGGTAGTGCGCCCTGCCAAAGCTCAGCTAGTAACACCTTTGGGGTGTTTCCTTGCTCCTACTGGTTCGATTAAACCTTGATTTCATAACTGAAGGAAACTTGCTGATGTACTCATCATACCTTCCTCTTGGGGTTCCCAACGAGCTCTACATCAACACCGCCATCAAGAATTTTTCTGGGCGCCGTGCATTGAGCCATCAGAAGGAGAAGCCGAGGGGGTGCCTGGGGTGGTGAGACCACCCCCTAGCGCGGGCCAGGCCTGGCCGCGTGGCCAAGTGGTGTGGCCGGGCCCCACCCCCTCCCCGTCTCGTATTCTGGCTCCATGTGACCCTCAGTAAAATAATAACTTTGGCTTTTGTCCCGTCTAATTCTGAAAATATTCATTTTCTAACTTTCCTAGAACCAAAAACAGCAGAAAATAGGCAGCTGGCACTGTGGCTCTTGTTAATAGGTTAGTCCAAGAAATCATATGAAAAGTACTCCAAAGTGTGGACAAAACATAAGAAAGTAGATAAAACCAAGCATGGAACATCAAAAATTATAGATACATTTGCAATGTATCAACATCCCCAAGCTTAACTCTTGCTCGTCCTCCAGTAGGTAAGTGATAAAAAGAAAGAACAATTTTTGAGGTGACATGCACCATCATAAACTTGATCAAAGCATTTGTAAAACATTCAAAGCTGGGATCATAGTACTTCAATCATAACATGAAATACAAAGTTCTAGCAATAAGACAAAGAAACTATGATGCAACATGAAAAGGCACAAATAAAAGATTCATGAATAACAATGCTTTGCAAGACGTTTGATTGTTTCCCATAAAGAAAACATAGCATAGTGGTATTCAGCTTGTCCCTCATACAGTAGCAAACATAAATGCATAGGACACCTTCAAAGTTTATAAGAGTGACTAGATACAAATAGTTTAAAACAAGCAATATCAAAGCTATGCATCAATCAACAAGTCTTGGAACAATGCACATAGAACTAAGAAATGTCCACTATGCTCTCAAAGTAGGTGCATAAAGATAGAAGGTGGAGACTCAATATATAAGTGGAAGAAAGGCCTTCATAGAAGGAAGTAGGGATTCAAGTCTCATAAAGAGCTTCCAAAAATTATGGTACTTAATAGCTTTCAGCTCTCATTGCCCCTATCATAAGCATCTTGAAGGTGATTAAGGTTAAAGTGACACAACTAAGAGGATATGCTTGACAAGTTATAAACTGAAATTTCATTCCCCTTACTTACGAAGACCGAACCTCAAGTTACTCAACTTTAGTCACGAGTAAGCTCTTGTCATTGTAAGTACATATGTATCATAAAGAACCGCCAACGAGGTATCCCTTGCACATGATATAGGAGCTATCCCATAATCAAAATGATAAAGCAAGCAGACAATGAGCATCTCATCGATCTTTTTATTTGCTAGTTGCATAGGTTTTTATTGAGGATGCTTCATAGAGTGCTCATTATGGTGATGCTGCAAGTTTCCACCATGATTAGGCATGGCTTAGGCTAGCGGCCTAGGCGTTTCTCTAACACACATACAAACTCCATGATCTTACAAGTTCCACTTTTATTTCACACCGTTGGGATCCATAAGCAAAAGAACATGATATCAACGGGGTACAAGGTACAAGTGCAATGTTGAAAGCATTCCCCATGATACATGGTTCTGCTAATTTCAACTTATAAAGCGCAAGCATATACGCAACAAAGAAGGACCCAATGGTTCAAGTTTATTAAATGCAAAAAAGTAAAGTGTGCCATCAAGTTCGTGAGAGCTTTAATCACTAGTTTTCTCATAGCAAGTTTAATTCGGAAGGTAGACAAAAACATGAATATACTTGGAATAGCATAAGCTAGTAGGTAGGTATGGTGGACTCTTTGGAATAACTTGGTTTAAGGAGTTGGATGCATGAGTAGAATTCATACTTGGTTGCGAAGGCTAGCAAAAGACTGGGAGCGACAAACCAAGAGAGCAATAATGGCTATAATCATGCAGAGCGACAAAACATCATTGATCAAAGCATAAAGTGATACTACAAGTTGAAAACTAAAGGATCATAAAGGCTAAGGTGACTTTGGATAGTCATAACTTGGTGTGAGCATGTGCCAAGTCAATCCAAATAAAACATCAAAGGAGAATACCACAATACTATGCTCTAATATGCTAAAACAACGCATGATTCTTCCAAGGCACATTAAGCAATCTCAATTGTTTATAACATGTCATGCTACAACAAAGAATACTAAGCATAAACCCAAAACAATACCAAGCATGGCATGACAAAGCATAGGCCACAGTCAAAAACAAGCTCTCTTTACCACTTAAGCATGAACTTTCCTACTCTTTTCCAAACCAAACCAAACTATTTGAAAACCAATGTATGAAAGAGGGGGTCCAACCAATTTATTCAGCAAACTAAGCAAAAAAAGCAAACGAAAAACCAAAACGAAAACGGAAAAGAAGATGCTCCAAGAACAACACAATTGTGCATGAAACAATAAAAATGAAGCGTTTGGAAGAAACCTGGGTTTTTTATTGATGAAGAAGGGGATGCCTTGGGCATCCCCAAGCTTTGACGCTTGTACTTCTTGGATATTTCTTGAGATGACACGCGTGGCATCCCCAAGCTTGAGCTTTAGTCCATCCTTTATCTCATTACTTATTCCTTCCATATGTTGGAGATATGCCCAAGAGGCAATAATAAAAGTGGTTATTATTATATCTTTGTGTTTATGATGAATGTTTACAGCCCATGCTATAATTGTATTATTAGGAAACACTAATACATGTGTGTTTTGTAAACATAAAAGAGTCCCTAGTAAGCCTCTTGTTGAACTAGCTTGTTGATTAATTGATGATCATGGTTTCCTGATCATGGACATTGGATGTGATTAATAACAAGGTTATATCATTAGGAGAATGATGTGATGGACACACACCCATAGTAAGCGTAGCATAAGATCAAGTCATTAAGTTCGTATTGCTATAAGTTTTTTAAATGCATAGTAACCTAATCCTTCGACCATGAGGTTGTGTTAATCACCATCACCGGATGGGTACTTTGATGACATCAAACACCGCTTCGTAACTGGGTGGTTATAAAGGTGTCATTGGGTATTCTGAAAGTATGTGTTGAAGCGCATGGACCAAGATTGGGATTTGTCCATCCATATGACGGATAGATATGCTCTGGGCCCTCTCGGTGGAATGTCATCTAGTTAGCTTGCAAGCATGTGACTGGGTCACAAGGGATGACATAACATGGAACGAGTAAAGAGTACTTATCAGTAACGAGGTAGAACTAGGTATGGAGATACCGACGATCAAACCTCGGATAAGTATAGTATCGCGTGACAAAGGGAATTGGTTTCGTATGTTAATGGTTCTATCGATCACGAAGTCATCGTTGAGTATGTGGGAGCCGTTATGGATCTCCAGATCCCGCTGATGGTTATTGATCGGAAAGGTGTCTTCATCATGTCTGCATATTCACGAACCATAGGGTGACACACTTAAGGTTCGAAGTTGTTTTAAGTAGATATGGAATGTGCGTTGGAGACCGAATGTTGTTCGGAGTCTCGGATTGGATCCGGGACATCACGAGGAGATCTGGAATTGTCCGGAGAATAAGATTCATATATTGGGGATCATTTTCTGAGTTAGGAAATGTTCCGGAGTATTTGTATGAGGATTCTAGAAGGTTTCAGAATGTTCCGGAAGGTTCTGGAAGATTTCTTGGAGTTTGCTTGAAAACCAAGAAAGGATCAAGGAGTCTTTGTGGGGCAAGACAAGGAGTCGTGGGGGAGGAGGACTCCTCCCCCCTCCCAATCCGCCGGCCAAGGGAGAGGGGAGTCCTACAAGGACTCCACCTCCCCATGGCGCCTCCCTCCTTTAAATAGAGGAGTGGAGGCGCCACCCCTTGGCCCCCTCCACTACTCCAAACCCTAGCCGCCTCTCTCCTCCTCCTTTCTTCTGCTCAGGCTTAGGCGAAGCCCTGCAGAATTCTCTACTCCACCACCACCATGCCGTCGTGCTGCTGGGATTCCGTGGAGAAGATCTACTACCTCCGCTACTCGCTGAAACAGGGAGAGGAAGGTCTGCTTCGACTCCGCACGTGTGACTGACTGCGGAAGCGCTGCTGGAACGCGGCGCCGGAAGGATCGTCCACTCGATCTTGAGATCGGCAAGTGATCGACTACATCAACCACGAGATCCAATCTCGTAACGCTTTCGGATCTACAAGGGTTAGTACACATCTATCTCGTTGCACATGTCTAATAGATTAGATCTTGGCTTTTATCTAGATTAGATCTGGGTTTTGTTCGTTCTTGCGGTAGAAATTTTTTGTTTTCCATGCTACGAACCCATCACCATACACCTGAAATTTTTCCTTCATAGAAAACATCACACAATCTTTATTAGCAACATTAGTGCACTCAAGATAATAGGTCTTTAGGTTCAGTTCTAACACCAATAAAACTTCCATTAAAACACTAGCTACTGTAGCACTTCCCTCAAAAATCTCAATTCCCCAAAAGAACTAAAAAAGGAACCAACAAGAAGCAAATGCAGAAAATTTTAGAAATCTGTCAAAACAGACCAGCAGGCAATGACGAATTTTTTCGAAGACCTTCTGTTGCTCAAATCAAAAAGTGTTGATCTAACGAAAGTTATATAACAACCTGGGGCATAAGCACAAAAATTCACGCCTCAAAAGGACGTACACAGATTTTACACGAATGTTTACGGTGAAGCAGAGAAATCTGTTTCGGGACAACAACTTTTCCAATCATTACTTCTCTCTCATTAGAGGTTACTCTTGGCAGAAAAAGCAAATAAAAAGGATAAGGAGCGGTTATTACTGAAGTAATAACTTCCAAGACTCATCTAAAACTTTTGGGTTATCTCCCAATAAGTACTTTTCTTTAACGCCTTTAAGTTCGGCATAAGAAGCAAGAAAAAGAATCAAGTGTTCTCAAATGAAGAAGCATTAAGAGCAAATTTTGTTTTCATATGAGAGGCAAAAGAAATCTTCTCTCTCTTCTTAGGGAAGTGTTCTATACCTTTCTTGAGTGGGAGTTGATATTTAATGGTGCCTTCTTTCATATCAATAATGGCACCAACAGTTCTAAGAAAAGGTTTTCCCAAAGTAATAGGACAAGAAGCATTGCATTCAACATCCAAAACATAGAAATCAACGGGGACATAGACATTGTTAACCATAATAAGAACATCATTAATACTCCCCATGAGTTTCTTTTTAGCATTATCATCAAGTGGGACATTCAAATAACAATCTTCAAGTGGAGGCAAATCAAGCATATCATAAATCTTTCTAGGCATAATGGAAACACTACTATCAAGATCACATAAATCTTTGAAATCCAAATCATTCACTTTCATATTAATGATGGGTTCCCAACCATCTTCTTGTTTTATAGGAATAGAAGGTTTATGTTTCATCTTTTCTTCTTTAATCTTTATGAGAGCATCAGTAATGTGTTTTGTAAAGGCTATGTTCATAGCACTAGCATTAGGACTTTTAGCAAGCTTTTGTAGGAACTTTATAACTTCAGAGATGTTGCAACCATTAAGATCAAAATCATAATTATCATCTAAAGTAGTAGAGCCATTACTAGCCTGAACACTAGTGGTAGTGATAGTAGAAACACTAATGTTTCTAGCAATTTCATCTTCTCTTTCCAATTTAGCATGCAATTCAGCTAATAGTCTAACATTTTCATCAATTCTTACTTGTATAGCATTAGTAGCTGGAAAGGGATTCTCATTAGTTTCAGGTTTAGCAGCCATTTTATTAATCAAAGAGGATTGAGCTTCAGACAAAGATGATATATTTCTTTCAGCATTAGAAAGTTTAAATTATAAACTAGGAATTTCCCTATTTAGACTCTCAAGTTGATGGCTAATGTTCCTCAAAATGGTAGATTGTTCCTCCGTAGTTTTAGTGAATAGTTTATTTTGCTCATATTGCATTTGCATGAAGTTTTTAGTGGCTCTTTCAACTTCTAAAATTATTCCCTCATTAGGTGCTCCAGGTTTGCCATTATAACCATAAGTATTATTAGGAGGATAGGGCCTATAATTGTTATCACCATAATTATTCCTGTAGGCATTGTTGCTAAAATTATTATTTCTTATAAAGTTCACATCAACTTGCTCTTCTTGAGCAACCAAAGAGGCTAAGGGAACATTATTTGGATCAATATGGGCTTTCCCATTAACAAGCATAGACATAATAACATCAATCTTATCACTCAAGGAAGAGGTTTCCTCAACAGAATTTACCTTCTTACCTTGTGGAGCTCTTTCAGTATTGTTGGAAATATGCCCTAGAGACAAATAGTAGTAAGGACTATTATCATATTTCATATAGTTTATGATTAAGTTTTGTATCATGCTATAACTATATTGAGTGGAAACATCAATACACGTGTGATATATAAACAACCAGGGGTTCCCAGTGAAACTCTAGTCACTAGTTCATTGGTCAACAAATGATCATATTTCCTGATCATGTGGCATTTATGCCAGTTGGAAATGAGGTCATCTCATTCCGAGAATGAGATCATGAACCAATACCCAACCTAAACATCGTGAACCGATCATGTCGCAAAGTTCAAGTTATGATGATTAGAAATGGATCCTCGTAGACTATTCCTTAGACCGTGAGGCTATATCAATCACTGTATCCTGAGAGTGCTTAGATAACATCAAATGCCATCTGGTAATACAGTGGTTATAAAGGTGTGTTCAGGTACTCGGAGGAAACCGTAGAGGCAATATATGTCAAGAGCGGGATTTGTCCGTCCATGTGACGGGAAGATACTCAAGGGCCCACTCGGAGAAGTTATATCCAATAGCTGTGCAATGTGTGATTTGATCACGGGGATATCACTTGTCGGAACGAGTCAAGTAGCATTGTTCAGTAACAATATTGAACACGACATGGTGATGTCATTGATCAGATCTCGGACAATGCAAGTATCGAGTGACAAAGGGAATAAGACACGACTATCCCTTCAAACGACAAAAGATCTTCGTGGAACGCACAGGGGTCACATGGCCATCCAGGTCCCTCTGTCGATCATTGGTGCGGGAGTGTCCCGACCATGTCTGGAGTGTTCCCGAACCGTGGGGTATCACGCTTAAGGGCTTGATGATGCTTAGAGAGTGTTCATAGGATTGGTGGAATCATCGAAGAAGAGTAGGGAGAAAACCAGAAGGGTTTCGGTAAGTTCGGAGGACGTCCAGAGTGGAGGTGGAAGGTGTTCCATAGCCACGAAGGTTGAATAATATGTGAATGAATGTTAAATGTTGATTTAATCATTTATTTATAATTATTTAATAAAGATAAAATCAATTTTAATGGTCAAAGGCTTAATGGGCCAATTTCCGGAGGGAGAGGGCCCATTAGGGGAAAGGAGAGACGGAGAAGGGGCAAGGGGGCTGGCCGGCTGGGCCTAGCCCCTCGTGCGGGGACCACTAGGTGGCTGGCGGCCACCCCTCCCCCTCCTCTCATTTAGTCCCACCCCGGGACTTTGAGGGAGGTAGTACCTCCCCTCCCCCTATATATAGTGGGGGTATTTGGCTAAATAAAATACACCAATAATCAATAAAGGTCTCCCCACTTTTGGGAGGACCTCTAATTAATATTTTATCTCTCCCCCTCTCTCTCGTGACCGTGGTCCCAAGTCTGGACTGCACGAGCGAGAGACATCTTCACCGTGGAGCGCCGTCGCGCTGTGGGATTCGGATCCGGGAGCTCTACTTCTGCAACTGCTGCTGGATCAGGGAAGCGGGAGTCGTCGTCAGGCACCGGACGTGTGTAACTCCCCGCGAGGTGTCTCACTTGAGGCACTCAAGTCATTGGAGCCAAGTAGCGCAAGGACTTCATCACAACCTTGAGGTCAGCTTCGGTTCGTCTACATCAACCACGCTCTCCTGAGCATTGACAACGCTTTTCGGTCTTCAAGGGTAAGTTCACGAAAAGCCCCTCCCGTTACTGTATTACTAATAGATAGGTCCTGGCAGCTTCAGGGGGTTCAGGGGTGTAGGATAAAATTTTATTGTTTTCATACGCAGAACCCCTACAGTGGTATCAGAGCTAGATCTATGTGTAGTAATGCTAGTATGGGTAGAACACACGAGATGTAGCATGTGGGCGTTGATCTTTTAGTTGTTACCCTCCCACGTGTACTTGTGCATACCGTAGTAATGCTTGATGAAGCGGCCCCCAACCGACTTTACGCGTTCATTCGCGAGACTGGTCCACGCTTGACATACGGCTTGTACCGTATAAAGTGGCTTAGGGGGTGTCTATCTCTCTCGCATTAGTTGGTATGCCATTTGCAACGGAGGGCCCCGAAAGGGGTGTAGTAGAGACAACTACTTGATCAGCGTTGTGATGAAAGTTCGTAGGTAAGAACGATTCTTGTGCGAAAGCCCATTCAGCCACATAAAACATGCAAAGATAAAGTAGAGGCGTCTAACTTTGTTTTGCAGGGGGCGTTGCTTTGTGATATTGTTGTGGCAAAGGTAAAGTGATTACCTTTTGTTACGTAGTAGTAGACAGTCACGGAGGTGATGTACTACCACGCCAGAATGACACCGATACCCTGGTGTCTACGGCGTCGGAACCCTGGCACCAGAACTCGGTGACGGCGGATGGAGATCACGACGTGAAGGACCATATCACATCGCATTTACATTAAATGTTATTGTTTGTATATCTTATTGTGTGCTAGTATTAGATACTCGACGGTAGCCTAATAAGATGGTCCCTGTTAAAGTTACCAACGATTGTGTTCTCTCTTAGTGTGCGCCACAAGAAAGTTCTTCGGTATGAGGCGATCCAGGGTTATAGGCCTGGGTGTCAGACATATCTACGTTCGCATACAGTGGGTGTAAGCCATGTTGCACAGCGAATACACTAAGCTTGAGTTGGCGAGCCTACATGTGCATATATGGCCTTGGAACATGATGGTCGAAAGATCGAGCACGAGTCACATGAATGATGTGACCGAAGTTTAGCGTCCACCCTTGAACCCACATTGATGGCCGTGACAATTGGGAGATGTGGCTGATAGGGGTCGTGTTATCACTAGGAACCCTTTTTGGGATAGGTGTTTCTGAGTGGAGTTATTATTAACTCATTTAATTATAAACTTAGTCTAAATTCCTTTTACAAATTATAAATGTAGATGGCTCACCGCGAAGATTACTTTGTCATTGAGGATTGGGTAAAGGGTGAGAAACTTAGACTTGATGGATCCAACTTCCCTAGTTGGCTTGTGTGCCTGAATGATCTCCTTACTAGGAATCATGTGGTAGACTACATACACCGCACGATGGATTTGACTGAGCCAGGCTACTATGAGACCCCACAAGAGCTGGCACACCGCTACTATCGTCAAGAGATGTCCACCTACATTCAGATAATAATGTGTTATGGGATGGTGGATGAACTACATCCGCTCATGGGTGATCTTGATCCATATTCTATGGTGGATCAGCTGAGAGAAGAGTTCATAGGCCATGTGCGCATGTGGAAGCACGAGCTGCTTGGAGAGTTCCTTTCCATACAGATGGAGGAGCATACATGTCTGAAGGGTCACTTGGAGCACATGCTTGATGCATACATGAGACTGGTTCACTTCGTGGATTACTGGATGGCTGATCCATTTGCGATAGACGTACTGCTTCAATCGTTGCCTCCCAGCTATGAAGGACATGTCCGGAGTAGCATCATGCGTGGTGATACGGAAACATTGGATTTCCATGAGTTCATATTATGTTTCAGGAACGTAAAGGTTGAACCAATCACCGGAGAGGTCATCAATGACAAAGGTATATATTTGATATAATGTTTTATATGTTATAATCTTGCAAATACATTTGCAGTGTTAAGTATATCTGATACTTGTTTTGTTTTGATGAAAACAGATCTGACATGGGTATACCCTACAGGTACTCGACTTGGCATATACGGTCCAAATACGTACAGGCCCACGGTGTCGCCAAGGCCCAAACAAAGGACTCGAGTAACCTACAGACTCTCGATTGCTTGAAGAACAAGAAGAAGTTAAAGATAGAAAGTTTGAAGGGGAAAAACCCTAACTTGTAACTGAGTCGACCTGCTACCCAAGACCTAGCCTATCTATATAAAGGCAAGGAGGGGGTGGCGAGGAGGACACACGCAACCCTAGTTTCCACAACCCTCGCCAGATTGCATCTGCGCACCATTGTAACTTTCGACTCCTTCGATAATTCCACGAGCAGACAAGCAAGAGTAGGGACCTCTACGAGGCCTGAACCTGGGTAAATCTTTGTCCCATGTGTGCTTGTTTGCTAGCTGATAGGTGTCTCCAGCGCTCCCTCCTTCTCCAAAACCCAAGTCCATAACAATGGGCATTGATGAGTTAAACCCTCGTCAATTGGCACCGTCTGTGGGAACGGGGAGTGCTGATGTTGCGGCTTCTTCGGCCCCATCAACTGTGATCTACAACTCCGCAACAGCGGAGATTCGCCAGCTCTTCGGCGCGTTCGACTTCAGCGTCCACACGCCGCCCACTCGCTCGGCCTTCGAGTCCGTAGGTGACGGAATCAGCCTGGCAATCAGGAGCTTCCACTTCCAAGTTGGTCAGATGGGCACGCTTTGCATGCCCGATCAGCCGACAGCGCCGGTGATTGCCCCAGCATCATGGTTCCCTCCATCGATCGGCACCCTCAGCGAGCTCAACGCCTCGGTGGCAGTCGAAAACACGGTCAGCGACAGCAGTCGCGATTCCGATCTGAGCGATCTGGCCACTGAAGATGGAACCTACGGTTCCGGATCTGAGAATTGTGGAAGCAACAGCTTCCCCAACCACTTGAGTGCGCCGTCATCAATGCAGGCGACACCGCTGCTAATCGCGACAACGGTGGCAAACCCTGATAATGGCACCGATCCACCCAACGCCGGTAACGGTGGCAACGACGGTAACGGTGGCAACCGCGCCCCCGTCAACAATGGAGGAGCAGTCGAGCCTCCCAGCATAATCAGTGAGCAAACTGGCGAACGCGTCGTAATCAAGCTCAACGAGCAAGAGTGGGATCGCTGCCACGAAGCCTTACGAGGCACTCCTCTACCCTTCGGGTCCCCGCAAGAACTGATGATGGGCTATCACTGGCTCTTGAAGGAAGAATTCAAGTGCCAACTACAAACAATCGCGCAACTTGAAGCGCGTAAAAAGGCAGCGGACAAATCGAGCCTTCGTCGCGCTGGGCTCTCCTCCTACGGAGGATCCTCCTCAAGGGGCAACGAGTACCTCGCCAAGAAGAGGCAATCGCGGATGGCTCATCTCACCAAGCAAGAACGCGTAGAAGCCACGAAAGTCCTCGACTTTGGCTCTATGACAGTCAACACGAGAGGCAACGTGGTCCCCAGGACGCCACAGGCTGCGGTGACAGCAGCCACCATGTACCTCCTCAATAACCAGCCACCAGCTGGAGATCCCTGAACCGCCATGCACCGATCTACGATCGCGGGCTTGGGATTAATCGAGGCCGCCCTCGACAAAGAGCCAACACCAGACCCGAAAAAGGGCAAAGCGCTAAGCGAAGCGCCACTCCTCGCCCTCATCCAGCGATGACAGTCACGACCTGTCTCGGCGCTGCCGCTCACGGCGACATGAACGCGACTACGATGCGCGTCACGACCTCACGCAGCGCAAGATCGACAAATCAATGGCACGCCGTGCTCGGTCGACTGACATGGAAGAAGAAGATGGGGAGCTCTGCGGCGCCAGATGCTTTAGTAGATCCATTAGGCAGAAGCGAATGCCTAAAGGGTTCAAACTCCCGTCGGAGAACCCGAAGTTTGACGGCGTACAGGACCCCAAGATCTAGCTGGAGGACCACATTTCCTCCGTCAGACTCCACGGAGGCAGTCGAAGCACTTCCATGCAATGCTTGCAGCTACAGCTGCAGGGCGCCGCCCGAGCATGGCTCAATAACCTCCCAGCGGATCCATTCGCAGTTGGGATGAGCTGGTTTATAGCTTCGTGCACAACTTTAAGGGCACGTACAAGCGGCCCGCATTACTCGAAGAGCTGAGATGCTGCCAACAAAGATCTTGCGAATCGCTGCGCTCCTACATCCAAAGGTGGTCCATCATCAAGAACTCCGCGGAAAATATCTCGGAAGACTGCGCGATTGATGCATTCAACGGTGGTGTTCGCCGCCTATAACTCAGGGAGGAGCTGGGCCGCTCAAAGCCCCAGACCATCGACCACCTGATGGAGATCGCGAATTGGTGGGCTGATGGAGAAGATTCGGTAAAGAATCACGCTCACTCTGATGAGGAGGCAGAACTCGATCACAGACGCGATCGCCGAGGCAAGCGTCGCATGCGCATCTACGATGACCACGACGACATCAACATGGTCGCGGCCAGCTACGCCGATAGATGCGACGATAACCGCAACATCGGATACCATAGCAGCGGATACCGCAACTCCGAGAAAACCACGCAAGTATGGCAACGCCGTACTCGCGATGAGGCACCCGCGAGCTCCATCAAGGACAAACTGTCCGGGCCATGCACAGTACACTTCTACATCGACAAGCATGATGGAAAGAGAAAGTCCAGCCACCTCCTCAAGGACTGTCGCGAGTTCCTCAAGCTACATGAGGGATTGATTCGGATGAACCGCAATGCAGTCGAAAGAGGCTACGGAGCCGCTCCAGGCGCCGTGGCACATGGCGCAAAGCCACCACCACCTAGGCCACCCCCGAACGGAGCCGCACCGGACCAGCACCACGGAGGCGAACCGTACCCATGGGCCATGGGCACCATGATGATCCAAAAGGGACGCCCCTCCAACAGGGTGCAGAAGGCCATCACTCGCCAAGTCAACTTGGCCACGCACTCGCCACCATCCACCACTGAGTACCTCAGTGGAAGCGAGTCATGCATCACCTTCGACAAGCACAACCACCCGCCTTAGATACCCCATCCAGGTCATTGCCCCCTCGTACTCGAGGCGCAAATTGGAGGCTTCGACATGAGCCGCGTCTTCATGGATGGCGGAAGTGGCATCAACCTCATATTCACGAGTACCTTGCGAGCAATGAGAATCCCTCTAACCTGCCTGGAGGCATCAGACACAACATTCCACGACATTGTCCCAGGGAAAGGCATATACCCCCTGGGCAAAATCAACCTCGATGTCATCTTCGGCACTCCGAAGAACTTCCGGCGCAAGCGCATCGAGTTTGAGGTCGTCGACTGGCCCTCACAATACCACTGCATCCTCGGGCGCGTCGCGTTCGCTAGGTTCATGGTAGTGCCCCACTACGCCTACTTGCAGATGAAAATGCCAGGTCCCAATGGCGTCATCACGATCAACGGGAGCTTCGAGCAATCTGACAATTACGACAGGGAATTCAACAGAATCTCCCAGTCCTTCGGCATGTAGGAAGAACTCACGAGATTGAAAGAGACGACAGACAACAGTCTGCCTCCCATGAGCAGGCCAAGCTCACCTGATCTCTCCTTCGACTCATCTGTGCACACAAATAAAGTGCAGGTCCATCCATCGGATCCTGCCAAGACGTCCCTCATCGCCAACAACTTGAGTCCTGCATAGGAACTCGCGCTCGTCGAATTCCTCCGTGAGCACTGGGAAATTTTTGCCTGGTGTCCTGCGGACATGCCAGGAGTTCCCAGGGAATTCGCCGAGCACGCACTCAACGTCAACCCTGACACAAGGCCAGTCAAGCAAACAATTAGGCGATTGTCTGAGCCACGAGCGCAGGCAGTTGGAATGGAGATCAACAGACTCCTTGAGGCCAAGTTCATACGCGAGATCAAGGAAAGCACTTGGCTCGCCAACATGGCTGGTACCAAAAAAGGACACGGATATCCTGCGGATGTGCGTGGACTTCACCTCTCTGAACAAGCACTGCCCAAAGGATCACTTCCCGCTGCCACGGATCGACCAGATCATCGACTCCACCGCGGGATGCGAGCGCCTCTGCTTCCTCGACGCCTACTCAGGCTAAATTCGAATGAAGGAGGAAGATCAAGAGACAACATCGTTTACAACGCCCTTTGGTGTGTTCTGCTACAACACAATGCCCTTCGGGCTAAAAAATGTGGGAGCCACCTACCAGCGGTGCATGCAGGCTTGCCTCAGAGAACAACTGGGTCGCAACATCCAAGTCTATGTCGACGACATAGTAATCAAGACCAAGGAGGAAGCCTCTCTAATCGACGATTTGCGCGAAACCTTCGTCAACCTCGACTGCTACCGGATCAAGCTCAATCCAGACAAATGCACCTTCGGCATACCATCTGGGCAGCTACTCGGATATCTCATCTTCGCGAGGGGAATCGAGGCGAACCCGAAGAAGATAAAAGCCATACTGGCCATGGAGAAGCCGAAGAACATAAGAGGCGTCCAGCAACTGGCTGGACGAATCGCGGCCCTTAGTCGATTTATCAGTCGGATGGGTGAAAAGGCACCGCCCTTCTACCCGCTCCTCCGCAAAGCCGAAAAATTCGAGTGGACCAACGAAGCACAAGAAGCATTCGAAGATCTCAAGCGCCTGCTATCCACTTCGCTAGTGCTGGTGACTCCAGGAGAAAGGGAACCACTGTTGCTGTACATCTCCGCCACCAACCAGGTGGTCAGCACAGTGCTCGTCGTCGAGCGAGCTGAGGAAAACAAGGTCCACGGCGTACAACGCCCAGTATACTACCTCATCGAGGTCCTCACGCCAACAAAATAGCGGTACCCGCACTACCAGAAGCTGGCATACGGCGTCTTTATGACCGCCCGGTGACTGCGCCACTACTTCTAGGAACACCCAATCGTGGTAGTCAACGATGCCCCGCTGGGACATATCCTCAATAACCCCGATGCCACGAGGCGAGTCGCGCTTTGGGGAATAGAGCTGTCTCCACGAGACATCACATACGAAAAGCGCGACGCAATCAAGTCGTAAGTTCTCCCTGACTTCCTTATGCACTGGATGGAGAACCAACTCCCGGACAAACCAGATATGTCCTACCTTTGGACAATGCACTTCGATGGGTCCAAGCGGAAAGACGGAGCAGGCGCAGGTGTCATACTGACATCACCTCAAGGGGACAAACTGAAGTATATTCTGCGAATGCAGTCCACAGCCTCAAACAACGAGGCTGAATACGAGGCCCTGTTGCACGGGATGAGGATGGCAAAAGCTTGCGGCGCCAAGAGGCTCATCATATATGGCGACTCCAAGTTGGTCGTCAACCAAACAATGCATGAGTGCGACGCACTGAACGACAACATGATCGCATACCGCGACCTCTACGACACACTCGAAGGAGACTTTGACGGTTGCGAGCTGCGGCACGTAGGTCGCGAAAGCAACGAAGAGGCGGACGCACTCGCCAACATAGGCTCTACCTGCGCCCCCATACCACCTGGGGTCTTTCTCGAGCGCATATGTGAACGCTCCATCAAGCCAAAGGCTGCAGAGAAGAAAACAAGGGCAGCAACAGACTCGGGGGCTACGCCACCCAATGAGACAATGGCACTCGATGACTTGGAGCTGGACACAGGACTCGAGGGACCAATGAGCGTCATGATGATTGAACAATCCTGGACGCAGCCGTACATCACGTACCTCCTCACCAAGAGGCTACCGGACGATCCGACAGATGCACGACACATCGCGCGGCGGTCCAAGGCATTCACCGTTATCCACGGTGAACTGTATAAACGCAGCATCACATGAGTACTCCAATGACGCGTCTCCATGGCCGACGGAAGAGCAGTTTGATACATTGCAAATGTATCTATAATTTTTGATGTTCCATGCTTGGTTTTATCCACTTTCTTGTGTTTTGTTCCAACTTTGGAGTACTTTTATTATGATTTCTTGGACTAACTTATTAACAAGAGCCACAGTGCCAGCTGCATGTTTTCTGTTGTTTTTGGTTCCAGGAAGTCAGAAAATGAATATTCTCGGGATTGGACGGGACAAAAGCCAGAGTTCCTATTTTACCGAAAGACTCACGGAGCCAGAATACGAGACGAAGGAGGGCCAGGGCCTGGCCACACCCCCCAGGCGCGGGCTAGCCTTACCCGCGCCACCAGGTGGTGTGGGCCCCCTGGCACTCCACCGACCTTACCCTCTGGCCTATAAGAAGCCTCCCGAAGCCAAAACCCTAGAGAGTGAAGCCTCCATCCACAAAAAGTTCCGCAGCGCCACCGAAGGGGAGATTCGGGGGACATAAAGTCTCTGTTCCGGCACCCTGCCGGGACGGGGAAGTGCCCCCGGAGCCATCTCCATCGATCTCCACCGCCATGTCCATCACCATTGCTGATTCCCATGATGAGGAGGGAGTAGTTCTCTCTCGAGGCTAAGGGTTCTACCGGTAGCTATGTGTTCATATCTCTCTCTATGCATGATCATATTGTGATCATGAGCTTGTAATCTATAGATCTACCTTGCTACTCAAGTGCTTAATAGATCTCTGCTCTCCCCATGTGTGTGAAAGTGACAGCGTGCTCACCATGGTGGCACTTAGGCTAGAGATTACAAATACTTGTTATGAGTTATATTTGGAGTTGGATGTCTTTATGAAATTGCGGTGTTTGTTGGAACCATCTAGTGCTCAAGGTGAGAGTGTGGGGTTTTCTAGATGGGAAAGACTTACTTTGAGGAGTGCCGTTATAGCCCTACCATCGATTAGAGTGTCCAACCGGAGAGTAGTTAAGAGTAGTATCATAAAGAGAAGATATTTATATGAGAGTGTTCACTAGTGAAAGTATGATCCCTAGGCATTGTTTCTAAGCATTGATACACCGTTTGCAACTTGATCTGTTACTTGTTTGCTTGCTTCCATCTTTATTTCAGTTTGTCTTTAGTCTTTTCCACGCCATCAAGCTATTTTCTATCAACATACCACTTGTATTTCACTATCTCTTCGCCGAACTAGTGCACCTATACACCTGACAAGTGTATTGGGTGTGTTGGGGACACAAGAGACTTCTTGTATCTTGATTGCAGGGTTGCTTGAGAGGGGATACCTTTGACCACTTCCTCCCTGAGTTCGATAAACCTTGGGTGATCCACTTAAGGGAAAACTTGCTGCTGTTCTACAAACCTCTGCACTTGGAGGCCCAACAACTGTCTACAAGAATAGAAGTGCGTAGACATCAAGCTATTTTTGGCACCGTTGCCGAGGAGGTAAGGTAAAAGGTATTCACACCGGAGGATTAAAGAAGAAGAACCTCCCACGGCAAACGCCTATTTTCTGGCGCCGTTGCCGGGGAGGTAAGGTAAAAGGTACTCACATCCTCCGGTGTGAGTGCTCGAAGTTATTTCCTTTAGATTCTGCAATTTTGTCTTTTTGTTTCTTGTTTTCACTAGTTAGGCTTAATGGAAAACAACAACAAAATTAGAGAGCTTTATATCTTTATCTTGAGTTAGGACATGAAGTGTTTGAAGAGAAAATTAAAAAACCTATGGAACTTTATTTGCATGCTAATAGCAATGTTGTTAGTATGAATTCTTTGGACACCATTATTGCTAATGTTATGGAAAATTCTAAGCTTGGGGAAGCTAGTTTTGATGAGCATGATATTTTTAGTCCCCCAAGCACGGAAGATAACTATTGTATTGCTTATGATGATACAAAACCTCCAATATATGATGATTACAATGATGAATATGATATTTTCAGTCCACCTACTATTGAGGAGAAAATTAATTATGATTACAATATGCCTCCTATATTTGATGATTATGGTGATGAGAATAATAATGATAGCTATTTTGTTGAATTTGCTCTCACTACAATTAATAAGAATGACTATGTTTATGTGGGGAGTATTAATTCTTTTATGCATGTGGCTCATGATAGGAATGTTTTATGTGATAGTTATATTGTTAATTTTATTCATGTTGCTACTGAAAGTTATTATGAGAGAGGGAAACATAGTTTTATGCATCTCTATAATATTAAGTTTCCCCTCTTTATGTTGAAAGTCTTGAAGTTGCACTTGTTTTGCTTTACTATGCTTGTTTATTTGTGCTTTCATGACTTGTTTCTTTACAAGATTCCTATGCATAGGAAGTGGGTTAGACGTAAATGTGCTTTGAATTTGCTTCTCGATGCTCTCTTTTACTTCATTTCATATTTCTTATGTGAGCATCTTCTCAAACTATCATGCCTAACTTAAAGGCGTTAAAAAAGTGCTTGTTGGGAGATAACCCAAGAGTTTTAGATGACTCTTGGAAGTTATTACTTCAGTAATAACCGCTCCTTATCCTTTTTATTTGCTTTTTGTGCCAAGAGTAACCTCTAATGAGAGTGAAGTAATGATTGGGAAAGTTGCTGTCCTGAAACAGATTTTTGTGCTTCACCGTAAAAATTCTTGAGAGAGCTCTGTATGTCGGATTGAGCTGTATTTTTTGTGCTTCTTCCCCAGGTTGTTATACAACTTTCGTTAGTTCAACACTTTTTGATTTGAGCAACATAAGGTCTTCGAAAAAATTCGTCTTTACCTGCTGGTCTGTTTTGACAGATTGCTGCCATTTTCTGCATTTGCTTCTTGTGGGTTCCTTTTTGAGTTCTTTTGGGGAATTGAGCTTTTTGTTGGAAGTGCTACAGTATCTAGTGTTCTAATGGAAGTTTATTTAGTGTTATAACTGAACCTTGATACTTATTTATCTTAAAGTGCACTAATGTTGCTAATGAGATTGTGTGAAGTTTTGTATGAAGGAATTTTTTTAGGTGTATGGAAGGAATGAGTAATGAGATGAAGGATGGACTAAAGCTCAAGGTTGGGGATGCCACGCGTGTCACCCCAAGAAATATCCAAGAAGTACAAGCGTCAAAGCTTGGGGATGCCCAAGGCATCCCCTTCTCCATCAATAAAAATTCCAGGTTTCTTCCAAACGCTTCATTTTTATTGCTTTGTGTTGTGTTTCTCTTGGAGAGTCTTCTTTTCGTTTTCGTTTTGGTTTTGGTTTTTAGTTTGCTTGGTTTGCTTAGTTTTCTGAATAAGTTGGTTGGACCCCCTCTTTCACACTTTGGTTTGCAAATAGTTTGGTTTGGTTTGGAAAAGAGTAGGAAAGTTCATGCTTTTGTGGTAAAAAGAGCTCGTTTTTTACTGTGGCCTATGCTTTGTCATGCCATGCTTGATATTGTTTTGGCTTTATGCTTAGTATTCTTTGCTGTAGCATGACTTGTTATAAACAATTGAGATTGCTTAATGTGCCTTGGATGAATCATGCGTTGTTTTGGCATACTAACGCATAGTATAGTGGTATTCTCCTTTGATGCTTTATTTGGGTTGACTTGGCGCATGCTCACACCATGTTATGACTATCTAAAGTCACCATAGCCTTTATGATCCTTTAGTTTTCAACTTGTAGTATCACTTTATGCTTTGATCAATGATGTTTTGTCGCTCTGGATGATTATGGCCATTATTGCTCTCTTAGTTTGTCGCTCCCAGTCTTTTGCTAGCCTCCACAACAAAGCATGAGTTCCACTCATGCATCCAACTCCCTAAACCAAGTTATTCCAAAGAGTCCACCATACCTACCTACCAGCTTATGCTATTCCAAGTATATTCATGCTTTTGTTTACCTTCCACTTGGTATGATAAAACTAGTGATTAAAGCTCTCACAAACTTGATTGCACACTTTACTTTATTGCCTCTAATAAACTTGAACCATTGGGTCCTTCTTTGTTGTGTATATGCTTGCGCTTTATAAGTTGAAATTAGTAGAACCATGTTTCATGGGGAACGCTTTCAACATTGCACTTGTACTTTGTACCCCGTTGATATTATGTTCTTTTGCTTACGGATCCTGGCGGTGTGAAATAAAAGTGGAACTTGCAAGATCATGGAGTTTGTATGTGTGTTAGAGAAACGCCTGGGCCGCTAGCCTAAGCCATGCCTAATCATGGTGGAAACTTGCAGCATCACCATAATGAGCACTCTATGAAGCATCCTCAATAAAAACCTATGCAAATAGCAAATAAAAAGATCGCTGAGATGCTCATTGTCTGCTTGCCTTGTCATTTTGATTATGGGAAAGCTCCCGTATCATGTGCAAGGGGTACCCCATTGGCGGTTCTTAATGATACACATATACTTACAATGACAAGAGCTTACTCGTGACTGAAGTTGAGTAGCACGAGGATCAGTCTTCGTAAGTAAGGGGCATGAGATTTCGGTTTATAACTTGTCAAGAATATCCTCTTAGTTGTGTCACTTTAACCTTAATCACCTTCAAGATGCTTATGATAGGGGCAATGAGAGCTGAAATCTATAAGTACCATAATTTTTGGAAGCTCTTTATGAGACTTGAATCCCTACTTCCTTTTACAAAAGGCCTTTCTTCCACCATTATATTGAGTCTCCACCTTCTATCTTTATGCACTACTTTGAGAGCATAGTGGCCATTCTTAGTTCTATGTGCATTGTCCCAAGACTAGTTGATTGATGCATAACTTGTTATTGCTTGTTTGAAACTATTGTATCTAGTCACTCTTATGAACTTTGAAGGTGTCCTATGCATTTATATTTTCTACTGTATTGAGGGACAAGATGAATACTATTATGCCATGTTTTCTTTATGTGAAACAAACAAACGTCTTGCAAAGCATGTTATTCATGAATCTTTTGTTTGTGCCTTTTCATGTTGCATCTTAGTTTCTTTGCTTATTGATAGAACTTTGTCTTTCATGTTATGATTGAAGTACTATGATTCCAGCTTTGAGTTTTGCAAATACTTTGATCAAGTCTTTGATGGTGCATGTCACCTCAAAAATTATTTATTTTTATCACTTACCTACTCGAGGACGAGCAGGAGTTAAGCTTGGGGATGTTGATACATTGCAAATGTATCTATAATTTTTGATGTTCCATGCTTGGTTTTATCCACTTTCTTGTGTTTTGTTCCAACTTTGGAGTACTTTTATTATGATTTCTTGGACTAACCTATTAACAAGAGCCACAGTGCCAGCTGCCTGTTTTCTGTTGTTTTTGGTTCTAGGAAGTCAGAAAATGAATATTCTCGGAATTGGACGGGACAAAAGCCAAAGTTCCTATTTTACCGGAAGACTCACGGAGCCAGAATACGAGACGGAGGAGGGCCAGGGCCTGGCCACACCCCCCAGGCGCGGGCTAGCCTTACCCGCGCCACCAGGTTGTGTGGGCCCCCTGGCACTCCACCGACCTTACGCTCTGGCCTATAAGAAGCCTCCTGAAGCCAAAACCCTAGAGAGTGAAGCCTCCATCAACGAAAAGTTCCGCAGCGCCACCGCCACCGAAGGAGAGATTCGGGGGACAGAAAGTCTCTGTTCTGGCACCCTGCCGGGACGGGGAAGTGCCCCCGGAGCCATCTCCATCGATCTCCACCACCATCTCCATCACCATTGCTGATTCCCATGATGAGGAGGGAGTAGTTCTCTCTCGAGGCTAAGGGTTCTACCGGTAGCTATGTGTTCATATCTCTCTCTATGCATGATCATATTGTGATCATGAGCTTGTAATCTATAGATCTACCTTGCTACTCAAGTGCTTAATAGATCTCTGCTCTCCCCATGTGTGTGAAAGTGACAGCGTGCTCACCATGGTGGCACTTAGGCTAGAGATTACAAATACTTGTTATGAGTTATATTTGGAGTTGGATGTCTTTATGAAATTGCGGTGTTTGTTGGAACCATATAGTGCTCAAGGTGACAGTGTGGGGTTTTCTAGATGGGAAAGACTTACTTTGAGGAGTGCTGTTATAGCCCTACCATCGATTAGAGTGTCCAACCGGAGAGTAGTTAAGAGTAGTATCATAGAGAGAAGATATTTATATGAGAGTGTTCACTAGTGAAAGTATGATCCCTAGGCATTGTTTCTAAGAATTGATACACCGTTTGCAACTAGATCTGTTACTTGTTTGCTTGCTTCCATCTTTATTTCAGTTTGCCTTTAGTCTTTTCCACGCCATCAAGCTATTTTCTATCACCATACCACTTGTATTTCACTATCTCTTCGCCGAACTAGTGCACCTATACACCTGACAAGTGTATTGGGTGTGTTGGGGACACAAGAGACTTCTTGTATCTTGATTGTAGGGTTGCTTGAGAGGGGATACCTTTGACAACTTCCTCCCTGAGTTCGATAAACCTTGGGTGATCCACTTAAGGGAAAACTTGCTGCTGTTGTACAAACCTCTGCACTTGGAGGCCCAACAACTGTCTACAAGAATAGAAGTGCGTAGACATCACAGTTCTCCTCGACATCCATGAAGGGACCTGCGGGCACCACGCCGGCAGTCGCACCCTCGTTGCCAAAGCTCTACGAGCTGGATTTTACTGGCCCACGGCCATGCGCGACGCCAAGGACATAGTCCAAAAATGCAATGCTTGCCAATGATTCGCGGACAAGCCACACACACCAGGCGTAGAGCTACGGCCAATCCCATTGGCCTGGCCCTTCGCACAGTGGGGGCTCGACATGGTCGGCAAACTTCCAAGGTCCTCGCGAGGAGGCTACGTCTACCTCTTGCTCGCAGTCGACAAATTCACCAAGTGGATCAAGGCCATGCCAGTGACCAACCAATCAGGGCACAACATAGTCAAGTTCTTCGAGTCCATCGTCTACCGCTTTGGCGTGCCGCACAGCATCATCACCGACAACGGGACGAACTTCACATCCAAGGAGTTCCAAGAATTCTGCGAGAGCCTGGGGATCAACATCAGCTATGCCTCACTAGTGCATCCACAGACCAATGGTCAGGTGGAAAAAGCAAACAGGCTCGTCTGCAACGGCATCAAGAAGCGACTCCTCCGACCACTCGAACAAGTTGCGGGTTGCTGGCCGGATGAACTGCACTCCGTACTCTGGAGCCAACGTACAACTCCAAACAGCGCCACAGGCTACACGCCATTCTTTATGGTGCACGAAGCAGAGGCAGTGCTACCTGCCGAAGTACGGTACAAGGCGCCACGCGTGGTCGCCTACAGCAAATAGGAGTCATCCCTCGCACTCAAAGACTCCGTCGACCTCCTTGACGAAGCAAGAGAAATCACCGCAGAAAGATCCACGATCTACCAGCAGAACCTGCGCAACTACCACAGTAGGAGGCTTCGCCCTAGATCCTTCGTCGAAGGTGACCTGGTCCTGCGACTGAAGCAGTAGGGGCATCTCAAGCTTGAGTCCCCCCGGGAAGGACCGTACGTGATTACATAAGTAATCCCAGGTGGTGCCTATCGCCTTCAAGATTTAGAGACAGGAGTCACATACTCCAACCCCTGGAACGTCGCACAGCTGCGACGCTTCTACCCTTAGTCGTTTTTACTTTTACATTACAAATAAGGCTACTTAGCCACACATTGTACCTCGCACTGTTTTTTGAATAAATAAAGCTAAGTGCCCCAAAACTCTGTGTTCTCCTTTACTTTTTCAGTTTATATACTCGGGGGCTACACCACCCTATATATATCTGTTCTTCGAACCAAAACGCGATATCCTGAGTAGCTGGTGCATCAATCGAAACCCTTAACACAACATCAACCCAGCTGCAACGCACCTGACAGGTTGACAAGGGACTGAGATACAAACATGACCAGGCTAACGAAACGGACTCGCATAGTGCCACGCACTTCATACTAACAAAAGCTCTTTATATGCATTAGACAAATAAATTATCTACAACATTTATACGAACTTTACAACACAAGTACAATTATGTGCAGGATACAAACTAGGCTACTATTGCAGCAGAAGAACATTGGTTTGTTCCTCAAAGAATTCGACGATCTCTTCTGCTGGGCGGTCCACCGCCTGATAGTGCGGCACCATATTCCAAGCAGAACCTGCTGGTGGCGCAAGCGGCCTAGACGCAATTGCTGCAACATCCACGTCAGGCATGTGCAGTCGCACCATTGACAAAGCAGCCTTAGCACCGGCCACCAACTGTTGCCTCACCCATTGGCGAACCGCGGACAGATCTTGAAACTTGGCTAAGAGGGCTAGCAGGCTTGATGGAGTATCATCCAGCGGGAACATTGCCCAATAAATGTTCTTCAAACATGACTGCGACTTCTTCAGAAAGAGCAGCACTCGCGACGCACGATCCTGCAGGGTCGCCAGCGCAGTCGCACGATCATGATCTACCCAGAAGTATCCACTCTCTTGATGTTGCTCCTGGGTAAGATCATGCAGGCGAATGGCAATTCTATCCTTCTCCTCCTGTGGGTGACGCGCGCTAACAACTACATGAAGCAACACCAGCAACATGAGTACAACGTACCATTGCAAGTGACTACAAGGAAAAGATAAGAACAAGGAAACTAACACTTGAATTGGTCGCCCAGCTGCGTCACCTCGCCAAGCAGATATTGCTCTCGGGCGGCGGCTTTTTCCGCCTTCGACTTCCACACGTCCGTGTTACCGCGGAGCACGGGCAACTCACGCTCCAGCTGCTTCACGCAATCATGCAGTCGCGAAAGCAAGGACAGCTCATCTATCCTAGAGCACGGTGGTGCCACGGTATCATCAAGAGTTGGCGAGTCCTGGGTTCCCCTCATAGGATCACTTGATGTACCCTACCACAAGTCAAGATAGAAGCAAATAAGACGACCAGATCAACACAAAGATAAGAGGGTCAGATGCATTCAAGACCAGCATAAGTATCAGCAGATACACTCGCCAGCAGGCATGTTCTTAAACAAAAGGACATAAACTAATCAACTATTACAAAGCTAACTAGGGAGCAGCTGGCTTCTTCGACTTCGACGGCTTCGGGGGCTTCATCAAGTCCGTGGCAGTGTCAGACGCCACTGACTTTCCGCCGGCCCCTGAGGCCGAAGCTTTCGCCGCCTTCTTGGCACGTTGGAGCTCCTCAGAGTACTTTGCAATAGTATTTATCAAATGATGCCCATATCTGCCACAGGCAGTCGCGAAAGGAGCAACGACTACCTGCTGACCGTCCACGCCAATAGGCATCACCTTCGACACCGCGGCAGGATCAATCTCGACGCCGTGGGCCTGCACCATGGCGAGCGACATGGACGCGCCAGTCGCGCGGAGTGAATTCTTGTAGCTGGAAGGCACACCCCCGGCGAGTGACTCAACCAGCTCATCCATATTATCGATCAGCTCCGCCTTGGGCATTAACTCCTCCCGGAGGCGACTGAGGGCGCCCTTGGCCTTGGAAAGTGTATCCTGGATGGCGGCACTACGGTCCTCGACTGCCGACAGCGCACCCGCCAGAGCGTCATCACGACGAAGGGCCTGCGGGTCGAAGCTCAAATCGCCAGCATCTGTACATAAACCCACACATCAGCGCCACCGGCAAAAACATTAGAAGCAGAGAAGGATAACAATATCCACAAGCAAAAGTACCTGAGAGAGCCTTGGCAATTGAGAACAGTTGTTCTTCGAACAACTTTTCCCTGGCCACGATGGAGGCACGCAGATCCTCTTCACACTTCCGCGCCTCGTCACGCGTTGCGATTGCCTCATCGCAACCCTTCACAGCCGCGGCAAGTGTCTTCTCCAAGGTGGCGACGTTATGCAATAAGGCATTATGTTTAGCTACACGACAATCAAAAGTTGATTATTAGTTGACTATATCAAAAGGAGAAGACGAAGAAGAATACGTGTAGAACACTCACTTTCAACCACGTGGTGACGCGTCTCCAGCATTGCATGCTGGCGGCCCATCGCCATCACTTGTTCTGCCAAGTGCGCGGCTTCCTTCACAAGGAGCTGTCGCATAAACAAGGAATCAGCAGAGGCAACAAATAACGTCGACTGCAACACTAAAAAGAAGAAAAGCTATACTTACATGGTCCTCCAGCGACTCCGAAGATGTCTGCTGTACCGTCATCCGGGCAACCATTCGATGTTCTCCTCCACAAGGAGAACTGGAAGAGTTGTGCCCGGAGTGGGCCGCCAATGGAGGGGAAGGAGCGCGCTCGACCTCTTTCTTGGCCCTTGAGGTCGCGACTCCTGATTCCTCCAAAAATTGGATGTCGCCAGAAGATGACGATGCCTCTTGACTACAAGACAAAACCTACACTGAGAAAGGGCAAACTCTAGGACAAACCAGTAAAGGCACAACAGAAACTTACTAGTCAAACTTGTCAAAATCAAATGTGGCCTCCACCGACTCTGATGAAGACTCCTTGGGCAATCGCATCTTCTTGCGAGAAGACGGTGCCACAACCCTCACAGGAATGACAGGAATTGGTGACTCCACACCAACGCCCGTACCTTCCGGAGTCGAAGGAGACGACGTGTTGGAATCCTCGCTGTGCGAACGCTTACGAGTATCCAGACTATCGGACTCGGGGGCTTCCTCCTCCACATCAGAAGGGACGGTCGACTCAGACTCATCCTCTTCCAAGGCTTCGCGAGGAATAATCTCCTCAGGGAGTGGGGGCATGCAAGGCGACACCACCCAATCCTGCGTACAGACAACGAAATTCAGCAAAAAAGCAAGTAAGCAATAGAAACACAATCGACAAAATAAGCTATTGCGTAGCACAACTATACCTCGGGAGGAGGATTCGAAGCATCAAAGGGAGGAACAACTGGCTCACTAGGAAGCACATCCTTGGCGGTGTACTTCATGACCAGTCGAACCCTCTTATCCACCTCACTCGCGGACATGCCATCGGCAGACACGCGAGTGGCATCATCAGCGCCATCCCATTGAAACATGGGGTCGACTCTGGCTTGCAGGGGCTAGACGCGACGACGCAGCCAAGTACGGATGAGAGCGCAGCATCCCTCCTCTTTGCCTATGCGACTCTCTAGGTCGCAGACGCGTTGATATAGCACGTCTGTCTCCGCGAGCTCGCCAGGCATGACTACATTCTTCCAGGAGCGCATCCTCCTGCACGGCGTCGCGGGATCGAAGGGCGCGAGTCCAAAGTGCTCATCGTTGGCCTTCTGATCACGGATGTAGAACCATTTGTCCCTCCACCCTTGGACAGACTTCATGAGCTTGATGTCGAAGTAGGTGGCGGATGGGTCGACATGGATTCCGCAACCACCTACATCGTAAACTAAAGAGCCAGATGCAGACTGGCGCTTCAATTTGAAGATGCGCTTGAAAAGGCCGAAGTGTGGCTCGATTCCAAGCCAGCACTCGCAAAGTGTGATGAAGCAAGAGATATGGAGGATCGAATTTGGGGACAGCTGATGGAGCTAGAGCCTGTAGAAACAAAGAAGACCCCTAAAAAAGGGGTGAAGAGGCAAGGAGAGACCGCGAATGATGAATGCTAGAAACATCACTCGAAAACCAGCGGGAGGAGCAGGAATGGTCTCACCGCTAGGGACGCGCGCGTCGGCGACTGCAGCGGACAACACTCCGTCTTGGCGAATAAGACAGAGATCAGACGCCTTGATGATGGAAAGGCGCCACGCACCATTCGTGACGCGGGTGCCCGCGACCTTCTTCTTCCCGCCGGTGGCGGTGCTCATGCAAACAGCAGCGGAGCCGCCCTTCTTCTTCGCCGCGGCAACAGTGGCCGCGGAATCAGCAGCAACGCCTCCCTTCTTCTTCCCCATTGCACGACGGCGATGCGAGCGAAGAAAGTAGCTCGGAAACGAGCGGAGCTGGTCCAGTGTCGTGGAGGAAACGGGTGCAGAGAAAAGCAGAGGAGCAGCAGCAATGGCGATGGCAGCAAGGATGAATGAGAACAGATGGGAAAAATTACCGTCGCAGCGCCGCTACTTAACCCCTGGAAGATGCAATCCAACGAATTAGAAAAATCCTATTGGACGCGTGGCACACATCGTGTTGGACACGTGGAGAAGGGGAAGCGCGAACCGTCCCTCCACTACTCCCATTACACACGGAAATCGAGGAGGCGCAGTTAAAATAAAGATTACGCACGCCTAGTCAAATCAAAGTCCGAAAGTGGGACCCACTGCTCATCACATCCCGTCAAACTCGCTCACACGGACAACTGAGGTCATACAAGTGTTAGCACTGACGTCATCAAAAGCCACGCAGTGGAAAACTTCGACTACTTTAGTCCTTGCTGGAGTCTTCGACTCCACCAAGCACTCGGGGGCTACTCCCATAGGGAGCGCTGGCCGCGCACCCTACGATTTTTCTTTTCTTTTTGCAGGAACATGGACAATCAGAAGCAAACCCAAACCATTCGAAATACGATTCCACTATGGACATGGGTTACTCCCATAGGGAGCGCTGGAAAAATTCGACTGAAACAAGCAAGCAAAAGACGACAGCAGTCGCAAAAGTTTTCTAGTCCCTGCCTGAGTCTTCGACTCAACTAGGCACTCAGGGGCTACTCCCATAGGGAGCGCTGGTCGCGCACCCTATGATTATTTATACAGAAAACTGTGTGTTGATAACATCCGCACTCGAAGCTCATGGCGACACCGCCTCATAAATTTTCCTACAAAGAGATTGTGTCTCCTGGGTCACCCGAATCGTCTCCGCGATGATAAAATTCGGATGCCATGCTTACAGCGTGAAGGTAAGACCTGAATAAGGCCTGGCAACGCATTTAGCTGCGCACTACCAGAAATGTATCCATGCCTACAGGTACGATGAATATGCCTTGACAGACGCATCAAGTGCTCACACCCATATAACTAGAATTCGACTCCTGTAAGACCTCCGCGGCCTGAGTCGAATTACGCCAGCACTTTTTCGGATTCGAGTCCGGGGACTCGAGTTCGAGTAGATTGCGTTGTTTCACCCTAAGGTGGTTAACTGATACCGATACTTTGGCTATATCAGGCACGTATATCAACAATCCCTATGACATAAATGAAAGCAGTCGGAAAACGTACTCATTCAGGCACTCGAAGACTTCAAAAAGTATCCAGTCGAATCTGCGATTCCACTGGATACTCGGGGGCTACTGACATGGGTATACCCTGCAGGTACTCGAGCTTGGTATATACGGTCTAAATACGTACAGGCCCACGGTGTCGCCAAGGCCCAGATGAAAGGACTCGAGAGACCTACGGACTCTCGATTGCTTGAGAGACAAGAAGAAGCTAAAGATAGAAAGTTTGAAGGGGAAAACCCTAACTTGTAACCGACTCGACCTGGTACCCGAGACCTAGCCTATCTATATAAAGGCTAGGAGGGGGCGGCGAGGAGGACACACGCAACCCTAATTTCCACAACCCTCGCCAGATTGCACTCGTTCAGGCACTCGAAGACTTCAAAAAGTCCCCAGTCGAATCTGCGATTCCACTGGACACTCGGGGGCTACTGACATGGGCATACCCTACAGGTACTCGAGCTTGGTATATACGATCCAAATACATACAGGCCCATGGTGTCGCCAAGGCCCAAACAAAGGACTCGAGTAACCTACAGACTCTCAATTGCTTGAAGAACAAGAAGAGGTTAAAGATAGAAAGTTTGAAGGGGAAAAACCCTAACTTGTAACCGACTCGACTTGCTACCCGAGACCTAGCCTATCTATATAAAGGCTAGGAGGGGGCGGCGAGGAGGACACACACAACCCTAGTTTCCACAACCCTCGCAAGATTGCATCTGCACACCATTGTAACTTTCGACTCCTTCGATAATTCCACGAGCAGACAAGTAGGAGTAGGGACCTCTACGAGTCCTGAACCTGGGTAAATCTTTGTCCCCTGTGTGCTTGTTTGCTAGCCGATAGATGTCTCCAGTGCTCCCTCCTTCTCCAAAACCCAAGTCCATAACAATGGGCATTGATGAGTTAAACCCTCGTCAAGATCCTTCTGCATGAGAGGTGCTTGCTGGAGAGGAGGTGACGTTGCGTGTTGATGGCGAACATTATGATGAGGGCCGACGACACTCTCCCTCGACATTTATCATTTAGTTTATGTTTTAGGATGATTTTTGTAATCAAGAGATTGTGAACTTCTTTAGTGTGTCTCACATTTCGTGAGACGGTTATTCATATGAGTTTGTAACAAACAATTGTTCCACTTTTATGAATGATTTCTATTCGTGTTCATATCTTGTTTGATTATGTGTAAATTATCCTTGTTGTTTGAAACTAATTGATAATGCATGAACATTTATAAAACATTAAAATGCCTTGTTTAAAATACCCTACTTAATGATATATTCATTAATGAATGAAAAACCATTATTTAAATTCAAAGTTATGTGATAATATGCGAAAGTCGTTCGATTTCTTATCACATATAAATCATGCCTAAGTTTGGCAAAATAACTTGAACACCATGTATTACTTGAATACAAAGTGTTTAATGAATTGTTAAATAGAATACATATTCGATGTATTGTGTTTTGACGAAAATGGTAATTATCATTATATGATTGTTTAAAAGTGTAAATAAGTTTACCAAAGGAAACATGAATATGAAACTATTTGATTTGATCAAAGTGTTTCATCAACAAAAGGGCAATAGTAATGAGATTCGAATTTATAAGAATGGTATAAAAGTAATTGTGAAATGCAAAACATTTTGAAACGTCAAAATGCAAAGCATCACAATGTGATATTATATATCAAAGTGGGTGAATAGAAGGCACCAAATAAATCGCTGTAGTGTAAATGTAAAGACCATTAGTTAGAAATAGTTAGCACTCAATTAGAATTTACAGTGAACCATTTATATTCGCGAAAGTTTTGGAGTTATTCGATATAACCAAAACAATAGCGAATAAGTCCTTGTAAAGTATTCATTGGAAAACTTTGAATAGGAAATCCATAGCGGAAACAAAAAGGAAAGCAAGATTCGTATTGCTTGAATATTGATGCATCTTGAGAAATCTCACTTTTAGTGATATTTATCGATTATGGAGCAAATGGAAAATAGTGAAAAGCACGATGAGGATTCAAAACCCTGCATCATAGTGTTGAGAAGCGCAACGGACAACATTCCCGAACGATTCTCTTCACAGAAGGAAAGAATCAATGATAATGATCATTGTGTTTTCCCCACTGGATTTTTCACTACATGAAGTAGGATTCAAAATGTAATCCATATCTTGTATGGAGATATTTGTGAATAATTTGTCATGATTCTTGAAATATGACATACCTACGAACTACAAAGGAAATAATGGTAAACTAGAATTATGAGAAATCCTAAAAGAAAAATTCCCTTGAGATTATAAAGCAATTCGTTGCTGAATCTCACAAGAAAAAGGAGTTTCTTGAATTTTCCCAAATGACTGCAAAGCCATAGTGGAAAAGGGGGGTGAATGAAAAAAGCACAATTTGTCAAGTATTGATAAATTCAAATGAATTTGATTCAAATATGCTAAATGTCTAGTGGATTAAAACTAGTAAAGTACTAGTATCTAATAGTAAATCTCCAAGTTTGATATTTGATCAAAGGATTTTGAAGTTATTCAAAATAGTGAGTGGATATGCAATTTGCATGAAATTCTGTGGGAGCTATGAAAGCCTTCCTAAAACAATATGTAATTGACATATTTCTGAGTGGGAGCTTATAGGAGTAATTCTTAAGTATGTTAAGAATGAAAGCGCAAATACTTATAAATAATGATTTATAAGATGTAGAAGTTGATAATAGGTGTATTATGATATTATGTAGTATTCCTTAAGGGATTCTGAAAGGGGTTTCGGAATAGAAGTTAATTAAGGAACGGATCCTTGATAACTCAAATTAGGAATAGTATTAAGTTGAACATCAATGGTTGAAAGAAAGAAAAGGATGATCATCATCCACTATGTTGAGACATAGGTTCTATCTTAGTAAACCATGACGATAACTGATGACCCACAAGTATAGGGGGTGTATCGCAGTATTTTCGATAAGTAAGAGTGTCGAACCCAACGAGGAGCAGAAGGTGCTGGCTAGTGGTATGGATCAGGAATTCTCTACAAATACTTAGCAAACGGATTTTTAGGGGTTTTCGATAAAGCAAGTAAACAAAGTACGAGTAAATAAAAGACAGTAAGAATGAATGCAGCAAGTGGCCCAATCCTTTATGCAGCAAAGGACAAGCCGGTTGTATTTCTATGGTTGACCAAACGTTCTCGAGGACACATGGGAAGACTGTCAAGTGATTTCGCTTCATATAGTCGATTAATCTTCTCTAGCTTGCTAAGTGTTGTGTGGGTGAACCTGTGCTAATGTACCTCCCCATCCAAGACTAAATACATACTTGTGATTATACCCCTTGGAAACATCCGTAAGTACAAGAAAGTAATTAAGGTAGAAACCTAACCACAACTTTAAACTCTAAGACCCTTACGTCCCTTGTGCAATGGTTTCCTAACAGGGGTTCAGGTTTCTGTCACTCCGGCAACCCCTACGATTAGTAGCCAAATACACAATGCATTCCCCTAGGCCCATATAGGTGAAGTGTCATGTAGTCGACGTTCACATGACACCACTAGAAGAAGTACACCACAACTTAAATAACAATCTATTGAATCTTTCTCAACGCAACTCCACTACTAACAACAAGACTTCTCCCATGTCCTCAAGAACAAAACGAACTACTCACAAGACATCATATGGATCATGATCAGAGATGGAATAATGATGTATAACAATCTGAAAATAAACAATAATTCAATGGTTCACTCAATAGCATCAACTACTAAGAGTAATCAACACCGGGAAAGTTTCCCCTATGAACTATGCAAGATTCAACTCAATTGTTACAACAATATGGAGATGGTGATGAGGGTGCTGATGGCGATGATGGTGGTGATGATGATGATGATGTTCCCGATGAAGTCCAGCTTGATGGTGGTGTTGATGGCGATGATCTCCCCTCTCCGGGAAGGAATTCCCCCGGCAGAAATCTGTTTGCCAGAGAGATCTTTCTCTCTCGGTGTTTTCTGCCCTGCAGAGGCGGTGGAATCTTTCTGTGGTCGCTCCTCGAGTGTTAGGGTTTCGGGAGGTTGATATACGCCAGAGAGGAGAGGCTGGAGTGGGCCAGGGTGGCCACACCACTCCCTGGCGCGGCCTAGGCCTGCCCGCGCCATGGGGTGGTGTGGGCCCCCTGTGGCCCACCTCCACTCCATATTCTCGCATCCTGAGTCTTCTGGAAAAATAGAATTTTCCGTATATTTTCCCGGATTTTCTGATCTTCGTGAATTTTGCCTCCAAACAACACCTTTTCCATCAGAATCCTGACTGCAACGGTCCATGCTCCAAAAGTCATCAACCATGCAAAACTAGATGAAATAACATAAGTATCACCTCTCAATACGAAATATATCAATGAATAATAGTGAATTAAGACATAGAATAGTGATGCAAAATGGACGTATCAACTCACCCCAAGCTTAGACTTCGCTTGTCCCCAAGAGAAACTGAGCTCAATAAACATGACCTCAAGTTTATGGAGTGGAGAGTTGATAAAAGGATACGGACAAGAAGCATCACATTCATCAAAAGCATAAATCATAATAGAAGACAACTCACTATTATATAACTCAACTTGCAACGAGTAAAGGAAACACAATAAAGATACATAAAGTGAATCATAATTGGCAATGGCAAACTTAGCTCTTGGTCAAAGAATAGTTGATAATTTGCTGGAGTTCACAAATAGCTAGTTTTTCAATGAAAGCTTTCAAAGTAGTAAACTTCAAGATAAGAGCAATGTGCAAAAGAAGGAACATAAGAAACATGAATGCATAAATCATCATATGAATGAATGAAACACATCAACTCAAAATACTTGCTGAGATAGAAGGGAGTAGGTTTACTGACTCAACTACGAAGCAAAAGAAAGGCCCTTCAAAGAGGGAAGCAGGGATTACAAGTCTCATAAAGAGCTCCCAAAAATTATGATACTTACTAGCTTTCAGCTCTCATTGCCCCTATCATAGGCATCTTTAGGTGATTAAGGTTAAAGTGACACAACTAAGAGGATATGCTTGACAAGTTATAAGTTGAAATCTCATGCCCCTTACTTATGAGTACCGATCCTCATGCTACTCAACTTCAGTCACGAGTAAGCTCTTGTCATTGTAAATACATGCGTATCATTGAGAACCGCCAATGGGGTACCCCTTGCACATGACATAGGAGCTATCCCATAATCAAAATGACAAGGCAAGCAGACAGTGAGCATCTCAGCGATCTTCTTATTTGCTATTTGCATAGGTTTTATTGAGGATGCTTCATAGAATGCTCACTACAGTTATGCTGCAAGTTTCCACCATGATTAGGCATGGCTTAGGCTAGCGGCACAGGCGTTTCTCTAACACACATATAAACTCCATGATCTTACAAGTTCCACTTTTATTTCGCACCGCCGGGATCCATAAGCAAAAGAACATGATATCAACTAGGTACAAGTACCAATGAATTGTTGAAAGCGGTCCCCATGATACATGGTTCGGCTAACTTCAACTCATAAAGCGCAAGCATACACGCAACAAAGAAGGACCCAATGGTTCAAGTTTATTAAATGCAAGAAAATAAAGTGTGCCATCAAGTTCGTGAGAGCTTTAATCACTAATTTTCACATAACAAGTTTAATTTGGGAGGTAGACAAAACAGGAATTTACTTGGAATAGCAATAATGCTACTAGGTAGGTATGGTGGACACAAATGGCAAAGGTTTTGGTTTAAAGGAGGTGGATGCACGAGAAGAATTCCCTCTCAGTACAGGTTTTTGGCTAGCAAGGCTGGGTAGCAAGTACAAGAGTTGAAGGAAACAAACAAACATACAAGTGATAAAAATAAACATGCAATCTTCCTTGGAAGCACAAAAGATCTTAACTAGAGAATACTAGACTTATGAGCAAATCAAGAAAGAAAGATGATGAAATTATTTTTCTTTAGAGTACTTCTATCTTTTTCTTTTTCAACTCTCAAAAAGGTGTTGCTACTGACCGAGCCAGGTTTGCCAAAACCAACTAAATTAACTCAATGATCCCAAAGTGCTACCAATACTAACAACAAGATCAATCATATAACCACGAATTGAAAACTATCATAAGCTATGCAAAAGAGTGAATGATAGAACTTCTCATTAATATTCCATAACGGAAACTCACACCAAGGGATACATATCTAACGAGAGAGGGGACACTTCCATAATGCAAACCATACTACACAATAACTCCTCTATTCATGATATGACTCTACTAATAAGGTAAAAAGATAGAAGATAGTGATATGATACCGTGGCACTCCCCCAAGCTTGGAACAAACCAAGGGGATGCCAAACCTGATGACGAATTACTCCTTAGGTGGTGGTGGTATACTCTCATATTCATCCGTCTTCCAGGGTAAAGGCTTCCCATCAACAAAGGACATCGTGGTTTCCAACATCCTGAAACTTGCAGCAACACTTATGCGTTTAAATCTAGCCTCATACTCACAGTTTTGATTTTGAACGTCATAGAACTGTGCTTGCAGTTCGTTGGTTGTTTCGCGGAGTGAGAGGACTTTGTCTTTGAGTTAGGAGTCTCCTTCTGGTGCTCGGTGATGAGTTCGGAACAAATCTTATGGATGATATCCACTTCGCGCTCTGCCATCTTCCTGTACCTAAAGACTTCATGCTCCAGTGCTTCCATCCTGTCCTCCATACTTCCTTCACCTTTAGGGCCTTGAACCTCCTTAATCCGGATCTCCCCACCTTCGAGCAACAACTCCTTGGGATGAATCTTCAATTCTCTCATGTATGGGTTGATGATATCTTCTAAGGAATCTCCCTTGGATGATCTAGAGGAAGACACTGTGCCTCCAAATTTG
Source organism: Avena eriantha (assembly GCA_910589775.1). NCBI lineage: Eukaryota > Viridiplantae > Streptophyta > Magnoliopsida > Poales > Poaceae > Avena > Avena eriantha. The sequence continues at coordinate 39,041,704 of OU342744.1, forward strand.
GGATTCTACCTGGCAGAAACAGATCAAAACAAAAACACGACGAAAACACGATATACAGACCTCGGGGGATCCGGGGGGTTATATATTACGAAGTTTCATATCAAAAGGAAGGTACTGGGAGAAAATGAGTCGGAGGCGGAGTCCTGGGTGGACTCACCACCTGGTGGCGTGGCCAGGGGTGGGCCCGCGCCATGGGGTGGTGTGGGCCACCCTGGCTCCGGTTTCGTCCCTTTTTCTCTTCGTAGCTTTCCTTATTGACTGAAAACTGCAAAAATATAGTTGGATTGTATTTTCGCGGAACTTTTCTTACCAGAACTGTTACCTAGTTGGAAACAGACTCTGCAGGTCTCTGAATTTGGTATTGAGTGGATCCTTCCGGAGTCATCACTTGAATATCATCGATATCTTCATCTTCATATACTTATTACTTGAGTCATAAAACCTTTCTCTTCCTTATTACACCATTATCTCTACTTCCTGGAAATTTCTTTCACACAAAACTTCACACAGTTCTTATTAGCAACATTAGTATAAGTGAAGTGATAAAACCTTTTGAGTCCAACTTCAACTGAAAACTATGAAAACATAAGCTACTGTAGCAACTCCTTCCGAAAACCCAAAAAGAATTCAAAAAGGAAGTCGAATAAAGAAGCAAATGCCAGATTGGCAAAATCTGTCAAAACAGACCAGCAGGTAAAGATCATTTTTTTCGAAAATCTTCTGTTGCTCAAATAAAAAAGTGCAAAACTAACGAAAGTTAAATAACAACCTGGGGCAGAAGCAAAAAAAAATTACAGCTCAATTCGACATACAGAGATCTCTCACGAATGTTTATGGTGAAGCACAAAAAATCTGTTTCGGGACAGCAACTTCCCCAAATCTTACTTCTCTCTCATTAGAGGTTAATCTTGACACAAAAACCAAAAAAACAGATAAGGAGCAGTTATTACCGAGGTAATAACTTCCAAGACTCAAATAAACAAAAACAAACTAAAAGCAAAAACAAATTGGGTTGTCTCCCATAAAGCTCTTTCTTTATAGCCATTAAGATGGGCATGATAATTTGAGGAAGCTCTCATAGGGATATGAATTGAAGTGAAAGAGAGCATTAAGAAGCAAAAACACACACACACACGTTTAAGTCTAACCCACTTCCTATTCAAGGGGATTTTGTAAACAAACAAGTTATTGAAACCAAAGGCAACTTGCATAAGAAGGCAAAAGAAGTGCAGCATAAAAACTTTCAGCATAAAGCGGGGAAACTTGATATTATTGAGATGCATAAGAACACTTTTCCCTCTCTCATAATAAATTTCAATATCAGGCATAAACTAACAATACTAGTTCTAACAGAAAACACAGGAATACTAGTTCTCATAACAAGGACTATCATAGCAATGATCACTTATTCTAACAGAAAACACATGAATACTAGTTCTCATAACACTACTCTATGAAACAATATTAGAGGTATCCTTACAAAGGATAGTGTGTCCCTCGTTTTCATATTTAGCAACAAAGCATTTCACACTTGCTACCATAGGTTCATCAACCATTTGTTTATCAGGTTCAACAGCTTTATTCATACTTTCATTAACCATACCAGCTATCATAGAATGTTCCTTTACCTTAACTAGAAAACGCATTTTCTCAATATAAGGTTCAGGTAAAATATGATTAGCAGTATAAACTTCAGTATTTCTTGCAGGAACACTCTTAGCAATATCTTTATAAGGTTCATGATACTTATTCCACTTCTTTTTAGGCACTTCAATGTAGGAAGCAAAGGCCTTAAAATAAGAAGCAATAGCTTGAGAATCTAGACCATAAGCATTTTTAATATTTTGAAAGTCATCAGTTCCCATAAAAGATTCAATGCATTCATAATCATAGTTTATACCTGACTTTCTACCTTTGTCATTCTCCCAAGCTTCAGCATTGTCTTGAATACGATCTAGAAGGTCCCATTTAACTTCTTCTTCCATGCGAGTGAATGATCCAGCACAAGAAGCATCCAATAAATCTTTATCATGTAGAGGGAGCCTTGCATAAAAGTTGTTGATAATAATATTGTTGGGGAGATCATGAATGGGACATTTGAGCATTAGTAACTTCAATCTCCCCCAAGCTTGAGCTGTACTCTCTCCATTAAGAGGCCAAAAGTTGTATATTTGATTCCGATCTTTATGAATCTCACTAGGAGGATAAAACTTTGAATAAAAGAGAGGCACTATTTCCTTCCATTCCAGAGCTTGAACATTCTTCAGCAGCTTATACCATTCCTCAGCTCTTCCTTTCAGTGATAATAAGAATAACTTCTTCTTAACTTGATCTGTAGTAATACCTCCACACTTGAACAACCTGCATAATTCGTGTATAAAGAGTAGATGATCACCAGGATGGATAGTTCCATCCCTAACATAGTAGTTATCCATAACACGATCAATAATTCTTGTAGGTATTTTGAAAACATCTTTCTCAGCAGGTGGTGGCTTATCTACTACCTTAGCAGTGGCAGTAGCATTACCAAATAAGAAACTCAGCGGATTATCCATAACGAAAATAAAGCAACTAGCAGAAGTAAACAATACTCACAATAGAAGTTTCCTTTACCAGTTCCACTCTCCAATAGCGCTTCACTCCCCGGCGACGGTGCCAGAAAATTGTCTTGATGACCCACAAGTATAGGGGGTGTATCGCAGTATTTTCGATAAGTAAGAGTGTCGAACCCAACGAGGAGCAGAAGGTGCTGGCTAGTGGTATGGATCAGGAATTCTCTGCAAATACTTAGCAAACGGATTTTTAAGGGTTTTCGATAAAGCAAGTAAACAAAGTACGAGTAAATAAAAGATAGTAAGAATGAATGCAGCAAGTGGCCCAATCTTTTATGCAGCAAAGGATAAGCCGGTTGTATTTCTATAGATGACCAAACGTTCTCGAGGACACATGGGAAGACTGTCAAGTGCTTTCGCTTCATATAGTCGATTAATCTTCTCTAGCTTGCTAAGTGTTGTGTGGGTGAACCTGTGCTAATGTACCGCCCCATCCAAGACTAAATACACACTTGTGATTAAACCCCCTTGCAAACATCCATAAGTACAAGAAAGTAATTAAGGTAAAACCTAACCACAACTTTAAACTCTAAGACCCTTACGTCCCTTGTGCAATGGTTTCCTAACGGGGGTTCAGGTTTCTGTCACTCCGGCAACCCCTATGATTAGTAGCCAAATACACAATGCATTCCCCTAGGCCCATATAGGTGAAGTGTCATGTAGTCGACGTTCACATGACACCACTAGAATAAGTACACCACAACTTAAATATCAAACTATTGAATTTTTCTCAACACTATTCCACTACTAACAACATGACTTCTCTCATGTCCTCAAGAATAAAACGAACTACTCACACGACATCATATGAATCATGATCAGAGATGGAATAATAATGTATAACAATCTGAACATAAATAATAATTTAACGGTTCACTCAATAGCATCAACTACAAAGAGTAATCAACACCGGGAAAGTTTCCCCCTATGAACTATGCAAGATTCAACTCAATTGTTACAGCAATATGGAGATGGTGATGAGGGTGCTGATGGTGATGATGGTGGTGATGATGATGATGATCCCGATGAAGTCCAGCTTGATGGTGGTGTTGATGGCGACGATCTCCCCTCTCCAGGAAGGAATTCCCTCGGCAGAAATCTATCTGCCGGAGAGATCTTTCTCTCTCGGTGTTTTCCGCTCCGCAGAGGCGGTGGAATATTTCGGTGGTCGCTCCTCGAGTCTTAGGGTTTCGAGAGGTTGATATACGCCAGAGGGGAGAGGCTAGAGTGGGCCAGGGTGGCCACACCACTCCCTGGCGCGGCCTAGGCCTGCCCGTGCCATGGGGTGGTGTGGGCCCCCTTTGGCCCACCTCCACTCCATATTCTGGCATCCTAAGACTTCTGGAAAAATAGAATTTTCCGTATATTTTCCCGGATTTTCTGATCTTCGCGAATTTTTCCTCCAAACAGCACCTTTTCCATCAGAATCCTGACTGCAGCGGTCCATGCTCCAAAAGTCATCAACCATGCAAAAATAGATGAAATAACATAAGTATCATCTCTCAATACGAAATATATCAATGAATAATAGTGAATTAAGACATAGAATAGTGATGCAAAATGGGCGTATCAATAACTTAGCATAATATGTGATCCAAATAAGGAATGTTTGAAAGTGATTAAGTTCAAATCACAGAACGTTGAGCTAAGTTTTGTCCGCATTGTCTAATAGAGAACTTTAGAGATGTTTTCCAAATCCATAAAGGATGACATATCTTAAAACATAAAGAGTTATGTTATAAGGGAATATGTTGGAAACTCCTGTAGATACCGATCAAAGTCAAGTAGGAAGCGAGGTGAACAAAACATCGAAAGTTGCACAGAGTGCACTAGTGTTTCGATGAATACATTTATAATAGATAAGGGTACCATCTAAAGTGTTGTATAATGTTATGGTGGGGCTAGTTTGCTTTTAACATAGAATGATGTGTCCTAGGGCATAGTGCCCATGAGAAAGCCCTCGAGGTTGATCTAACGTCACTGTAGGCTCCTGGAATCTGGCCTCGTTCTGCTGCCATAGCGACGATGCATACACACATATGCTATCATGTGATGATAAAGTATTAATGTCAATCAAGGTGACATTAGTAAGTTGTAAAGGATTTGGGACTGTAAAGTATAGACCCAAGACTCAACCTCTTCCATGAGCAAGCATGTTCAGGGTACCGGGTATATGGTGCCAATGATTGAGAACAAATGCAACTAGTGTATTTGTACTCTAGTGCAAGTGGGAGACTATTGGAAATATTCCCTAGAGACAAATAGTAGTAAGGACTATTATCATATTTCGTATAGTTTATGATTAAGTTTTATATCATGCTATAACTGTATTGAGTGGAAACATCAATACACGTGTGATATATAAACAACCAGGGGTTCCTAGTGAAACTCTAGTCACTGGTTCATTGGTCAACAGATGATCATATTTCCTGATCATGTGGCATTTATGCCAGTTGGAAATGAGGTCATCTCATTCCGAGAATGAGATGATGAACCAATACCCAACCTAAACATCGTGACCAGATCATGTCACGAAGTTCAAGTTATAATGATTAGAAATGGATCCTTATAGACTATTCCTTAGACCGTGAGGCTATGTCAATCACTATCTCTCGAGAGTTCTTAGATAGCATCAAACGCCATCTGGTAATACAGTGGTTATAAAGGTGTGTTCAGGTACTCGGAGGAAACCGTAGAGGCAATATATGTCAAGAGCGGGATTTGTCCGTCCATGTGATGGGAAGATACTCAAGGGCCCACTCGGAGAAGTTATATCCAATAGCTGCGTCGCGTGTGATTTGATCACGGGGATATCACTTGTCGGAACGAGTCAAGTAGCATTGTTCAGTAACGATATTGAACACGACATGGTGATGTCATTGATCAGATCTCGGACAATGCAAGTATCGAGTGACAAAGAGAATAAAACACGACTGTCCCGGTTCAAACAACAAAAGATCTTCGTGGAACGCACAAGGGTCACATGGCCATCCAGGTCCCTCTGTCGATCATTGGTGCGGGAGTGTCCCGACCATGTCTGGAGTGTTCCCGAACTGTGGGGTATCACGCTTAAGGGCATGATGATGCTTAGAGAGTGTTTATAGGATAGGTGGAATCATCGAAGAAGAGTAGGGAGAAAACCGAAAGGGTTTCGGTAAGTCCGGAGGATGTCTGGAGTGGAGGTGGAAGGTGTTCCATAGCCAGAGAGGTTGAATAATATGTGAATGAATGTTAAATGTTGATTTAATTATTTATTCATAATTATTTAATAAAGAGAAAATCAATTTTAATGCTCAAAGGCTTAGTGGGCCAATTTCCGGAGGGAGAGGGCCCATTAGGGGAAAGGAGAGAGGGAGAAGGGGCAAAGGGGCTGGCCGGCTGGGCCTAGCCCCCCACGCAGGGCCCACTAGGTGGCCGGCGGCCACCCCTCCCCCTCCTCTCCTTTAGTCCCACCCCGGGACTTTGAGGGAGGTAGTACCTCCCCTCCCCTATATATAGTGGGGGTATTTGGCCAAATAAAATACACCAATAATCAATAAAGGTCTCCCCACTTTTGGGAGGACCTCTAATTGATATTTTCTCTCTCCCCTTCTCTCTCTCATGACCGTGGTCCCAAGTCTGGACTGCGCGAGCGAGAGACATCTTCACCACGGAGCGCCGTCACGCTACGGGATTCGGATCCGGGAGCTCTACTTCCGCAACTACTGCTCGATCAGGGAAGCGGGAGTCATCGTCAGGCACCGGACGTGTGTAACTCCCCGCGAGGTGTCGCACTTGAGGCACTCAAGTCGTTGGAGCCAAGGAGCGCAAGGACTTCATCACGACCTTGAGGTCGGCTTCGGCTCATCTACATCAACCACGCTCTCCTGAGCATTGATAACGCTTTTCGGTCTTCAAGGGTAAGTTCGCGAAAATCCCCTCCCGTTACTATATTACTAATAGATAGGTCCTGGCAGCTTAAGGGGGTTCAGGGGCGTAGGGTAAAATTTTATTGTTTTCATACGCGGAACCCCTACAAGTATGCCATCCGGAGTAGTTAACCATCATATTATCCAGAAGCTTTGTTGCAGCACCCAAAGTAATGGTCATAAAGGTACCTCCAGCAGCAGAATCCAATAGGTTCCTTGAGGAATAGTTCAATCCTGCATAAAAAGTTTGGATGATCATCCAAGCAGTTAGTCCATGAGTGGGACAATTCTTTACTAAAGATTTCATTCTTTCCCAAGCTTGAGCAACATGTTCACTATCAGATTGTTTAAACTTCATAATTTCACTTCTCATAGATATAATCTTAGCAGGAGGATAGTATTTTCCAATGAAAGCATCTTTGCATTTAGTCCAAGAATCAATATTATTCCTAGTTAAGGAATTCAACCATTCTTTAGCTTTTCCTCTCAAAGAGAAAGGAAACAATTTAAGCTTAATAATATCTCCATCTATATCCTTATTCTTTTGCATCTCACGTAGTTTAACAAAGTTATTTAGGTGGGCAGCAGCATCTTCATTACCAATACCAGAAAATTGTTCTCTCATAACAAGATTGAGTAAAGCAGGTTTAATTTCAAAGAAAGTAGCTTCAGGAACAGGTGGAGCAATAGGTGTGCTCATAAAATCATTGTTGTTGGTGCTAGTGAAGTCACACAACTTAGTGTTTTCAATAGTAGTCATTTTTGTGTGTTTTTAATAAAGAAAGAAAACTTGTAAAACTATTTTGTGTGTGTTTTTGATAAAGAAACAAGCAAACAAAACAAAAGTAAACTAAGCAAAAAAAATAACAAAGTAAAGAGATTGGTTATGAGGGACTCCCCTTGTGAAGATGTCCTTTACTCCCTGGCAACAGCGCCAGAAAATATGCTTGATGGCCCAAAATATATCGAAATCATTGGGGAACCCCAAGAGGAAGGTATGATGAGCACATCAGCAAGTTTTCCCTCAGTACGAAACCAAGGTTATCAATCCAGTAGGAGCAAGGAAACACCCCAAAGGTGTTGCTAGCTAAACGTTGGCAGGGCGCACTACCGGTGCCAACAGCAACGTGGAGACCTGCACAACACAACATAGAACTCTGTCCCCAACTTGCGATGAGGTTGTCAATCTCATCGGTTTTGCTGAAAACAAAGGATTAAACGTATCAAATGGAAGGAAGTAATAGTTTGCAGAAAGTAAACACAAAGCAGTAAACAGTTGATTGTAGATTTAATATAAAAGAAAGAACCGGGGTCCATAGTTCACTAGAGGTGGCTCTCCTTAAGATAGATAACATGCTGGGTGAACAAATTACAGTGGGGCAATTGACAAACATCGAGAAAGCATACAAGCATATACTACTCACCTTGACTCCTTTGAGATTCGATTGGGAATTACAACATTATGCATAGACCGCCATCCAACTGCATCTATGACTAATAATCCACCTTCAGGTTATCATCCGAACTCCCTCCAGTATTAAGTTGCAAGCAACAGATAATTGCATTACGAATTGCGTGTAATGTAAACAATATGATTGTTCTATGAACAAAGGATTGTTGTTTTCTCCCTAGTAGCAACAACACATCTAGTACCTTAGAGATTTCTGTCACTTCCCCAAATTACCAGAGGCATGAACCCACTATCGAGCATAAATACTAACTCTTGGAGTTGCTAGCGTCTACTTGGCCAAGATAGCTAGTAACAACGGAAAGCATGCAAGATCACAAATAAAAAATACATGATAGAATCAATAATCAATCTGAAATAGCATCTCAATATCCATCGGATCCCTGCAAACACAACATGCAGAATTACAAATAGATGATCTTGATCATGAACGGAGCTCACAAGATCTAGACATGATAGCACAAAGGAGGAGAACCAGCCATCTAGCTACTACATGGACCCGTAGTCCAGAGATGAACTACTGACGCATCACACCAGAGGCTTGCATGGTGATGAAGAAGGTCTCCAGGGTGAATTCCCCTCTCTGACAGGGTGCCGGGAAGAGCTTCAGATCCCTCCCAATCTAGGGATGGAGATGACGGCGGCTACAGACTCTTTCGTGGATTTCTGATTGGGTACTTAGGGTTTCCATATCAGAGGAAATATATAGGCGGAAGGAGAGGCCGAGGGGGTTCCTGGGGCGGCCAGACCACCCCCTGGCGCGGGCCAGGCCTGGCCGCACGGCCAGGTGGTGTGGCCGGGGCCTAGCCCCTCTCCGTCTCGTATTCTGGCTCCAGGTGTCCCTCGGTAAAATAATAACTTTGGCTTTTGTCCCGTCCAATTCCGAGAATATTCATTTTCTGACTTTTCCTGGAACCAAAAACAACAGAAAATAGGCAGCTGGCACTATGGCTCCTGTTAATAGGTTAGTCCAAGAAATCATATGAAAAGTACTCCAAAGTGTGGACAAAACATAATAAAGTAGATAAAACCAAGCATGGAACATCAAAAATTATAGATACATTTGCAATGTATCATTCTCCACTTCTTAAGTAACAAAGTTTTTTTTGTCTCAGACTTTCCCGATGGACCTTCTTTCTAATCCAGTGAAGAACTATGCTCATATGGAGCTCATATTCACGCTCAAGCCTCTTATTAAGAAGCATATGTACACTAGCCAGCAGTTGATCCAGGCTATGGACTACCTTGCTGATAACAAGATACAATGTTGGTTGTTCGCTTTCATGGCTATACATGACATGAGGCAATGGCTGAGGTGCTGGCTTCGCAGGAACTACGTCTGAGAGGAGGGCATGCCTATGCTTCTTTCTTAGTCGTACTACTTACCTATCTTAGCTCAGTGAATGATGATTGAACAAGAACTGTGTGTATATTTTGGGAGGTGGTGAAACATCTCCTCCATTAGCTAGGGTTGATGAAACTATGGTAGGAGGTGGTACATAGTAGCCCCTCCAATGATGAACTTCTTATGATGAACTAATTATGTGCTATCTGCTTTTGCTTAACTGCTTGTGTGTCATCTGATAGGATGAACTGCTTCTATGTGTTGTGATTGTGATAAACTACTTGTTGGTATGTTCACCACTCCAATATGGGAGGTTACCATAGTGACTACATAGTTTGCAACCAAATAGATTTTTTTTATCTCAGTAGGCCGATGCAGGCTACCAAACAGATGGACCGTTGTTCTCCACTCATGCAAAAAAGAGTGTATGCAAGTGATACGTCCATTTTGCATCACTATTCTATGTCATAATTCACTGCTATTCATTGATATATTTCGCATTGAGAGGTGATACTTATGTTATTTCATCTGTTTTTGCATGGTTGATGACTTTTGGAGCATGGACCGCTGCAGTCAGGATTCTGATGGAAAAGGTGTTGTTTGGAGGCAAAATTCGCGAAGATCAGAAAATCCGGGAAAATACACGGAAAATCCTATTTTTCCAGAAGACGAAGGAAGCCAGAAGGGGGGCTGGAGATGGGCCACATGGGGCCCACACCACCCCCTAGCACGGGCCACCCTAGGCCGTGCCAGCAGGTGGTGTGGCCGCCCTGGTCCACCCCTGGCACTTCCCTCTGGCGTATATTATCCTCCTGAAACCCTAAGACTCGGGGAGCGACCACACAAAGATTCCACCGCCTCTGCGGGGCAAAAAACACCGAGAGAGAAAGATCTCTCTGGCAGACAGATTTTTGCCGGGGGAATTCCTTCCCGGAGAGGGGAGATCCTCGCCATCAACACCACCATTGATACATTGCAAATGTATCTATAATTTTTGATGTTCCATGCTTGGTTTTATCTACTTTCTTATGTTTTGTCCACACTTTGGACTAATTTTCATATGATTTCTTGGACTAACCTATTAACAAGATGCCACAGTGCCAGTTGCCTTTTTCTGCTATTTTTGGTTCCAGAAAGTCAGAAAATGAATATTCTCATAATTGGACGGGACAAAAGCCAAAGTTAATATTTTACCGGAAGACTCACGGAGCCAGAAGACGAGACGGAGAGGGGCCAGAGGGCGGCCACACCATGTGGTGGCGCGGGCTAGCCCTGGCCGCACCAGCAGGTGGTGTGGCCCCCTGGCTGGCCACCGACCTTGCCTCTTCGCCTATAAGAAGCCTCCCGATGCATAAACCCTAAACGATCAATCAGAAATCCATGAAAAGTTCCACAGCGCCGTTGCCACCGAAGGGGAGATTCGAGGGACAGAAAGTCTCTGTTCCGGCACCCTGCCGGGATGAGGAAGTGCCACCGGAGCCATCTCCATTGATCTCCACCACCATCTCCATCACCGTTGTTGATTCCCATGATGAGGAGGGAGTAGTTCTTCCTCGAGGCTAAGGGTTCTACCAGTAGCTATGTGTTCATCTCTCTCTCTATGCATGATCATATTGTGATCATGAGCTTTGTAATCAAGTAGATCTACCTTGCTACTCAAGTTCTTTAATAGATCTCTGCTCTCCCCATGTGTGTGAAAGTGACAGCGTGTGCACCATGGTGGCACTTAGGCTAGAGATTACAAATACTTGTTATGAGTTATATTTGGAGTTGGATGTCTTTATGAAATTGTGGTGTTTGTTGGAACCATCTAGTGCTCAAGGTGACAGTGTGGGGTTATCTAGATGGGAAAGGCTTACTTTGAGGTGTGCTATTATAGCCCTACCATGGATTAGAGGGTCCAACCGGAGAGTAGTTAAGAGTAGTATCATAAAGAGAAGATATTTATATGAGAGAGTGTTCACTAGTGAAAGTATGATCCCAAGGCCTTGTTTCTAAGCATTGATACACCATTTGCTACTAGATCTGTTACATGTTTGCTTGCTTCCATCTTTATTTCAGTTTGCTTTTAGTCTTTTCCACGCCATCAAGCTATTTTCTATCACTGTTACCACTTATAATTATCCATGCCACTTGTATTTCACTATCTCTTCGCCGAACTAGTGCACCTATACACCTGACAAGTGTATTGGGTGTGTTGGGGACACAAGAGACTTCTTGTATCTTGATTGCAGGGTTGCTTGAGAGGGGATACCTTTGACCACTTCCTCCCTGAGTTCGATAAACCTTGGGTGATCCACTTAAGGGAAAACTTGCTACTGTTCTACAAACCTCTGCACTTGGAGGCCCAACAACTGTCTACAAGAATAGAAGTGCGTAGACATCAAGCTATTTTCTGGCGCCGTTGCCGAGGAGGTAAGGTAAAAGGTATTCATAGCGGAGGATTAAAGAAGAATAACCTCCCACGGCAAACGCCTATTTTCTAGCGCTGTTGCCGGGGAGGTAAGGTAAAAGGTACTCACATCCTCCGGTGTGAGTGCTTGAAGTTATTTCCTTTAGATTCTACAATTTTGTCTTTTTGTTTCTTGTTTTCACTAGTTAGGCTTAATGGAAAACAACAAAAAAATTAGAGAGCTTTATAGTATTTATCTTGAGTTAGGACATGAAGTATTTGAAGAGAAAATTAAAAAACCTATGGAACTTTATTTGCATGCTAATAGCAATGTTGTTAGTATGAATTCTTTGGACACCATTATTGCTAATGCTATGGAAAAGTCTAAGCTTGGGGAAGCTAGTTTTTATGAAAATGATCTTTTTAGTTCCCCAGCTTTGGAAGATAGCTAATATATTGCTTATGGTGATACCAAACCTCCAATATATGATGATTACAATGATGAATATGATAATTTCAGTCCACCTACTATTTAGGAGGAAATTAATTATGACTACAATATGCCTCCTATATTTGATTATTATGGTGATGAGAATACTAATGATAGCTATTTTGTTGAATTTGCTCCCACCATAATTAATAAGAATGACTATGCTTATGTGGAGAGTAATAATTCTTTTATGCATGTGGCTCATGATAAGAATGTTTTATGTGATAGTTATATTGTTAATTTTATTCATGATGCTACTAAAAGTTATTATGAGAGAGGGAAACATGGTTTTATGCATCTCAATAATATTAAGTTTCCCCTCTTTATGTTGAAAGTCTTGAAGTTGCACTTGTGTTGCTTTACTATGCTTGTTGCTTTGTGCTTTCATGACTTGTTTATTTACAAGATTCCTATGCATAGAAAGTGGGTTAGACTTAAATGTGCTTTGAATTTGCTTCTTGATGCTCTCTTTTACTTTAATTCATATTTTATTATGTGAGCATCTTCTCAAACTATCATGCCTAACTTAAAGGCGTTAAAGAAAAGTACTTATTGGGAGATAACCCAAAAGTTTTAGATAAGTCTTGGAAGTTATACTTCATTAATAACCGCTCCTTATTCTTTTTATTTGCTTTTTGTGCCAAGAGTAACCTCTAATGAGAGAGAAGTAATGATTGGGAAAGTTACTGTGTCCCGAAACAGATTTTTGTGCTTCACGATAAAAATTCGTGTAAAATCTATGAATGTCCTTTTGAGGCGTGAATTTTTGTGCTTCTGCCCCAAGTTGTTATCTAACTTTCGTTAGTTCAACACTTTTTGATTTGAGCAACAGAAAGTCTTCTAAAAAATTAGTCTTTACCTGCTGGTCTGTTTTGATAGATTTCTGCCATTTTCTGCATTTGCTTCTTGTTGATTCCTTTTTGAGTTCTTTTAGGGAATTGAGATTTTTGAGGGAATTGCTTCAGTACCTGTGTTCTAATGGAATTTTATTTGGTGTTAGAACTGAACCTTAAGACTTATTTATCTTGAGTGCACTAATGCTGCTAATAAAGATTGTGTGAAGTTTTGTATGAAGGAAAAATTTCAGGTGTATGGAAGGAATGAGTAATGAGATGAAGGATGGACTAAAGCTCAAGCTTAGGGATGCCACGTGTGTCACCCCAAGAAATATCCAATAAGTACAAGCGTAAAACCTTGGGGATGCCCAAGGCATACCCTTCTTCATCAATGAAAATCCCAGGTTTCTTCCAAACGCTTCATTTTTATTGTTTCATGCATAGTTGTGTTGTTCTTGCAGCGTCTTCTTTTTCGTTTTCGTTTTGTTTTTTCGTTTGCTTGGTTTTCTTAGTTGTCTGAATAAATTGGTTGAACCTCATCTTTCATACATTGGTTTGCAAATAGTTTGGTTTAGATTGGAAAAGAGTAGGAAAGTTCATGCTTATGTGGTAAAAAGAGCTCGTTTTTTACTGTGGCCTATGCTTTGTCATGCCATGCTCGATATTGTTTTGGCTTTATGCTTAGTATTCTTTTCTGTAGCATGATTTGTTATAAACAATTGAGATTGCTTAATGTGCCTTGGATGAATCATGCGTTGTTTTAGCATATGAAAGCATAGTATAATGGTATTCTCCTTTGATGCTTTATTTGGGTTGACTTGGCGCATGCTCACACCATGTTATGACTATCTCAAGTCACCATAGCCTTTATGATCCTTTAGTTTTCAACTTGTAGTATCACTTTATGCTTTGATCAATGATGTTTTGTCGCTCTGCATGATTATTGCTATTATTGCTCTCTTAGTTTGTCGCTCCCAGTCTTTTGCTAGCCTCCACAACCAAGTATGAGTTCCACTCATGCATCCAACTCCCTAAACCAAGTTATTCCAAAGAGTCCACCGTACCTACCTACTAGCTTATGCTATCCCAAGTATATTCATGCTTTTGTTTACCTTCCGAATTAAACTTGTTATGAGAAAATTAGTGATTAAAGCTCTCACGAACTTGATGGCACACTTTACTTTTCTTGCCTTTAATAAACTTGAACCATTGTGTCGTCTATGTTGTATATGCTTGCACCTATTTGTTGAGAATTAGCAGAACCATGCTTTCATGGGGAACGCTTTCAACATTGCACTTGGTACTTGTACCTAGTTGATATCATGCTCTTTTGTATATGGATGTCGTCGGTGTGAAATGAAAGGGGAGCTTGTAAGTCCATGGAGTTATGTATATGTGTTAGAGAAACGCCTGGGCCGCTGGTCTAATCCATGGTGACATGGTGGAAACCTGCAGCGTAACCATAATGAGCTGTCTATGAAGTATTCTTCTTTTAAAAAAAGAGTCCTATATTGAGAAAAAATAGAAAAAGAAAAAATAGATATTATGAGAAGAGGAAAGAGAGAAAAAAACACCATATTCCCATGGTAAATAAGAAGATTGCTGAGATGCTCGTTGTCTGCTTGCCTTGTCATTTTGATATGGTGATTCTTTCGTATCATCGGGCAAGGGGTACCCCGTTGGCGGTTCTATATGATACACATGTACTTACGATGACAAGAACTTACCGGTGACTAAACTTGAGTAGCATGAGGAGTGGCCCTCGTATTCAAGGGACATGATGAAGGAAATATGCCCTGAGAGGCAATAATAAAGTTGTTATTGTGTATTCCTTGTATATGATAGATGTTTATTTTGCATGCTATAATTGTATTGATAGGAAATATCAATACATATGTGTTTAATAAACAAAAAGGGTTCCTATTTATGCCTCTCTTATAGACTAGCTTGTTGATTAACAGGATGATCAAAGTTTCCCGATCATGAACATTGGATGTTGTTAATAACAAGGTCACAACATTTGTGAAATGATGTGATGAACATTCATCCGAAGTATAGCATTACGATCAAGTCATTATGTTTATATTGCTATAACATCATACAAAGTAGTCTTAGTCCTTAGACCATGAGATCATGTTAATTGCTAACACCGGAAGAGTATCTTGATAACATCAAACGTCACACCGTAACAGGGCGACCATAAAGGTGGGTTCAGTGCTATGAAGGTGTTATGTTGAGGCTCATGGATCAAGAGTGGAATTTGTCAATCCCGATGACTGATAGATATACTCTGGGCCCTCTCGGTGATATCACATTAAGATAGCTTGCAAGCAAGTGATGTGATCACTAGAATGTTATATCACGGGAACGAGAAAAGAGTGCATGTCGGTAACGAGATCAAACTAGGTATTTGGATACCGATGATCGAATCTCGGACATGTATTATATCATGAGACAAAGGGATTAAATTGCTGACGTTAAAGGTTCTCACGATCACAGAAGTCATCGTTGACTATGCAGGAGTCAGTATGGATCTCTAGGTCTCGCTTCTGATTATTGATCTGAGAGGAGTCTCAATCATGTATGCATTATTCGCGAACCATAGGGTGACACACTTAAGGGTTGCCGGACACCATTTAGGAGCACATATGTTCCAGACAAAAGGTTTGCAAAGCGCAGGAAATGTTTCGATAGAAACAGGAATTGTTTCGATAGAAACCGGAATTGTTTCGATAGAAACCGGAATTGTTTTGGGTGAAATTGCGGAAAGTGGTTCTGCATGTGATATTGAAATGTTGCAAGGGGTTTTATGTGAATGTTTGTTAATTAAAGTAATTAACAAAATTCTGAATAAAATAAATAAAAGAGTTTTATTAATTGAGAGTTGCATTTAATTTGGTGAAAATTAAATACATGTGAGTGGGATTTTGGGTGGAGGCCATGTTTATGTGAGTGGAAGTTCACCACATGAATGAAGGAGGGGAGGAGTCCCCCCCCTCATGCGCCGGCTATGGGAGGGGAGGGGTCTCCCTCCCTCCTATATAAAGCCCCCCTCTCCCCTCTCACAAACTACACCTCCTCGTGAAGGATCTCTCTCCCCCTCTAGATATTCCCCCATGGTCTCGGATTAGCGAGATACATGTTCCCGGTGGCCTTGTGTCTGGAAGGAGTTGCTGCTTCCGCTGATTCGCTGGAGCGAGGAGGTGGAGGTTGTCCGATGGCTTGAACGTGTGTGCGTAGGTGCTTTGCACGGGTAGTACACATATGTTTATATGTGGGCGATGATGATCATGTTATTGCATCTTCTATGTACTTTGGATATTGGTGGCATAGTGGGATGAAGCGGCCCGGACCAACCTTACATGTCATCGCACATGAGACCAGTTCCACGACTGACATGCAACTTGTTTTGCATAAGTGGCTGGCGGGTGTCTGTCTCTCCTACTATAGTCAATATCTGATTTACAACGAGTTGCTAATAACATAGTTATCCTCGTTGTGGTTCATGTTCGTGGGTGAGAACGGTTCTATCTCCGAAAGCCCTAAGCCACGTAAAACTTGCAATTGATAAATTAGAGTCGTCTAGTTTAGATCATTGTTGGGCTAGTGTATTGATATGGTATTGTTGTAAGTAGATGTATGGTAGATACTCTTACAACACAGTCAACGTGTAAGTTCCATAGACCTTGGCCTTACACACAAAGGAATGATAGAGATCATACCACGATGCAAGTGATAGAGATCAAATGCATGGACCATATCACCTCACTTCACACATTAGATGTTAGCATCTTATATTGCTAGTTTGGCGCTTTTGGTAGCATTATAAGATGATCCCTCATTTATATATCAAGATAAAATGTGTTCTTCCTTAAGTATGCACCATTTTTTGGATCGTGTTTTGAGGCATCACGTGATGATCGGGTGTTCTCGACTCTATGCTTTCATACAACGGGTGTAAGACAGTTTTACACACGCGAATACTAAGGTTCTTACTTGACGAGCCTAGCATGTACAGACATGGCCTCGGAACACGGACCGAAAGGTTAAGCATGAGTCATATAGTTGATATGATGCCCATATAGATGCTCGCCTTTGAAGCTACACCGACTCACGTGATGATCGGACTTGGTGTAGTGGATTTGGTTCATGTAATCACCAAAAGGACACGAGGGATGTCTTTTTTGAGTGTGAGTTCATTAGTAATTTGGATTAATTGAACTCAATCTATCATAAACTTAGTCTAAATATATTTTACTAATTCTGTTGTAGATGGCACCACCTGCTTTTAATTTCAATGTGTTCATGGAGAAAGAGAAGCTTGCTGCGAATGGTAGCAACTGCACCAACTGGGATATGAATTTGAGGATTCTCCTCACTGCTGCACAAAAGCAATATGTGCTAGAGGCGCCGCTAGGCCCCCCCCACCAGCTCCTGATGCCCCTGACGAGGAAAAGAACGTCTATCTCGTCAGGAGGACCACAACTTAGTTCATTGCGGCTTACTGTATGGGCTAGAGACAGACCTTTGAAAACGTTTCGAAAATGGCAATGCCTTTGATACCTTGGGAGAATTGAAAATGATTTTTGATACCCATGCTGCCGTAGAGAGTTATAATGCTTCTGAAAAGTTCTTTAGCTACATGATGGAAGAGAACAGCTCCGTTAGTGAGCACATACTCAAAATGTCTGGGTACGCCGATAAGCTTGTGTCCTTGGGAATAACGATTCCCAATAACTTAGGCATACATCGTGTTCTCCAATCTCTGCCACCTAGCTACAAGAGCTTCGTGATGAACTATAATATGCAGGGCATGAAGAAGTCTCTTCCCGAGCTTCTGTCAATGCTTAAGACTGCAGAAGTGGAGATTAGGAAAGAACATCAAGTGTTGATGATCAATAAGACCACCGGTTTCAAGAAGGACAAGAGAGGCAAGCAGAAGGGAAAGAAGGGCAGCAAATCTGTTGCCACGCCTGAAAAGAAACCCCGAGCTGGCCCTAAGTCTGACACCGAGTGCTACTATTGCAAGGGGACTGGCCATTGGAAGCGCAACTGCCCCAAGTATTTGGCGGACAAGAAGGCCGGCAAGGCAAACAAAGGTATATGTGATATACATGTTATTGATGTGTACTTGACTAGTACTCGCAGTAGCACCTAGGTATTTGATACGGGATCGGTTGCTAATATATGTAACTCGGTTCAGGGGTTGCGGGACAAGCGACAACTAGCAAGGGATGAGGTCACGATGCGGGTCAGCAATGGATCAAGAGTTGATGTGATCGCCGTCGGAACGCTGCCTCTCCATATGCTGTAGGGATTAGTTATAAACCTGAATAATTGTTATTTGGTGCCTGCACTGAGCATGAACATTGTATCCGGATCATGTTTGATGCAAAGTGGTTATTCGTTTAAGTCTGAAAACAATGGGTGTTCGATTTATATGAATAATATCTTTTATGGTCATGCACCTGTGTTGAATGGTTTATTTCTATTGGATCTCGATAGTAGTATTACGCATATTAATAATGTTGATGCTAAAAGGATTAAACTTGATAATGATATATCTGCATATATGTGGCACTGCCGTCTAGGTCATATTGGCGTTAAACGCATGAAGAAACTCCATTCTGATGGACTTTTGGAATCACTTGATTTTGAATCATTTGATACATGTGAGCCATGCCTTATGGGCAAGATGACTAGAACGCCGTTTTCCGGTTCAATGGAACGGGCGACAGATTTATTGGAAATCATACATACTGATGTGTGTGGACCAATGAGTGTGTCGGCGCGAGGTGGGTATCGTTATTTTGTTACTTTCACGGATGATTTGAGTAGATACGGGTATATCTATTTGATGAAACATAAGTCTGAAACCTTTGAAAAGTTCAAAGAATTTCAGAATGAAGTGGAAAATCATCGTAACAGAAAGATCAAATTTCTGCGGTCCGACCGTGGAGGAGAGTATCTTAGTTACGAGTTTAGCACACATATGAAAGACTGTGGAATAGTTTCACAACTCACGCCTGCCGGAACACCACAACGTAATGGTGTGTCAGAACATCGTCATTGTACTTTATTGGATATGGTTCGATCTATGATGTCTTTGACTGACTTGCCACTGTCATTTTGGGGTTATGCACTGGAAACCGCTGCATTCACTTTAAATAGGGCACCATCTAAATCCGTTGAAAAGACACCGTATGAATTATGGTTTGGAAACAAACCTAAGCTGTCATTTCTTAAAATTTGGGGATGTGATGTTTATGTGAAGAAACTTCAACCGGATAAACTCGAACCTAAAGCGGAAAAATGCGTCTTCATAGGATACCCTAAGGAAACGATTGGGTATACCTTCTATCACAGATCCGAGGGCAAGGTCTTTGTTGCCAAGAATGGATCCTTTCTTGAGAAGGAGTTTCTCGCGAAAGGTGTGAGTAGTCGGAAGGTGGAACTAGAAGAGGTTATTGAACCTTCTCTTCATGAAATGGCGAGTAGCGCAGCACCGGAAGTTGTTTCGGAGTTGACTTCACCTAATGAAGAGAGAGCTAATGATATTGATCATGAAACTCCGAAAGAGGACACTACTGAACCTCGCAGGTCAAGCAGGACACGTGCAGCTCCTGAACTGTACGGCAATCCTGTTATGAATTTCATGATTGATGAAATAGATGACCCTGCGACGTATGAAGAAGCGATGATGAGCCCTGGTTCCAACAAATGGCTAGAAGCCATGAAATCTGAGATGGAATCCATGTACGAAAACCAGGTTTGGACCTTGGTGGACTTACCTCACGATCGAAAGGCCGTTGAGAATAAATGGATTTTAAAAGAAAAACTGATGCTGATGGTAATGTAACCATCTATAAGGCTCGACTTGTCGCAAAGGGGTTTCGACAAATTCAAGGAGTTGACTACGATGAGACATTCTCTCCCGTAGCGATGCTTAAGTCGGTTAGGATTATGTTAGCAATTGCTGCATATTTCGATTATGAAATATGGCAGATGGATGTCAAAACTGCATTCCTCAGTGGTAATATTGAATAAGAGTTGTATATGATACAACCTAAGGGTTTTTTCGATCCTAAGGATGCTGATAAGGTGTGCAAACTTCAGTGATCCATCTATGGACTGAAGCAAGCATCCCGGAGTTCGAATCTCCGCTTTGATGAGGTGATCAAAGAGTTTGGATTTGTCCAAACTTATGGAGAGGCTTGTATTTATAAGAAAGTGAGTGGGAGCAATGTGGCATTTCTGATATTATATGTGGATGACATATTATTGATTGGAAATGATATAGATCTTTTAGACAGTGTTAAAAGTTATCTAAACAGCAATTTTTTGATGAAGGACCTTGGTGAAGCTTCATATATACTAGGCATTAAAATCTATAGAGATAGATCAAGACGCCTAATTGGGCTATCGCAGAGTACATACCTTGATAAGATATTAAAGAAGTTTAATATGGGCGGAAGTAAGAAGGGGTTCTTACCTATGCTGCAAGGCAAGACATTGAGTAAGACTCAAAGTCTGGCTACGGCGGAAGAAACAGAGATAATGGATAAGATCCCCTATGCCTCAGCCATAGGCTCTATAATGTATGCCATGCTATGTACAAGACTGGATGTGGCACATGCTATTAGTTTGACTAGTAGGTACCAATCTGATCCAGGTTCGGGACACTGGATAGCGGTCAAGAATATCCTTAAGTACTTGAGAAGAACTAAAGATATGTTTCTTGTATACGGAGGTGAAGAAGAGCTAGTCGCTAAGTGTTATGTCGATGCTAGCTTTGACACTGATCCGGATGACTCTAAGTCTCAATCCGGATACGTATTTCTCTTGAACGGAGCAGCAGTTAGTTGGAGGAGCTCCAAACAACCCGTGGTAGCTGGATCAACGACGGAGGCGGAATATGTTGCTGCTTCAGAAGCGGCACAGGAAGCGGTTTGGATGAAGGAGTTCATAACTGAACTAGGTGTGGTCCCTAGTGCGTTGGACCCAATGGTGATCTATTGTGACAACAATGGAGCCATAGCCAACGCCAAGGAACCAAGGTCTCACAAGAATTCCAAGCATATTAAGCGCCGGTTTCACTCCATCCGCGAGCATGTCAAGGATGGAGATATAAAGATTTGTAAAGTGCACACGAACCTGAATGTAGCAGACCCGTTGACTAAAGTACTCCCTAGGGCAAAACATGATCAACACCAGAACTCCATGGGTGTTAGATTTATCACTATGTAAACTAGATTATTGTCTCTAGTGCAAGTGGGAGACTGAAGGAAATATGCCCTGAGTGGCAATAATAAAGTTGTTATTATGTATTCCTTGTATATGATAGATGTTTATTTTGCATGCTATAATTGTATTGATAGGAAACATCAATACATGTGTGTTTAATAAACAAAAGGGTTCCTAGTTATGCCTCTCTTATAGACTAGCTTGTTGATTAACAGGATGATCAAAGTTTCCTGATCATGAACATTGGATGTTGTTAATAACAAGGTCACAGCATTTGTGAAATGATGTGATGAACATTCATCCGAAGTATAGCATTACGATCAAGTCATTATGTTTATATTGCTATAACATCATACAAAGTAGTCTTAGTCCTTAGACCATGAGATCATGTTAATTGCTAACACCGGAAGAGTATCTTGATAACATCAAACGTCACACCGTAACAGGGTGACCATAAAGGTGGGTTCAGTGCTATGAAGGTGTTATGTTGAGGCTCATGGATCAAGAGTGGAATTTGTCAATCCCGATGACGGATAGATATACTCTGGGCCCTCTCGATGATATCACATTAAGATAGCTTGCAAACAAGTGATGTGATCACTAGAATGTTATATCAGGGGAACGAGAAAAGAGTGCATATCGGTAACGAGATCAAACTAGGTATTTGGATACCGATGATCGAATCTCGGACATGTATTATATCATGAGACAAAGGGATTAAATTGCTGACATTAAAGGTTCTCACGATCACAAAAGTCATCATTGAATATGCAGGAGTCAGTATGGATCTCCAGGTCCCGCTTCTGATTATTGATCTGAGAGGAGTCTCAATCATGTCTGCCTTATCCGCGAACCGTAGGGTGACACACTTAAGGGTTGCCGGACACCATTTAGGAGCACATATGTTCCAGACAAAAGGTTTGCAAAGCGCAGGAAATGTTTCGATAGAAACCAGAATTGTTTCGGGTGAAATTGCGGAAAGTGGTTCTGCATGTGATATTGAAATGTTGCAAGGGGTTTTATGTGAATGTTTGTTAATTAAAGTAATTAACAAAATTCTGAATAAAATAAATAAAAGAGTTTTATTAATTGAGAGTTGCATTTAATTTGGTGGAAATTAAATACATGTGAGTGGGATTTTGGGTGGAGGCCATGTTTATGTGAGTGGAAGTTCACCACATGAATGAAGGAGGGGAGGAGTCCCCCCCCCCTCATGGGCCGGCTATGGGAGGGGAGGGGTCTCCCTCCCTCCTATATAAAGCCCCCCTCTCCCCTCTCACAAACTACACCTCCTCGTGAAGGATCTCTCTCCCCCTCTAGATATCCCCCATGGTCTCGGATTAGCGAGATACATGTTCCCGTTGGCCTTGCGTCTGGAAGGAGTTGCTGCTTCCGCTGATTCGCTGGAGCGAGGAGGTGGACGTTGTCCGGTGGCTTGAACGTGTGTGCGAGGACGGATGCGCTGCTGATTTGCGGCGCTCGGACTTCCACACGATCTTGAGATCGGCAAGCGTACGACTACATCAACCACGAGTTCCTACTCGTTAACAAAACTCGTTGTCTTCGAGGGTAAGTTCTCCATGGATGTATGTCCACCCGTTGCTCTGTATCTAGTAGATAGATCTTGGCGTATAGTTCTCATCATAGGAATTTTTTTGTTTTCTATGATGCGGACCCAACACATGAGATTTCTAACTTATACTTCGTCAAGCATGTACACCATAGTTTGTTTACTTTAACCTTAATCACTTCAAGATGCTTATGATAGGGGCAATGAGAGCTAAAAGCTATACGTACCATAATTTTTGGAAGCTCTTTATGAGACTTGAATCCCTACTTCCTTCTATGAAGGCCTTTCTTCCACCATTATATTGAGTCTCCACCTTCTACCTTTATGCACCTACTTTGAGAGCATAGTGGTCATTCTTAGTTCTTTGTGCATTGTCCCAAGACTAGTTGATGGATGCATAACTTGATATTGCTTGTTTGAAACTATTTGTATCTAGTCACTCTTATGAACTTTGAAGGTGTCCTATGCATTTATATTTGCTACTCTATGAGGGACAAGCTGAATACTATGATGCTATGTTTTCTTTATGTGAAACAAACAAACGTCTTGCAAAGCATTGTTATTCATGAATCCTTTGTTTCTGTCTTTTCATGTTGCAACATATTTTTTATGTCTTATTGTTAGAACTTTGTCTTTCATGCTATGTTGAAGTACTATGATCCCAGCTTTGAATGTTTTACAAATACTTTGATCAAGTCTTTGATGGTGCATGTC
The DNA here is from genome assembly GCA_910589775.1 of Avena eriantha. Lineage (NCBI taxonomy): Eukaryota > Viridiplantae > Streptophyta > Magnoliopsida > Poales > Poaceae > Avena > Avena eriantha. The sequence continues at coordinate 39,065,283 of OU342744.1, forward strand.
ACCTCAAAAATTATTCTTTCTTTTTATCACTTACCTACTCAAGGACGAGCAGGAGTTAAGCTTGGGGATGTGGATACATTGCAAATGTATCTATAAGTTTCCATGTTCCATGCTTGGTTTTATCTACTTTCTTATGTTTTGTCCACACTTTGGAGTACTTTTCATATGATTTCTTGGACTAACCTATTAACAAGATGCCATAGTGCCAGTTGCCTATTTTCTGCTGTTTTTGGTTCCAGAAAATCAGAAAATGAATATTCTCAGAATTGGACGGGACAAAAGCCAAAGTTGATATTTTACCGGAAGACTCACGGAGCCAGAAGACAAGACGGAGAGGAGCCACAGGGCGACCACACCATGTGGTGGCGCGGGCTAGCCCTGGCCGTGCTACCAGGTGGTGTGGGCCCCCTGGCTGGCCACCGACCTTGACTCTTCGCCTATAAGAAGCCTCCCGATGCATAAACCCTAAATGGTCAATCAGAAATCCACGAAAAGTTCCACAACGCCGTCACCACCGAAGGGGAGATTCGGGGGACAGAAAGTCTCTGTTCCGGCACCCTGCCGGGACGAGGAAGTGCCCCCGGAGCCATCTCCATTGATCTCCACCACCATCTCCATCACCGTTGCTGATTCCCATGATGAGGAGGGAGTAGTTCTTCCTCGAGGCTAAGGGTTCCACCAGTAGCTATGTGTTCATCTCTCTCTATGCATGATCATATTGTGATCATGAGCTTTGTAATCAAGTAGATCTACCTTGCTACTCAAGTGCTTTATTAGATCTCTGCTCTCCCCATGTGTGTGAAAGTGACAGCGTGTGCACCATGGTGGCACTTAGGCTAGAGATTACAAATACTTGTTATGAGTTATATTTGGAGTTGGATGTCTTTATGAAATTGTGGTGTTTGTTGGAACCATCTAGTGCTCAAGGTGACAGTGTGGGGTTATCTAGATGGGAAAGGCTTACTTTGAGGTGTGCTATTATAGCCCTACCATGGATTAGAGGGTCCAACCAGAGAGTAGTTAAGAGTAGTATCATAAAGAGAAGATATTTATATGAGAGAGTGTTCACTAGTGAAAGTATGATCCCTAGGCCTTGTTTCTAAGCATTGATACACCGTTTGCTACTAGATCTGTTACATGTTTGCTTGCTTCCATCTTTATTTCAGTTTGCTTTTAGTCTTTTCCATGCCATCAAGCTATTTTCTATCACCGTTACCACTTATAATTATCCATACCACTTGTATTTCACTATCTCTTCGCCGAACTAGTGCACCTATACACCTGACAGGTGTGTTGGGGACACAAGAGACTTCTTGTGTCTTGATTGCATGGTTGCTTGAGAGGGGATACCTTTGACCACTTCCTCCCTGAGTTCGATAAACCTTGGGTGATCCACTTAAGGGAAAACTTGCTGTTCTTCTACAAACCTCTGCACTTGGAGGCCCAACAACTGTCTACAAGAAAAAAAGTGCGTAGACATCAACCATCAAGCTGGACTTCATCGGGATCATCATCACCATCACCACCATCATCACCATCAGCACCCTCATCACCATCTCCATATTGCTATAACAATTGGGTTGAATCTTGCATTAGTTCTTAGGGGAAACTTTCCCGGTGTTGATTACTCTTTGTAGTTGATGCTATTGAGTGAACCATTGAATAATTGTTTATGTTCGGATTGTTATACATCATTATTCCATCTCTGATCATGATCCATATGATGTCTTGTGAGTAGTTCGTTTTGTTCTTGAGGACATGGGAGAAGTCATGTTGTTAGTAGTGGAATTGTGTTGAGAACGATTCAATAGTTTGATATTTAAGTTGTGGTGTACTTCTTCTAGTGGTGTCATGTGAACATCGACTACATGACACTTCACCTATATGGGCCTAGGGGAATGCATTGTGTATTTGGCTACTAATCGTAGGGGTTGCCGGAGTGACATAAACCTGAACCCCCGTTAGGAAACCATTGCACAAGGGACGTAAGGGTCTTAGAGTTTAAAGCTGTGGTTAGGTTTCTACCTTAATTACTTTCTTGTACTTACGAATGTTTGCAAGGGGTATAATCACAAGTATGTATTAGTCCTAGGAAGGTCGGTACATTAGCACAGGTTCACCCACACAACACTTAGCAAGCTAAAGAAGATTAATCAACTATATGAAGCGAAAGCACTTGACAGTCTTTCCATGTGTCCCCGAGAACGTTTGGTCATCTTAAGTAATACAACTGGCTTGTCCTTTGCTGCATAAAGGATTGGGCCACTTGCTGCATTTATTCCTACCGTCTTTTATTTACTCGTACTTTGTTTACTTGCTTTATCGAAAACCCCTAAAAATTCGTTTGCTAAGTATTTGCAGAGAATTCCTGATCCATACCACTAGCCAGCACCTTCTGCTCCCCGTTGGGTTCGACACTCTTACTTATTGAAAATACTACGATACACCCCCTATACTTGTGGGTCATCAAGACTATTTTCTGGCGCCGTTGCCGGGGAGTGAAGTGCTATCGGAGAGTGGAACTGGTGAAGGAAACTTCTACTATGAGTATTGTTTACTTCTGTTAGTTGCTTTATTTTCGTTATGGATAATTCGCTTAGTTTCTTATTTGGTAATGATACTACCACTGCTAAGGTAGTAGATAAACCACCACCTGCTGAGAATGATGTTTTTAAAATACCTACAAGAATTATTGATCGTGTTATGGATATCTACTATGTTGGGGATGGAACTGTCCATCCTGGTGATCATTTTCTCTTTATACACGAATTATGCGGGTTGTTCAAGTGTGCAGGTATTACTACAGATCAAGTTAAGAAGAAGTTATACTCATTATCACTGAAAGGAAGAGCTGAGGAATGGTATAAGCTGCTAAAGAATGGTCAAGCTCTGGAATGGGAGGAAATAGTGCCTCTCTTTTATTCAAAGTTTTATCCTCCTAGTGAGATTCATAAAGATCGGAATCAAATATACAACTTTTGGCCTATTGATGGAGAGAGTACAGCTCAAGCTTGGGGGAGATTGAAGTTACTAATGCTCAAATGTTCCATTCATGAGCTCCCCAACAATATTATTATCAATAACTTTTATGCAAGGCTTTCTCTTCATGATAAGGATTTATTGGATGCTTCTTGCGCTGGATCATTCACTCGCATGGAAGAAGAAGCTAAATGGGATCTTCTGGACCGTATTCAAGATAATGCTGAAGCTTGGGAGAATGACAAAGGTAGAAAGTCAGGTATAAATTACGATTATGAATGCATCAAATCTTTTATGGGAACTGATGACTTTCAAAATATTAAAAATGCTTATGGTTTTGATTTACAAGTCATTACGAATTGCTTTAGGGCTTTTGCTTCTTATATTGAAATTCCAAAAAGGGGATGGAACAAGTACCATGAACCTTATAAAGATATTGTTGACTGTGTTCTTGTTGGGAGTGCTGAGTATTGAGAAGATTATATCGAGAAGATTCCCTTCCCAGAAAAGGTAAAGGATCATCCTATGATAACTAATGTAATCACCAAAAGTGAAAAGAGAACTGTAAAACCTAATGAACAAATAAACGTTGAACCTGTGGTAGCAATTGTGAAAGACCTTGTCACTAAAAGCATAGAAGATGGACACATAGTCTTTTGTGAGGATGCTTCTAATATTGTTTCACATCCTAATAGAACTAAAAAAGCTAGTGTTCCTGTGCTTTCTGTTAGAATTGGTGATCATTGCTATTATGGTTTATGTGATATTGGTGCAAGTTCTAGTGCTATTCCTTATGAGCTTTACAGAGAAATTATGCATGAAATCAGTCCCTATGAATTGGAAGAGATTGATGTGGTTATTCACCTTGCTAATAGAGAGACCATCTCTCCAATTGGTATTGTACGAGACGTGGAAGTTCTTTGTGGTAAGATTAAGTACCCTGCTGATTTTCTAGTACTCGGTTTAGCTGCTAGTAAAACTTATGCTATTATTTTTGGAAGACCTTTCTTGAGTACTTGTGGAGCTATTATAGATTGCAAAATGGAGAAAATCTTGACTAAGTTTGCTGGGGAATCTTATGAGTTTAATTTCTCGAAATTCGCTAAAGAACCTTGTGAAGAGGAAACCCATAATGAGGATTTTAGAGTTGAACAACTTGCTTCTATTTCTCTTGATCCTAACAATGCTTTGCAACAATTTATGGAAGATCATGAAAGTGAAATCTTCATGGAAGAAAGGAATGAGATTGACAAGATTCTCCGTGATCAGCCTAAGATGCTTAAACATAACTTGCCTATAGAAGACTTGGGTACCACGTTGCCACCTAAAAAGGATCCGGTCTTCGATCTAAAACCTCTCCCTAATGATCTTAAATATGCTTATATTGATGATAAAAAGATATATCCTGTTATTATTAGCGCTAAACTTTCAGGAAAGGAAGAAGAAAGGTTATTGGAGGTTTTGAGGAAACACCGAGGAGCTATGGGCTATACTCTGGATGATTTAAAAGGGATTTCACCTACTATATGTTAGCATTCTATCAACATAGAACCAGATGGAAAGCCAGTAGTAGAGCACCAACGACGTTTAAATTCTAGGATGAAGGAAGTGGTAAGGAATGAGGTATTGAAACTCCTTGATGCTGGTATTATTTACCCTATTGCTGACAATGAATGGGTTAGTCCTGTTCATTGTGTTCCTAAAAAGGAGGTATTACCGTTGTTGCTAATGATAATGATGAGCTTATTCCTCAGAGAATAGTAGTAGGCTATAGGATGTGCATTGATTTTAGAAAAGTAAATAAAGTTACTAAGAAAGATCACTATCCGCTTCCTTTTATTGATCAAATGTTGGAAAGGTTGTCTAAAAAGACCCTTTTTGTTTTCTTGATGGTTATTCTGGTTTCTCTCAAATTGCTGTTAAACAACAAGATCAAGAAAAAACTACTTTTACTTGCCCTTACGGAACTTATGCTTATAGACGTATGCCTTTTGGTTTATGTAATGCTCCTGCTACTTTTCAAAGGTGCATGTCTGCTATCTTTCATGGTTTTTGTGAGGAAATTGTAGAAGTGTTCGTGGAAGACTTTTCTGTCTATGGAACTTCTTTTGATAATTGTCTGCACAACCTTGATAAAGTTTTGCAGAGATGTGAAGAAACTAATCTTGTTCTTAATTGGGAGAAATGCCACTTCATGGTTAATGAAGGGATTGTCCTCGGGCATAAAGTTTCTCAAAGAGGTATAGAAGTTGATAGAGCTAAGGTTGAGGCAATTGAGAAGATGCCATGCCCAAGAGACATCAAAGGTATTCGTAGTATCCTTGGTCATGCTGGTTTGTATAGAAGGTTTATTAAAGACTTTTCTAGGATATCAAAACCCCTCACTAATCTTCTTCAAAAAGATGTACCCTTCGTTTTTTATGATGATTGTAAGGGAGCTTTTGAAACTCTTAAGAAGGCTTTAACTACAGCCCCTATTGTTCAACCACCTGATTGGAGTTTACCCTTTGAAATAATGTGTGATGCTAGTGATTTTGCTGTAGGTGCTGTCCTTGGGCAACGAATTGATAAAAAGCTAAACATTATTCATTATGCTAGTAAGACTTTAGACGCTGCTCAAAGGAATTATGCTACTACTGAAAAAGAATTTCTAGCTGTCGTTTTTTGCTTGTGATAAGTTTAGACCCTATATTGTAGACTCAAAAGTCACCATTCATACTGATCATGCTGCTATTAAATACCTTATGACGAAGAAGGACGCTAAGCCTAGGCTTATTAGATGGGTGCTGCTTTTACAAGAGTTTGACCTACATATAGTAGATAGGGAAGGTGCTGAAAACCCTGTAGCTGATAATCTATCTCGATTGGAAAACATCTCTTTTGACCCTAGCCTGTTAATGATAATTTCCCAAATGAGCAGTTAGCCGCAGTAGGGGTAAGCTCGCGAGGGAGCCCTTGGTACGCTGATTATGCTAACTTTATTGTCTCCAAGTATTTGCCTCCAACTTTTACAGCTCAGCAAAGGAGGAACCTTCTATGATTTGAGGCATTATTTTTGGGATGACCCACACTTATACAAAGAAGGAGTGGATGGTATTATGCGAAGATGTGTTCGAGAATATGAACAAAAGGAGATATTACGTAAATGTCATGGTAGTGCTTATGGAGGACATCATGCAGGAGATAGAACTCACAAAAGGTGCTACAATCAGGTTTCTACTGGCCTACCCTTTTTAAAGATGCAAGAAAATTTGTTTTATCTTGTGATGAATGTCAGCGTGTTGGTAATATTTCGAGACGCAATGAAATGCGTATGAACTACTCTCTAGTTATTGAACCCTTTGATTGATGGGGATTTGACTTTATGGGTCCTTTCCCTCCCTCGAAAGGTTATACTCATATTCTTGTTGTCGTTGATTATGTTACTAAGTGGGTAGAAGCCATTCCTACGAAGAGTGCTGATGGGGAAACTTCTCTAAAAATGCTTAAGGATGTTATCTTTCCTAGGTTTGGAGTGCCTAGATATCTCATGACTGATGGGGGTTCTCATTTCATTCATGGTGGTTTTAGAAAGACCCTTGCTAAATATGATGTTAATCATAGAATTACTTCAGCCTATCACCCCCAAACTAGCGGGCAAGTAGAGTTATCAAATAGAGAAATTAAATCCATCTTGCAAAAGACTGTTAATAGATCTAGAAAAAACTGGGCTAAAAAGTTGAATGATGCTTTATGGGCTTATAGAACTGCCTACAAAAATCCTATGGGGATGTCTCCTTATAAAATGGTTTATGGGAAAGCTTGTCACCTACCTTTAGAATTAGAACATAAAGCTTACTGGGAAGTTAAAGAACTAAACAGAGATTGTAAGCTCGCTGGCGAGAAAAGATTATTTGACTTAAGTTCTTTAGATGAATGGAGGAGTGAAGCCTATGAAAATGCTAGGCTCTTTAAGGAAAAAGTTAAAAGATGGCATGACAAGCGAATACTTAAGAGAGAATTTCATGTTGGTGAGAAAGTTCTATTGTACAAGTCTCGTCTCTGATTTTTTGTAGGAAAACTACTGTCAAAATGGGAAGAACCTTTCATTATTGAAGAAGTATACCGTTCAGGAGCAATAAAAATTTCTTCTTTAAAAGATAATACTACACAAGTAGTGAATGGGCAGCGACTCAAACACTATATTGCTGGGGATTCTTATAATGAAGATGTTGATGCCTTTCAAGTTATAACTCTGGAAAAATTTATCAAGGACCAAATTCAGAGACCTGCAGAGTCCGCTTTCAAATAGGTAACGGTTCTGTTAAGAAAAGTTCCGCGAAAATACTATCCAACTATATTTTTGCAGTTTTTAGTCAATAAGGAAAGCTACAAAGTGAAAAAGGGACGGAAACACGGAGCCAGGGTGGCTCACACCACCCTGTGGCGCGGGCCCTCCCCTGGCCGCGCCACCAGGTAGTGAGTCCACCCCGAACTCCACCTCTGACTCATTTTTGCCCAGTACCTTCCTTTTGTTATGAAACTTCGTAATATATAATCCCCTAGAGCCCCCGAGGTTCGTATATCGTGTTCTCATCATGTTTTTGTTTCGATCTGTTTCTGCCAGGACATACTCTTTGAAAGTTTAGAAGCACAATGGTGTCCGCCAAGGATAAAGGGAAGGAGCCTATGATAGGGGTTGGAAGGGACAGAATTGATAGAAACCGTTTTCCAATTCTTTAAGTTGCATTGGAGGGATTATATGTCGAGGACTAATGAACCTATTACTATGGTGGGACATGTATGTCTTAATGATTCCTAGATATTCATGTAAATGGATCTAGGACTCATCATAAGTGGTGTATTTAGTCCATACCTATGGCTACACCTAATTAGGCTCCACCCTAAGGGAATAAAATTTGACAACATATTCACCATATTGTGTAGAAATATTTATGCGAAGTAAATCCATGCCGCCCTCGAAAACGCTTGTCACATATAAGTACACACACTTGAGCTTGTCCTCTTGCTGCATAGAGGATTGGACTTTCTCTCATTGAGAGCACTCACTTTTTACTATTTACTTTCTTGCAAAACTAGAACCCCACAATACCAAATCTACTGCATTTACTATTATTTCCTTTGTCAAATTTGCTAACCAATACCTTAGCTTCTCGTGGGTTCGACAACCTTTCTTTATTCAAAAGTACTACAATTTATCTCCTGCACTTGGGAGCCATTAGCAGACTACCAAACGAGCTACAAAAGCTGGCCTAGAGGATGTCTCTGGCACTGCCCATCTCAGCACTACCGAACTGGACCGAGAAACTCATGCAGGCTACCAAACGTGCCCCTAACTTCCAGGCCTGACTTCCGAACACGCCCTCATTCACTCGACCGACGCCGAAGTAGTAGCTAGCATAAGAGCTAGTACAATAAGTCCAGTCAGCTGACTATAGAAGATTAAATAATATATCTTTGCTTAGTTGGAGGAGAGAGAAGAGGTGTTGGCTCTGAGAGCAAGGACAATAGTAGAGCCAGCAGCTGGCTATAAGTCTTGTCCACATCATCTATAGTCAATCTAAGAGCTAACATGTATAATAAATAAACAAAATCATACTACTTTGTTAGGGACATAGTTCACCTTTCATTCTCACATAGTGTCTAGGAGCACGTGCTGCAGCTGGCTCTTAGCTAAGAGCCCACTCCACATCTCTCTTCTTCTCTCTTCTCTAACTAAGCAGAGATATACTATTTAATCTCTTGTAACCCGCTTACATCAGCCTATTGACTTGCTCTCATGCAAGAGCCAGCTCTAGCATGTGCTACTAGTAAATATGTGAAAGTGGGAGGTGGACACAAATTAATAAAGTAGTAGTATATTTTCAAATCTTACTATCGTACATATTAGCTATTAGTTTGACTATATATGACATGGCGGCTTATAGCCGGCTATTGAATCTTCTATTGTTCTTGCTCTCATTCGATGGATACGAAACATATCCCACGTGTGAGATGGGAGGGTTTTTCCTAGTTTAAGTAGCAGTAAAGCCTGCAATAATACCAAGTGGGTAAAGCATCTTCAAACATTTTTATGGAATAACACCACGTGGCCTCAATCATGGATCCAAATTCGATATTCTCTTCATTATAAAATCGTTTGTATAGTTGATGATGTTCACTTGTTTTCCAGAAATTCCAAATGGATCATGCAACAGAAATGAAGAAAATGATACATCGTTTCAACTCAGTTTTTTAAATAATCATATACTTTCTTTGTTGCATAATATAAGATGTTTTACTTTTGTGAAGCGAATGTATCTAGACATCTTTTAGTATGTAGAGAAAATATATGTTCTAGGAACACAGCGATTGACACGTCGTTTGATGATAAAATCGCATTCAGAGATGCTAAGTTTAAACCAAAAGCGTACGCATGGGCAAAAACACCAGCTATCAAACGACAAGTAAATTAGAGGTACAAAAACCCTATATATCAAACACCAGCTATCGAACGGCAAGTAAATCAGAGGTACAAAAATCCTAGATGTCAAACACCAGCAAAGGTATGTCTGATAGCTGGTGTTTGATGTCTATGTTGTGTACTTCTTCATTTTATGCTTTAACCCTAAGCAAATTTTTGAGATGATACTAAATAAGACAGTGTCCGTTTATAGATAGAGAGAAGTCAGTAAGTTTTAGACCGGTCCATCAAGAAAAGCGATAGAGACATCGATAGAAACAGTGTCCATTTAGAACTTGAGAGAATGCATGCAGTTTTGGAACAACCATCAAGAAAAGCGATAGAGAAGTCACACATCTAAGATAAAAATAAAACGAACGTATTGTTCTCTATATTAACACTTGTGAAGTTTGAGGTCACACACCAAAGCTAAAAAGAGAAAGCATGCATTATTCTATGCTTTAGAACTTGTGAAGTTCGAAGCCATACATCTAAGCTACAAAAGAGAATGCGCGCATGTTTATTTACTCTCGCGTGCATGATTTTTCTTACAGTAAATATTCGATCCATCTGAGACACGTCTACGTAGATTATCCCTCTTAAAACAATTGATGCATATATAACTTATAAGTTAAATATTACATTTCTAAATTCAAAGGACTAACATGTAAGCCACTATACTATATGCATGACACTACAAAGCTAACATCTAAGTCTAGAATCTAAACATGATGGTAAGTCGTACGCCCATCATGGCCTATATCCAGAAAGACCTTAAGCGTGCAAGCCTAGACGCACAACTTTCGCTCTAGACGCGAAGGCACAACCGTCTTCCTCCAATGCCGCCTTATCGACGAACTGAACGTCACCACTCAGCCTTCTACTTCGCCGCTTTTTGCGTCACATATAGACACGACATGCGAGCCAGCTGTTCGCTTCTCTCTGCCATTTTGTTGTCCACGCACAATTGTAGTCACCAACGCCCAGACGCGAAGCGGTCACATAGTACCTACGAAAAGAAAAAGGAAATAGATTAGGAATGTAAACATAGAAAAAGGGTAAAAACTGTAGTTAAGAACTTAAAGGATAACGATATAGTCTTACCGTTTGCATTGGAAGATGTTGTCGTTGTCCTCTCGCCCGAATGTCAACGATCGCCGCTGCCATCTGGTAAGCAGGACGTCAGAGGGAGGATCGTCGAATCACATCGTCGTTGACACCAAAGATGAAGTGAAGACCATTCTGGGTGATGCCATCAAGGTGTCTAACACCGAAGAGATGAAGAGAGTTGGCTAGGTGAGATACATCTCCAAGTCGAACATCCAAATCCTTCTCCGCTCGGAGCTCAACCGGAACGACCGGCAAGCTCTGTGAACGAACTAGGGCGCAAGAAACTGAGCCTCTAGCAACATGCTATGGAAAAGAAATATCTTACCCAATGACGAAGAAGAGATGCAGAAAGATGGTTATATAGAAGAGGGAAGCGTAAGGGTTACGCTATAGGTGCATCGTAGACCGAAGCGGATTTTTGTGGTGCAATCTACGCTACCAGCTGTGCTATCATCCGCGATAAACCGCTGACTCCTACAGTCTATGCTGCTAGTTTGTCCCTCCACCGCGAGGTACCACCTTATTCTAGGGCCTACGATGCCACATCGGATGTCCGCAGGCCCTTCCGTCATGAGAAACCATGCCCGACTATAGTATATCGCGCCACATCTTCTCTAGACGGGGCCCGCATACGCGAGAAACCATGGTTGGCATGGTCTCACGGAGCCACGTCGGCTCTTGGCGGGCCTCATGACCGCGAGAAACAGCATTCGGCATGGGCACACGGCACCACGGCGGCTCTCGGCGAGCCCCGCCACCCGACGGGTGCGGAGGAATGTCGCACCAGAAACGCCTCTCACAGAGCGTGTTAGTGCCTACAGATGCTGACGGCAGGACCATGACGCGCGTGGCCCATTTTCCTGCAATGCTGGGTACAACGACGCGCGCGACACCACTCCACGTTTTGGAATCTTCTGCCTTGGTCTACAATGGGACCCACCTCACGGGATAGCAGGGCTATGTTGCGACCGCGTCACGTGTCCTTTTCGGCCTCCATCCCACGGCCACAAAAAATTGAGACAATGTGGATAGCAGTTTGAGCTGAAGCAATCTAACGCTATTATTTACTCTTGATGGTTAACACCTAATACAAACATGTTTTTCAAGAAACTTTGCACAAAGAACCTCGTAAGTAAAATTATAATTTTACCCTTGGAGAAACTTGTGCCTCACTAAACCGTCGTACATCGTCCTCTGCCGCCACCATGCTAACACATACAAAGAGTCGAACAATCGCCATACCTAGATCTAGGATAGAACCATCACATACGTGGATGCTTTTCAAGCTGATGAACCGAGTGATCACTAGCGATGAGCCCGAGGCTTTGTGTCACGTCGACCGGGGATCTTCTCCATGGTCACCAGATCCCGATACTGTTGTCTTCATCCGACGTAGTCAAGGAAGAGAAACACCGCTGCCTGCCATCTTCCACACGCATTGACGTGGGGTGATTATGTCAATGTCCATACTTGATGGACTTGGGTTTTTCGGGAAGATCGGTGCGCTAGAGACTTCCTCGACTAATAGACAAACAATGGGGACACAAGGTTTACCCGGGTTCAGGACCCCGGAGGGAAAACCCTACTCATCGTTGGTTGTTCTTGATTGACTAAGAAAGCGAAAGTTACAAGGGCATCGAAATGGCTATGGTGCACAGATTAGATCTGGCGTGTATGTATGTGTTGGGGGGATACCCCTGGGTAGGGTCACGCCGGGGTATAAAGGCCTAGTTAGCCGAGGTACGGCAAGGTCAAAGCAAGTGCTGGCCGAGTCACCTCAAGGCAGGCCGGATCACGGAGTAACCCGGACCAGGGGACATCCACCTAACTTAGTTTCAACCGACTTACACCGTATGTCGGTAAGATGTATCTAACTTGTATACATGAACATGTGTGGCCGGATCAACTATGTAGGATCCGGGTTATATCAAGCTTGTAAGAGAAGGAAGGTATCTCGCTGGTCAAAGGTGACAACTGTACGCAGAGCGTGAGCGAAGCGGACAGGGGCCGGACCACCGAGGCGTGGCCGACAAAGGTGACGAAGACAATGTCGGATGACGCAGGCGCCACATAGGCTCCGGTAGCCTCTGCATGGGTGACGCGGGGGAAAAGTAACCCGGTCGGCTTACTAGTATGCCCTAAGTGGAGACCTAGCCACCCCTATATAAGGAGGGCTAGGGCTTCTGTAGAGGGGGTTGATTTCAGAGAGATTGATCTGAGGGCTAGCTTGTGGCGAGAGTAAGAGAGTTCTTTCTTCCTCCTCTCCCCAATACAGCTCTAGGATCACTTGTAATCTGTGAAGGTGAATCAAATACCAAGCTTCCGTGTGTGGAACCACCACACTATCCCTCCCTGGATTCCCCTAGTGCAATTAGTCCCCACATTTAGCATATCCATGGCATCTTCCGTGACACTACCACGACAGTATGAGAGTTTCGATGATCCTCCCATGCGTTCCCTCCTGGCCTTTATATGGGGAGGTCAGGTCTCGGGAGATGTCTGAGTCAGTTACAAGTTTGAGGGTGTAACTTTAAAGGTTTCCTATCTAGCCTCATCGTTTCCATCAAGGAGTCGAATCCTTTATGGGCTTGGCTTCACCCGAATCGTCATGGGCTTCGTAGATATCAATAAATCGTCACTTGGGCCTCCTGCTGGGCCGAACTAGATAGGGTAAGGGTGAACACCCATCAGTCATACCTATGTCAGTAGCCCCTGAGTATCCATTCGATTGTTGATTCGGATGGAGACTTAGAAATCGCATGTCGTATGAGGTGGACAGTACGGACCCCAAAGTTCATCGGGTCAGGTGGTCATGAGTCTCTTAGTAGTTCATAGGGATTTTGGTAAACACGCCTGGTACACTCAATGGATCAGGACCAGTTAATTGCTCTTGGACAGTTAATTGCTCTTGGACGAAAACAACACTACCTACTCAAACTCGAGTCCCCGGACTCGAATTCGGTATAGGTTGGTATAATTCGACTTATATCGTGGAGGCCTCACTGAGCCGAATTCCAGTTCAATAGATATGCACCCAACACGTCCATCGGGATTTTCGTCACCTCTGCAGGCGCGGTATTTGTCTGGTAGAGTGCAGCGGATGCGGTTTCTAGGCCATCAAAATAGTTCTGTAGGTCTTATCTTTTACGTCGTAGCGATGTAGAACTTTATCTTGTACATGTAAATAGAAGCAAACCCTCTCGAATAGAAAGGTCTCTGAACAATCTCTTCAATTATTGGTACTCGGGACTATGCTCTTAATTATACGGTTGGCTCGATTACCATCCTACTTACCACCCAAATATCAAAGGTGCATATCCAAGAAAGTGAAAAAAAGGGTCACTTAAGCGCGCCATGTGTTACTTGGTACTACTCGCATAGGAGTGGGTCTCAAGCTAGAGTACCAAGGCTTGATGACACCAGGGGCCTCACACTAGGGAGGTATATGTTGTGTATTTACATCCCATTGCCAAATTTAGTTAGCTAATTGCTACTCTAGATGACCCTAACCAAAACTCTAGCATTGAACCTGGAGCAATATTGTCGTATAGGGACAAAATTCTAAAACCGAACCTACATAAATAAATACTCCCTCCGTTCGGAAATATAAGACGTTTTAGCTTTGTGAATCGAATGTATCTAGACGTCCTTTAGTGTATAGGTTCGTAGAGGTTCGGAAGGAACCTATACACTAAAATGTGTCTAGATGCATCGTTTGACAAAGCTATAATGTCTTATATTTCCGAACGGAGGGAGTATACCAATGGACAAAATTCTATATCATCTATGTATGCACGATACCTTGACAGGAACAAAATGATAACATCGTGTAGGGACTAAATTTTACCATTCAATACAATGACACACTCTTCACAGATGCATATTGTCGTAAAGATGCATAAAAAGCATTCTCTTTCAAAAAAAAAAGAACGCACACAGTGGCATCTTTCACGAGTCTTTCCTCTTGTGCATTTACAGAACAACTACGTCCTTATAATGGGGTAGCAAAAAAGGAGTTCAAATCATGTGTAGAGTTAGGGAAGATGCGATTTAAAGTCGAGTGTGGGAAGGCAAGGTAAGGACAGACGGATCGATGACAGGTAATCCACCCTGACACGCTGCATGGACACCCCCTAACTATGAACCTATACACCCTTGGTTCATTGGCATTTGACTCGTGAAGAAAGTCACATTGGCAGAGCCTCCTCATACAGTATGGCTGCAGCCTAGGATCTTGTTGAGACATGAAAAATAACCTGAAATAAATCAGGATATTCGGTAGCCATCATCTTGCAATTTCAACTGCCGCTTCTCAATGCTTCTTTTGGAAGCCAGAGACAGAAGATATATGCTAATTTCAACAGAAACCAACTTGTCTAATTATTCTCACCTGACAAGAGCTTGCAACACATACAAGCAATAAGTTGAGCATTTTCTTATATTTCTAAAAATAAAAAGGCAGCCACATCGAGAAAGGTCCAAACCTGAAACGTTTAATGTTATAATTCCAAAACTGTACGCCAATTCTTTTTCCCAACCCTCAAGCCAAAACAATGTCAGATGAATAAGCAACAAAACTAATTTTAGGAATGGAATAGAAATCACAAAGCTTTTTGAAACATATCAAACTCTATAAGAGGATGGAGTCCTGGAAAATCAACATGTTGCTGCAAAAACGCGCAGAAAAGAATACAGAGTAGGGGGAGGGTCACACCCAGCCATTGTTGGTCGGGGAGACGGTATCTGCGGGTTTGGAGGAGGGCGTCAGGGGTGTCGTTCTCCTATGGCAAGCGTGGATGCCGGCTGGGAGATGCAGCACACCATCATGAGTCTCACCACCGACAGTATCACATCATGGATGACCCACAATAGACAAGATGGCCAAAAGGATGCACGTAGGGAGGGGCTCACCTCAGCTCCCTGTACTCGTCCATCTCCATGCTGGCTTTGGATTTCGTCTGGTTTGGCGACGCCTCAACAAAAATGGCTTCTCTGAATGCTGACCCATGCATCAACAAAAATGGCTTCCTTCCATCTCCATCTTTGAAAACTAAGGGTGTGTTCGGTTCCAGAATTAGGTGGAACGGAACTGGTCCGTTCCTCACCTAGCATCCATTCAGCTGTTCGGTTCGCGACGAGGAACGGAACGGAGTAGTTCTGAGGAAGGGAATATACCCCTGAGATACGGAACGCACCGGTCCGACCGAATTGGTGGAATCTGGCGGAACCATCGCTAACCATCACCGCGCGAGGCGGAAAAAAAAAGAAAACACACCCTTTTCTCACCGCGTGACCCCGTCCGTGTCTCTCCCTTCCTCCTAGACTCCCAGAGTGCGCCGCCGCTCCCTTTGCGCCTCAATCCGCATCGAATCGAGGGGAAGGGAGCAGGCGGGCTCGGCGGCGGCTCCTGCAGGCGGCGTTGCGGCGGCTCTGCAGGCGGCGGTGGTTGCGAGCGGCAGCGGCGGTCGGCGGGGCAAACGGGCTAGGAGGCGGCGACTTCTGCAGGTGCGGCGTTGCGGCGGCTCTACAGGCGGCGGTGGTTGCGAGCGGCAGTGCGGCGGCGATTCCAGGCGGCAGCGGCGGTCGGCGGGGCAAACGGGCTAGGAGGCGGCGGCTTCTGCAGGTGCAAGATCAAGTCGGCGGCGGCTTCTCAAGGTCAACCAGCAACCGGTGTGTCTCGTCCCTTGCATCTCGATTTCTTGTTGATTTTGAGATAGGTTTTGATATTGTTTGGTTCAGTAAAACATGTCCACAAATTTGTATATTGTTCTAGCACTCAAACATATGATTTTGTATATGGTATATGCTGCTATCCATTCTGATTTATGGATTGTTTTGTTGCTGTCCAAGATTTTGTTAATTTATGATAAATGAATGCATTGTAGATGGGCAAGATGATGGATAAAAGGAAAAGGACGATTAGGGGAGCTGCTGTTTTTGCTATTTTTGCTGCAATTGTGGTTGCTGTTCGGGCTATAAGAAAAAAAAGAAGAGCACGAATAAGCTACGGGCCAATGCATGAAAGGGATCGACAACGAATTGAATATCTCAATAGTAAAATTTGGCAATGCGATGTGACATGTAGAAATATGTTGAGATTTGATAGAGCTTCTTTCTTCAAACTTTGCAACATAACAAGGGATCGCAATTTACTAGAAGATAGTGTTCATTTAAATGTGGAGCAACAAGTAGCAATGTTTTTGCACACCGTTGGACATAATGTTCGCAATAGGGTTGTGGCAACCAATTTTGGTAGATCATTCTCCACAATTAGCATATATTTTAGGCGTGTCCTACATGCCATTGGTGAGCTACCTAATGAATATATCAGGCCACCATCATCGGAGACCCCAGAAAAAATTGCAGGAAACCCTCGATTTGACCCATATTTTAAGGTACTTGCTGAAACTATTCC
Organism: Avena eriantha; assembly: GCA_910589775.1. Lineage (NCBI taxonomy): Eukaryota > Viridiplantae > Streptophyta > Magnoliopsida > Poales > Poaceae > Avena > Avena eriantha. Next base: position 39,082,229 of record OU342744.1, read on the forward strand.
TTAGCTATTTAGGATACACTTCATATCATCTAATATTTGTCACTATATAGGACTGTATTGGAGCTATAGATGGTACACATGTGAGAGCATCTGTTACAAAAGATATGGAAGATTCTTTTCGGGGTAGGAAGACATATGCCACTCAAAATGTCATGGCAGCAGTAGATTTTGATCTCCGGTTCACATATGTGTTGGCTGGTTGGGAGGGATCAGCACACGATGCATTAGTTTTAGCCGATGCATTAGCACGTGAGAGAGGCTTACAAGTACCACAAGGTAACAAATTGACTTAGATACAATTGTCCATATGTTGTCCAACCCATTGTCACCTTATTATGTTTTATTTTTAGGCAAATACTATCTAGTTGATGCCGGATATGGAGCCAAGCCTGGTTTCTTGCCACCTTTTCGTAATGTGAGATACCATTTGAACGAGTGGGGCAACAATCCCGTCCAAAATGCAGAGGAGCTATTCAACCTTAGGCACTCGTCTCTACGGGTGACGGTAGAGCGAGCTTTTGGATCACTCAAGAGGAGATTCAAAATTTTAGATGATGCCACTCCATTCTTCACTTTCTTGATACAAGTGGACATTGTTGTAGCTTGTTGTGTTCTTCATAATTATGCACTATCTCAAGGAATTGATGAATTCATCATACCGGAGGTGACTTGGACCACACAACCAATTCGGACACAAAACCAACAAGCAAGAGACCACAGGGACATGGTAAATGGTAGGCAACAAATGGCTAACCAAATGTGGGCGGATAGGCAGGCCTTGTATGGTCATTGAGTGTGGCATTCTACATGTATTTGTAGTGTTATCTATGTAATAAAACCTTGTATTGAGTTGTGCTACTCTTTTATTGTAATGAAACCATGTATTTGTGATATTGAAAATCATGTTTTGGCAAAAATATGGTGGCTGGACAGAATTGTAATCTTCTAGCAAATTTTGGCAAAAAAAATGATGCTTAAAATTATGTTTACCCATGCTTTTGTTGGCTGGACAGGAATGGATAGCGCTGAAACTACCGATACAAGCGTCACCGGTGGAAGCAAGAGCACCAAGGGAGGGGTGGTAGCATGGACCAATGCCATGTCCACCATGCATCTAGGCTTTTTGGCTGACCTTGTGGCTAGTGGTGCAAGAACTTCAAGTGGCTTCAAGACTTGTCATTACAACCAATGTGCCAAGTTTTTGAATGAACATTTCAAGCTATCTTTAACCGGAGGAATGTACCAACCATCTCAAGAAGTGGAGGAAGATTTGGGGCAGGCTAGTCCAACTGAAAAATCTGAGTGGAGCTCTATGGGATGAGGATACTTGCACTATTAGGCTTAGCGATGAACACTATGCAGGGCATTGCACCGTAAGTTCTTTCTCTAAACATTTGTGTACTTTCTACTACTCACTTGCACTCTAACCACTCTCTTATATGTGACTGACTTGTTCATTTTTATGTAGAACAACAAATCTGATATCCCCTTCTTGAATAACCCAATTGAGCACTATCGTGCTATGGAAACAATTTTTGGGTCAACCACAGCTACGGGGAAATATGCCAAGTTAGGGAATGATCCTCTCTCTATTGATGTTGAAGATGAAAGTGAGATGCAAACTTCACCAAATGTAGGTGAGTCTTCTTCCAAAGCACCACCAAAAAAGAAGGCTAAGATTGTGCACATTGAAGATGATCCATTAGTCTCCACTCTCAAAGATGGGTTCAAAATGATGGCTGATGCTCTTGCAAAATCTGGTGGAGATGATGATGTTGCACCTGATGACTTGTGGGATGCTTTGGAAGCAATCAAGGGATTTGATGAGGCGTATATTACTCACTACTATGCTTATCTTGTTGACAATCCAAAGACTGCAAATGCATTCATGAAGCTTAAATTCAACAACAAGTTGGTTTGGGTGAGTAGGTATGTGGAAAAGAACTTTGGAGTGCTCTATAATTTGAAGTGATGGTATGTACTTCAAATGGCATGGTGGACTGTAATGAACTTTACTATTATTATTCAATGGACTGTAATATGGACCGTATGAACTCTATTTAGTGCTTTTGGATCACTACTATGCCATTGAGCTTGATATGGTTGAATGCGGACTATTTCTATGACTATTATGGTTGTACGGATTTTAATGTCATCATGTTTGTTGTCATATATGTGTTATGATTGTGAGAATATATTTGTTATTGCTTTTTGTTGTAAATACAAACAAAGTGCTGCTGAAATTTTAATTGGTATGTTGCTAGATGTGGGAGGTATGTTCACCGTATCAATGGAAGAGGTGAGCTGAATCAAAAAACTGCCATTCCATTCCTCAGATTTGGTCCAAACCGAACAGAAAACAGAACCATTCCGTTCCTCGATTTTTTCCGAACCGAACACGGGGTCGGAACCATTCCATGACCTCGAAACGGAACCATTCCGTTCCATCCCACGTGGTTCCAGAACCGAACACACCCTAAAGCATCTGCAAGTTTTCATTCCGCTGATCATCCTATGGGAATAGAAAGATGAGCTCAATATCAAAGTGAACCATTATCCTAAGAAAAATTATTTCACCTCAAGAATGTGAGGAAATGACATGACACCTTTGTAGCTATGGCAGTGAACAAAATATTCGTCCTTTCGAATATGACGTGGTGTAGCAGTCCAGGTAGTTATCAGTATAAGCCCTTGCAGAATTTGTATGAGCATCATAGCTCAAACTCTTTTACTTGCTGCAAAAAAAGACTCTAATCAAAATAATGCCATGGGAGTATGACGTATCATTTATTTGTAGTTCTATTGGAGGATGTTACCCGTTGGTGTTTCACTTTGTTTAGCCGAAGACGGTTCCTTGGTGGCGCGTGGTTTTTTCTTCACATGAGTTGCATTGTGAACATCCAATGTGTATTTAGCTCATGCTGCAAGAACGTGGTACATGTGTTAGCATAACTTTTGAAATAAAAATAGAAAATACATTCTAATACTCACTAATAGAGAAAAATGTACTATTCTATCAAAGCTCAAATCTCAATGCAGAGACATGGACGATCAGCAACAAACACACTATTTCCTGGACCTTATAAAGAGAGGAAAGGTGGAGGAAAGGAATGTAATAGCAGTGTTACCCGTACCAAGCTATAAGTGAATATGATTCAGTAAGACCAGATTTAATCAGGTACCTATGGAAGGAACCAACCTTATCCTCTGCCCTTTCCCCGCAACAGTAAACGTGTTTTCCTCCCCTCGTCGCTGTGCCTCCCCAAGGCCTCGCTCGCCGGCGCCGCCGGTTGAGCTGGGCTGTGGGGAAGGCGGCGGCCCCTGTAGAGTAGTTTGGGGCCGTGTCCCCGGTTTTGGTGGCTGTATGCCACCGGAATCCCGCCATTTTTCTCGGCCAGAGGTGGCGGCGAGGTGCTGCGGCTGTGCTCCGGAGGGTGGACCGGAGCTTCGGCCGTCCCATGAATAAGGCCTTGGTCTTCGCCCTGTTCGTGTTTCTCCTCCCTCCCTTGCTCCTGGTAGACCGACCATGGCGGCGGTGGATGGGGATTGGAAGGGTGGTGACCGGTGGCGGGCTGGAAGGGGAGGCTTCCTCTTGGTGGTGCTTGGTGCAGCGTCAAGAGGAGCTTCCGAGCTTCGCAGCTGTGCTCTTGTGGTGGGGGATGATCGACAACGTGCTTCTCGGCGGGAAGCCTCCCAAATAATCCCCTCCATCGCCTTCTGCTGCCGGTTGACGACTTCACTCTCTTGGCCGGCCGGGGCGGCGAGGGAGAGGGTGGATCTGTCGATTGTGTGGCTAGCTCTTGGCGATGGCGGATGCCGAGCTACTTTTGGCGTGCTGGAGCAACACCAGATGGTTGTGCTGCAGCCCTATTTCGACGCCCCCCATGGTGGGTGGTGCCGTTGGAGGTGTGGTGTCTGCAGCTCGGATGATCTGCTCGCGCTTCCCTATTGAAGCACCAGATCCTACTCTTCTCTTGGCTTGTGGCCGGCCGTGGCGGCGAGGGCGAGCGAGGAAGTGGTGGTTCTTCTCGAGGAAGCGTTTTGCCTAAGAGGTTCTATGATGTTGTGTTTCTTCCCAGGAGCTTCTCTCTGGCGGTTTCTTAGCGAATGGGATGCCAACGCGCCGGACCTTATGGCAGTAGGGCTGCCGCTCCGTCGCTGCTCTTCCTCTGCGCCGGTGCTCGTCATCGCCTCTCGCCAAGTGGTTCGTCCTCGGTGGCTTGGTGGTGGCCAGTTGCGAGGATTTTCTCGCTGGTTCGAGTGTGGTCGAGCCCTTACTCAGACCTCGTTGATGGCGCTGCCTCCGAGGTCGTCGGCATTCATGACAGAGACGCCCAATCCTTGATTGTGTTTTGTTGCTCGTTTCAGGGTGTTTTCTGTATTTTGTGAAGGTCCTTATCTTCGAATGTAGGTCCTTTGCGAGTGTTGTTTGGACCTCCCTGTATTTTGTACTTGCCATGGGTTCTCTTTGTAGCAATCAAAAGTTTGGGTGCTCACCCTTAATCATTCAAAAAAATCAAGTACCTATGTTTCCAGCACATCAAGAAAGAACGAACAGCACATCAAGAAAGAACGATCGTCCAGAAATATCAGTAAGTAAAACTAAAAAAACTAACCATGCTGAAAATGATCTAGATTGTAAGAGGAACACCACTACTAGAAAACAAGTTAAGCGATCCGTCCCGGTTCCAATATGAACCGGGACTAATCGCAACATCAGTCCCGGTTTGTTAGGCCAGGACGACACACGGGGCTGGACCACGGTTAGTCCCAGTTCGTCTGGGACCTTTAGTCCCGGTCACCTGCCTCTAGCCCTTTGGTCCCAGTTCGTGGTAAGAACCGGGACTAAAGGTCCATGTTCCTCTATATATATCCCCAGCCTCACGTGCTTGTGTGTGAGCTTTGTTTTTCCCCTCTCATGCACTAATGGTGTATGTTTCTTTGTTTTTCCCCTCTATGCATAAGAGGTGCTCGATGAAATTCCTATGAGCATGCTACCACTTGGGTTCACCCAAAACAAACATGATATGAAGTGCCTGAGCCACACTTAAGTTTTCTCCTCTTTCTTTCCTCCTAAGTCGAGGTTAACAACTTAATTCTTTCATTTGTCATTGATACAATAATGCATGTGTCGATGTACAGTATTGGTCGGTCATTTCTCTAGATCCTCTGTAATGTTTTTTCATAAATTCTATTATATAATGCAGATGAGCCGGCAATGGATGTATGGTGACCGACGTAATGGCGAGTTCATTACGAGCCTTCATAATTTCATCGGTGTGGCCGAGGCAAACAATGTGAATGGTTTTATGCGTTGTCCATGTGTTGTATGTCAGAATCAGAAGGATTACTCTTCCTCAAGAACCCTTCACACCCACCTGCTTTGGTCCGGTTTCATGCCCAGCTACAATTGTTGGACCAAGCACGGATAAAGAGGGGTTATGATGGAAGACACCGAAGAAGAAGAAGAGGATGATGAAAATTATCCTATGTTTCCTGAATACGGTGATACTGCAATGGGTGAAGCTGAAGATGAAGAGGCACCGGATGAGATCGTTGAAGATCTTCACCGGGCCATTGTTGATGCGCAGAGAGAATGCGAAAGTGAAAATGAGAAGTTAAGTTGAAGCGCATGTTGGACGATCACAAAAAGATGGTGTACCCAAATTGCAAAGATGACAACACAAAGCTCGGTACCACACTAGAATTGCTGCAATGAAAGGTAGAGAATGGTTTGTCTAACAAGGGATTTGAGAAGCTACTGAAAATAATGAAGAAGAAGCTTTCAAAGGATAACGAAATGTCTGCCAGTATGTATGAAGCAAAGAAGGTTGTATGCCCTCTAGGATTAAAGGTGCAGAAGATACATGCATGCATTAATGACTGCATCCTCTACCATGGTGAGGAGTATGATAATAAGAATGAATGCTCGGTATGCGGTGCATTGAGGTATAAGCAGACGAGATGATCCTGGTGATGTTGAGGGCGAGCGCCCTAGGAAGAGGGTTATTGCCAAGGTTATGTGGTATGCTCCTATAATGGCAAGAGGAGCTACGATTTCAACCAATCAATGTAAGTAGTACTGTATCTAGGTTCGCACATCTTTTTGATTCTTATTTAGCATGCTTGTTTATTATTTTGACTGAACTCTATTCTCGTGAAGTGTTTGAGGCAGGAAGCCGGTAATAATTTATGTGGATACTACATTTGCGAGTACATTCGCCAGATAACCTGTGAGCTGGGAAGAATTTCACAATAACTTGCAGTACGTAAACAATGTTCACAATCTTATTTTATTACCATCAGTTGTGTTGAGTTTCATTCATATATATTGAAGATCCCCTTCTTTAAATTAGATCGAATGGATGCGAGATGGTCTCCTAGAAAAGGATCACATACGAGCAATTCAAGAGGAATTGGAGGGATTCTTAAATAAGGAGGTCATAGATCCATCCGGAGAATACCATCGGTAATATGTATTTATCCATTAGGAATTGTAAGAGAAATTATATTGTATATATATGCCTTCTGTAATGCATGGTTCCTTCATTTCTGTACATTCCGGAGAATACTTCGATCTCTATATTCATGACGATGTTCTGTAATGGTTCATTCATTTCTGTAGTTGTACATATATCAACTATCGTCATGTCACTTACATCAAACCTCCCCTCCCGCCGCGGCAGAAAAACGCCCCTAAACCCTGCCGCGGTAGAACCCTAAACCCTAAACCCTGCCTTGCCAGACAGAGTATTGAGGCGTTTTTCTGCCACGACAGAGATCAGTTAGTCCCGGTTCGTACTACGAACCGAGACTAAAGGTCCTCCACCCCCCGCTATCCTGGGCAGCCACGTGTAGATCCTTTAGTCCCGGTTCATAACCGAACCAGGACTAAAGGGGGGCACTAGTCCCAGATGCCTAGTCCCGGGTCCGAAACCGGGACTAAAGACCCAAACGAACTGGGACTAATGCCCCGTTTTCCACTAGTGCACGGTAACCACTAACCATTCCAGTAAAATGAAAAACAAATTGCTATTCAGAGACATGTGAATACCTAAAGGGATGAGATGAATTTCTTTTTTCGTCTAGTAGTAGACAAACTATATATGAACATTACATAAAGAATTTGCATAGACCATGGATACGACCTGAATATAGATCTCCATCTAATGTGTGATAACTATATATAACCAATCAAATTATTATAGACTTAAGTTTGGCAAAAAGGAAGCATTCTCAAGCCATGTGGGAGTATGTGTCTATGGCTAGTGGGCCAAGAAGAAAAGATTAAATAAGACCAACTTAAAGAAAATGAGTAATTAGACAAGGCCTGCTTGGGGAAAAAATCAAACGAACATAGTTAGAGCATCTCCAATTTGTTGGACGCACAAAAATCTGTCGGTGGACAAAAACGGCTATTATTGAGCACGCCCAGGCAAATTCGTGCTCTAGTAGACATCCAAAAATAGGTTGCGACAAAACAATTTAGGGCACGCACACAAAAAGCCTAATCCTTCGCTGCAAATTTGGTGTGCTGGCACGCGCTGCCCAACCGCCAAACCGAAACTTCCGCGTGCGGCCTCCTTCATCCTGCCGCCAGTGAAATCCCGGCCATGGAGGGATATTCTGCCACACCCCAACCCCTTCTCCTCCGCCCCCGCATCTGCCGACGCAGCAGTTTTATCGCCGCTCGCAGCATCCCCTATCGCCGCCGCTGCACCCAGACCTAACGCTAACATCGTCTGTGGCTAGATGTTTGCGCCACCACGACCGACGAATCCGTATGTTGTCGTCCACCGTCCGCCTTGAAGCCAAGGAATGTCGTGCCCAAGCGGATGACATCCACTGCGGTTCCTGGCCAGAAGAAGGGCAAGATCGGTGTGGATCCACACGACAAACCTATAGCAGGGGATGCGGCCGGCTAATTCCAGCCACCGCAACCTCTACTGCAGCCACCCCAGCCGCGAGCGGCTGTGGAGGAGGTAGCGTCGTCTATTGCGCCCAACATGTTCAACCCAATGACGAAAAGGCACATAATTACTTTTTTATTGTTTTGAACTATATAGATGAATATAAATGATGAAATTTAATGTAGTTTGATGTGTGTTAACTTTCATGTATTTTAGTATGGATGATGAAACGTATATGTCCACTATGAATGTTGGGTCATCGCATTCACAAGAGTATTGGTCTTAAGAATATGAAACTAAACAACATTGTGATGAAGTTGACATGGAGAATGATGGTGAGGGTGAGGGTTTCGGTGATGCACTGAAGGGGCGGGCGGCCAACTACACCATGGAGTAAGGCATTTGCGGTGACCCAGCATACCACTACATGATGTAGTACACTATAGTCGTTGACATAACACCAATGAAACACCGTTCACTAGTATTACATCCCTCAGAGTGGTACAACAGAAACACAGCAGGTCCAAGACATGACTATAGATTACAACTCGACTCTTTACAAAAGATCCAGAGAACACTCGAGGTTAAAGAGAGACAAAGAACTTCTTATAAGAAAGAACCAGAAATAATAACTCAGAACTATCTAGTAACTACGACTAGTATATAAAATATTTGGCTTGCCATTGCTACTATTGCAATGCTTTACAGAAGTAGGTTGTATGGCTAGAGAATATACTCCTATCTACTTAAGAACTTAGTATTTGCTTTGGTTGACATCTGTGTGGACTTCATTGGCTCTGTTGAAGAACTTGAGTTGTCGATGATGGTTTCTTGAGCAGAAATTGATGTTAACATCGTCTTCAATGGCTTAGAACCTAGCAAGGGTTAAGAAGGTACGATTGAGTACGAGCGTACTCAGCAAGTTCACTAAAAAGGAGTGTATGATGCACTATCTCTACAGCCACAGACCATAGGTCGTAGGCAATGCAGGTTTTCATAAACATTTCTTCAAAGGTTGCTTTTATTCTGAAAACTATGTCCGACAGCCTTCACAGGTGGACCAGAACCTTCATGGGGTTCCTTTCCTGCCGTGTTCGTAGCTCCTTCCCGGAACAGGGAGTAACATGTCACAATTCTTACACTCTGTAGAGGTGCGTCACTTTTCCCACAAGAGACCTTAGCCTTGTTACACAACCAAGCCGCGAGCTTGTCCACACTTCCATGGTATGGGGCCCAGTCTAAGATCCAAGCCAATCGCTACCCTCTCTGCGACCCCGTATGAGACACGATCCCCTGAGACAACTACCACGGTTACTCTTTGGGTAGCCTCTCGGAGACTCTGTACGCAGCTCTGTCTGGCGGTCACCATTAATTATGGTGAACTCAGACAGGGTCTGAGATGCACAAATAATCTAGGCACCTAGCTCGTGGGGAATTAAGGGGTCCCACCCATGTGCTAGATTCTCTGGAACTCCACGAGAAACCAATAGCCTCACGATAAGGTCATCCGTCCATACGAAAGGGAGAAGATACAACTGACTTTCCCGTCCCATTCCAAGTCTTATGGTTGACGCGTAATATACGGCGCTAGAATCACTGGCGACATTGGTTGTTAAGTACTAGATGATACATTACTATAAAATGGCGTTTCCATTGCAAGTTATGATAGATTAGCTGATCACCCTGGATCAGTAACCGATATTTCCAGTTAATTGTGAAAGTAGTGTTTTCGACCTTTTTGAAATGCAGGTTATGACATAGTTGAGTTACAAGCATAGAAAATAATCAAAGGACATGAGCAAGTTGTACTTGCCTTTTGTGATTGCAAGATTATACACTCACGTTCTTCAAGACAATAGAAGATCCAAATTCTGTAAACAGCATCATTGGTCTGGTAAGGACTAATGTTTAAAGAAGTGAAATGCAGTTATGCATTAGTAATGTAATGCAGTTTAGAAAACCCCAAAGTAATACCCCAATATGGTGAATGAGTTAAACCTAGGTGATTTCTTTAAGATTTAGTTTGTCTATAAGTTTGGATTTGAGATGCCTTATGACTTAATTTGGAACAGACAAAGGTTAACTATAAAACATAATTAGATCTAGGATGTGATGTGTTTACAAGTATTAATAAACTTTAAATCTTATAACAAGCATGTTTGAAGGTATACGATCATTCATTTTTAGTTTAAGTGAGATTTTTAAATGTTAATAGTTTTACTTTTAAGTATTATTATAGACTTAAGTTATGGTTTTGGAAGTAGTATCTCAATGTACAAGACTTAGGGTTTTACATAAAATTGTGGTTATTTCTTATTTAAGAATATTCTTAAAGAATTTATCAACTAAATAAGAAATAAGAATTTATTTCTTAATAACCTTAAAGTGTGTTGGAATAACACAATTAGTATTTTTCTAGGGAAACATACTTACTTAAGATCTTAGAAGTGAATTTTATTTAATTTTAAGTATTATCCTTATTTTTAAAAAATTCCATAAAGGATTATATATCTTTAAATCTTTGCTTCAAGATTTATTTGAAAAACAAATTAAGTTAGTATTTTTTATATAATAATAGATTTATTTTTATGTGCAAAAATGATTTTTATTCATTTTTTTAGGTTGTTTCCTTATTTTGTGAAATTTCACTTAGGTTTTAATGGTGTTAATATTTATCTAGATTTTATTTTACTCAAACAAATAATGTTATATTTTTCTTAGGTAGATATTATTTTTCTGATCATTTCAATATGTTATATGTATTTTTTTAGGATTTTCTATATTTTTTTAGGGCTAAAACAATTTCAGGGGTAGTTTGGTAATTTTACATTTGGTTTATTTTTTTTAGAATATTTATTTTTCTATTACCTATACACTTATTCTGGCCCGTGGGCTGGTTAAGCCTAACCCGACCCAGTTGAGCCTCGAGTTAAACCCCACCCTAGCCCAACCCTGTTTCCTGCTCTCACTCACACACACGCACACAACACAGCATCGCCCTTCCTCTCGTGCGACTGCATCGCCGCCAGCGCCGCCGCCTGCCACTCTGGCCGCCACCGACCGCATCAGCCACGGCCGCTTGCCGACTAAGCTCCGCTCTAGGCTCTCCACCTAATCCCCGCCACCTCTATCTGTGCCCACACCCCTACGCGTGCCCCTGGAACCCTATCCCTGTCTAGGGTTCGGCCGCCGGCTCGGCACCTGCGCCCCAGCGACTCCTCATCGCGTGTGACCTTCCTTACCACGAGCTCCGCCTGCTCCTCCTCAAGGTTCGGCATCAATGGTGATGCAGTTCAACCCCCTGGCTTCTCTCGGACTACTACCCCTTCTCAGGATCCTGCTCATGCTCCTTCTCCGCCATGCCTTCCTCAAGTCGATGCCGGCGGGACGACAGTGTGGCTGCAACCCCGGCATTGACCTCCTTGCCTAGTTCGTCTACGATGCCTCTAATGCATCTACCACGCCTCCGGTTCTGGTAATTCTTCTGTGACCGGCCTTCGAGCCGAAGGACCACCCTAGGCGTAGGATTTAGGTTTAGGTTTTGGGAATTGCAGATTTTTGGTTGTGTGTAATCTCCTGGATGTGTGCTATGTCCATGATTTGATTTAGTTAATCAGTTGGCTGTTAGCTAGATGATTTGATCTCTCCCTGGTGATGGAGCTAGGTGATGCTTATGTTTGGATGAATTCATCATCTAGGCATTAGTGAGGATGTTGTGCTATGTGAGGTATTGCTTGAACAATACAAGCTTTAATTCAAACGATATATGGTAAGTGCTAGATGTGGTGTCTCAAATTGGATGATGTGATCATCCTCGACATGTGTAGTTTGTTGTTTGTTTATCTCTAACGAAACTGAATATTGTTAAGTGAACAAAATACAGTTAAAAGCACTGCAATGGTTCTTTGCTCTGTTTGGGTATCAGAAGATTGTTTTTAGTTGGATATATTCATCTGAGCTCATTAGAGATTAAATAAAGTAAATTATATGTTGGTTGGGCTTAAGGATCTATTTTAGCAGATTTATTATGTGTTGGTGAAGGGTGCTGTAGTGTACCAAATTGATAAGAACAGATACAAACTACATTTAATCGTGTGCTTTTGATCTTGTGGTGTATGTGAAAGTATGTGAAATGCTTTTCTGTGTATTTGTTGTGATTGACTTATAATTAAATGTTGTAGCGCTTCAGGTAATTTGCTTAGTAACTTTGCTACTTGATTTAAATGGTCATTGACTATCTGATCATATGCTTACAATTTCTTGGACATATTTGTGTTGTTAAGTGCAAAGTGTGCTTGTTGTTCATTTAAAACTCTGTAGGTGTCATGCTTAAAGAATACACTTCTCTTTGTTTTGGAACATGTGGTATATGTGTTGTACATCAGTGCTGCTCTTCACACTATATCTTACTATCCTCTTTTTATGTGGTTAGAGTGTGAGCTCCTGGTTACACCGGGGATCACCAGCCCAACTGGTTGATCAAGCTCCCCTCTCTGCTTGACTTCCTTTCTCCCTCTCTCTAAAAACTGATAAGAACATGTATTATGCTTGATTTCTTGGCTTGACCTATGATGCAAAGTCTGAGGTCCATAATTTAAATAAGAGCAGATTTGGTACTGGTTTTGTGTTTAACCAACTTGGTGGCTTCTGCTGCTACAAGATCTACTATGGTGGTGCCTCCCATGTGGAGTGTGCACAACCATAGATCTAAGTAGCATGCTCTGCTACTTTCCTTCCCTAAATACTCAATGATGATTCTTGCATACCACTTGTATGCAAGACTGAGAGTAACTCTTCTACCCACCCAAACTATTCTTTGATCGGGTATTATAGAAACAATGATTATAATTTGAGGTGGTGATTAACCTGAGGCTTGACCTTGTATGATGTATACTTCTGGATCTTGATCCACTTCTTTTCTTCTAAGTGGAGATGATAGTGGTGTTGATGTCCCTTGAGTTCACTGGTTCAGCTGCAAATGTCCTTCTGATCTTTTACTCCTCCTCCTAGATGAATCTGCTACTGGTATTACTAAGTATTGATGTTGTTGTCCTGCTCCACCTGGTGCTGGTCTATTTCCTATCTCCTCTAAGTGAGCATATGAACTTTGGCTGGGTCTGATTTCTGTGAACGAGTTGGTGATTTGTTGTTCTAGTGAAGAATAGTGATGTGTGTGGATGAATGTTCTTGGTGATGAGCTGGGAAGATTAAGTGGTTTTCTAGAGTGATATTCTCGTGTATAAGGAGGGATATGGTGCTGGTGGTGGCTAGCACCCTTGCTACGGCCGTGTTACCTCAAATGGCAATTGCCTCTCTCTCTAATGTGTTGACAGCACATCCTTGTGCATGCATGACTAAGCTGCTTGTGTGCTGCTAGTCCAGGAAACCTCCCCTTGTCTAGGTTTCATCTGTGGGATATTTTTGCTAAGGATGTGCTTGGCTGGTTTGGTATTATCTGATCTTGACCTTTATTTTTAATTGCCAAGTGGAACATCATCTCTATGCTAATGATGCACAAGTCTGAAGCCTGAATTTGATAAGAACGGATCCTATGTAGCCCCTTTAACCCATACTCAATGATGTACTTAGCATAGCAACACTATGCCAGAATGAGAGTAGCATTAATCTAAACAATTCCCTTTATTTTATTCTCTTACTTTCGTTTTTATTATCTTTTGTGTTGTTTTGCAGGAATCAGAGTAAAGAATGAAGACACAAGATGAAGGAATAATTAGGACCTTTTTATTATTATTGATCCTAATTGTCATCTTTATTCTAGATTCTTTTGTAATTCATTTATTCTTTTATGTATGTGTAAATACAATGTATTATTATTTGTTTGAGATAATAAAGTTTGATTTTTCTTTATTTTTGGAGTTTAAGGCTTGTTATTATTTGTACTTATATTTTCGTGTATTCTCATTTATTAATATAGTCTTTCATTTGTCTTGAGATACCTTTATCATAAAGAGTAATGTATTATATCTATTAATATAAGGTGTACTTTATTCTATTATTGCAATTTATTTTCCAAACTCATCTCAAATTCTATTTGAATTCAAACATAACTTTTGAATGTTCAAATTTGAATAGCTACCCCCCCTCAAAAGCAAAGATACAATGGAGGTCATGTCGAAATCTATCGCACTTGCTCGGATGTTTCCATCAGAGCAAGAGAGATCCCGATCCCTCACTGACTTCTTTAGTTTTGTGCGAAAATTCCCCAGATTTTCTATGCATGAATGCAATGCACACACCTTATCTCAGCTTATTTCTAAGCTCTAATGCTGGGATTTTATAGACTCTCCTCCTTAAAATAAACTTCGTCCCCGAAGTTCGCACTCTCTTGCGTTTCAGAATAAGGAGTTGACTTGTATTGATCACACCATTTCTCAAATTCCATTGTGATCACAATTGGGAATAGTTGTGGTATCCTTTATCCAGATCTTTTTCTTTCATACTGAGCAACTCCAATTGTCGCTTTCAATATGTAGCTTAACTCCTTCTACTATAATCCCCTGAGTTATGTCTTTAAACTTTTACTTAGGATTAGTGGTGGACACATTTTGTCCATTCCAATCTAGTTTTCTTATCACACTTTAGTGATATATCTTGGAATAGTCCCTTCACTCTAAGGGACAACTTACGAGTTGTTTCCCCTATATAACTAGTCCACTAGGGTTAAGCAGTTATATCTCCTTCGATCTCTCATCCGGACATACTCTAGAGAGTACTCTTATAAAAATGATTTCTTATAACCTTATGAGAATAAGGCTTAACCTCATCATAACTTAGTACTTCTTCTCCAACCTTTAGTCAAAAAGTTAGTCAATAATACTTAAGTGTTTATTGTTTACTCTCCCCCTTGGGGTTTTCTAATGGTCTCTAATCTGTAAGTATAATATACATTAACTCGATAGTAAGGATATTGGTTTCTATCTAGCTTATACTTACCTATATAAGGTCTCACGAAAGAATTTGCGGTACACCCACACAGTTGTGGATCTCTGAAATGAATCTTCCGACACTATTTGTATTACTTCTAACCTTTTGGACATTTTCGCTTTAGTAGGCCCGATTTCGCAAAGCGTCTCGAAAGATGATCTTTAATTTCATACTTCCTTAGGTATAACTTAACTTAGGCCAAGTTTTATACTCTTTAGATTACTAAAAAAACAACCCCATTAGCTAAATCGCTAGGATACCAGCTAAGAATACCAACTACGGATACCAGCTGTGGATCCTCCTAGGTGTATGAATTACCCTACGGTTTTTGACTTACTATTGGCATTCTCTCCGAGTTGTCAGAGCTTGAATACCACCTTTATTCTAAGACTTCTTCTTTGCACTTATTCATGATACTTCCATGAACTAGGTACAACTACTTCATTAGCTTCTTAGCAACATCACCTATTTTGAGTGAACTTAAATTCATTCTTTTATGTTGCTCCACACCTTTTTTGAACACTACTATTCTTTTTTTATTGCCAACTCATAGTGAGTTGGAATTGATCCATCCTTCAAAATAGTGTTGATACTACTTATATTTAGCTCCCTTCTTCGTGCAAGTCTTCAACTTGATCTTCGGAACTCGTCACTCCCTTACACGAATTCCCTGATTCCTTAAATGCATGTACGAAGCATCTTATACAACTAATAATGTATTGACTTACCACTTGCTTCATTGCGATTGACTTGAGTCATGGACTCAAACTTCCGTTCTCCTAAAGATGTACCTTCTTCAATAACACCCTCCTTTGAAGCTAATCCAGGGGATGTTAAGTTTCCTCCTACGGATGTTCCATATTTCTCCTGATGTTCTGGACAACATGATTTCTTGTGTCCAATAATTCCACACTTGTTACACTTTCCTAGAAATGCTCTTGCATTTCTCTTCATTGGAGTAGGATGAATGTTTGGACTAGATGGTAGCCCCATTATTGGTCCTATTCCTCCTGTTGACAACCCATAAGTTAATGGTCGGTTTAGGCCATTCATCATCCTATGTCTGGGTTCTCCACATTGGTAACATAATATCTTAGGGTTTGGGCACCCCTTAATAACGTGGCCCCTGATTCCACAGTTGTGACATCTCTTCTTTGTGTTGTACATCATATGTGGATCCGGACATGTTGTGGTTAGTTTTTGCACTTTCTTCCTCTTTCCTTCAGGTACAACAATCTCATCACCTTCAGATATATGTGCACTATCCAATAATTCCTGAAACTCCTTTGTACGCACAATCCTAAGCTGCATCCTCATAACTGCTTGTAGTCCCTTCATGAACTTCCTTTGTCGTTTTGCCTCCATGTTTATTTCAGCACTAATGTACTTGGACAAACGATTAAACTCCCGTACATGTTTCAGAACTGGAATATTCTTCATTTCTAAGGTTTCATCCTCCTTCCTTTTCCCATTGTCCTGATGAACAAATTCTTCACGAAACTTCTTTTTGAACTCAACCCAGGTACTAACACCTTTGCCCAATGTTGTGAACCTTGAGTTCTCCCAATACGTGGTTGCTGTTCTGGTCAATAGATAAGTTGCATATCGCACCTTTTCTTCATCCTTACATCCCACACTTTTAAGCTTCCGAGATGTATCCATTAACCAATTTTCCGCCTCCAAAGGTTCTTCTACCATGGTAAAACTCCAAGGCTTGGTTTGTAAGAACTTCACTAGTTTAACCCTTGGATATAATTCCTCAGGTTGCTTCTCTTGCATTTTAATTAAAGTCTCCTAATAGAATTGATCCTGCCTCTCTATTTCAGCATTTCTCCCGTCTTCCATACCGTTCATATACTGAAGAACTCCTTCGTTGAGAATTAAATGCGGCATTTGAATTTCTACTTCCGTTGGAATTGGATCTCTAACCTCCTTTTGTTGTGTTAGCCTCATCTCATGAGCCTTCACCTTCCCTTCATCGGATTGATAATTCGCCTCCCTCACGCGAACCCATTTTCCCCACTAGACCTATACATCAAGTAAGAACTCCATGAAACAGCATGCATATGCCCATAAAGTTCCACTTCATGCATAGACCTAGTCAATCAAGAAGATCCAAAGAAAAACCAGAAATCCAAATGTGGTACATATAACACACATAATTCTAAGCATGCAATATAGTAGTTGAGTATAATACCTCTAGAATTCAGGCTTAGCTATGTAGTATATGACACCTCCTAGTATAGGTTTACTTTGTGATACTTAGCACTTAGAAGCCAAACTACTCTTTGTCTCCATATTATCCCAAATTGCCCAATTGCAATTGAATAATTTTGAGAAAAGTGGTCTCACTTTGGTTTTCACTAACCACTTTCCTTTCTTTCGGGACTACTAAAGACTACCAATCCTCCATTCTATCGTAAACTATCCTCACATAATCTCTCTAAACTACTAACAAAATTCTAGTTACTACCTTAATCCAAAATTATCGTAATGTTATAATACCTATGACTTCTATCATAGACCTAAACTGTTCTTTACTTACTATTATTACAAAATTATTTACTAAGTACTTGTCCTAATTTCAGACTTATCATGGTCTTAGAGCTATTCTCACCACGAACTTGTCTATATTTACCTAGTCATCATGATTAAAGAGCTAATCTCACCATGACGACTCTTTTTCTTAGCTTACCATTAATGATTTTTCACCAAAATTATACTCCATCACATGGAATTATCAAGTGGATGCCACATGATTTACTTCCATTTGTATCTATCCATACTCTGATGGTCTCACTT
The DNA here is from genome assembly GCA_910589775.1 of Avena eriantha. Classification (NCBI taxonomy): domain Eukaryota; kingdom Viridiplantae; phylum Streptophyta; class Magnoliopsida; order Poales; family Poaceae; genus Avena; species Avena eriantha. Next base: position 39,099,886 of record OU342744.1, read on the forward strand.
AAGTGGTATAGTGGTATCTACTAGTGATAAGATTCTACTACTTCCCATGGATTCTAAATATAGGCTCCATCACTAATACTACTCCACATGGTATCCTGATCTTAGTGCTAATCTTACTTGATATTTTATCTTACTTAAAATATCCTAGTCGTGTTATACTTATTTAGAGCTACACTCAAATGACGATTCTCTAGAGAAGACTTATAACTACTCCTTAAGAAGGATGAAATAAACATCCCAACTTAAGTGTGACAAGGTTTATCCTCAAGTGGATATCCATCACCAGTCTTGGTTCAGATAATATGGCTCCTATAGTCACTATCCAACCTACAGATCTTCCTAAAAAAGTTTTAATCACAAGGTCAAAGCATATGCTCTGATACCAGATGCGGTGACCCAGTATACCACTACATGATGTAGTACACTATAGTCGTTGACATAACACCAATGAAACACCGTTCACTAGTATTACATCCCTCAGAGTGGTACAAAAAAAACACAGCAGGTCCAAGACATGACTATAGATTACAACTCGACTCTTTACAAAATATCTAGAGAACACTCGAGGTTAAAGAGAGAGAAAGAACTTCTTACAAGAAGAACCAGAAATAATAACTCAGAACTATCTAGTAACTATGACTAGTATATAAACTATTTGGCTTGCCATTGCTGCTATTGCAATGCTCTATAGAAGTAGGTTGTATGGCTAGAGAATATACTCCTATCTACTTAAGAACTTAGTCTTCGCTTCGGTTGACATCTCTATGGACTTCATTGACTCTGTTGAAGAACTTGAGTTGTCGATGATGGTTTCTTGACCAGAAATTGATGTTGACATCGTCTTCAATGGCTTAGAACCTAGCAAGGGTTAAGAAGGTATGGTTGAGTACGAGCGTACTCAGCAAGTTCACTAAAAAGGAGTGTATGATGCACTATCTCTACAGCCACAGACCATAGGTTGTAGGCAATGCAGGTTTTCGTAACATTTCTTCAAAGGTTGCTTTTATTATGAAAAACTATGTCCGACAGCCTTCACAGGTTGACCAGAACCTTCGTGGGGTTCCTTTCCTGCCACATTCGTAGCTCCTTCTCGGAACAGGGAGTAACATGTCACAATTCTTACAATCTGCAGAGGTGCGTCACTTTTCCCATAAGAGACCTTAGCCTTGTTGCACAACCAAGCCACGAGCTTGTTCACACTTCCATGGTATGGGGCCTAGTCTAAGATCCAAGCCAATCGCTGCCCTCTCCGCGATCCCGTATGAGACACGATCCCCCGAGACAACTACCACGGTTACTCTTTGGGTAGCCTCTCGGAGACTCCATACGCAGCTCTATCTGGCGGGCACCATCAACTATGGTGAACTCAGACCCAATCAGAGATGCACAGATAATCTAGACACCTAGCTCGTGGGGAACTAAGGGGTCCCACCCATGTGCTGGATTCTCTGGAACTCCACGAGAAATCAACAACCTCACGATAAGGTCATTCGTCCATACGAAAGGGAGAAGATACAACTGACTTTCCCGTCCCATTCCAAGTCTTATGGTTGACGCGTAATATACGGCGCTAGAATCACTGGCGACATTGGTTGTTAAGTCCTAGATGATACATTACTGTACAATGGCGTTTCCATTGCTAGTTATGATAGATTAGCTGATCACCCTGGATCAGTAACCAATATTTCCAGTTAATTGTGAAAGTAGTGTTTTCGACCTTTTTGAAATGCAGGTTATGACATAGTTGAGTTACAAGCATAAAAAATAATCAAAGGACATGAGCAAGTTGTGAACTTGCCTTTTGTGATTGCAAGATTATACACTCACGTTCTTCAAGACAATAGAAGATCCAAATTCTTCAAACATCATCATTGGTCCGGTAAGGATTAATGTTTAAAGAAGCGAAATGTAGTTATGCATAAGTAATGTAATGCAGTTTGGAAAACCCCGAAGTAATACCCCAATATGGTGAATGAGTTAAACCTAGGTGATTTCTTTAAGATTTAGTTTGTCTATAAGTTTGGATTTGAGATTCCTTATGACTAAATTTGGAACATACAAAGGTTAACTATAAAACATAATTAGATCTAGGATGTGATGTGTTTAAAAGTATTAATAAACTTTAAATCTTATAACAAGCATGTTTGAAGGTATATGATCATTCATTTTTAGTTTAAGTGAGACTTCTAAATGTTAATAGTTTTACTTTTAAGTATTATTATAGACTTAAGTTATGGTTTTGGAAGTAGTATCTCAATGTACAAGATTTAGGGTTTTACATAAAATTGTGGTTATTTCTTATGAAAGAATGTTCTTAAAGAATTTATCAACTAAATAAGAAATACGAATTTATTTCTTAATAACCTTAAAGTGTGTTGGAATAACACAATTAGTATTTTTCTAAGGAAACATACTTACTTAAGATCTTAGAAGTGAATTTTATTTAATTTTAAGTGTTATCTTTATTTTTACAAAATTCCATAAAGGATTATATATCTTTAAATCTATGCTTCAAGATTTATTTGAAAACTAATTAAGTTAGTATTTTTATATAATAGTAGAATTATTTTTATGTGCAAAAATGATTTTTATTCATTTTTTAGGTCGTTTCCTTATTTTGTGAAATTTCACTTAGGTTTTAATGGTGTTAATATTTATCTAGATTTTATTTTACTAAAACAAACAATGTTATATTTTTCTTAGGTAGATATTATTTTTGTGATCATTTCAATATGTTATAAGTATTTTTTTTAGGATTTTCTATATTTTTTAGGGCTAAAACAATTTTAGGGGTACTTTGGTAATTTTACATTTGGTTTATTATTATTTTTACAATATTTCTTTTTCTATTACCTATACACTTATTCTGGCCCGTGGGCTGGTGAAGCCCAACCCGACCTAGTTGAGCCTGGGGTCAAACCCTAGCCCAACCCCGTTTCCTACTCTCACTCACACACACGCACACAACACAGCCTCGCCCCTTCCTCTCGTGCGACTGCATCGCCGCCAGCGCCACCGCCTACCACTCCGTCTGCCACCAACCGCATCAGCCACGGTCACTCGCCGACTAAGCTCTGCTCCAGGCTCTCCACCTAATCACCGCCACCTCTATCTACGCCTGCACCCCTACGCGCGCCCCTGGAACCCCATCCCTGTCTAGCGTTCGGCCGCCGGGTCGGCACTTGTGCCGCAGCGACTCCTCGTCACGCGTGACCTTCCTCACCACGAGCTCCTCCTGCTCCTCCTCAATGCTCGGCATCAATGGTGATGCATTTCAACCCCTGGCTTCTCTCAGACTACTACCCCTTCTCGGGCTCCTGCTCATGCTCCTTCTCTGCCATGCCTTCCTCAAGTCGATGCCGGCGGGACGGCAGCGTGGCTGCAACCCCGACATTGATCTCCTTTCCTAGTTCGTCTACGATGCCTCTGATGCATCTACCACGCCTCCGGTTCAGGCAATTCTTATGTGACCGGCCTTCGAGCTGAAGAACCACCCTAGGCGTAGGATTTAGGTTTAGGTTTTGGGAATTGCAGATTTTTGGTTGTGCGTAATCTCCTGGATGTGTGCTATGTCCATGATTTGCTTTAGTTAATCAGTTGGCTGTTAGCTAGATGATTTGATCTCTTCCTGGTGATGGAGCTAGGTGATGCTTATGTTTGGATGAATTCATCATCTAGGAATTAGTGAGGATGTTGTGCTTTGTGAGGTATTGCTTGAACAATACAAGCTTTAATTCAAATGATATATGGTAAGTGCTAGATGTGGTGTCTCAAATTGGATGATGTGATCATCCTCAACATGTGTAGTTTGTTGTTTGTTTATCTCTGACGGAACTGAATATTAGCACTGTTGTTAACTGAACAAAATACAGTTAAAAGCATTGCAATGGTTCTTTGCTCTGTTTGGGTATCAGAAGATTGTTTTCAGTTAGATATATTCATCTGAGCTCAATTAGAGATTAAATAAAGTAAAGTATATGTTGGTTGGGCTTAAGGATTTATTTTAGCAGATTTATTATGTGTTGGTGAAGGGTGCTGTAGTGTACCAAATTGACAAGAACAGATACACACTACATTTAATCGTGTGCTTTTGATCTTGTGGTGTATGTGAAAGTATGTGAAATGTTTTTCTATGTTTTTGTTGTGATTGACTTATAATTAAATGCTGTAGCGCTTCAGGTAATTTGCTTAGTTGCTTTGCTACTAGATTTAAATGGTCATTGACTATCTGATCATATGCTTACAATTTCTTGGACATATTTGTGTTGTCAAGTGCAAAGTGTGCTTGTTGTTCATTTAAAACTATGTAGGTGTCATGCTTAAAGAATACTGTAACATCCCAAAACTTTAATCAAGGTTATCAAGATCCAAATCACCCAATTTAGGGTTAACAAAAACTTTTTATCATTAAAACAATTAGGAATGCATATGTGTGTTGCATTAATATATAATAGTTTAGAATTGCCATGTTTGATTGTTCTAATGGTTGTAAAATGATTCAAAGATGAATGCCACATCATCTAGATCATTCCCAAGCAAAATCCAAAGAAAAAGAAATCAAATAAGATTAATAAATGCAAATGGTTACTTTTGTCATTTTAATCCACTAGGCCACTTTAGGTTTTCCTAGAAGTCAAATTCAAATAGAAACAATGCTAACTCTTTTCACCCCTTGCTAGTACAAGTTAAGATCTACCAAGGCCCACTTTGAAATCTTACAAAAACATTTGAACACTAATTTTAAATGGCATTTGAAAATGGAATCCATTTCATATGCATAGATCACACTTTTTCAAAAACCACTCAAATGAGTTCCCCTAGACAATCCCAAGCAACCGCAGATGCTTAAGCATATGACTAACACATCCACCAAAAATCATTTCAAAATTCAAATAAAATCTTCTTGCGGCCATTTTGTCGAACACTTGGCAGACAAAAATAAATCTGCCTAACTAACACTATTTGGATCAATGCTTTGTCGAGCCAATTGGGCTCAATCTTGTTCCCTTGTCTCCCCTAGCTCTAACCAGACCATAAACAAGCTACCATTTACCCCCCAGCAGCAGTGCCGCGCCACCCGGACGCCATGATCGCCGGTCGACCATGCCCATATCGCAGTACACAGCCCCGCACTCTTCTGCCGCACCAGGGAGGTAGGCGTGTCGTGGAAATGGCCACGGCAGTCGCTGCCATGGGCTGCAATTGAGTGTTTCGTGAGGAAGAGTTGGCGGCCATCTGCGGTGCGAGATGGGGGCGGATACACATGGGTTTACCCAGGTTCGGCCCCCCGGAGGGTAAAGACCTACTCCTGCTAGATTAGATTATGAGAGAGCGAGTTACAGGGGGTGGCGAGCTCGGCGGCTAGGCAGCGAGTCGCTTGAGGGGGTGTATGATGGAACGTAAGGTTCCTGGATACCCTAGGGAGGTTTATATATGAAGTACCTCGCTAGGGTTTACAAGTTGTCTCCGAACAAGATAAGGATCCGGAGACTTTTGACCTAGCCCGACTGGGCTTGTGCTACGCTTCTGGGCTTCTAGTCGCCGGTCGCTGGGCCTCTCCTTTCTTCATGGTCCAGTCGCTGTATTTCAGACGCACTCGCAGGCCCTCCGGCCCAATCGAAACATTCGGCTGGGCATACCCCCTTTGGCATATCCCCATCAGTAGTCCTCGAGGCCGTCGTTGATGCAGGTGCAGGCGTCCTTTTGGCGTTCGGAGTAGGCGAGCCCAATTTGGGTGTCCAGTCGAGTCGGTGATGGACTCTATTAAAACCGAGGAGAATTTCTCCATAGCTCCATTCGTCACTTCAGTGAACATCATTGCTGCCCAGTCGTCATTTCGGCGAGAGGAGAGACTGGCGAGTGGCGAGTAGACCACAAGAGTTGGACCGTCAAACCCGGTCAAACTATCCGTTGGAATTTCCAACGGTAACTACGACGCAATTACCGTAGGTAACGGCTACCCCGATTTTGGCGGGTGACGTTTCCCATATAAGGGGAGTGACGGATCAGCTGCGCACTCCTTCCTCGCATTCTTCATTCATCCCCATTTGTTCTTCCTTCCTGCGTCCTCCCGACTTATTCTCCCCGCGTTGTGCGGTCCCACATCTTACTCGATGGCGCCTCCCAATGGCTCATGGGGAAAATCCAAGTGCACCACGGCCCAACTGAGATCCTTCGAGGATGCCGGGGTTCTCCGCAAGGGGAATTGGCGGGTTCCCCCTCCTCCGAGACTGAGCCGAAACCGCGACCTGGCGAATTCATCTGCTTCACCAGTCATCTTGAGAGGGGCTTAGGGTTCCCCACCTCGCTCTTCTTCTGCCGCTTCTGCGCGTACTACGCGATCAAGCCCTCAGATCTTGGTCCACACAGCATCGAGAAGCTGGCGATCTTCGTCGCCTTCTGCGAATGCTACCTTGGCTGTAGGCCATATTTCCCGCTGTGGCTGGAGCTCTTCCACGGCCGCATCGGGCGCGAGGCGTCCAGCGGCTTGATGCTGGCCGCAGGCAGGCTTACCTTCCAATTGAAGCTGAAGGCCAACTTCGTCAAGCTCCTCCTGCCGAAGAAAGCCGCCAGCGAGTGGAAGAAGAGTTGGTTCTACGTCAAGGAAGCCACTCCCTCTGGCGAGGTGTCTCTTCCCGAGTTCGTCGCTGAGAGGAGCGAGCCCCGTCGATTGTCGCCGAAGAAGCTCCCTGAAGATCAGCGGATGGCCGTCGCAGAAATGATGGACCAGATCCAGAGGCTGAAGGACCAGGGGTTGATTCCAATCAACCTCTACAATTGCTGGCTCGGGTGGCGCCTGGTCCCGCTGGCGGCTCGTCCGCACTGGATGTACGAGTACAGCGGGAAGCATGATCCATCTCGAACCAGCAAGGAGTCATGGGAGGCCGAGGACTACAAGGCCGCCCTGAAGAAGATTACCGACGCGGAGTTCATGGGTGCGGCGGTCAGGGTCGCCCCGTATACTCCCGTGAAGAACGAAGCCCCCACAGTGAGTTCTCTTTCCAATCGCTGCGTCCGTATCTCAATTTCAGTCTTTTCGCTTGGCATGTTTTGACTCACGGTGGTTCTCAGCTTTTTCAGGTATTGGAGGGTTGGCTCCCTCCGCTTGACGAAGAAGTTCCCCAGGAACTGGAGGAAGATTCCGAGGAGGATCCTTCCGACAGCAACGAGGAAGAAGAAGATGTCCCTCCCCCAGCGCCTGTGGCTCGCAAGACCTGGATGCAGAAGCAATGAGAGGTTGAAGCGAGCCGTAGCCTGGACGAGTTCGAAGAAGGCGACGAGGTCGCCTAGGAGCAAACGTCTCGGCGCACTGCTACGCCGTCAAAGCCCCCACGCCGGCCCAAGTCGCCGGCAAAGAGGACTGCATCATCGGCCAGGTCGTCAGTGGTGTTCGAGTCGGATGACGACTTCGACGACGAAGGATCTCCCGAAGTCTCGCACAAGGCCCCAAGGGACATAGTCCCGACGAAGGGGTTGGAGGGCGAGGACATGGAGGTGTTGGTAGAGGTTCCCCTGGCGGAGATCGTGTCGACGATCTTGGGGGTTCCAAGCCAAGAAGCAGCTGAGGCGACAACGCCCAAGTCGCCACAGTCGTCGAAGGCGGCGGCATTGGAGCCGGAGATCCCGGCGACTGTAGTTTCATCGTCAAGGAAGCCCTCGGTCTCGTGGGCTTCGGACGTCTTCGAGAGGGGGCTCAGCTGCAAGTTGGGTCCCGAGTTGGACAAGCCCGCCCATATCAGTACCGGGCTTCATGTCCTTCCAGTCGCCAAGTAAGTTGTGTTTCCTCGTCCCAATTTGCCTTGCTTCTTTCGTGTTGTGGTTGTGCTGATTGGAGGGGTTCGTGCAGGTTGGGGGCTAAGAAGATTGGTCGCCCTTCAGTTGCCAAGATTCCACCGGCCACTGGCGTGGGAGAGGGCGATCTGCCCAAGAAGAGGAAAGCCTCTAAAGATGTCGCAGCCGCTGAAGTCGCGAAGAAGCAGAAGGGGCGCTGACGATGCTGCGACCGGGGGAGCGCCACGGAGCCCGCAGCTGCTGCGCCGAACGTCAAAGAGGTGGCGGCGACGCGATTAGAGCCAGCACTGGCTGCGTCTGTGCCGGAGGCGCTGGTCTCGGCGACCAGCGCCCCTGCCAGGGCGACGGCGACGTTCCCTCGCTTTATGGCGAAGGGGTTTCCAGCTGTTACGGACACGCAGTCTCCGCAGAGTCCGGAGATCGTGGACACGGACATTGGGGCCCGCTACGGGCACACCTCCTTCACGGTCCCGTCGACTGACGCCGCCGAACTTCACAAGATGCTCGGCGCTGCTATTCAGGTATGTCCAGTCCCCGAATTCCTAGTCGTTGAATTTCAGCGGCTAGGAATTGGTTTTCTTTTCCTACCTCTCCAGTCCCCGAGTTCCTAGTCGCTAAATTTCAGCGGCTGGGAACTGGGTTTTGTTTTTCTTCCTTCTCCAGTCCCCGAGTTCCTAGTCGCTGAATTTCAGCGGCTGGGAACTGGGTTTTGTTTTTCTTCTTTCTCCAGTCCCCGAGTTCCTAGTCGCTGAATTTCAGTGGCTGGGAACTGGGTTTTTGTTTTTTTTCCAATGCTTAGCTGGGTTCTTTGTTTTTTAGGGGTTACAACGGGAGTCGACTGATCGGCAGGCTGCACGAGAGCGCTTGGAGCGTGACTTGCGCGAGGCGCAGGAGGTCAACCGGCGGCTTCATGAGACAATTGGTGAGTGTCTGTTTGGCTTTGTTCTCCTTTGCTTGGTGTGAGCTGGTTGTTTGCAATACTCTGATATCTTCACTTGCAGATGGTTTCCCGGCTGAGATCTCCAAGGCCCGTGAGGGGTATGGCCCACTCGCCGAACTGGACGCGGCGAATGGGCGAGTAGCTTCCCTGGTCAAGGACTTGGAGGAGGCCAAGGCGACCTCAATTTCTTCGGAAGAACGGGCGAAGGCTGCCGTCCCGCGGCTAAAGAGGAACGCAAGGCCACGGACTCCATCATCGTGGGGCTGCATAACGAGCAGACCGCCTTAGAGAAGCACGTCAAGGAGAATTGCCGCAAACTTCTTAGTGAGTCTCTGTCTTTGCTTTAGCCTTTTGTCGGGTCCCCTGCTTTGGGGGTTTCATTGTTTCACTGACATCTGACTTTGCAGCTGTGGTAGGCCAAAGCGACCCGGTGGTGCAAACTTACACCGCCTCGCAATGCGTGACTGCCGTGGTGAATGCGGCCACGGCCTCGGTGTTGTGTGTCCAGGCGGCTCTTCAGGGCATGTCTCCCACCGAAGTCATCCCTGGGGGGCTTACGGAGGTGTGGCGCTATCTAGAGGAGGTGCCCGCCGTTGTGGAGTGGATAACGTGCTCGGCGTTCAGACGCGGGGCCGCCACGGCGTTGAGCTTGGGTCTCGCGCCCCGACGACTTCGATCTCGACGATGTGACGAGTGGCTATCCCTCGGCGACCGGCACGGTGGAGATGTCGGAGGTGCTGAAGCTAACCGCGAGGGCCACTCCATATGCCGATCGTGTCTTGGCGATGGGGGATCTGTTGCCGTACCAGGAGACGATGTTGGCGCCTGGCGACCCCGAGCCGGAGCACCGCGACATGAAGTCGGAGCAGCCCTTCCGGTCGTCATTGGCGAAGTCGCTGACAACGTATCCGATGAACCCGTGGCAGCCCTTTGTGTGCGTCAAGGGTGGTGGCGCTTCTTCTTCATCAGGTCCTGTGGAGTAAGCAAATGTAAGAGTTGTAATGTATGCCAAGTGGCGAACGCTTTGTATGATATTTTGTGATGTATGTCACGGGGAGTTGATCGACTCATGTATGATTAAGAATTTGAGCGAGTCCCTGAGCGCGTTCGCCCTTTAATGGGGTATAACTCGTTTGTGTACTTTTGTGTGTTTGATTTATTTACGCGTTTGTTTTTATCCCTTGCGTCTTCTGAGTGGCAAGGCCCCGAGCGCGAGTAGGGCTTGCTTGTGAGCGAGCCCCCGAGCGTGGTGCCCGACCATATTGGTTGTGATCATGTTGCAGGTTGTGAATGCATTGTTTATAACGCGTCTCCTCCCCTGGCCCAGAGAGCCAGTCGCTTGGCGAGCCCTAGGCAGCTCTCTTACTTGGTGTGTTCCCGAGCCGCGTGGGGTTTCCATTTTGCGGAGTCCCCGTGCGTGGTACTTAACCGTTCGAGTCGCTTTGCTCGAGGGTGGGAGGGACAGGATGCTGTGGGAAGCGTATATCGAACGTCTTGGCCCGGCGAGCCAGTCGGGCTAGGCGACTCCAATGGCGGCTCCGGGTTGGTGTTTTTCGTGGACAACCCAAGGCCCGAATACTTCCGGTGCCCTTGTGCCGCACTACTTTGCCATGCCGGTCGCTCGACCAGAGGTTGACTTCCGTAAGTAGCGTATTGCTGGCATGGACGAGTGCGAGTGGCACAAGAATATGGCGAGTGGGCACAATTTGTGCGATCCAAATGAATTTCATTTATATATTCTGACAGAGTATAGTGTGTGGTTCTAAGTATAGAACTTTCTGAGGAGGTTTACATTCCATGGCCTCCCGACCTCCAATTGGCCATCACCCCGTATGTCGATGAGGTAGTAGGCGTTGTTACCAAGGACTCGGCCTATGGCAAATGGCCCCTCCCATGGGGGGTAGAGCTTGTGCATGCCCTTCTTGTCTTGGGCCAGTTGTAGGACCAGGTTGCCTTCCTGGAAGGTGCGAGTTCGCACTCGGCGGCTATGATAGCGGTGGAGTCCTTGCTGGTATATGGTGGTGCGGGAGCGAGCCAGGTCGCATGCCTCGTCAATTTGATCGATGCTGTCTTGGAGGGCGGTCTTGTTGGCCGCCTCAACGTAGTTGGCGACTCGAGGGGAGTTGTGCTCCAGGTCTGTTGGCATTACTGCCTCGGCGCCATACACCATGAAGAAAGGCGTGAACCCGGTTGATCGGTTGACGGAGGTGCGGATCCCCCATATCACAAAGGGGAGCTCGTCGACCCAACATCCTGGGGTGCGCTCGAGGGGCACCTGCAGTCGCGGCTTTAGCCTATGGAGGACGCTCTGGTTGGCGCGCTCTGCTTGGCCATTTGATTCCGGGTGGGCGACTGATGCGAGGTTGAGTCGTATGCCGTGTTCCTCACAGAAATCTGCCATGGCCCCCTTGGCGAAGTTGGTGCCGTTGTATGTTATGATGCTGTGCGGGTAGTCGTACCGGTAGATGAGTTCGCGGAGGAACTTGGTGGCCGTCTTGCCGTCGCACTTCTTGATCGGCTTGGCCTCCACCCATTTGGTGAACTTGTCGACTGCGACCAGGAGGTGAGTGAAACCAGACGGGGCCTTCTTGAATGGGCCTACCATGTCCATGCCCCATACGGCGAATGGCCACGTGATGGGGATTGTCTTGAGTGCCGAACCAGGAAGGTGCGTCTGGTTGGCGTACTACTGGCACCCGATGCATCTTTGGACGACGTTGGTGGCATCGGCGTGTGCGGTGAGCCAGTAGAAACCGTGCCGCATGGCCTTGGCGACTAGTGACTTGGCGTCGGCATGATGGTCGCAGTCACCGGCGTGAATGTCCTGGAGGATCTTGCGGCCTTCTTTTGGCTGTACACAGCGCTGGAACACGCCGGTCATGCTACGCTTGTGGAGCTCGCCGTTGATGATGACGAAGGATTTGCAGCGGCGTACGATCATTCGCGCCTCTGTCTCGTTTCTTGGTAGGAGTTTGTGTTCCAGGAAGGCAACGTATGGCGCTGTCCAGTCGCTAGGCTCCACAACCATGGCGACTAAGGCTGGTTCTGGTTGTAGTGGGATCCTGACGTCAATCTCCTTCGGTGGGCTGACTGATGGTTTGTGGATGATGTCGAGAAAGACGCCTACGGGTGGCGCATGTCGGGTCGATCCGATGCGGGAAAGGGCGTCTGCCTCCTCATTTTTACGCCTGTCGATCCACTCGACGGAATAGCCGTCAAAGTGTCCTCCCAACTGGTCGATGGCTTGGCGGTACGCGATCATTGTTGGGGAGACGGTGTCGCACGTCCCGACCACTTGGCCGGCGACTAGGTCGGAGTCGCCATAGCGTCGTAGGCGGTTGATGTTCATTTCCTTGGCAGCTCTCATGCCGTGGAGGAGGGCCTCGTATTCTGCCATGTTGTTGGTGCAGGGCTTGAAGTTGAGGTGGAGCATGTAGCGGAGCTTGTCTCCTTTGGGGGAGGTCAGTATGACCCCAGCCCCTGCACCGTCGGCGTTCTTGGAGCCGTCGAAGTGGAGCGACCAGTAGTGGAGGTATGGGAGCTTCTCTAGCTGTTGTGCTTCTTCTCAGTCTGCGAGGAAATCAGCCAGGGCTTGTGACTTGATCGCTTTTCGGGGCTCGTACTTGATGTTATGGACGCCGATCTCGACGACCCACTTGGCGTCTCGCCCGGTTGCCTCGTGATTGCGTATGATGTCCTGCAGGGGCGCGGAGGAGACCACCGTGATTGGGTGCTCCTAGAAGTAATGTGGGAGCCGCCGCTGTGCTCGGAATACCGCGTTCACCAGTTTTTGGTATTGCGGGTAGCGCTGTCGTGAGTCAGATAGGACTTCACTAATGTAGTATACAGGGCGCTGTATGGGGTGCTCCTTGCCCTCTTCCAGTCGTTCGACGACCATCACGGCGCTGACGACTCGATTGGAGGCCGCGACGTAAACGAGCATTAGCTCTTTGTCGAGTGGCACGGCGAGTAGTGGTGCCGCGAGTAGCACTTCTTTGAGTGCTTTGAGTGCGTCGTCGGCCTCCGTGTCCCATTGGAACGTTGGGTTCTTGCGCATCAGGCGGTATAGGGGCATTGCCTTCTCGCCTAGTCGGGGGATGAAGCGACTGAGAGCCGCGACTCACCCTGCCAACTTTTGGACGTCGCGCAGGCACTCGGGTTTCCTGAGTCGCGCGATGGTGTCGATCTTGGTGGGGTTGGCTTCAATGCCTCGCTTGGAGACTACGTACCCCAAAAGCTATCCGGTGGGTACGCCGAAGGTGCATTTTCCAGGGTTCAGCTTGATGTTGTACCTCCGCAGGTTTGCGAAGGTTTCGGCTAGATCGGCGAGCAGATCGTCCTGGCGGGTGGATTTTACCACCACGTCGTCGATGTAGACGTGAATGATGCGGCCAATTTGGCTCGCTAGGCACTCCTGCATGCACCTCTGGTATGTGGCACCTGCGTTCTTGAGGCCAAACGTCATGGCCGTGTAGCAGAATGCGCCGAATGGCGTGATGAACGCCGTCTTCTCCTCGTCTTCGACCGCCATCTTGATCTGGTTGTAACCAGAGTAGGCGTCGAGAAAACATAGCGACTCCGATCCCACGGTCGAGTCGATGATCTGATCGATGCGCGGTAGGACGAACTCCTCCTTTGGGCAGGCGCTGTTGAGGTTGGTGTAGTCGATGCACATTCTCCAGGTGTTGTTCTTTTTGAGAACCAGGACTGGGTTTGCCAGCCACTTGGAGTATTTGATTGGCCGGATGAAGCCTGCGGCTAACAAGCGCTAGACTTCCACGGCGATTGCTCGGCGGCGCTCTTCATTGAAGGGCCATAACGACTGCTTTACTGGCCGCACTTTGGGGTTGGCGTTAAGTTTGTGCTCAGCGAGTTCCCTCGGGACACCTAGCATGTCAGATGGCTTCCATGCGAAGATGTGGCGGTTCTCACGGAGGAACCCGATGAGCGCGCTTTCCTATGCGGGGCTCATGTGCGCCCCGATGGTGACCGTCTGGCTAGAATCGCCTGGGACGAGCTCGACGGTGCGGGTGTGCGTGGTCGCCTCGAACGTGGAGTTCGCAGGGATCAGTTTCTTCAGGATGGTGGGGTCGTCCTTGTTGATGTTGCCCGCGTATTTCGCGAGCTCCTCCGTGTGGTCGGTCTCCACGGCGATGACGGCATCGGCGAGCTCGGCGCCTTTTTCCTCGCATTCCACGGCCATGTCGGGGTCGCTGTGGACGGTGATGATGCCTCTTGGCCCGGGAAGCTTCATCATGTTATAGGCGTAGTGTGGGGTCGCCATGAATTTTGTGAATGCCTGGCGGCCCAGGACGCAGTGGTAGGGGCTATGGAAGTTCACCAGCTCGAAGACGGTCCTCTCCGTGTGGTAGTTTTCCGGAGTTCCAAAGGTGACTGGCAGCGTCACTTTCCCGATCGGGTACGCCTTTCGACCGGGGACGATGCCGTGGAAGGTCGTCAATGTTGGCGCGATGGCTTTTTCTGGGAGCTGGAGCCGTTTGAAGGTGTCGAGGTACAGGATGTTGATGGAGCTCCCGCCATCCATCAGTGTCTTGGGCATCCCGTAGTCGGCCACCTTTGGCCTGACTACCAGGGCGGCTCGCCCTGGGTACTCGATTCTTGGTGCGTGGTCCTAGCGACTCCAGGTGATGCTCTGCTCAGGCCAGTTTAGGAAATGGGGGATGTCGACTTGCGTCACCGCATTGACGGTGACTGCGCGGGCGAGTACCTTCTTCTCGCGCTTGGTGCAGAGCCCGGTGAAGGTGTGTAGCGACCCGACGGTGGTTCCGAAGCCGCCGCCGTTCCCGTTGTCCCGAGGTTGGTTGTTGTTGGGGTCCTCCCTTGCACGTCTCGCCTTCTCAATCTCTTTGAGAGAGTGGAAATCGGCGGTGGTGTGGGTAGCGGGTTTTCCCTCCCTGCTATGGTAGATGCAGGGCTGGTTGAGCATTGTGACGGGGTCGAATTTCGGCCTCGTCGCGTTGTTGGCGCGGTAGTTTCCTCCATCGCGGCGGTAGTTCTTGGAGTCACGCTGGCCGTAGCCGGCGTTCGCGACGAAGTCGACTCGCCCGTCCGTGCGGCGCTTGCCGGTGATGCGGGTGTTGCTGTAGCGCATGTTGCGTAGTCGCCCGCTGTCATGGATGCTACTGCGACATCTCCCCCCGACTCGTCGTCGTAGTCTTTGTTGGGGTCCTCCTCCGCGTAGCACTTGGCGATCTCGAGGAGGTTGGGGATGTTGTCGAGCGTCCAGTAGACCCTCTTGATTTTGGTGACGAGGGGTTCATACCGGCGCGCGTTCTTGAAGCAGTGTATCGCCGTGTCTGGGTGGATGCCGGAGGCGTTTATCCATAGTTCTTGCCACCTTTGGATCCACCGGCGGGTCGACTCGCGTTGTCCCTGGATGCATCTCTCCAGGTCCTCGATGGTGGTAGAACGGGTGTAGGAGCCCTCGAAGTGCCTGACGAAGGCATCCCGCATTTCTTCCCAGGAATCGATGCTGTCGGTGGGTAGCGTGTTAATCCACCGCCGGGTCGCGCCCTCCATCATTAGGGGGAGGTAGCGAGCGGCGAGCAGGTCGGTGTGGCCTGCGATCCCCATTGCCATGAGGTATGTGTCCAGCCAAACGGCGGGGTCGTACGTTGGGTCGTACTTCTCGATCTCCTTGGGGGCCTTGAAGTTGGCGGGGTATTTTTCCCCGCGGATCATGGGGCCGAAGCATTGCGGCCCGACTTGGCTGAGCGAGCCTCTTGGCTCCGGGTCGCCGCGGTTGGTGAGGGTGTGTCGCAGGTCGTAAGGCTGGCGCGACCGCCACGCCTGATTGTTGATGATGTGCGTTCGGGCGTCGAGGGGTTGCCCGTTGGCAGCGACGGTGTTGTTTGCAGGTCACGGCTCGTTGGTCGACAACGCGGGGTTGGCGGCCCGTGGTTGGTTCACCAGGCGTTGGGGTGGTGGGCAAACTATTGCGTTAGCCACGGTGGGGTGGCCGCTTGATGCCGCCCTGCTTGCTGACGAGCGGGAATACATCCGCCCCCGCGGGTCGACTCCCGCGGCCTATTGCTCGACGGCCCTGACAAGTAGGGCCTTAGCGTACTGGATCTGTAGCACGCCGTCGCCTTGGACATCAAGGTTGGCGATCGCGGCATTGGCCGCGACGACGTTGTCCATCAGGATGGAGTATAGTGGTTGCCGTTGGCATCCCAAGCTTGAGGTGAGATGATGATCCGTGGTTGGTCTGGTGGGGGCGCACGACCCATGGGTGGTGGAGGGGCCCCAGTCGCCGGTGCTCTAGGTGGTGGTCTCGCAGGGTCGCCCCCTCCTGGCGGCGCGTTCTCGCCGTATTCTCGCTCGGCGGCGCGTGTGGGGTCGCCCTCGTCGTTGAAATTCAGGACGCGGCCCTGAACATCGGGGTTCAGGTGGGTCCAGATGCGGCGCTGGTGATAGAGTGACAGCTCCTTCGCCGTCTCTCGTTCGAGGCGGTATTTCTCGCGCTCGGCGAGTTCGTTGCGTTGCGCCTCCTAGAGCCGCAGGCGGGCTTGTTCCACCTCCGTGGCCATCGCGGTCGGCAGGATCGGCGTGGAGAACGGATCTGGCGGGGCGGCCATGCTACCCGTCATGTAGATCGCGTTGAAGCGATTGGATCTGGCGCGAAAATCCTTGGGGGATTCTGAGCCGGAGTCGGAGTCGAAGATCCCCAGGATGGAGGGATCCTCGAAATCCTCGGGGTTGGAGACTCGCGTGATGGAGTCCTCCCGTGACGCGGCGGTGATGGATCCGTTGACCGATGCAGGGGTCGCGGAGTCGGCTTCGTCGTTTAGGGCGTCGTCATTGGTGGCGACGTTAGTCTCGGCCGCATCGCTAGCGGCCGAGTTGTACTCGGTGACGAGGCCCCTGATGGAGCGGACCTGCTCCTCCGAAAGCAGATCACGGTGCGGAGGCCACCCGCTGACGATCATCGTCGCAGCTGGATCGGCCGTGCCGGTGAAGCCGACGAAGAGGTTGATGGAGCCGAACGGCATCACCGCGGCGTGCGTGACCGGGCGCGACGCCCGGAGGTAGCTGCTGGGCAGGATCTGCAAGATCCCGCCGATGGCGATCATGCAGCCGGTGGCGAGCGGCCGATCGATCGGCGAATAGAGTCTCGCCGCAGAACTCAGGCCAGTCCCGCTATGCCCCACAGTGGGCGCCACTGTCGTGGAAATGGCCATGGCAGTCGCTGCCATGGGTAGCGATTGAGTGTTTCGTGAGGAAGAGTTGGCAGCCATCTGCGGTGCGAGATGGGGGCGGATGCACATGGGTTTACCCAGGTTCGGCCCCCCGGAGGGTAAAGACCTACTCCTGCTAGATTAGATTATGAGAGAGCGAGTTACATGGGGTAGCGAGCTCGACGGCTAGGTAGCGAGTCGCTTGAGGGGGTGTATGATGGAACGTAAGGTTCCTAGATACCCTAGGGAGGTTTATATATGAAGTACCTCGCTAGGGTTTATAAGCTGTCTCCGAACAAGATAAGGATCCGGAGACTTTTGACCTAGCCCGACTGGGCTTGTGCTACGCTTCTGGGCTTCTAGTCGCCAGTCGCTGGGCCTCTCCTTTCTTCATGGTCTAGTCGCTGTATTTCAGACGCACTCACAGGCCCTTCGGCCCAATCGAAACGTTCGGCTGGGCATACCCCCTTTGGCATATCCCCATCAAGGCGTGATCACACCGCCGCCCTTCGTACCTTCCCCGAGCCGTGCCAGCCCCTGGACCACCGCAAATCGCCCGCGCACCGAGCCTCTGCTCCATGCACGAAGCATGCCAGACTGTCATCCCCGACAGGCCCACACAAGCCGCGCCTCGACCCCAGCTTGCACGCGCCGCTCCGCCTTAACCCCAACACACTCCTAGACAACCCCTCTCCCCGCCACGTGACCAGCAGCCACCGTGAACCGCGTCGAGCACCGCCTCTGCCGCGCAGAGCGTCGCCCTTTCCCGACCAAACGCCATTGCCCCTAGCTGCGCCATTGTGTCGTAGCTGACCACCAGGAGGCAAGCCACTATTCGCCTACACCACCCATGCCTCTAGCGCCCTGTACCACCGTCACCGACGAGTTCACCGTCGCCCTCACGGTCTCCTGGTCGAGCCTATATAAGGAGCCCTCCCTAGCACCATTTCGCCACACTACCTCACTCCCTACCTCCCACTGAGTCCCTCACACCATCCCCAGAGCCACTCGAGCCACCGTTCGCGGAATTTCCACCAGAGTCGCCACAATAGAGGAGGAAGAGACCTGTCGATTTCGTCCACCCCAGGAGCCGCCACGACCTCTCCTGAGCCCGTCGTCGTCTCCTCGTTCGATCGCCCCCATCGCCACGATAGCTGGAGCCCTGGTAAGCCCCCATTGCACCCCCACTGAGCCGCTAGGGTTCCGTCTCGCCGGAGACAAGTTCGTCGGCGACGATGAACTACCACCGTCGATCTAGGTTCTAATCGCACCGTCCACATCGCCCTGTACCGCTTCCCATTGAGTTGTGCCGCTGACATGTGGACCCCGCTTGTCAGCTTCCCTCTGTGCTACGGAGTGTAACTGGGCCGACCCGTTAGTGTTCCCGCGCTGGCCCTAGATTTCAAATTAAGGTTTTTCTATTTAGACTTAATCTAGTTTCTGTCCCCTGGTTTAAAAATCATTTCAGAAAGATTTACTTAACCAAATGACATGATTCAAGTTTTGTTGAAAAGATAATTAAAATCTCTATCCAAGCCTGTTGGGTTTAAATCAGTTAGAGTTATAGATCGCATATAACAAAAATAACAAGACAGAGACTTTTCTACATTCAAACATTTTTCAAAAATCAACCATAATAGCTTTTGAGTTGATTCCACCTCTCAAAAATCACATTTGAATATACCTATCTAAATATGTAATAATATTTAGGTTTGCATGCAGTGACTTTGGACTAGTACCAAAATAATGCTATATAGGCATTTCTAGTCACTTTAAATTATTTAAATATTAATACTAAACTTTATAAAATGTGATCCAACATTTAAATCACGTTCCCATGTATTAGAATATGTGGTGATGACATGTGTCCATATGATCCCATATTTTAATTGGAGAATATTAAATCTTAATTAATTTCAATGAGTAGAAATTACTTTTCTCAAATAACATAAATGAAACTAGTTCATTAAATCTTGTGATGATTGTGATGATGCTAGATCATCAAGTATGTGCCTTAGTGTGCTAAATAGACTAGTTAAGTATTGTTTGGTGATTGTGTATTTCCGTATGTATTTATAGATGATAGTACCGACCAAGTCTACGAGGAGGAGGAGTTCTACCGCGAAGAAGACGAGGAGCATTTCAACCACTGCACCAACCAAGGAAAGCTAACACTTGCAAGTTTCTTAACTATGCAAGCTAGATCTATGCAAGCTATTATTGGCAAGCTATTGTTAGCAAGCTAGAATTAAGCAAGATAACCTAAGCAAGATGCCTTAGGCATGCTTTGGTTGTACCTTGATTTATACCCATCCCAAGTTTTCTTACAAGCTTTACTTTCTTTTACTTTACCAAAGTTCTTTACTTGTTTACATATAGCATAAATAGTATAAAACTTGACCTATCTAGTTAGACTTAGATGTCATTCTATGGCATGAGATTGATATTAGCATCCCACATTAGTCAACACTCGTAACTTAGTGTTTAGAGCTAAACCAAAAACTTGATCACTCCAGATGGGAATACTTGGTGAAAATGCTTATGAAAACCTTGGAATGATGAGTCATTCTATTGAGATGTTTTGACATGTGTTGAGAAACACAAATGGTTTATGATGATGATGAAAATGTTGAGGCGTGAGTGATGACCCACAAGTATAGGGGGTGTATCCCAGTATTTTCGAGGGAAGCGAAACCCAATTTATTGATTCGACACAAGCGGAGCCAAAGAATATTATAAGCCTTAAGAACTGAGTTGTAATTCAGCTACACCTGGAAACAATCTTGCTCACAGCAGTTTATCAGTAGCAACAGTTTTGTAGTAGCAATAGTAAAGTAATAGCAGTAGTAAAGTAAAGACAGTAGTAAGAATTGCAGTAAACAGTAGGATTAAAGCGTGGTAGGCATAGGGATGGATGGGTGGGCGTTGCATGGACAAGACAATTCACATGGCAATCAAGACACAGGGCATTTGCAGATAAATAAGATAAAGCATCCAAGTACTAAATAATCATAGGCACGTGTTCCATATATAGTCATACGTGCTCGCAATGAGAACTTGCACAACATCTTTTGTCCTGCTAGCCCGTTTGCAGCGGGGCCTAAAGGGAACTACTGGCAATTAAGGTGATCCTTTTAATAGAGCACCGGAGCAAAGCATTAACACTCCGTGAACACATGTGATCCTCACATCAAAGCCATTCCCGTCGGTTATCCCGATTTCTGTCACTTCGGGGCCTATGGTTCCGGAGAACGACGTGTGTATACAACTTGCAGGTAAGACCATAAACAATATTATCATAACGAATCAATAACATGTTCAGATCTGAAATCATGGCACTCGGGCCTTAGTGACAAGCATTAAGAATAACAAGTCGCAACAAACTCAAAAAGCACTAATAGTAGATACTAGGCACCATGCCCTAACAACCAATGCCATTACATGAACGATCTCATCCAATCCCTACCATCCCCATAGCCTACAGTGGGGGATTTACTCACTCATAGATGGGGGAAACATGGATGGTCGATGGAGAAGCGATGGTGATGATGATGCCGATGATCTCCTCCAATTACCCGTCCCGGCAGGGTGCCAGAACAGAGTTTCTGGTTCCGAATCGTGGAATCTGGTGGTGGCGGCGAAGCGGAACTCTTTCTAGAAAAACGTCGAACCCCCCTGGGTTTTTAGGTCAGGAGGCAACTTATAGGTGAAGAGGGAGGCCGAGGGGGCAGCCGAGGCGGCCACACCACCCCCAGGCGCGGCCTGGCCTGGCCCGCGCGGCTAGGTGGTGTGGGCCCCTCGTGGCCCTACTCCGTCTCGTGTTCTAGCTCCATGAATCTTCTGGTGAAATAGGATTTTGGCATATTTTCCGGGATTTTTCCTGATAGTTGATTTTCTGCACAAAAACTAGACACCAAGGTAATTCTACTGAAAACAACATCAGTTTGTGCTAGTTGTATCCAAATCACACAAGTTTAGAGCAAAAACAATAGCAAAAGTGTTTGGGAAAGTAGATACATTTTGGACGTATCAACTCCCCCAAGCTTAGCTTATTGCTTGTCCTCAAGCAATTTAGTTGAAAACTGAGTGCGATAAAAGAAACTTTCACGGACATATTTGCTTCATAAGATGTATATATTCTCATCATATGATCAGCTACTCAGGCAATTCATAATAAGGAGTATGCAACTAAGTTTACTTAAAAGTCAATGCATCAAAGTCATAACACACATAATCAAGTTTTGAGACAAGCATATTACACTAAGAATGACAACTATGCTCTCAAGCAAATGCTCATAGAATATGTGGAGACTCAACAAAGAAATAAAAAGGTTTTGAATAGTTGGAAAGGCTTCCAAATCCTGAAAGTATGGTACTCATTAGCTTTGAGCTCTCATTGCCCCTATCATAAGCATCTTTAAATGGTTAAGGTTAAAATGACACAACTAAGAGGATATGCTTGACCAGTTATAAGCTAAAATCTCATGCCCCTTACTTACGAGTACCGGACCTCATGCTACTCAACTTCAGTCACAAGTAATCTCTTGTCATTGTAAGTACATATGTATCACAGAGAACTGCCAACGGGGTACCCCTTGCACATGATACATGAGCTATCCCATAATCAAAATGACAAGGCAAGCAGACAATGAGCATCTCAGCAATCTTTTTATTTGCTATTTGCATAGGTTTTTATTGAGGATGCTTCATAGAGTGCTCATTATGGTTATGCTGCAAGTTTCCACCATGATTAGTCATGGCTTAGGCTAGCAACCCAGGCGTTTCTCTAACACACATACAAACTCCATGATCTTACAAGTTCCCCTTTTATTTCACACCACTTGGATCCATAAGCAAAAGAATCATGATATCAACAAGGTACAAAGTACTAGTGTAATGTTGAAAGCGTTCCCCATGATACATGGTTCTGCTAACTTCAACTTATAAAGTGCAAGAATATACGCAAAAAAGATGGACGCAATGGTTCAAGATTATTAAGTGCAAGAAGGTAAAGTGTGCCATCAAGCTCGTGAGAGCTTTACTAACTAACTTTCTCATAACAAGTAAACATTTTATTTGGAAGAAAACAAGGCATACTAAATATGCACGGAACATCAAATAATGCTAATAGGTAGGTATGGTGGACACTTTTGGCAATATTGGTTTTAGGGAGTTGGAAACACGAGTAAAGCATACTCAGTGCAAGTGAAGGCTAGCAATAGTAAGGGAGCGACAAATGAGAGAGTAGTAATTGTCATAATCATGCTTGCAAAAAAACAGGACTAATCATGACATGAAAGTGATTTAAGACCCTTGAGGCAAAATAGTTCATCGAGGCTTAACTGATTATTGATTCAGTCATATGCATGCATGAGCATGTGCCAAGTAAATTCAAGTGAAACACTCAGAGGAGGGTACCACAGTATCATACCAAGTCATGAATAGAGCAATGCAAGCGAACATTCATACGACATGCTACAAATTATTAGTGAGCTGGAGCTAATCATAAGAAAGAAAGAACTACTAAGCATCCATAAATAACATACACCCTACACGAACAGACTAAGTATGCCCACAATGATGAGTATATGTACAAAAACGAAAACAAATAGAGTTCGTTACCAGCCTCTTACCACACCTCAAGTTGTCATTAATCCTCATTATTGCCCTTCACTTGTGTGGCTTGAATAATAACATGAAACCGAATTCCACTGAGGACTGCTGAACCCTGCAACAAACTCACAAAACCAAAGAAGAACAACAAAATTTTTGGTGTTTTCGATTTTTTTAAAACAAGAACCAAAAAGGAAGAACAAGCAAAGCAAAATCTTTTTGGGTTTTTCGAATAGTTCAAACAAAGCAAAAAGGGAAAAGCAAACCAAGGAAAAAAGAAGAAGAAGCAAACAAAGAGAAACATCAGAAATATTTTTGGTCTTTTTGTGTTTTAGAAAGCAAAAAAAAGAGAGAACGAAAACTAAAAATAGAACGAAACATGAATATACAAAGTACCAACGAAACATGATATGGAGATGAGTGTGATGTCGGTGTACCTCCCCCCAAGCTTAGGCTTTTGGCCTAAGTGGGTATTAATCCAAATACGAGTAAGGGTTCCAAGCAGGCGGGTCATTGTAACAATGATCATAGTTAGGCCCTTGGAAAGAATAAGAAGATCCCCAATCATAGGTAGGCTACTGATATGAAAACTCCCCCTCATTCGAGGGCTGGACCGAATCATTTGTGACC
The DNA here is from genome assembly GCA_910589775.1 of Avena eriantha. NCBI lineage: Eukaryota > Viridiplantae > Streptophyta > Magnoliopsida > Poales > Poaceae > Avena > Avena eriantha. The sequence goes on from OU342744.1 coordinate 39,123,058, forward strand.
TCCATTCTAGTATCCTGCTCCTTTTGGGAGAGCTCTCCCAAGTACGTATCAAGCTCTTCCTCAGTGAGTGATCATCCAACCTGGTATCAAAGTTAAACAAAACAGGTGCAGGCAAAAGAACAAATCGCTCGGACTTACTCCTTCTCCAACCAGCCTTGAGAAACGTTATTTCATAAGACAACTCACTTAGATTAGCCCAAGAAGAAACAAATTTATGGTGTATCATGGAATTAAGATCAAGCCTTTCTATGGGAAATTGTAGGTCTAGATGATGAGGAACTAAACCATGCAACACTAATAAATGAGAAGCAATGAGGCCTCCACAAATTCCACCTTTCTCGCGGTTAGCAGCAAGATGGAAAGCTATCAAGGCACCCAAGTTGTAAGTTATATCTCGTTTTAAAGCAGCTGAGATGAATGCTAGATCATATGAGGATAGCTTATTAGCAGTTTTCCTAGCGAGAACACACTTGGCAATAAAGTAAGCAAAGTAGCGAATAGATGGGAGATGAATGTTACGGATTTTCCCACTCTTCTTCGAGAAGCTGCTGTTGGAAATATGCCCTAGAGACAAATAGTAGTAAGGACTATTATCATATTTCATATAGTTTGTGATTAAGTTTTATATCATGCTATAACTGTATTGAGTGGAAACATCAATACACGTGTGATATACAAACAACCAGGGGTTCCCAGTGAAACTCTAGTCACTGGTTCATTGGTCAACAGATGATCATGTTTCCTGATCATGTGGCAATTATGCCAGTTGGAAATGAGGTCATCTCATTCGGAGAATGAGATGATGAACCAATACCCAACCTAAACATCGTGACCCGATCATGTCACGAAGTTCAAGTTACGATGATTAGAAATGGATCCTCGTAGACTATTCCTTAGACTGTGAGGCTATATCAATCACTGTCTCCCGAGAGTGCTTAGATAGCATCAAACGCCACCTGGTAATACGGTGGTTATAAAGGTGTGTTCAGGTATTCGGAGGAAACCGTAGAGGCAATATATGTCAAGAGCGGGATTTGTCCGTCCATGTGATGGAAAGATACTCAAGGGCCCACTCGGAGAAGTTATATCTAATAGCTACGCAGCGTGTGATTCGATCACGGGGATATCACTTGTCGGAACGAGTCAAGTAGCATTGTTCAGTAACGAGATTGAACACGACATGGTGATGTCATTGATCAGATCTCGGGCAATGCAAGTATCGAATGACAAAGGTAATAATACATAATTGTCCCGGTTCAAACGACGAAAGATCTTCGTGGAACGCACAGGGGTCACATGGCCATCCAGGTCCCTCTGTCGATCATAGGTGCGGCAGTGTCCCGACCATTTCTGGAGTGTTCCCGAACCATAGGGTATCATGCTTAAGGGCTTGATGATGCTTAGAGAGTGTTTATAGGATCGGTGGAATCGTCGAAGAAAAGAAGGGAGAAAACCGGAAGGGTTTCGGTAAGTCCGGAGGATGTCCGGAGTGGAGGTGGAAGGTGTTCCATGGCCACGGAGATTAGATAATGTGTGAATGAATCATTTATTCATAATTATTTAATAAAGAGAAAATCAATTAAAGGTCAAAAAGGCTTAATGGGCCAATTCCGGAGGGAGAGGGCCCGTTAGGGGAAAGGAGAGAGGGGAAGGGGCAAGGGGGAGGCCGGCTGGGCCTAGCCCCCCCGCATGGGGCCCACTAGGTGGCCGGCGGCTACCTCCTCCCCCTCCTCTCCTTTAGTCCCACCCCAGGACTTGAGGGGAGGTAGTACCTCCCCTCCCCCTATATAAAGTGGGGTATTTGGCCTAGAAAAATACAACCAATAATCAATTAAGGTCTCCCCACTTTTGGGAGGACCTCCAATTGATATTTTATCTCTCCCCCTCTCTCTCGTGACCGTGGTCCCAAGTTTGGACTGCACGAGTGAGAGACATCTTCACTGCGGAGCACCGTCGCGCTGCGGGATTCGGATCCGGGTGCTCTACTTCCGCAACTGCTGCTGGATCGGGGAAGCGGGAGTCATCGTCAGCCACCGGACGTGTGTAACTCCCACAAGGTGTCGCACTTGAGGCACTCAAGTCGTTGGAGCCAGAAGGAGCACAAGGACTTCATCACGTCCTTGAGGTCGGCTTCGGCTCGTCTACATCAACCACGCTCTCCTGAGCGTTGACAACGCTTTTCGGTCTTCAAGGGTAAGTTCACGAAACGCCCCTCCCGTTACTGTATTACTAATAGATAGGTCCTGGCAGCTTCAGGGGTTCAGGGGCGTAGAGTAAAATTTATTGTTTTTATGCGCGGAACCCCTACAGTGGTATCAGAGCTAGATCTATGCATAGTAATGCTAGTACGGGTAGAACACACGAGATGTAGCATGTGGGCGTTGATCTTTTAGTTGTTACCCTCCCACGTCTACTTGTGCATACCGCAGCAATGCTTGATGAAGCGGCCCCCAACCAACTTTACGCGTTCATCCGCGAGACTGGTCCACGCTTGACATACGGCTTGTACCGTATAAAGTGGCTTAGGGTGTGTCTATCTCTCTCGCATTAGTTGGTATACCATTTGCAACGGAGGTCCCTGAAAGGGGTGTAGTAGAGACAACTACTTGATCAACGTTGTGCTGAAAGTTCGTAGGTAAGAACGGTTCTTGTGTTAAAGCCCATTCAGCCATGTAAAACATGCAAAGATAAAGTAGAGGCGTCTAACTTTGTTTTGCAGGAGGGCGTTGCTTTGTGATATGGTTGTGGAAAAGGTAAAGTGATTACCTTTTGTTACGTAGTAGTAGATAGTCACGGAGGTGACGAACTACCACGCCGAAATGACATTGGTACCCTGGTGTCTACGGCGCCAGAACCCTGGCACTGGAACCCGGTGATGGCGGATGGAGATCACGACGTGAAGGACCATATCACATAGCATTTACATTCAATGTTATTGTTTGTATGTCTTATTATGTGCTAGTATTAGATACTCGACGGTAGCCTAATAAGATGATCCCTGTTAAAATAACCAACGATTGTGTTCCCCCTTAGTGTGCACCACCAAGAAAGTTCTTCGCTATGAGGCGATCCAGGGTTACAGTCCTGGGTGTCAGACATATCTACGTTCACATACAGTGGGTGTAAGCCATGTTGCATAGCAAAAACATTAAGGTTGAGTTGGTGAGCCTATCATGTACAGACATGGCCTCGGAACACGGATGGTCGAAAGATCGAGCGCGAGTCGCATGAATGATGTGACCGACGTTTAGCGTCCACCCTTGAACCCACATTGATGGCCGTGATGATCGGGGGAGATGTGGCTGATAGGGGCCGTGTTATCACTAGGAACCCTCACTGGGGATAGGTGTTTCTGAGTGGAGTTATTATTAACTCATTTAATTATAAACTTAGTCTAAATTCCTTTTGCAATTATAAATGTAGAAAATGGTTCTTCCCAAGATTACTTTTCCTATCGACGATTGGTTAAAAGGAGAAAAGCTCAAGTTAGATGGATCCAACTTTTCTACATGGGTCATACGCCTATTTGATCTCCTTGGGGAGAACAATGTAGCTGACTACATGACCTGCGAGATGTATTTGGAGCCACCCTATTCTCATGAGACCCAGGAGCAGCGGGATCTACGTTGTCGTCGTTGTGTGATGGCCACATTTATATCAGTGACCATGCGCCTCAGAATGGAGGATGGGCTGTGGACAATGGTGGGGAGTCTCAAGCCTCGGATGGTCATCGCACATCTGAGAGCACATTTCATGGAACAAGTGCGCAGGTGGGAGTATGAGCTGATGGGGGACTTCCTCTCCATAAAGATGGAGGAGGGCTCCCCACTGGATGATCACTTATTGCGCCTATACGATGCGTACATGAGTCTGGCATACTACCTGGACAACTGGTACTCAAGCTCATTTGCGATGGGAGTTGTGCTGCGGTCGCTTCCTCCAAGCTTCCAAGCACAAGTCAGGATCTGCGTTATGAGAGGTGACATGGAAACACTGGATTTCCTCGAGTTCATATCACATTTCAGAAATGTGATAGATGAACCCAATGTCGCTGGGGTTATCGATGACCAAGGTATATATTTGATATACAGCTTTATAAATGTTATAATCTTGCAAACACATTGCAGTGTTAAGTATCTCTGATACTTGTTCTGTTTTACTGAAAACAGGTCCTTCTACACGAGAGGTGCTTGTTGGAGAGGAGGTGATGTTGCGTGTTGATGGCGAGCATGATGATGATGGCCGACGACACTCCCCCTCAACATTTATCATTTAGTTTGTGTTTTAGGATGATTAATGTAATCAAGAGATTTAAACTTCTTTAGTGTATCTCACACTTCGTGAGACGGTTATTCATATGAGTTTGTAACAAACAGTTGTTCTGCTTTTATGAATGATTTCTATTCGTGTTCATATCTTGTTTGATTATGTGTGAATTATCCTTGTTGTTTGAAATTAATTGATAATGTATGAACATTTGTAAAACATTAAAATGCCTTGTTTAAAATACCCAATTTAATGATATGCTCATTAATGAATGAAAAACCATTATTTGAATTCAAAGTTATATGATAATATTTGAAAGTCATTCGATTTCTTGTCACATATAAATCATGCCTAAGTTCAGCAAAGTAACTTGAACACCGTGTATTACTTGAATACAAAGTGTTTAATGAATTGTTAAAAGTAAATACATATTCGATGTATTGTGTTTTAACGAAAATGGTAATTATCATTAAATAATTGTTTAAATGTGTAAAGTAGTTTACCAAAGGAACATGAATATGAAACTATTTGATTTGATCAAAGTGTTTCATCAATAAAAGGGTATAAGTATAAAAGAGAATCTAATTACTATGATTTGATCAATAGTAATGAAATTCAACTTTATAAGAATGGCATGAAAGAAATTGTGAAATGCAAAGTGTTTTGAAACGTCAAAATACAAAGCATCACAATGTGATATTAGATATCAAAGGGGCTGAATAGAAGGCACCAAATAAATCGTTGTAGTATATATGTAGAGACCAGTAGTTAGAAATAGTTAACACTCAATTAGAATTGGTAAACTATTTGAATTCGTTAAAGTTTTGGGGTTATTCGATATAACGAAAACAATAGCGAATAAGTCCTTGTAGTGTATTCATTGGAAACTCTGAATACGAAATCCATAGCTGAAACCAAAAGGAAAGCAAGATTCGTATTGCTAGGATTTTGGTGCATTCTTGAGAAATCTCACCTCTAGTGAAGTTTCTCAATTATGGAGCAAATGGAAAATAGTGTAAAACACGATGAAGATTCAAAACCCTACATCAGAGTGTTGAGAAGCGCAACGGATAGCGTTCCTGAACGATTCTCTTCACGGAAGGAAAGAATCAATGATTTTGATCATTGTGTTTTTCCCCTTCACTATTGTTTTCACTATATGAAGTAGGATTCAAAATGTAAATCCATGTCTTATATGGAGACATTTGTGGATCACTTCTCATGATTCTTGGAATATGACATACCTACGAACTACAAAGGAAATAATGGTAAACTAAATTATGATAAATCCTAAAAGCAAAATTCCATTGAGATTAGAAAGCAATTCATTGTTGAATCTCACAAGTAAAAGGGGTTACTTGGAATTTTCCCAAATGACTGCAAAGCCATAGTAGGAAAAAGGGGTGAATGACAAAAGCATAATTTGTCAAGTATTGGATGAATTCAAATGAATTTGATTCATGTGTGCTAAATGTCTAGTGGATTTAAAACTAGTAAAGTACTAGTATCTCATAATAAATCTCCAAATTTGATAATTGATCAATAGATTTTGAAGTTGTTCAAAATAGTAAGGAGATATACAATTTGCATAAAATTGAGTGGGAGCTATGAAAGTCTTCCTAAAACAATATGTGATTGACATATTTTTAAGTGGGAGCATTATGAGTCTCAAACTCAAATATGTAGGAACATATTTTGAGTGGGAGCTTATAGGAGTAATTCTTAAGCGTGTTAAGGATGAAAGCTCAAATACTTATGAATGATGATTTATAATATGTAGAAGTTGATAATAGGTGTATTATGATAATATGTAGTATTCCTTAAGGGATTCTGAAAAGGGTTTCAGAATAGAAGTTAATTAAGGAACTGGTCCTTAATAACTCAAATTAGGAATAGCATTAAGTTTAAACATCAACGGTTGAAAGAAAGAAAGGATGATCGTCATCCACTATGTTGAGACATAGTTTCTATCTTAGAAACCATGATGATAACTTAGCATAATATGTAATCCAAATAAGGGACGTTTGAAAGTGATTAAGTCCAAATCACAGAACGTTGAGCTAAGTTTGTCTGCAGTGTCTAGTAGAGAACTGAAGACATATTTTCCAAATCCATAAATGATAACATATCTTAAAGCATAAAGAGTTATGTTATAAGGGAATGTGTTGGAAACTCCTATAGATACCAATTAAAATTCAAGTAGGAAGCGAGGTCAACAAAACATTGAAAGTTGCACAAAGTGCACGGGAGTTTCGATGAATACATTTATAATAATAGATAAGGGTACCATCTAAAGTGCTGTATAATGTTATGGCAGGGCTAGTTCGCTTTTAACATAGAATGATGTGTCCTAGGGCACAGTGCCCATGAGAAAGCCCTCGAGGTTGATCTAACGTCACTGTAGGCTCCTGGAATCAAGCCTCGTTCTGCTGACATAGCGACGATGCATACACACAGATGCTATCATGTGATGATAAAGTATTAATTTCAATCAAGGTGACATTAGTAAGTTGCAAAGGATTTGGGACTGTAAAGTACAGACCCAAGACTCAACCTTTTCCATGAGCAAGCATGTTCAGGGTACCGGGTATATGGTGCCAATGATTGAGAACAAATGCAGCTAGTGTATTTGTACTCTAGTGCAAGTGGGAGACTGTTGGAAATATGCCCTAGAGACAAATAGTAGTAAGGACTATTATCATATTTCATATAGTTTATGATTAAGTTTTATATCATGCTATAACTGTATTGAGTGGAAACATCAATACACGTGTGATATACAAACAACCAGGGGTTCCCAGTGAAACTCTAGTCATTGGTTCACTGGTCAACATATGATCATGTTTCCTGATCATGTTGCATTTATGCCAGTTGGAGATGAGGTCATCTCATTCGGAGAATGAGATGATGAACCAATACCCAACCTAAACATCGTGACCCAATCATGTCATGAAGCTCAAGTTACGATGATTAGAAATGGATCCTCGTAGACTATTCCTTAGACCGTGAGGCTATATCAATCACTGTCTCCCGAGAGTGCTTATATAGCATCAAACGCCATCTGGTAAAACGGTGGTTATAAAGGTGTGTTCAGGTATTCGTAGGAAACCGTAGAGGGAATATATGTCAAGAGCGGGATTTGTCCGTCCATGTGGCAGAAAGATACTCAAGGGCCCACTCGGAGAAGTTATATCTAATAGCTGCGCAACGTGTGATTAGATCACGGGGATATCACTTGTCGGAACGAGTCAAGTAGCATTGTTCAGTAATGAGATTGAACACGACATGGTGATGTCATTGATCAGATCTCGGGCAATGCAAGTATCGAATGACAAAGGGAATAAGACACGAATGTCCCGGTTCAAACGATGAAAGATCTTCGTGGAACGCACATGGGTCACATGGCCATCCAGGTCCCTCTGTCGATCATTGGTGCGGGAGTGTCCCGACCATGTCTGGAGTGTTCCCGAACCGTAGGGTATCACGCTTAAGGTCTTGATGATGCTTAGAGAGTGTTTATAGGATCGGTGGAATCGCCGAAGAAAAGAAGGGAGAAAACCGGAAGGGTTTCGGTAAGTCCGTAGGATGTCCGGAGTGGAGGTGGAAGGTGTTCCATGTCCACGGAGATTAGATAATGTGTGAATGAATCATTTATTCATAATTATTTAATAAAGAGAAAATCAATTAAAGGTCAAAAAGGCTTAATGGGCCAATTTCGGAGGGAGAGGGCCCATTAGGGGAAAGGAGAGAGGGAGAAGGGGCAATGGGGAGGCCGGTTGGGCCTAGCCCCCCCCCCCCCCGCGGGGCCCAATAGGTGGCCGGCAGCCACCTCCTCCCCCCTCCTCTCCTTTAGTCCCACCCCAAGGAGGTAGTACCTCCCCTCCCCCTTTATAAAGTGGGGTATTTGGCCTAGAAAAATACAACCAATAATCAATTAAGGTCTCCCCACTTTTGGGAGGACCTCTAATTGATATTTTCTCTCTCCCCCTCTCTCTCTCTCATGACCCTGGTCCCAAGTTTGGACTGCGCGAGCGAGAGACATCTTCACCGTGGAGCTCCGTTGCGCTGCGGGATTCGGATCCGGGAGCTCTACTTTCGCAACTGCTGCTGGATCGGGGAAGCGGGAGTCATCGTCAGGCACCGAATGTGTGTAACTCCCACGAGGTGTCACACTTGAGGCACTCAAGTCGTTGGAGCCAGAAGGAGCGCAAGGACTTCATCACGACCTTGAGGTCGGCTTCGGCTCGTCTACATCAACCACGGTATCCTGAGCGTTGACAACGCTTTTCGGTCTTCAAGGGTAAGTTTGCAAAAAGCCCCTCCAGTTACTGTATTACTAATAGATAGGTCCTGGCAGCTTCAGGGGTTCAGGGGCGCAGAGTAAAATTTATTGTTTTTATGCGCGGAACCCCTACAGTGGTATCAGAGCTAGATCTATGCATAGTAATGCTAGTACAGGTAGAACACACGAGATGTAGCGTGTGGGCGTTGATCTTTTAGTTGTTACCCTCCCACGTGTACTTGTGCATACCGCGGTAATGCTTGATGAAGCGGCCCCCAACCGACTTTACGCGTTCATCCGCGAGACTGGTCCACGGTTGACATACGGCTTGTACCATATAAAGTGGCTTAGGGGGGTGACTGTCTCTCTCGCATTAGTTGGTATACCATTTGCAACGGAGGGCCCCGAAAGGGGTGTAGTAGAGACAACTACTTGATCAGCGTTGTGCTGAAAGTTCGTAGGTAAGAACGGTTCTTGTGCGAAAGCCCATTCAGCCATGTAAAACATGCAAAGATAAAGTAGAGGCATCTAACTTTGTTTTGCAGGAGGGCGTTGATTTGTGATATGGTTGTGGCAAAGGTAAAGTGATTACCTTTTGTTATGTAGTAGTAGATAGTCATGGAGGTGACGAACTACCACGTCGGAATGACACTGGTACCCTGGTGTCTACGGCACCGGAACCCAGTGACGGCAGATGGAGATCACGACGTGAAGGACCATATCACATAGCATTTAAATTCAATGTTATTGTTTGTATGCCTTATTGTGTGCTAGTATTAGATACTCGACGGTAGCCTAATAAGATGATCCCTGTTAAAATAACCAACGATTGTGTTCCCCCTTAGTGTGCACCACCAAGAAAGTTCTTCGATATGACTTATGAGGCACTTCTCTGCCCCTTTTTCACGTAAAACTTTAATATGAATTTTCTGGAATTTTTTGAGACACTTTATTTTTGAGCAATTTTTAGGTATAAATGAATGATTTTCTGATAGAAAAAAGTTTCTGGAATGATGCAATGACAAAACAAGGCTAAAACATCAGAAGTGCTAAGACACTCTAAAAAGCAAGCAACTAACAACAGAAAAGTAAACTAAATGAAAGCTAAAACTAAAATGGATAAAATAAAAGTAAACAAAGATAATCATGGTGAAAACATTGTTTTGTTCATTAAAATCCATTTGTTAACAAGGTTGATCAGGTCTTGTTATCGAAACAATTTTATATGTAACAAAACTTTGTGTTCCACTAATGATTATGTTACCTCAACCTTGATAGCAATGGTCCCAATCATAATAGTTTCAAAATTTTCTCTTGGTATGGGACAATATATTTCTCCAACTTGAATGCCCTCAACATGTTCAATTGAATTTAAACCATAAGTCATATCAATCTTTGATACGTCCAAAACGAATCTACTTTCCCAAACACGTTTGCTATTATTTTTCCTCTAAAATTGTGTGATTTGGATGCAACTAACACGGACTGACGTTGTTTTCAGCAGAATTGCCTTAGTGTCTAGTTTTTGTGCAGAAAATCAACTATTAGCAAAAATCTCGGAAAATATGCCAGAAATCCTATTTCACCAGAAGACTCACGGAGCCAGAATACAAGACGGTGTGGGGCTGGGGCCTGGCCACACCACCTGGCCGCGCGGGCCAGGCCTAGCTGCGCCAGGGGGTGGTCTGGCCGCCCCAGACACCCCCTCGGTCTCCCTCTTCGCCTATAAGTTGCCTTCTGGCCTAAAAACGCAGGGGGGGTCGACGTTTTTCCAGAAAGAGTTCCGCTCCGCCGCCACCACCAGATTTCGCGATTCGGAACCAGAAACTCCGTTCTAGCACCCTACCAGGATGGGGAATTGGAGGAGATCATCACCATCATCATCACCATCGCTTCTCAATCGACCATCCATCTTTCCCCCATCTATGAGTGAGTAATCCCCCGCTGTAGGCTATGGGGATGGTAGGGATTGGGTGAGATCGTTCATGTAATGGCATCGGATTGTTAGGGCATGATGCCTAGTATCTTCTATTAGTGCTTTTTGACTTTGTTGCGACTTGTTATGCTTAATGCTTGTCACTAGGGCCCGAGTGCCTTGATTTCAGATCTGAACATGTTCTTACCTGCAAGTTGTATACATTATTGTTTACGGTCTTACCTCAAGTTGTATACACACGTTGTTGTCCAGAACCAAAGGCCCCAAAGTGACAGAAATCGTGATAACCGGAGGGAATGGCTTTGATGTGAGGATCACATGTGTTCATGGAGTGTTAATGCTTTGCTCCGGTGCTCTATTAAAAGGAGCACCTTAATTTCTAGTAGTTCCCTTGAGGTCCCGCTGCACACGGGCTGGCAGGACAAAAGATGTTGTGCAAGTTCTCATTGCGAGCACGTATGACTATATATGGAACAGATGCCTAGGATTATTTAATACTTGGATGCTTTATCTTATTTATCTGCAATTGCCCTATGTTCTGATTGCTATATGAATTGTCTTGTCCAATGAACGCCCGTCCGTCCATCCCTATGCCTACCGCGCTCCAATCCTACTATTCACTGCAATTGTTACTATCGTCTTTACTTTTACTACTGCTATTACTTTACTATTGCTACTACAAAACTGTTGCTACTGATAAACTGTTGTGAGGAAGATTGTTTCCAGGTGCAGCTGAATTGACAACTCAGTTGTTAAGGCTTATAAATATTCTTTGGCTCCCCTTGTGTCGAATCAATTAATTGGGTTTCACTTCCCTCAAAAATACTGCGATACACCCCCTATACTTGTGGGTCATCAAGACTATTTTCTGGCGCCGTTGCCGGGGAGCATAGCTTTATTTATCAAGTCCACTTGGAATCATTACTGTTCGCTGCCATCCATCCATCATGGGTAAGTCTCGTGATGGCAAGGTTCCTATTTTACCATCCACTACAAGAAGAGGTACGGTTCTGAACACCTCTGTTGCTCTTGATTCACCTTCTGTTATGAGTAAGTTCCTTACACCACCACATACACATGCTACACACACTGCTACTACTGCTGAATCTGAAACTTCTGATACTTATGATGCTGCTTCTACTATGCTTGATAAGAGTGGTTTATTAGGTCCTTTCCTAGATGCTACGATTGCTAGAACTATAGCTGGAAATACCAGAACTCCTAATGAAGACACTACTACACCTATTAGTTCACCTGAGTCTAGAGAGAGATATGATATTGAAGACGGTTATATTGAGATGACCGATGAATTTATTAAAGAATGTCAAAACACCCATGATAGGAGTGCTGCTAAGAGTCTCCTTGAGAGGCGTACTATAAAACCCAAATTGTCTCCTAATGCTAAGTTTGCTGCATCTCCCATAAACATTAAAGATAAAGATTATGATTTCTGTCTTGATCTATCTTACATAGCTATTGTTGAGAAAGAACCTTTTTGTGGGACTAAGAATGAAAGTGCAGTAGCACATATGACTGAACTTTCTACCATGAGTGGCCTGTTTTCTAATGATATTAAGATTTGCACCTACTTTGTTGCTAAGATTTTCCCCTTTTCACTGAAAGGAGAAGCTAAAACTTGGTTTAATAACTTACCTCCTAGATCTATTGATAGCCCTGATTGCTTGATTAGTACTTTCCTGCAGAAATATTTTCCTCCTAGTGCTAGACATGCTATTTTGCAGGAACTTTTTGATTTTAAACAGGGAGAAAAAGAGATATTGCCTGAATCATGGGTAAGGTTTTGTGCTTTGATTCATGCACATGATGGATGTCCATTACCTAAGAATGAGCTTCTTGATATATTTTATAATGGACTAACTGAAGAATCTAGGACATACCAGGATAGTTGTGCTGATTGTGTTTTCAGGAATAGGACTCCCAAGGAAGCTGAGGTATTAATGGCTAAAATAAGCAAAAACTATGAAGATTGGACTCCTCCTGAACTAGCTATACCTAAAACAATTATACCTGAACCAACTATATCGGCGCATATACCATCATCTAAGAAGAGGGGAGTTATTGAATTGAATGATGAAGTGATGAAGGAAGCTAAGAAATGTCTTAAGGAGAAGGGAATTAAAGCTGCAGATGTCAAGAATTTACCTCCTATAGAAGAATTATGTAAGACAATTCCCCATTCATCCACTATTGAGGTACACTCTCTCCAACACTTTGATGAAGGTGATATCCCTTACTCTAAACCTCCTAATCAATGCTTAGAAGAATTCGATATTTTTATTGTTAAGCAAGATAATTTTAATAAAAGGGTGCAAAATCATCTAATGGAAAACTCTAGATCTATTGTTGAGTTGAAGGATATTGTGGAAAGAACCTCTAATGATGTTAAAATGCTTGCTAAACATTTTAAAATGGTTTAAACTCAAATAGATCAACTTATTAAAGTGCAAAAAGACTTGCTAGTTAATGCTGCTAAAGAAAAACATGCTTATGAAATTAGAACTAGAAGTGGTGCTGCTACCCATGATCCTCTATATCCTGAGGGGCATCCTAAAAGAATTGAGCAGGATTCTCAACAAGCTGAAAATAGTTGTACTACTCCTAAGAAAAGAAAAAAGAAACATAAAACTATTGTAGAACCTTCTGAACCTGCTAAAGATCCTAATAGTATATCTATCTCTGATGCTGAAATTGAAAGTGGTAATGAAGAAAATGATGCTCCTGATAAAGAAAAAGTTGAAGAAGAACCTGAAAGGCACACTAAGAATACTAAATACACTAAAGAAGATTTTGTTGCTAAGAAACATGGTAGTGAAAGAGAGCCTTGGGTCCAAAAACCTATGCCTTTCCCTGATAAGAAACACAAGTCAAAGGAAGATGAACACTATAACAAGTTTTGTGAGTGGATGAAACCTTTATTCTTGCAAATCCCTTTGACTGATGCTATTAAATTGCCCCCTTATTCAAAGCATATGAAGGATATTGTCTCGAATAAAAGGAAGATCCCTAATGAAGAAATTTCTATTTTGCTTGCTAATTATTCCTTTAACGGTAAGGTTCCAAAGAAACTTAGAGACCTAGGGATTCCAACTATTCCTTGATCTATTAAAAATAGTTATGTTAGAACTACTTTGTGTGATTTGGGAGCAGGAGTTAGTGTCATGCCTTTTTCTCTCTATAAGAGACTTCAACTGGAAAAATTAATACCAACTAATATATCTTTGCAAATGGCTGATAAATCTACCACTATTCCTGTTGGTATATGTGAGGATGTACCTGTTCACGTGGCTCATAATTGCTTGATATTAACTGATTTTGTTGTGCTTGAAATGCCTGAAGATGATAAGATGTCTATTATTCTTGAGAGACCTTTTCTTAATACTGCAGGAGTTGTTATTAATTGTAATCAAGGAAAGGTGACCTTCAATGTTAATGACAAGGAACATACTGTCTATTTCCCCAAGAAGATTGATAGGACTTATGGTTTGAATTCAATGGAACATGTTGAGGGTATTCAAGTTGGAGAATATATTGTCCCATACCAAGAGAAAAATTTGAAACTATTATGATTGGGACCATTGCTATCAAGATTGAGGTAACATAATCATAAGTGGAATACAATTTTTTGTTTCATATAAAATTGTTTTGGTAACAAGACCTGATCAACCTTGTTAACAAAAGGATTTCATTGAACAAAAAAATGTTTTCACCATGATTATCTTCGCTTACTTCTAATCTATCTATTTTAGTTTTTGCTTTCGTTTAGTTTACTTCTTTGTTGTTAGTTGCTTGCATGTTAGAGTGTCTTAGAGCTTCTGAAGTTCTAGCCTTATTTTGTCTTTGCATCATTCAAAAAAACCTTTTTCTGTCAGAAAATCATTCATCTATACCTGAAAATTCCTCAAAAATAAAGTGTCTCAAAAATTCCAGAAAATTCATATTAAATTTTTACGTGAAAAAGGGGCAGAGGAGTGCCTGGAAGGTACCAGGGGGGCCCACCAGGAAGGCACACCACCGGGTGGCGCAGCCAGCCTAGGGGCGTGCTTGGCCATGGTGTGGGCCACCCCTGGCCCTCCACTCACTCTCTCACTTGCCACTTTCTTCTCTCTCCCGAGAAAACACCAGTTCATTGCTCGAAATCGCGTTCCTGCTGCTCTTGCCCTCGATTTTTCGATCTCCTTGCTCAACCCATCTTTGCTGCTAAAATTTGGAGCATTTGTTCTCTGGTATGTGACTCCTCCGCTTGTCCAAGTAGATTTGTGTTTAGTGGTTTATATCTTGAGTATTTTGCTGCTGTAGGTGACAGGTTATGAGAGCTTCTAAGCTTGTTCAATGCTTAGAGGTATAGATTTGATGCATGTTTAGGCCTCTACAAGTCCCTATGAGTAGTGCCCTTCATTATATATTCACTTTGCAACCACTTGTGTAATGGATGTTTAAATTTCAGAATAGAAGATGAATGAGCATTGACTCAACCAACATGAACTGAGCGTGCCTGAGGTTATGAAGGTTCACCGAGAGGAGGAAGTTTTTCCTTCCATCCATCCATGCTCCGAATTCATGAGGGCTGCAGGAATTTCCCAGGACTTCCATACTTTGGTTGGTAATGTAGGATTGGAGCACTTTTTGGAAGATGAACCTTGTCAATTTGTGAAACTAACGATGTCTGTGGTGCAGGACTTTCAATTTAGTTACTCTTTGCCTAACCCCATGGTCCACTACAAAATTTACACTGTAGCTATCGACCTTTCTCTCGATGACTTTTGTGCAGCTATTAAGGTACCTCAGTGGGGATCATGTGGAAGGATTAAAGAGCGACCTGCACCACTCATGGACTTGTACGCAGAGATTTTCCAAGTGAGCAGTTTCTCGAAGGAGAGCGGGAAAATCCGTAACATTCATCTCTCCTATATTCGCTACTTTGCTTACTTTATTTCCAAGTGTGTTCTTGCTAGGAAAACTGCCAATAAGTTATCTTCGTATGATCTAGCATTCATCTCTGCTGCTCTTAAACGAGATAGGAATTATAACTTGGGTGCCTTGATAGCTTTCCATCTTGCTCCTAACCGCGAGAAAGGTGGAATTTGTGGAGGCCTCATTGCCTCTCGTTTATTAGCGTTGCATAGTTTAGTGCATCATCATCTAGACCTACAGTTTCCCATAAAAATGCTTGATCTTAATTCCATGATACAACATAAATTTGTTTCTTCTTGGGCTAATTTGAGTGAGTTGTCGTATGAAATAACCTTTCTCAAGGCTGGTTGGAGAAGGAGCAAGTCCGAGTGAGTTGTTCTTTTGCCTGCACCTGTTTTGTTTAACCTTGATAACAGGGTAGGATGGTCCCTCACGGAGGAGGAGCTTGATACGTACTTGGGAGAGCTCTCCCAACAGGAGCAGGATACTATAAGGGAGGTCACAGATAATTTGGTCCAGCCCTCGAATGAGGGGGAGTCTTCATATCAGCAGCCTACATATGATTGGGGAGCTTCTTCTTCTTCCCGAGGGCCTAACTACGATCATTCTTACAATGACCTGCCTGCTTGGAACCCTTACTCGTACTTGGATTGATACCCACTTAGGCCAAAAGCCTAAGCTTGGGGGGAGGTACACCGACATCGCACTCATCTCCATATCATTTTGCGTCGGTACTTGGTATATTCATGTTTCGTTCTCTTTTTAGTTTTCTTTCTTTGCTTTTTCTTTCTAAAACACAAAAAGACCAAAAATATTTTTGTTGTTTCTCTTTGTTTTCTTCTTCTTCTTTTTGCCTTGGTTTGTTTTTCCCTTTTTGCTTTGTTTGAACTATTCGAAAAACCCAAAAAGATTTTTCTTTGCTTGTTCTTCCTTTTTGGTTCTTGCTTTAAAAATCGAAAACACCAAAAATATTTGTTGTTCTTCTTTGGTTTTGTGAGTTTGTTGCAGGGTTCAGCAGTTCTCAGCGGAATTTGGTTTCATATTATTATTCAAGCCACACAAGTGAAGGGCAATAATGAGGATTAATTACAACTTGAGGTGTGGTAAGAGGCTGGTAACGAACTCTATTTGTTTTCATTTTTGTACATATACTCATCATTGTGGGCATGCTTAGTCTATTCATGTAGGGTGTATGTTATTCATGGATGCTTAGTAGCTCTTGCTTTCATATGATTAGTTCTAGCTTGCTAATAGTTTGTGGCATGTCATATGAATGTTTGCATACATTAGTCTATTCATAACTTGGTATGACATCGTGGTATCCTCCTCTGAATGTTTCACTTGAATTGACTTGGCACATGCCCACGCATGCATATGACTGAAATAATCAGTTAAGCCTCGATGAATTATTTTGCCTTGAGGATCTTGAATCACTTTCATGCCATGATTAGTATTGTTTTGTTGCAAGCATGATTATGACAGTTATTGCTCTCTCATTTGTCGCTCCCTTACTATTGCTAGCCTCCACTTGCACTGAGTACGAGCTCTACTCGTGTTTCCAATTCCCCAAAACCAATATTGCCAAAAGTGTCCACCACACCTACCTATTAGCATCAATTGTTGTTCCGTGCATATTCAATATGCCTTGTTTTCTTCCGAACAAAATGTTTGCTTGTTATGAGAAAGTTAGTTAGTAAAGCTCTCACAAACTTGATGGCACACTTTATTTCCTGCATTTAATAAACCTGAACCATTGTGACTGTCCATGAAAGTTATATGCTTGCAAATTATAGGCTGGGGATTAGCAGAACCGTGTTGTCACGGGGAACGCAACCTATAAATATATACCCAGTTGATATCATGCTCTTTTGTTTGCGGATGTCGTCGGTGTGAAATAAAGGGGAGCTTGTAAGTCCATGAAGTTATGTATGTGTGTTAGAGAAACGCCTGGGCCGCCAGTCTAATCCATGCCTAATCATGGTGGAAACCTGCAGCATAACCATAATGAGTATCTATGAAGCATTCTTCTTACAAAAACAGAGAGATAGCTATTGAGAAAAGAAAAAAAAGATATGAGAAAAGAGGAAAGAGAGAAAAAAGCACCATTTTCCCATGGTAAATAAGAAGATTGCTGAGATACTCATTGTCTACTTGCCTTGTCATTTTGATATGGGGATTCTTCCGTATCATCGGGCAAGCGGTACCCCGTTGGCGGTTCTCTATGATACGCACGTATTTACTATGACAAGAACTTACTGGTAACTAAAGTTGAGTAGCATGAGGAGCGACTCTCGTACTCAAGGGACATGAGATTTCCAGTTTATAGTCTGTCAAGCATATAACTCAAACTGGACCTCACTTTCACCTTAACCATATTAAAGATGCTTATGATAGGGGCAATGCGAGCTCAAAGCTAATGAGTACCATACTTTCAGCATTTGGAAGCCTTTCAAATTATTCAAAACCTTTTTCATTTCCTTGTTGAGTCACCACCCATTCTTTGAGCACTTTCTTGAGAGCATAGTTGTCATTCTTAGTATAATGTGCTTGTCTCAAAACTTGATTATTTGTGTTATGACTTTGATGCTTGTATCTTTGATATCTTTACTTCTAGTCTTCACCTGAACTTCAGAGGTGCCTTGGCATTAACAATCAAAGGCAAGCGAGATGCCACTCTATCATACCTTGTTATGAGCATTGTAATGTTGCTTATGTTTATGTTTCATGCTACTTATTATTTTTGAGTTCGAATCTCTTCATAGCTTGCAATTCCTATTAAGTAAACTTAGTTGCATACTCCTTTTATGAATTGTCTAAGTAGTTGATCACATGCTGAGAATATATACATCTTATGAAGCAAATGTGTTCGTGAAAGTTTCTTTTTCCGCACTCAGTTTTCAACTGAATTGCTTGAGGATAAGCAATAAGCTAAGCTTGGGGGGAGTTGATACATACAAAACGTATCTACTTTCCCGAACACTGTTGCTATTGTTTTTCCTCTAAACTTGTGTGATTTGGATGCAACTAACACGGACTGACGCCGTTTTCAGCAGAATTGCCCTGGTGTCTAGTTTTTGTGCAGAAAATCAACTACCAGGAAAAATCCCGGAAAATATGCCAAAGGTGCTATTTCACCAGAAGACTCACCAAGCCAAAATACGAGACGGAGTGGGGCTGGGGCCTGGCCACACCACCTGGTCGCGTGGGCCAGGCCTGGCCGCGCTAGGGGGTGGTATGGCCGCCCCAGACACCCCCTCGGCCTCTCTCTTCTCCTATAAGGAGCCTTCTCACCTAAAAACCACGGGGGGTTCGACGTTTTTCTAGGAGTTCCACTCCGCCGCCACCACCTGATTCAACGAAACAGCACCAGAAACTCCATTCTGGCACCCTGCCGGGACATGGAATTGGAGGAGATCATCGCCATCATCATCACCATCGCTTCTCCATCGACCATCCATGTTTCCCCCATCTATGAGTGAGTAATCCCCCGCTGTAGGCTATGGGGATGGTAGGGATTGGATGAGATCGTTCATGTAATGGCATCAGATTGTTAGGGCATAGTGCCTAGTATCTCTTATTAGTGCTTTATGACTTTGTTGCGACTTGTTGTGCTTAATGCTTGTCACTAGGGCCCGAGTGCCATGATTTCAGATCTGAACATGTTATTGATTCATTATGATAGTATTGTTTCTGGTCTTATCTATAAGTTGTATACACACGTCGTTGTCCGGAACCTATGGTCCCGAAGTGACAGAAATCGGGATAGCCGGAAGGGAAAGGCTTTGATGTGAGGATCACATGTGTTCACGGAGTGTTAATGCTTTGCTCCGGTGCTTTATTAAAAGGAGCACCTTAATTGCCAGTAGTTCCCTAGAGGCCCCGCTGCAAACGGGCTAGCGGGACAAAAGATGTTGTGCAAGTTCTCATTGCGAGCACGTATGACTATATATGGAACACATGCCTAGGATTGTCTAGTACTTGGGTGCTTTATCTTATTTATCTGCAATTGCCCTATGTTCTGATTGCTATGTGAATTGTCTTGTCCATGCAACGCCCGTCCATCCATCCCTATGCCTACCGCACTCGAATCCCACTGTTTACTGCTTTTGTTACTACTGTCTTTGTTTTACTACTGCTGTTACTTTACTATTCCTACTACAAAACTGTTGCTACTAATAAACTGCTGTGAGCAAGATTGTTTCCAGGTGCAGCTGAATTGACAACTCAGTTGTTAAGGCTTATAAATATTCTTTGGCTCCCCTTGTGTCGAATCAATAAATTGGGTTTAACTTCCCTCGAAAATACTGCGATACACCCCCTATACTTGTGGGACACCAAGACTATTTTCTGGCGCCATCGCCGAGGAGCATAGCTTTATTTATCATGTTCACTTGGATTCTCTATTGTTCGTTGCTTTCCATCCATCATGGGTAAGTCTCGTGATGGCAAGGTTCCTATTTTACCATCCACTACAAGAAGAGGTACGGTTCTGAACACCTCTACTGCTCTTGATTCACCGTTTGTTCTAAGTAAGTTCCTTACACCACCACATACACATGCTACACACACTGCTACTACTGCTGAATCTGAAACTTCTGATGCTTATGATGCTGCTTCTACTGTGCTTGATAAGAGTGGTTCATTAGGTCCTTTCCTAGATGCTACGATTGCTAGAACTATAGTTGGAAATACCGAAACTCCTAATGAAGACACTGCCACACCTATTAGCTCACCTGAGTCTAGTGAGAGTTATGATGCTGAAGAAGATTATGTTGAGATGACTGATGAGTTTATTGAAGAATGTAGGAAGAACCATGATAGGAGCGCTGCTAAGAATCTCCTTGAGAGGCATACTATTAGACCCAAATTATCTCCTGCTGCTAAGTTTGCTGCTTCTCCTATAAATATTATAGATGAAGATTATGATTTCTCTCTCGATCTATCTTACATAGCTATTGTCGAGAAAGAACCTTTTTGTGGGACTAAGAATGAAAGTGTGGTAGCACATATGGATGAACTTTCTACCATGAGTGGCTTGTTTTCTGATGATATTAAAATGCGTACTTACTTTGTTGCTAAGATTTTCCCGTTTTCACTGAAAGGAGAAGCTAAAACTTGGTTTGGTAATTTACCTCCTGGATCTATTGATAGCCCTGAGTGCTTGATTAATACTTTCCTACAGAGATATTTTCCTCCTAGTGCTAGACATGCTGTTTTGCAGGAACTTTTTGATTTTAAACAGGGAGAAAAAGGGGTATTGCCCGAATCTTGGGCAAGGTTTTGTGCTTTGATTCATGCACAGGCTAGAATTCCATTACCTAAGAATGAACTACTTGATATATTTTATAATGGACTAACCGAAGAATCTAGGACATACCTAGATAGTTGTGCTGATTGTGTTTTCAGGAATAGGACTCCCAAGGAAGCTGAGGAATTAATGGCTAAAATAAGCAAGAATTATGAAGATTGAACTCCTCCTAAACAAGTTACACCTGAAGTAATTGTATCTGAACCATCTATTCCTATGCCTATTCCAACATCAAAAAAGAGGGGAGTTATTGAATTAAATGATGAAGTGATGAAGGAAGCTAAGAAATGTCTTAAGGAGAAGGGAATTAAAGCTGAGATGTCAAGAATTTACCTCCTATAGAAGAATTATGTAAGCCTATTCCCTACTCACCCACTATTGAGGTACACTCTCTCCAACACTTTGATGAAGGTGATATCCCTTACTTGAAACCTCCTAATCAATGCTTAGAAGAATTTGATATCTTTATTGTTAAGCAAGATAACTTTAATAAAAGGGTGAAAAATCATCTAATGGAAAACACTAGAGCTATTGTTGAGTTGAAAGATATTGTGGAAAGAACCTCTAATGATGTTAAAATGATTGTTAAACACTTTCAAATGGTTCAAACTCAAATAGATCAACTCTTTAAAGTACAAAACGACTTGCTAGTTAATGCTGCTAAAGAAAAACATGCTTATGAAATTAGAACTAGAAGTGGTGCTGCTACCCAAGATCCTCTATATCCTGAGGGGCATCCCAAAAGAATTGAGCAGGATTCTCAACAAGCTGAAAATAGTGGTTCTACTCGTAAGAAAAGGAAAAAGAAACATAAAACAGTTGTAGAACCCTCTGAACCTGCTATAGATCCTAATAGTATATATGTATCTCTGATGCTGAAATTGAAAGTGGTAATGAAGAAAATGAAGTTCCTAATGAAGAAAAAGTTGAAGAAGAACCTGAAAACCACACCAAGACTACTAAATACACCAAAGAAGATTTTATTGCTAAGAAACATGGTAGCGAAAGAGAACCTTGGGTCCAAAAACCTATGCCTTTCCCTGATAAGAAACACAAGTCAAAGGAAGATGAACACTATAATAAGTTTTGTGAGTGGATGAAGCCTTTATTCTTGAAAATTCCTTTGACTGATGCTATTAAATTGCCTCCTTACTCAAAATATATGAAGGACATTGTCTCGAATAAAAGGAAGATCCCTAATAAAGAAATCTCTACTTTGCTTGCTAATTATTCTTTTAATGGTAAGGTTCCTAAGAAACTTGGAGACCCAGGGATTCCAACTATCCCTTGCTCTATTAAGAACAGTTATGTTAGAACTGCTTTGTGTGATTTGGGAGCTGGAGTTAGTGTTATGCCTTTCTCTCTCTATAAGAGGCTTCAGCTTGAAAAATTGATACCAACTGATATATCTTTGCAAATGGATGATAAGTCTACCACTATTCCTGTGGGTATATGTGAGGATGTACCTGTTCAGGTGGCTCATAATTGCTTGATATTAACTGATTTTGTTGTGCTTGAAATGCCTGAAGATGATAATATGTCTATTATTCTTGGGAGACCTTTTCTTAATACTGCAGGAGCTGTTATTAATTGTAATCAAGGAAAGGTGACCTTCAATGTCAATGACAAGGAACATATTGTCTATTTCCCCAAGAAGATTGAAAGGACTTATGGTTTAAATTCAATTGAACATGTTGAAGGCATTCAAGTTGGAGAAATATATTGTCCCATACCAAAAGAAAAATTTGAAACTATTATGATTGGGACCATTGCTATCAAAGTTGAGGTAACATAATCATTAGTGGAATACAAAGTTTTGTCTCATATGCAATTGTTTTGGTAGCAAGACTTGATCAACCTTGCTAACAAAAGGATTCCATTGAACAAAATAATGTTTTCATTATGATTATCTCAGCTTATTTCTATCCTTTGCATTTTAGTTTTTGCTTTCGTTTAGTTTTATTTTTGTTGTTAGTCGCTTGCATGCTAGAACTTCTATAGTTCTAGCCTTGTTTTGTCCTTGCATCATGTTTCCAAAAACAAAAAAATCTGTCTGTCAGAAAAATCATTCTTCTATTTCTGAAAAATGCCCAAAAATAAAGTGTCTCGAAAAATTCCAGAAAATTCATATTAAATTTTTACGTGAAAAAACAGGCAGTTGAGTACCTGGTAGGTACCAGGGGGCCCACCAGGCAGGCACACCACATGGTTGCGCGGCTAGACCTGGGTGGCGCCATGCCCTGGTGTGGGCCACCCCTGGCCCCCCACTACCTCTCTCTCTTGCCACTTTCTTCTCTCTCCCGAGTAAGCTCCAGTTCATAGCTCAAAATCGCGTTCTCTCTGTGCTTGCTCTCGATTTCTTCGATCTCCTTGCTCAGCCCATCTTTCTTGCTGAAATTTGGAGCAATTGTTCCTTGGTATGTGACTCCTCCCCTTGTCCAAGTAGATTTGTGTTTAGTGGATTGTATGTTGAGTATTTTGCTGCTGTAGGTGACTGGTTATGAGAGCTTGTAAGCTTGTTTGATGCTTAGATATATAGTTTTGATGCATGTTTAGGCCTCTTGCTAGTCCCTATTAGTAGAATCCTTCATTATATTTACTTTGCAATCACTTGTTTAATAGGTGTTTAAATTTCAGAATACCAAGCATGAACAACCACACTTTTGGAGAGATATTTGAGAGTGATGCACCTAGGAGGTCAAGGCCCTCAAGAACAGCCCCTCAAGCTAGGACATCATATAATGAAGACCTCATTGCATCATGTATTGGCAGTGAAAGAGATGATGGAGATGCTCACCCATCCTCTTTCCCTTGTTTTACTTTCTTGCAAGCTGCAGGTATTCTTGATGATTTCTTGCTACTGATTGAGAGGGTTGGTTTGACCTCTTATATGCAAGATGAGAGTGCACAATACTCTATGCTCACCAAAACTTTTGTTGAGAGTTTCTCATTTACTAACACATCCTATCATTCCACTGTCTCTTTTAAAATCTATGATATGCCCTTCACCATGCCTTTGGAGAGATTTTGCAGTATTTTAGGTGTGTGTATGACAGGGACCGTGAAGAAAATTCAAGGGCGGCCCGCTGATTTGTTGGAGCTTTACCGAGGGGTGACCAATGATGATGACCGCGTGGTGCAGCGCGGAAAGATAAGAAATATCCAACTCCCTGCTCTTAGATACTTTGCATACTACCTTGCCACTAGTGTATTGGGTAGGGAGAACACTAGTAATATCTCCAACTATTACTTAGCTTTCCTTGCTGCTGCGCTCAACAATGATACTCGGTACAATCTTGGCTCTCTTATTGCTCGCCGCCTAGCTGCTAGGGGGCCTATCTATGGGGGCATCATTGCCTCGCGTGTAGTCGATGCATTAGATCTTTTGGTGGCTCCTGATGATGTTATGCTAGCACCACAGAGGCTCGACCTTGTTGCCATGAAAACTCATCACTTTGTCACTGCTACCTCTGATTTGAACAATCTAGTATATAGGATGCTTTTCACTGACGGGGATGAAAGGGAAATCCTTTTGCCCCAGCCTGCTTTGTTCAGTGTTGACAGGAGACCGTGGTCGCGCTCCAACGAGGAGGTGGACAAGCAGCTTCGCTTGTTGGGTTTCCACGAGCAGCACCAGGAGGATGTGCCCTCCTATGATTATTCTACACATTATGGAGGGGCGTACTCTGGCTCGCACCAGGACGAGGGTACCTCCTCGTCGTACCCCGGTGACACTTCATCTTGGCCAGCCTGGGATTGATACCCACTTAGGCCAAAATCCTAAGCTTGGGGGGAGGTACGCCGACACCGCACTCATCTCCATATCATGTTGCGTCGGTTCTTTGTATATTCATGTTTTCGTTCTCTTTTTAGTTTTCGTTCTTCCTTGCTTTTGCTTTCTAAAAACACAAAAAGACCAAAAATATTTCTGTTGTTTCTCTTTGGTTTTCTTCTTCTTTTTTTGCCTTGTTTGCTTTTCCCTTTTTGCTTTGTTTGAACTATTTGAAAAAACCCAAAAAGATTTTGCTTTGCTTGTTTTTCTCATTTGGTTTTTGTTTAAAAATCGAAAACACCAAAAATATTTGTCGTTCTTCTTTGGTTTTTGCGAGTTGGCTACAGGGTTCAGCAGTTCTCAGTGGATTATTGGTTTCATATTATTATTCAAGCCACACAAGTGAAGAGCAATAATGAGGATCAATGACAACTTGAGGCGTGGTAAGAGGCTGGTAACGAACTCTATTTGTTTTCATTTTTGTACATATACTCATCATTGTGAGCTTGCTTAGTCCGTTCATGTAGAGTGTATGTTTTCTTTGGATGCTTAGTAGTTCTTGCTTTCTTGTGATTAGCTCCAGCTCGCTAATAGTTTGTAGCATGTTTCATGAATGTTTGCTTGCATTACTCTATTCATAAATTGGTATGACACCGTGGTATCCTCCTCTGAATGTTTCATTCGATTGACTTGGCACATGCTCATGCATGCACATGACTGTGATAATCAGTTAAGCCTTGATGAATTATTTTGCCTTGAGGATCTTGAATCATTTTCATGCCATAAGTAGTCTTGTTTTGTTGCAAGCGCGATAATGACAGCTATTGCTCTCTCGTTTGTCGCTCCCTTACTATTTCTAGCCTTCATTTCCACTGAGTGTTTTACTCATGTTTCCAACTCCCTAAACCAAATATTTCCAAAGTGTCTACCATACCTACCCATTAGCATCATTTGCTACTTCCGTGCATATTCAATATGCCTTGTTTTCTTCCGAATAAAATGTTTGCTTGTTATGAGAAAGTTAGTTAGTAAAGCTCTCACGAACTTGATGGCACACTTTGTTTTCTTGCACTTAATAAACCTGAACCATTGCGTCCTTCTTTGTTGCGCATATGCTTGCACTTTATGAGTTGAAGTTACCAGAACCATGTATCATGGGGACCGCTTTCAGCGCTTCATAGGTACTTTGTACTTAGTTGATATCATGTTCTTTTTCTTATGGATCCCGGCGGTGTGAAATAAAAGTGGAACTTGTAAGATCATGGAGTTTGTATGTATGTTAGAGAAACGCCTGGGCCGCTAGCCTAAGCCATGCCTAATCATGGTGGAAACTTGCAGCATAACCATAATGAGCATTCTATGAAGCATCCTCAATAAAAATCTACGCACATAGTAAATAAAAAGATCGCAGAGATGCTCATTGTCTGCTTGCCTTGTCATTTTGATCATGGGATAGCTCCCATGTCATGTGCAAGGGGTACCCCGTTGGCGGTTCTCGATGATACGTATATACTTACAATGACAAGAGCTTACTTGTGACTGAAGTTGAGTAGCATGAGGATCGGTCTTCATAAGTAAGGGGCATGAGACTTCAATTTATAACTTGTCAAGCATATCCTCTTAGTTGTGTCACATTCACCTTAACCACATTAAAGATGCTTATGATTGGGGCAATGAGAGCTCAAAGCTAATGAGTACCATACTTTCAGCATTTGGAAGCCTTTCAAAATTATTCAAAACCTTTTTCTTCCACTTGTTGAGTCTCCACATATTCCTTGATCACCTTCTTGAGAGCATAGTTGTCATCATTTGTGTTTGTTTCATTACTTGATTATTTGTGTTATGACTTTGATGCTTGTATCTTTGATATCTTTACTTCTAGTCATCACTTGAACTTCAGAGGTGCCTTGACATTCATAATCAAAGGCAAGCGAGATACCAACCTATCATACCTTTCTATGAGCATTGTAATGTTGCTTATGTTTGTGCTTCATGCTACTTATTATTCTTGAGTTGGAATCTCTTCATAGCTTGCAATGACCATTGAGTAGACTCAGTTGCATATTCTTTATTATGAATTGTCTAAGTAGTTGATCACATTGCTGAGAATATTTACATCATATGAAGCAAATGTGTTCGTGAAAGTTCTTTCATCGCACTCAGTTTTCAACTGAATTGCTTGAGGACAAGCAATAAGCTAAGCTTGGGGGGAGTTGATACGTCCAAAACGTATCTACTTTCCCGAACACTTTTGCTATTGTTTCCCCTCTATACTTGTGTGATTTGGATGCAACTAATGCGAACTGATGTTGTTTTCAGCAGAATTGCCTTGGTGTCCACTATTTTGTGCAGAAAATCAACTATCAGGAAAAATCCCGGAAAATATGCCAAAAATCCTATTTCACCCGAAGACTCCAGGAGCCAGAATACGAGACAGAGAGGAGCCCTGGGGTGGCCACACCACCTGGTGGCGCGGGCCAGGCCAGGCGGCGCCAGGGGGTGGTGTGGCCCCCCAGGCACCCCCTCGGCCTCTCTCTTCGCCTATAAGGAGCCTTCTCACCTAAAAACCACGGGGGGTTCGACGTTTTTCCAGGAGGAGTTCCGCTCCGCCGCCACGACCAGATTCCACGAAACAGCACCAGAAACTCCGTTCTAGCACCCTGCCGGGACGGGGAATTGGAGGAGATCATCGCCATCATCATCACCATCGCTTCTCCATCGACCATCCATGTTTCCCCCATCTATGAGTGAGTAATCCCCGCTGTAGGCTATGGGGATGGTAGGGATTGGATGAGATCGTTCATGTAATGGCATCAGATTGTTAGGGCATAGTGCCTAGTATCTCTTATTAGTGCTTTATGACTTTGTTGCGACTTGTTGTGCTTAATGCTTGTCACTAGGGCCCGAGTGCCATGATTTCAGATCTGAACATGTTATTGATTCATTATGATAGTATTGTTTCTGGTCTTATCTATAAGTTGTATACACACGTCGTTGTCCGGAACCTATGGTCCCGAAGTGACAGAAATCGGGATAGCCGGAAGGGAAAGGCTTTGATGTGAGGATCACATGTGTTCACGGAGTGTTAATGCTTTGCTCCGGTGCTTTATTAAAAGGAGCACCTTAATTGCCAGTAGTTCCCTAGAGGCCCCGCTGCAAACGGGCTAGCGGGACAAAAGATGTTGTGCAAGTTCTCATTGCGAGCACGTATGACTATATATGGAACACATGCCTAGGATTGTCTAGTACTTGGGTGCTTTATCTTATTTATCTGCAATTGCCCTATGTTCTGATTGCTATGTGAATTGTCTTGTCCATGCAACGCCCGTCCATCCATCCCTATGCCTACCGCACTCGAATCCCACTGTTTACTGCTTTTGTTACTACTGTCTTTGTTTTACTACTGCTGTTACTTTACTATTCCTACTACAAAACTGTTGCTACTGATAAACTGCTGTGAGCAAGATTGTTTCCAGGTGCAGCTGAATTGACAACTCAGTTGTTAAGGCTTATAAATATTCTTTGGCTCCCCTTGTGTCGAATCAATAAATTGGGTTTAACTTCCCTCGAAAATACTGCGATACACCCCCTATACTTGTGGGACACCAGTAATGTGTTTTGTAAAAGCCATGTTCATAGCACTAGCATTAGGACTTTTAGCAAGCTTTTGTAGGAACTTAATAACTTCAGAGATATTGCAACCATCAAGATCAAAATCAACTTTATCATCTAAAGTAGTAGAACTATTACTAGCCTCAACACTAGTGGTGGTGATAGTAGAAACACTAATGTTTCTAGCAATTTCATCTTCTCTTTCCCACTTAGCATGTAATTCAGCTAATCGTCTAACATTTTCATCAATTCTTACTTGTATAGCATTAGTAGCTGCAAAGGGATTCTCATTAGTTTCTAGCAGCCATTTTATTCAAAGTAGATTGAGCTTCAGCCAAAGATGCTATATTCCTTTCAGCATTAGAGAGTTTTTCCTCAATAGTTTTATTGAAAGCAGTTTGTTTACTAATAAACTCTTTAAGCATAACTTCAAGTTCAGAGGGAGCACTCTTATTATTGTTGTAAGAATTTCCATAAGCATTACCATTGTTGGGAGGATATGGCTTATAATTTCTATTACCAAAATTGTTCCTATAAGCATTATTACCATAAGCATTGTTGCCAAAATTATTATTTCTTATGAACTTCACATCAACTTGCTCTCCTTGAGCAACCAAAGAGGCTAAAGGAACATTATTTGGATCAATATGGGCTTTCCCATTTACAAGCATAGACATAATAATATCAATCGTATCACTCAAGGAGGAGGTTTCTTCAACAGAATTTACCTTCTTACCTGGTGGAGCTCTCTCAGTATGCCATTCAGAATAATTAACCATCATATTATCCAATAGTTTTGTTGCAGCACCCAAAGTGATGGTCATAAAGGTACCTCCAGCAGCTGAATCCAATAGGTTCCTTGAAGAATAGTTCAATCCTGCATAAAAAGTTTGGATGATCATCCAAGCAGTCAGTCCATGAGTGGGACAATTCTTTACCAAAGATTTCATTCTTTCCCAAGCTTGAGCAACATGCTCATTATCAAGTTGTTTAAACTTCATTATTTCACTTCTCATGGATATAATCATAGCAGGAGGATAGTATTTTACAATAAAAGCATCTTTGCATTTAGTCTAAGAGTCAATACTATTCCTAGTTAAGGAATTCAACCATTCTTTAGCTTTTCCTCTCAAAGAGAAAGGAAACAATTTCAGCTTAATAATATCACCATCTATATCCCTATTCTTTTGCATCTCACAAAGTTCAACAAAGTTATTCAGATAGGAAGCAGCATCTTCATTACCAATACCAGAAAATTGTTCTCTCATATCAAGATTGAGCAAAGCAGGTTTGATCTCAAAGAAAGTATTTTCAGCCACAGGTGGAGCAATAGGTGTGCTCATAAAATCATTGTTGTTGGTGCTAGTGAAGTCACACAACTTAGTGTTTTCAAGAGTAGTCATTTTTTTGGGTTTTCAAATAAGAAAGCAAACAAGTAAAACTAATTTTTTTGGATTTTTGAAGAACAAAACAAGCAAACAAAGCAAAAAGGAAACTAAGCAAAACAAAAACAACAAATTAAAGAGATTAGTTATGAGGGACTCCCCTTGTGAAGATGTCCTTGACTCCCGGGCAACGGCGCCAGAAAAATCTTTGCTAGCTCATGGTTGATGTAGAGCTCGTTGGGAACCCCAACAGGAAGGTATGATGAGCACAGCAGCGAGTTTTCCCTCAGTTATGAGACCAAGGTTTAATCGAACCAGTAGGAGCAAGGAAACACCCCAAAGGTGTTACTAGCTGAGCTTTGGCAGGGCGCACTACCGGTGCTAGTAGCAACGTGGAGACCTGCACAACACAACCACAGAACTTTGTCCCCAACTTGCGATGAGGTTGTCAATCTCACCGTGTTTTGTGAAAAACAAAGGATTAAACATATCAAATGGAAAGAAGTAAAAGTTTGCA
This sequence comes from Avena eriantha, assembly GCA_910589775.1. Taxonomy (NCBI): domain Eukaryota; kingdom Viridiplantae; phylum Streptophyta; class Magnoliopsida; order Poales; family Poaceae; genus Avena; species Avena eriantha. The sequence continues at coordinate 39,153,068 of OU342744.1, forward strand.
GAAAGTAAACACAAAGCAGTAAAAGATTGTAGATTGTATGTAAAGTAAAAGGACCGGGATCCATAGTTCACTAGAGGTGGCTCTCCTTAGATAGATAACATGCTGGGTGAACAAATTACAGCGAGGCAATTGACAAACACCGAGAAAGCAATACATGCATATACTAATCATCTTGACTCCACTGAGACTTGATTGGGCATTACAACATAATACATAGACCGCCATCCAACTGCATATATGACTAATAATCCACCTTCAGGTTATCATCCGAACCCCCTCCAGTATTAAGTTGCAAGCAATAGATTATTGCTTTGCGTACTACATGTAAAGTAAACAATACAATTGTTCTATGAACAAAGGATTGTTGTTTTCTCCCTAGTAGCAACAACACATCTAGTACCTTAGAGATTTATGTCACTTCCCCAGATTACCAAAGGCATGAACCCACTATCGAGCATAAATACTAACTCTTGGAGTTGCTAGCATCTACTTGGCCAAGATAGCTACTAACAACGGAAAGCATGCAAGATCTCAAATAACAAAGACATGATAGAATCAATAATCAATCTGAAATAGCATATCAATATCCATCCGATCCCCGCAAACACAACATGTATGAATTACAAATAGATGATCTTGATCATGAACGGAGCTCACAAGATCTAAACATGAAAGCACAAAGGAGGAGAAACCAGCCATCTAGCTACTACATGGATCCGTAGTCCAAGGATGAACTACTCACGCATCACACCGGAGACTTGCATGGTGATGAAGAAGGCCTCCAGGGTGAATTCCCCTCTCCGGCAGGGTGCCGGGAAGAGCTTCAGATCCCCCAGATTTAGGGACAGATACGATGGCGGCTACAGACTCTTTCGTGGATTTTTGATCGGGTACCTAGGATGTTCATCCCGAGGGCGACTTATAGGCGGAAGGAGAGGCCGAGGGGGTGCCGGGAGCCACCACACCACCCCCTGGCGCGGGCCAGGCCTGGCCGCGTGGCCAGGTGGTGTGGCCAGCCCCTGGCCCTTCTCCGTCTCGTATTCTGGCATTTGATCCCTTCCGAAAAATAGGCACTTTGGATTTTGTGCCGTCCAATTCCGAGAATATTCATTTTCTGACTTTCCTGGAACCAAAAACAGCATAAAACAGGCAGCTGGCACTCTGGCTCTTGTTAATAGGTTAGTCCAAGAAATCATATAAAAAGTACTCCAAAGTTGGAACAAAACACAAGAAAGTGGATAAAACCAAGCATGGAACATCAAAAATTATAGATACATTTGCAATGTATCAAGCAATTTTCTAGTATTGGTAATGAAGATGCTACTTCCCATCTAAATAACTTTGTTGAACTTTGTGAGATGCAAAAGCATAGGGATATAGATGGTGATATTATTAAACTGAAATTTTTTCCTTTCTCTTTGAGAGGAAAAGCTAAAGAATGGTTGAATTCCTTAACTAGGAATAGTATTGATTCTTGGACTAAGTGCAAAGATGCTTTTATTGGAATACTATCCTCCTGCTACGATTATATTCATGAAAAGTGAAATAATGAAGTTTAAACAACTTGATAATGAGCATGTTGCTCAATCTTGGGAAAGAATGAAATCTTTGGTAAAGAATTGTCCCACTCATGGACTGACTGCTTGGATGATCATCCAAACTTTTTATGCAGGATTGAACTATTCTTCAAGGAACCTATTGGATTCAGCTGTTGGAGGCACCTTTATGACCATCACTTTGGGTGCTGCAACAAAACTTCTGGACAATATGATGGTTAATTATTCTGAATGGCATACTGAGAGAGCTCCACGAGGTAAGAAGGTAAATTCTGTTGAGGAAACCTCCTCCTTGAGTGATAAAATTGATATTATTATGTCTATGCTTGTTAATGGGAAAGCCCATATTGATCCAAATAATGTTCCTTTAGCCTCTTTGGTTGCTCAAGAAGATGGTAATGCTTATGAAAATTCTTACAACAATAATAAGAGTGCTCCCTCTGAACTTTAAGTTATGCTTAAGGAGTTTATTAGTAAACAAACTGCTTTCAATAAAACTATTGAGCAAAAACTCTCTAATGCTGAAAGAAATATAGCATCTTTGGCTCAAGCTCAATCTACTTTGAATAAAATGGCTGCTAAACCCGAAACTAATGATAATCCCTTTGCAGCTACTAATGCCATACAAGTAAGAATTAGTGAAAATGTTAGACTATTAGCTGAATTACATGCTAAGTGGGAAAGAGAAGATGAATTGCTAGAAACATTAGCGTTTCTACTATCACCACCACTAGTGCTGAGGCTAGTAATAGTTCTACTACTTTAGATAATAAAGTTGATTTTGATCTTGATGGTTGCAATATCTCTGAAGTTATTAAGTTCCTACAAAAGCTTGCTAAAAGTCCTAATGCTAGTGCTATGAACATGGCTTTTACAAAACACATTACTGATGCTCTCATAAAGATTAAAGAAGAAAAGATGAAACATAAAGCTTCTATTCCTATAAAATAAGAGGATGGTTGGGAACCCATCATTAATATGAAAGTAAATGACTTTTATTTCAAAGCTTTGTGTGATCTTGATAGTAGTGTTTCCATTATGCCTAGAAGGATTTATGATATGCTTGATTTGCCTCCTCTTGAAGATTGTTATTTGAATGTCCCACTTGATGCTAATGCTAAAAAGAAACTCATGGGGAGTCTTAATGATGTTCTATTATGGTTAACGATTCCTATGTCCCCGTTGATTTCTATGTTTTGGATGTTGAATACAATGCTTCTTGTCCTATTACTTTGGGAAGACCTTTTCTTAGAACTGTTGGTGCCATCACTGATATGAAAGAAGGAACCATTAAATATCAACTCCCACTCAAGAAAGGTATAGAACACTTCCCTAAAAAGAGAGAAAGATTTCTTTTGCTTCTCCTATGAAAACAAAATTTGGTTTTAATGCTTCTTCATTTGAGAACACTTGATTCTTTCTTTGCTTCTTATGCCTAACTTAAAGGCGTTAAAGAAAAGTACTTATTGGGAGATAACCCAAAAGTTTTAGATGAGTCTTGGAAGTTATTACCTCTGTAATAACCTCTCCTTATCCTTTTTATTTGCTTTTTGTGCCAAGAGTAACCTCTAATGAGAGTGAAGTAATGATTGGGAAAGTTGCCGTCCTGAAACAGGTTTCTGTGCTCCACCGTAAACATTGGTGAGAGAGCTCTGTATGTCGGATTGAGCTGTAATTTTTTGTGCTTCTGCCCCAGGTTGTTATCTAACTTTTGTTAGCTCAATACTTTTTGATTTGAGCAACATAAGGTCTTCGAAAAAAATTGTCGTTACCTGCTGGTCTGTTTTGACAGATTTCTGCCATTTTCTGCATTTGCTTCTTGTTGGTTTCTTCTTGAGTTTTTTTGCAGAATTGAGGGGAAGTGCTATAGTAGCTAGTGTTCTAATGGAAGTTTATTTGGTTTTAGAACTGAACCTTGAGACTTATTTATCTTAAGTGCACTAATGTTGCTAATGAGATTGTGTGAAGTTTTGTATGAAGGAAAATTTTCATGTGTATGGAAGGAATGAGTAATGAGATGAAGGATGGACTAAAGCTCAAGCTTGGGGATGCCACGCGTGTCACCCCAAGAAATATCCAAGAAGTACAAGCGTCAAAGCTTGGGGATGCCCAAGGCATCCCCTTCTTCATCAATAAAAATCCCAGGTTTCTTCCAAACGCTTCATTTTTATTGTTTCATGCACAGTTGTGTTTTTCTTGGAGCGTCTTGTTTTTTGTTTTCGTTTTGGTTTTTAGTTTTCTTAGTTTTCTAAATAAATTGGTTGGACCCCCTCTTTCATACATTTGGTTTTCAAATAGTTTGGTTTGGTTTGGAAAAGAGTAGGAAAGTTCATACTTATGTGGTAAAAAGAGCTTGTTTTTGACTGTGGCCTATGCTTTGTCATGCCATGCTTGATATTGTGTTGGATTTATGCTTAGTATTATTTGCTGTATCATGACTTGTTATAAACAATTGAGATTGCTTAATGCGCCTTGGATGAATCATGCGTTGTTTTATCATATTAAAGCATAGTATAGTGGTATTCTTGTTTGATGCTTTGTTTGGGTTGACTTGGCGCATGCTCACACCATGTTATGACTATCCAAAGTCACCATAGCCTTTATGATCCTTTAGTTTTCAACTTGTAGTATCACTTTATGCTTTGATCAATGATGTTTTGTTGCTCTGCATGATTATGGCCATTATTGCTCTCTTAGTTTGTCGCTCCCAGTCTTTTGCTAGCCTCCACCACCAAGTATGAGTTCCACTCATGCATCCAACTCCTAAACCAAGTTATTCCAAAGAGTCCACCATACCTACCTACTAGCTTATGCTATTCCAAGTATATTCATGCTTTTGTTTACCTTCCACTTGTTATGAGAAAACTAGTGATTAAAGCTCTCACGAACTTGATGGCACACTTTACTTTATTGCCTATAATAAACTTGAACCACTGGGTCCTTCTTTGTTGCATATATGCTTGCGCTTTATAAGTTGAAATTAGCAAAACCATGTACCATGGGGAACGCTTTCAACATTGCACTTGTACTTTGTACCCCGTTGATATCATGTTCTTTTGCTTACGAATCCCGACGGTGTGAAATAAAAGTGGAACTTGTAAGATCATGGAGTTTGTATGTGTGTTAGAGAAAACCTGGGCCGCTAGCCTAAGCCATGTCTAATCATGGTGGAAACTTGCAGCATCACCATAATGAGCACTCTATGAAGCATCCTCAATAAAACCCTATGCAAATAGCAAATAAAAAGATCGCTGAGATGCTCATTGTCTGCTTGCCTTGTCATTTTGATTAGGGGAAAGCTCCCGTATCATGTGCAAGGGGTACCTCGTTGGCGGTTCTTAATGATACACATATACTTACAATGAAAAGAGCTTACTCGTGACCGAAGTTGAGTAGCATGAGGATCGGTCTTCGTAAGTAAGGGGCATGAGATTTCGGTTTATAACTTGTCAAGCATATCCTCTTAGTTGTGTCACTTTAACCTTAATCATCTTCAAGATGCTTATGATAGGGGCAATGAGAGCTGAAAACTACAAGTACCATAATTTTTGGAAGCTCTTTATGAGACTTGAATCCCTACTTCCTTTTACAAAAGGCCTTTCTTCCACCATTTTATTGAGTCTCCACCTTCTATCTTTATGCACTTACTTTGAGAGCATAGTGGCCATTCTTAGTTCTATGTGCATTGTCCCAAGACTAATTGATTGATGCATAACTTGTTATTGCTTGTTTTAAACTATTGTATCTAGTCACTCTTATGAACTTTGAAGGTGTCCTATGCATTTATATTTGAGGGACAAGCTGAATACTATTATGCTATGTTTTCTTTATGTGAAACAGACAAACGTCTTGCAAAGCATTGTTATTCATTAATCTTTTGTTTGTGCCTTTTCTTGTTGCATCATAGTTTCTTTGCTTATTGCTAGAACTTTGTCTTTCATGCTATGATTGAAGTACTATGATCCCAACTTTGAATGTTTTACAAATACTTTGATCAAGTCTTTGATGGTGCATGTCACCTCAAAAATTATTCTTTCTTTTTATCACTTACCTACTCGAGGACGAGCAGGAGTTAAGCTTGGGGATGTTGATACATTGCAAATGTATCTATAATTTTTGATGTTCCATGCTTGGTTTTATCCACTTTCTTGTGTTTTGTTCCAACTTTGGAGTACTTTTCATATGATTTCTTGGACTAACCTATTAATAAGAGCCACAGTGCCAGCTGCCTGTTTTCTGCTGTTTTTGGTTCCAGGAAAGTCAGAAAATGAATATTCTCGGAATTGGACAGGACAAAAGCCAAAGTGCCTATTTTTCCGGAAGTGATCAAGTGCCAGAATACGAAACACAGAAGGGCCAGGGAGCCACCACACCACCTGGCCGCACGGCCAGGCCTGGCCCGCGCCAGGGGGTGGTGTGGCCGCTCCCGGCACCCCCTCGTCCTCTCCTTCCACCTATATATTGCCCTTGGGACGAAAACCCTAAGTACCCGATCAAAAATCCACGAAAGAGTCTGTAGCCGCTGTCATCTCCATCCCTAGATCATGAGGGAACTGAAGCTCTTCCCGGCACCCTGCTTGAGAGGGGAATTCACCCCAGAGGCCTTCTTCATCACCATGCAAGCCTCCGGTGTGATGCGTGAGTAGTTCATCCTTGGACTACAGATCCATGTAGTAGCTAGATGGCTGGTTTCTCCTCCTTTGTGCTTTCATGTTTAGATCTTGTGAGCTCCGTTCATGATCAAGATCATCTATTTGTAATTCATACATGTTGTGTTTGCGGGGATCCGATTGATATGGAGCTGCTATTTCAGATTGATTATTGATTCTACCATGTCTTTGTTATTTGAGATCTTGCCTGCTTTCAGTTGTTAGTAGCTATCTTGGCCAAGTAGATGCTAGCAACTCCAAGAGTTAGTATTTATGATCGATAGTGGGTTCATGCCTCTGGTAATCTAGGGAAGTGACAGAAATCTCTAAGGTACTAGATGTGATGTTGCTACTAGGGAGAGAACAACAATCCTTTGTTCATAGAACAATCGTATTGTTTACTTTACACGCAGTTGGTAAAGCAATAATATGTTGCTTGCAACTTAATACTGGAGGGGGTTCGGATGATAACCTTAAGGTGGATTATTAGTCATAGATGCAGTTGGATGGTGGTCTATGTATTATGTTGTAATGCCCAATCAAGTCTCAGAGGAGTCAAGATGATTAGTATATGCATGTATTGCTTTCTCGGTGTTTGTCAATTGCCCCGCTCTAATTTGTTCACCCAGCATGTTATCTATCTAAGGAGAGCCACCTCTAGTGAACTATGGATCCCGGTCCTTTTTCTTTACATACAATCTATAAACAATTTTTGCTTTGTGTTTACTTTCTGCAAACTTTTACTTCTTTCCATTCAATACGTTTAATCCTTTGATTTCCGCAAAACATGGTGAGATTGACAACCTCATCGCAAGTTGGGGACAAAGTACTGTGGTTGTGTTGTGCAGATCTCCACGTTGCTACTAGCACTGGTAGTGCTCCTACTGGTTCGATTAAACCTTGGTTTCATAACTGAGGGAAAACTTACTGTTGTGCTCATCATACCTTCCTCTTGGGGTTCCCAACGAGCTCTACGTCGAAAGTCGAGTGCATCATAAGACCATAGACAATACTATCATAATGAATCAATAACATGTTCAGATCTAAAATCATGGCACTTGGGCCCTAGTGACAAGCATTAAGCATAACAAGTCGCAACAAAGTCAAAAAGCACTAATAGTAGGTATTAGGCACCATGCCCTAACAATCTGATGCCATTACATGAACGATCTCATCCAATCCCTACCATCCCCATAGCCTACAGCGGGTGATTTACTCACTCGTAGATGGGGGAAACATGGATGGTCGATGGAGAAGCGATGGTGATGATGATGGCGATGATCTCCTCCAATTCCCCGTCCCAGCAGGGTGCCAGAACGGAGTTTCTAGTTCCGAATCACGGAATCTGGTGGTGGCGGCGGAGCGGAACTCTTTCTGGAAAAACATCGAACCCCCCTGGGTTTTTAGGTCAGGAGGCAACTTATAGGTGAAGAGGGAGGCCGAGGGGGCAGCCCAGGCGGCCACACCACCCCCAGGCGCGGCCTGGCCTGGCCCGCGCAGCCAGGTGGTGTGGGCCCCTCGTGGCCCTACTCCGTCTCGTCTGCTGGCTCCGTGAATCTTCTGGTGAAACAGGATTTTTGGCATATTTTTAGGGATTTTTCCTCATAGTTGATTTTCTGCACAAAAACTAAACACCAAGGTAATTCTGCTGAAAAGTGTTAGTCTGTGTTAGTTGTATCCAAATCACACAAGTTTAGAGGAAAAACAATAGCAAAAGTGTTCGGGGAAGTAGATACGTTTTGGACGTATCAATGAGCCTTAGCCCCGTTATAAAAACTGATGGTTGGGTTCGGATGCGATAACATTCCAATTTTACCGTACAACCACAATACCTGAATTGGGTAAGGCTTAGCCGAAAGTTTATATGCATTAGTATTGGTTCCCTTGCGGGAGAGGTTTGAGCTAAGGCTACCTCTCAATGTTGTCCACCTATGAAGTGCCCAGGATGGCAGATGGCCATGGCTGGGAGGCCAAGCTCATAGGATAGGTGCTTATACTAGAGTGTGTAAAGGAAAGGTTATGTTTGATTATCTGCATACTAAGTATGATGATTTAGGGTTACCCCTGACAGATGTATCGAATTTTGTGGTGAAAGTGTACCACCACTTCAGAGTGTCAAACTATTCGAATAGCCGCGTCCGCGGTTATGGACAGTTGGAGTGGCCATACTGTTCCGTTGTCAGATGTTTTCAAAATGACTTATGAAATGATTTGTGACATGACTTGACCACAACATGGTTGTGACAATGACAACTAAGTTCCCACTTAGGTGATTTTTCAAACTTTACTTTTTCTTTCTTTGTTTCTGAACTCAGCTTAGGTTTCAAACTTAACTTTACAAATAAACTTAGAACTTAGCATTCCTACTAGAACTACATTACTTGTTAGTGATAGTTTGCGAGTACTTAAAGAGTACTCATGGCTTTGTCCCTGACTATTCCCGTGACCAGACTATGAGGAGGACTATCCGGAAGGAGGACAGCAGGACGGCTATGACAACTAGGATCATCTCCCATCATCAGCATTGCCTGTGACACTGAAGATGGAGCCCACCGCTACGCTATTTATTCCGCTACTTGTTTGTACTAAGACTTGATCATGAGATCCTTTATTTGTGTAAGACCTTATTATGGTTTGTAATGGATGATACTATGATATCCAATCTGTTATGTCTCGCAAAAATGGTAATCCTGGGATTGCGATGTATGGCATAACATGCATCTGGGAGTAAAAATCCGGGTGTTGGCAAGTTGGTATCAGAGCCATCCTGACCATAGGAGACCCTAGTTAGAATGGACGGCCGAACAAAAACTTAATTTCAAAAACAAATGAAGTGAGTATTTATGAAAACATATTCTCCTCTTATCCTTGAGATACTTTCAAAATTTCATGTTCCTCAAAAATTCTTACATTACTACATAAAAATTGACACACTTGATCACCTCACTAACTTTCTCATCCAGAATTCTTATAGATGGAAGTTCAATACAGCAAGTTCTACCAGTTGGGCAACGGAGGCCAGCTGATCTTCGAGAGGGATGTTGATGCACTGTCAGAGTACCTTGAGCGTCCGCATCCAGAATTCTTCGGAGCTCAACTCAAGGAGTTGCTAGGAGGAGATTTGCACTGGCTGATAGTTGCTGATCTTCGAGGCAAGATGGAAGCACCACTTTCCGAGAAGATTCAATTCACTCTCAGAGAGAACAACTGGCTAGATGGATTAGCCAGGGCAATACATTAAGCTCTCACCCGTCTTTGCGCAGAGAATGTCAACTTGATCCAGGGAACTCGCTTTGCTCACTATGGAAGGCGTGATTCGATGGGAATGCCTCTGGAAATGCCAAGTCACCCGGAGTTGAAGCGCCAAGTGGAGAACCTTGACTTCCTACTGTACGACAGACAGAAGGAATTGGACAATGCTCGAGAATTCGCCAACCACAACCTTGCCATTGCCGCCCAGAAGACCCAAACTTTTTCACTGCTCGTCAAGGATCATTAATCACTTCGTCGTCAACGCACAAAGAAAGATCGCACCATCGACCGTCTTTGTAAGAAGGTGGCCGACCTCGAGAAGACCATCAAGGAGCAAGAAGCTCAGCTTGCAGCAAAAGAAGAACAGGAAGAAGGTGAAGACATCTAGGGGGATATTCACTCGTACCTCAGCAATGATGATGACTATCTGGAGGGTGATGCCATGGACTTCTACACTGACGATGATGACCCCGACTTCATCTATGATGAGTAGATGCACTAGAGCATTATCGTAGGAATGATAAGTATCGGTCCCATTGTATCTTAGCTTACAGAAGGGTTCTTAAAACCATATGTTTTCCTTTCATGTTGTGGTGTGTGTGTTTGTATCGTGTGCCTTGATTGAATGAATGAATGAGAAGGAGTAGTTTGCAAACCCTTAGTTCAAACTCAAAGTTTTAGCTTTGAAAAACAAAACCATGAACCATAGAACTTTCCCTCTTACCCCATTATCTATCTCAATCTTCAGATGACTCGTGGAAACCAAGGAGGGAGCAGCTCATCGTAGGACCCAATGCTACAGATTCTACAGACGCTAATTGCAGACCGCGAAGCTAGTAGATCAGAGCGCCAAGAAAATCTAGCCACCCTGCAGCAGATCGCCCAGATGGCCCACAACAATCAGGGCCATGGAAATCAGGATCATCATGGATCAAAGCTCAGAAACTTCCAGAATACCAATCCCCCAATCTTTAGCAAGTCTGAAGACCCGCTGGATGCTGATGATTGGTTACAGACCACGGATAATAACTTAGAAGTTGCAGGAGTGGATGCCAACGAGAAAGTTATGTTTCCCACCCACTATCTGGCAGGAGATGCAAGAGCATGGTGGAACAGCACCCGCACGATGAACCACGGTCAAGTGATGACGTGGGAAGCCTTCAAATTCAAGTTCAGCCGCACCCATGTGCCGCAGGGTTTAGTCTGAATTCAAAGAACTAAAGCAAGGCAGAATGACTGTAGTGGAGTACCGTGACAGATTCTTGTCCCTCGCCAGGTATGCACCTGATGAAATCAACACTGAAGCCAATAAGAAGGAGAGATTCCTGAACGGACTGCATGATGAGATGCAGACGGTACTAGTCAACATCCGTTTTGAGGATCTCAAAGAGCTAGTCGACTCTGCCATTCAGATGGAAGGGAATATTAACCAAGCGAATGACAATCGCAAACGTCGGATGATGCACCAAGCTGGGTCCCACAGTGCCCAGAAGTATCGCCCCAACCCATCTGCCGGATATGCCCCGTGGAACCATAGACCCCCAATGTCTCGTCCAAGCTACCCCAACCGTAGCGGAGGAAATGTGAAGTCCGGAGGAAACAACAACAACCACCCCGGCAACTCCAACAACTTCAACCGTGCACTGCCCAAGTCTAACAACATTGCACCTAGAACTGGAAGCAATGTCGTGCCCGTGGCAGCAAAAGACAAGTCTCCGATTACTTGTTTTGAGTGTGGAGTGAAGGGTCACTACTCCAATGAGTGTCCCAAGAAGATTGCCGCCACTGCCAATGTGAATGCCCCAGCTCAACAGCAGCGCTATGTTCAGCCCGGAAGAAGATTTGCCCTAGGGAACCCTCACAACTGCAACGACCATCTCTTCCACATGAATGCCGAAGAAGCCCAAGAAGCGCCAGATGTCATGCTGGGTATGTTTTCTATTAACTCAGTATTAGCAAGAGTGTTGTTTGATTATGGAGCATCGCACTCGTTTGTTACTGAAGAATTTGCATGCACTAGTAATATTCACCCAACCAACTTGAAGCATGTCATGATAGTTCAAATACCTGGTTCAACCACAAAATCTAGAAAAAATTGCAAAGCTGTACCTATCAGAATACATGTGATAGATTTTTATGCCAATCTAATAGTACTTGGAACCAAAGGTTTGGAAGTAGTACTAGGAATGGATTGGATGTCAAAGCATAAAGGATTGATCGACTGTGCCAAGAAAGCCATCACCATGACCAGTAGCTCTGGAGTATCAGTAGAGCATATATCTGAAACCTTGCCCTGTTAATTCAAGTGCAACAAGAGTCTAGCCTTACCCTCCATAGACCAAGTCAGAGTAGTCTGTGAATACCCCGACGTATTCCCAGATGAATTGCCCGGTATGCCCCCGGATCGGGATATTGAGTTCATTACCAAACTAATCCCTGGAACCGGACCCATAGCTCAGAGACCCTATAGCATGAACCCCTCGGAGTTAGTGGAGCTGAAGAAGCAATTGGATGCTATGCTAGCGAAAGGTTTGATTCAACCAAGCGCATCGCCATGGAGATCGCCCGTGTTGTTCATCGACAAGAAGGATGGAGGCAACCGTTTGTACACAGATTATAGGAAGCTGAATGATGTCACCATCAAAAACAAGTACCCATTGCCAAAGATAGAGGATCTATTTGATCAGTTGACCGGTGCTAGAGTGTTCTCTAAGATCGATCTTAGGACTGGTTATCACCAACTTAAGATTCGTGCAATGGATATTCCAAAGACCGCCTTTACCACCAGATATGGATTATATGAGTATACGGTCATGTCTTTTGGATTAACCAATGCCCCTGCTTATTTCATGAATCTCGTGAATAAGATCTTTATAAATTTCCTGGATAAGTTTGTCGTTGTGTTTATATTGTTATCTACTCCAAGTCAGAAGAAGACCATGAGCAACATCTGAGAATCATCCTTGAAACCCTTAGAGAGCATCAGTTGTATGCCAAGTTCAGCAAATGTGAGTTTTGGCTGAAAGAAGTAGGATTCCTCGGACATATTGTGTCGGCAGGAGGAGTCGTTGTTGATCCCGCCAAGATCAAATATGTTGAAGAATGGGAAGCCCCAAACCACTCAAACCCAAGTCCGTGCATTTCTCGGATTAGCAGAATATTACCACAAGTTCGTTGAAGGATTTTCGAGCATCGCAAGACCCATGACCCAATTGTTGAAAAAGGATAAGAAGTTTGAATGGACCGACAAATGTGAAGCAAGTTTCCAAGAGCTCAAGAAGAGATTGATTTCAGCCCCAATATTGATCATGCCAGATATCAAGAGGTCGTTTGATGTGTATTGCGATGCATCCAAGATTGGTCTAGGATGTGTATTGATGCAAGAAGGCAAAGTCATCGCATATCTGTCCCGACAACTGAAGCAACATGAGCAGAACTACCCGACCCATGATCTTGAACTAGCAGCTGTCGTTTTAGTCTTGAAGACCTGGCGTCATTACCTTATGGGAAATCGCTGTGAGATTTATTCAGATCACAAGAGCTTGAAGTATATTTTCACTCAGAAGGATCTGAATATGAGGCAAAGGAGATGGATAGAGTTAATCAAGGATCATGACCTTGACATTCACTATCACCCCGGCAAAGCCAATGTGGTAGCGGATGCTCTTAGCAGATTGCCATGTAGGTTAAACACCATGATCAAGGAGAAGCAACCAAGTTTGCATGAAGAGTTGGAGCAGTTTAGAACTGAGCTAGTTAGCAAAGTATTTTTAGCTAGCATTGAACTTCAACCCACTTTGATTAGCCAAATCAATGAAGCCCAGAAGGGAAATGCAAGTATCGACGGAATCAAACGTCGTATTGGTACAGGAAAGGTACCGGGATTCACCGAAGACGAAGAAGGATTTCTGTGGTACAAAGGACGTATCTGTGTGTCAGCAGATTCGGAGCTGAAGCAAGTTATCATGCAAGAAGCTCATGATACTCTTTATTCTATCCACCTGGAGGAATGAAGATGTATCAAGATTTGAAGGAGCAATTTTGGTGGCACAAGATGAAGAGAGAAATTGGAAGCTACATCACCAAGTGTGATATCTGTCAGAGAGTCAAAGCGGAACATAAGAGACCCGTAGGACTGTTGCAACCATTGCAGATTCTGGAATGGAAATGGGATTCCGTCGGAATGGACTTTATCATCGATTTGCCTACTTCTAGAAGGGGAAATGACTCAATCTGGGTCATTGTTGATAGACTGTCCAAGGTACCCCATTTTATACCTGTCAAGGCCACCTACTAGAGTTCGAAGCTAGAAGAATTGTACATTGCTAGAATCGTTAGTTTGCATGGAACCCCCAAGACCATAGTATCGGATCGAGGAACCCAATTTGCCTCGAGATTTTGGCAGAAAGTCCAAGAAGGATTAGGAACCAAGTTGAATTTCGGCATAGCTTATCACCCATCGATCGATGGACAAACTGAAAGAGTCAACCAAATCTTAGAAGATATGTTGAGAGCTTGTGTGTTAGAGTATGGATCAAAATTGGAAGATTGTCTGCCTTTCGTACAATTCTCATACAACAACAGTTATCAAGCCAGTTTGCAGATGGCCCCATTTGAGTTCCTATATGGAAGGAAGTGTCGTACCCCTTTGAATTGGTCTCAAGTAGGAGAGAGTTAGATTTTTGGACCCGACATCCTACGGGCAGCCGAAGAGAAGGTTCACAAAGTCCGTGAGCACCTCAAGACCGCCCAATCTAGACAGAAGAGTTATGCTGACAAGAGACGTAGAGACCTGACTTTCAATGTCGGAGATTTTATGTATCTCAAAGTTTCATCATTGAAGGGAACGCAACGTTTTAGTATGAAAGGAAAGTTAGCCTCCAGATATATCGGACCCTTCAAGATTCTAAATTGTCGAGGAGAAGTATCGTATCAACTGGAACTGCCGGAAGAGATGTCTGTCATCCACAATGTGTTCCATATCTCGTTACTTCGCAAATGCTTGGAAGTGCCGGAGAAGACCGAAGTTTTCAAGAACATCGATCACCAAGCCGTTGATATCAACAAGGATCTGATGTATCGTGAAGTTCCCATCCGTATCTTGGAAGAATTATACAGAACCACCAGGACCAGGAGTATCAAATTTCTCAAGACCCAATGGAGCAACCATACTGAAGAAGAAGCCACTTGGGAGCGAGAAGATTACATTAGGACTGAGTTTCCTGATCTCTTTAGTTCCTAGTTTTCTTTCTTAAGTCTCGGGACGAGATATTGTTTAAGGGGGGAAGGTTTGTAACATCCCAAAACTTTAATCAAGGTTATCAAGATCCAAATCACCCAATTTAGGGTTAACAAGAACTTTTATCATTAAAACAATTAGGAATGCATATGTGTGTTGCATTAATATAGAATTGTTTGGAATTGCCATGTTTGATTGTTCTAATGGTTGTAAAATGATTCAAAGATGAATACCACATCATCTAGATCATTCCCAAGCAAAATCCAAAGAAAAAGAAATCAAATAAGATTAATAAATGCAAATGGTCACTTTTGCCATTTTAATCCACTAGGCCACTTTAGGTGTTCCTAGAAGTCAATTTCAAACATAAACAATTCTAACTCTTTTCACCCTTTGCTAGTACAAGTAAAGATCTACCAAGGCCCACTTTGAAATCTTACAAAAACATTTGAACACTAATTTTAAATGGCATTTGAAAATGGAATCCATTTCATATGCATAGATCACACTTTTTCAAAAACCACTCAAATGAGTTCCCCTTGACAATCCCAAGCAACCACAGATGCTTAAGAATAGGACTAACATATCCACCAAAACTCATTTCAAAATTCAAATAAAATCTTCTTGCGGCCATTTTGTCGAACACTTGGTAGGCAAAAATAAATCTGCCTAACTAACACTATTTGGATCAATGCTTTGTTGAGCCAATTGGGCTCAATCTTGTTCCCTTGTCTCCCCTAGCTCTAACCAGACCATAAACAAGCTACCATTTAGCCCCCAGCAGCAGTGCCACGCCACCCCGACGCCATGATCGTGGGCCGACCATGCCCACGTCGCAGTACACAGCCCCGCCCTCTTCCGCCGCACCAGGGAGGTAGGCGTGATCACACCGTCGCCCTTGGTCCCTTCCCCGAGCCGTGCCAGCCCCTAGACCACCGCAAATCACCCGCGCACCGAGCCTCTGCGCCATGCACGGACCACGCCAGAGCGCCGTCCCCGAAAGGCACGCACAAGCCACGCCTTGACCCCATCTTGCACGCGCCGCTCCGCCTTAACCCCAGCACACTCCCAGACAACCCCTCTCCCTGCCGCGTGACCAGCAGCCACCATGAACCGCGTCGAGCACCGCCTCTGCCACGCAGAGCGTCCCCCTTTCCCGACAAAACGCCACTGCCCCTAGCTGCGCCATTGCACCGTAGCTGACCGCCAGGAGGCAAGCCACCATTCGCCTACACCACCCATGCCTCTAGTGCCCTGTATCACCGTCACCGATGAGCTCACCGTCACCCTCACGGTCTCCTCGTCGAGCCTATATAAGGAGCCCTCCCCAGCACCATTTCGCCACACTACCTCACTCCCTACCTCCCACTGTGTCCCTCACACCAACCTCGGAGCCACTCGAGCCACCGTTCGCCGAAATTTCCACCGGAGCCGCCGCAACAGAGGAGGAAGAGCCCCGTCGATTTCGTCCACCCCAGGAGCCGGCGCGACCTCGCCTGAGCCCACCGTCGTCTCCTCGTTCGATCGCCCCCGTCGCCACGTTAGCTGGAGCCCTGGTAAGCGCCCATTGCACCCCCACTGAGCCGCTAGGGTTCCGTCTCGCTCGCGACCAGTTCGTCGTTGACGATGAACCACCACCGTCGATCTAGGTTCTAATCGCACGGTCCACATCGCCCCATACCGCTTCGCTTTGAGTTGTGTCGCTGACATGTGGACCCTGCTTGTCAGCTGCCCTCTGTGTTGCGGAGTGTAACTGGGCCGGCCCGTTAGTGTTCCCACGCTGGCCCTAGATTTCAAATTTAGGTTTTTCTATTTAGACTTAATCTAGTTTCTGTCCCCTGGTTTAAAAATCATTTCAGAAAGATTTACTTAACCAAATAACATGATTCAAGTTTTGTTGAAAAGATAATTAAATTCTCTATCGAAGGCCGTTGGATTTAAATCAATTAGAGTTATAGATCACATATAGCAAAAATAACAAGACAGAGACTTTTATACATTCAAACATTTTTCAAAAATCAACCATAATAGCTTTTGAGTTGATTCTACCTCTCAAAAATCACATTGGAATATACCTATCTGAATATGTAATAATATTTAGGTTTGCATGCAGTGACTTTGGACTAGTACCAAAATAATGCTATATAGGCATTTCTAGTCACTTTAAATTATTTAAATATTAATACTAAACTTTATAAAATGTGATCCAACATTTAAATCACATTACCATTATTAGAATATGTGGTGATGACATGTGTCCATATGATTCCATATTTTAATTGGATAATATTAAATCTTAATTAATTTCAATGAGTAGAAATTACTTTTCTCAAATAAAATAAATGAAACTAGTTCATTAAATCTTGTGATGATTGTGATGATGCTAGATCATCAAGTATGTGCCTTAGTGTGCTAAATAGACTAGGTAAGTATTGTTTGGTGATTCTGTATTTCTGTATGTATTTATAGACGATAGTACCGACCAAGTCTATGAGGAGGAGTTCTACCCCGAAGAAGACGAGGAGAATTTCAACCACTGCACCAACCAAGGCAAGCTAACACTTGCAAGTTTCTTAACTATGCAAGCTAGATCTATGCAAGCTATTATTGGCAAGCTATTGTTAGAAAGCTATAATTAAGCAAGATAACCTAAGCAAGATGCCTTAGGCATGCTTTGGTTGTACCTTTTGATTTATACCCATCCCAAGTTTTCTTACAAGCTTTCCTTTCTTTTACTTTACCAAAGTTCTTTACTTGTTTATATATAGCATAAAGTGTATAAAACTTGGCCTATCTAGTTAGACTTAGATGTCATTCTATGACATGAGATTGATATTAGCATCCCACATTAGTGAACACTCTTAACTTAGTGTTTAGAGCTAAACCAAAAACTTGATCACTCTAGATGGGAATACTTGGCGAAAATGCTTATGAAAACCTTGGAATGATGAGTCATTCTATTGAGATGTTTTGACATGTGTTGAGAAACACAAATGGTTTATGATGATGATGAAAATGTTGAGGCATGAGCCTTAGCCCCTTTATAAAAACTGATGGTTGGGTTCGGATGCGATACCATTCCAATTTTACCATACAATGACAATACCTGAATTGGGTAAGGCTTAGCCAGAAGTTTATATGTATCAGTATTGGTTCCCTCAAGGGAAAGGTTTGAGCTGAGGCTGCCTCTCAATGTTGTCCACCTATGTAGTGCCCAGGATGGCAGATGGCCATGGCTAGGAGGCCAAGCTCATAGGAGAGGTGCTTATACTAGAGTGTGTAACGGAAAGGTTATGTTTGATTATCTGCATACTAAGTATGATGATTCAGGATTACCCCTGACAGATGTATCAAATTTTGTGGTGAAAGTGTACCACCTCTACAAAGTGTCAAACTATTCGAATAGCCGCGTCCGCGGTTATGGACAGTTGGAGTGGCCATACTGTTCCGTTGTCAGATGTTTTCAAAATGACTTATGAAATTATTTGTGACATGACTTGACCACAACATGGTTGTGAGTATGACAACTAAGTTCCCACTTAGGTGATTTTTCAAACTTTATTTTGTCTTTCCTTGTTTCTGAACTCAGCTTAGGTTTCGAACTTAACTTTACAAATAAACTTAGAACTTAGCATTCCTACTAGAACTACCTTACTTATTAGTGATAGTTTGCGAGTGCTTAAAGAGTACTCATGGCTTTGACCCTGGCTATTCCTGTGGCCAGACTATGAGGAGGACTATCCGGAAGGAGGACAGCAAGACGGCTACGACAACTAGGATCATCTCCCATCGTTAGCATTGCCTATGACACTGAAGATGGAGCCCACCGCTACGCTATTTATTCCGCTACTTGTTTGTACTAAGACTGGATCATGAGATCCTTTATTTGTGTAAGACCTTATTATGGTTTGTAATGGATGATACTATGATATCCAATATGTTATGTCTCGCAAAAATGGTAATCCTAGGATTGCGATGTATGGTATAACAGGCATCTGGGTGTAAAAATCTGGGTATTGACAAATACACTTCTCTTTGTTTTGGAATATGTGGTATATGTGGTGTACATCAGTGCTGCTCTTCACACTATATCTTATCGTCCTCTTTTTATGTGGTTAGGGTGTGAGCTCCTGGTTACACCAGGGATCACCAGCCCAACTGGTTGATCAAGCTCCCCTCTCTGCTTGACTTCCTTTCTCCCTCTCTCTAAAAACTGATAAGAACATGTATTATGCTTGATTTCTTGGCTTGACCTATGATGCAAAGTCTGAGGTCCATAATTTAAATAAGAGCAGATTTGGTACTGGTTTTGTGTTTAACCAACTTGGTGGCTTCTGCTGCTACAAGATCTACTATGGTGGTGCCTCCCATGTGGAGTGTGCACAACCATAGATCTAAGTAGCATGCTCTGCTACTTTCCTTCCCTAAATACTCAATGATGATTCTTGCATACCACTTGTATGCAAGACTGAGAGTAACTCTTCTACCCACCCAAACTATTCTTTGATCGGGTATTATAGAAACAATGATTATAATTTGAGGTGGTGATTAACCTGAGGCTTGACCTTGTATGATGTATACTTCTGGATCTTGATCCACTTCTTTTCTTCTAAGTGGAGATGATAGTGGTGTTGATGTCCCTTGAGTTCACTGGTTCAGCTGCAAATGTCCTTCTGATCTTTTACTCCTCCTCCTAGATGAATCTGCTACTGGTATTACTAAGTATTGATGTTGTTGTCCTGCTCCACCTGGTGCTGGTCTATTTCCTATCTCCTCTAAGTGAGCATATGAACTTTGGCTGGGTCTGATTTCTGTGAACGAGTTGGTGATTTGTTGTTCTAGTGAAGAATAGTGATGTGTGTGGATGAATGTTCTTGGTGATGAGCTGGGAAGATTAAGTGGTTTTCTAGAGTGATATTCTCGTGTATAAGGAGGGATATGGTGCTGGTGCTGGCTAGCACCCTTGCTACGGCTGTGTTACCTCAAATGGCAATTGCCTCTCTCTCTCTAATGTGTTCACAACACATCCTTGTGCATGCATGACTAAGCTGCTTGTGTGATGTTGGTCTAGGAAACCTCCCCTTGTCCAGGTTTCATCTGTGGGATATATTTGCTAAGGATGTGCTCGGCTAGTTTGGTATTATTTGATCTTGACCTTTATTTTTAATTGCCAAGTGGAACATTATCTCTATGCTAATGATGCACAAGTCTGAAGCCTGAATTTGATAAGAACAAATCCTATGTAGCCCCTTTAACCCATACTCAATGATGTACTTAGCATAGCAACACTATGCCAGACTAAGAGTAGCATTAATCTAAACAATTCCCTTTATTTTATTCTTTTACTTTTGTTTTGTTATCTTTTGTGTTGTTTTGCAGGAATCAGAGTAAAGAATGAAGACACAAGATGAAGGAATAATTAGGACCTTTTTATTATTATTGATCCTAATTGTAATCTTTATTCTAGTTTGTTTTGTAATTCATTTATTCTTTTATGTATGTGTAAAGACAATGTATTATTATTTGTTTGAGATAATAAAGTTTGATTTTTCTTCCTTTTTGGAGTTTAAGGCTTGTTATTATTTGTACTTATATTTTCGTGTATTCTCATTTATTAATATAGTCTTTCATTTGTCTTGAGATACCTTTATCATAAAGAGTAATGTATTATATCTATTAATATAAGGTGTACTTTATTCTATTATTGCAATTTATTTTCTAGACTCATCTCAAATTCTATTTGAATTCAAACATAACTTTTGAATGTTCAAATTTAAATAGCTACCCCCTTCAAAAGCAAAGATACAGTGGAGGTCATGTCGAAATATATCGCACTTGCCCGGATGTTTCCATCAGAGCAAGAGAGATCCCGATCCCTCACTGACTTCTTTAGTTTTACGCGAAAATTCCCCAGATTTTCTATGCATGAATGCAATGCACACACCTTATCTCAGCTTATTTCTAAGCTCTAATGTTGGGATGTTACAGCATTTTACTATGCAACACATGGTGCAATGTGGGCATGGATTCGGTCATAAGAACGGAGCAAACAAGAGACACTTATTTGGTTAGGATGAAGGAATACTTCAGTACATACGACCAAAGTGGAATTGGGTGGGCGGATATATATTTTTGTTCCCGTTGTTTTGCAGTTTCATCGAATTGTCAAAGGTGGGAGGTGACATTGGAAAATGTTGAACGAATGAATCCAAGTGGCAGAAATGACAGAGATAGGGCATGTTGTATTCTTTTATGACATCTGTTTATCTTCCATGTGGATACTTTGTTCAATTTATTATTGTCCATGACTAATTTTCTCTCTTTTGATTCATGTATCTCAACATTGCCCAAAATTTATTCAAGGGGTATCCAAAGAGAATCAAGAAGGGCAAGCTGGTTCAAGGAAGACCATTCATATTGGCCCATTATTATAAGGAGCTAGAGAATGAAGAGAAATGGAAGAATGTTATGTGTTGCAAGTGCCAAAGAGAGACAAAGTCAACTATGGAGGCAAGAATCATTGATGACGATGAAGCATCAAGCAAGGATGGAAAGAGAATCCCTACTCCAAACTCGGTTGAAAAAACAAAAATAAGACCCAGGGGAAGGAAACAAGCAAAATAAAAGGGGAATAAGACTAGAGATGGTGACATAAAGAAGTCATTGGACGCTATTGTGAGTGCAAGAAAGGAACCTTTTGAGGAGAGGAAGTTTTCGAGGAACAAATAAATAGAGGATA
The DNA here is from genome assembly GCA_910589775.1 of Avena eriantha. Classification (NCBI taxonomy): domain Eukaryota; kingdom Viridiplantae; phylum Streptophyta; class Magnoliopsida; order Poales; family Poaceae; genus Avena; species Avena eriantha. The sequence continues at coordinate 39,174,503 of OU342744.1, forward strand.
AGTCAACGAGCGATGAGAGAAGGAATGTAGCCGAGGAGAGGAGGGCCTTCATAGAGGAGAAGAAAGTTTCTATCAAAGAAACTATCTATCTCATGGAGCATGAGAAAAGTATCTTCTTCATGGACACAACCAACCTTGATGAAAGGAAAAATGAATACATCAACCTTTGTTGTGATTAAGTCTTGGCTCAAATAAGAATGATGGGAAGTTACATGAATAGATACATGAGAGGTGCTAACATGGGAGGATACATGGGTGTCATGGGAGCGCCTAAGGGAGGCATGAGTGGAATGAGTGCACCTATAGGAGGCACTGACGGCATGGGACCACCTACAGGTGGCATTGGAGGCATTGGTGGCATGGATGCACCTATGGAAGGCATTGGAGGCATGGGTGCACCCATGGGAGCTACAATGAGTGGCATTGACGACATGGGAGCACCTTCGGGTGGCATTGGAGGCATGTGATCTACAATGGGTGACATGGGAGCTAGAATGGGTGCATTCATGACTATCATGGTATCTCCCATGCCTCCCATGAGTGGTTGTTTTGGAGTTTACATGGGTGATGGCACGTGCTCCTAGAATACACCAACACCGTCCAAGTTTCCAATGATGATGAAGCACAAGATGGAGATGCCCATGGAAAGGACGAGGCATGATGGTCGTAGGCATTGATGTTAATGTTTTATGTGTTTATTTGAACTTCAATTAGGATAAACTTGGTTGTGTTGAATTATGCTATGATTTTGAACTGTGCCATGGATTTAATCTATGCTATGATGATCAAGTCATGTTCTTGAATTTATATGTGTGTGTTGGGAATTAGATTTATATGTTCATCACTTTTGTTTGATCTTGGCAAGTTGAGATGCGTTTAATCTTGGCAAGTGGAAGCCAGTCACGGCTTATTTTAGTGCGGATGGAAAACTGCTGCCTGCATAGCGTTGCATTTTAGTGCGCCTGGAAATGTTGTAGCCTGCCGCACCCACTAAAACAGCCAAAATGGCGCCCAAAAACCAAAAAGTCATGCACTCTTTTAGTGCAAAATGTTGGATATGCTCTTAAGATTGGTAGTTGACGGACCTCTTGCAGGCATTGAGTTTCCCTTCAGCAATCGCCATGGAATCGACCTAGGCGGCCACTATGTCATAGTTGACGATCTGGTGATATAGACGGAAGGATGTAGACACCCGAGTGCTAGGGGTCGCGCGGTCACCTCTATTGATGAAACCTTCAGGCGCACCGCCGTGCGGGAGGTGGGAGAGAAGGTCTATCACAGGGTCAAGTTGGAAACAATTTGAGTTCTTATGCCAAAATCTAGAATGTTTTTTAAATTGCCCTTGTAGTTCTTGAAGTCTTGAAGACCTGAGTGGTTCAATCAACTGTCTCCTCGAGTAAGGTCCAACATGATATGCTTCCGCTGGTACCCAAAATAAATCATGTCTTTTGTGTTGCACCGAACTCTGATAATTTGACGTTCATCAATAAATAATGAAGAGGTGTTAAATAAGTCGTACTTTATTCTCAACACGGCTAGCCGATCGTCTACAGTGAGAATCAGGAAGAGATCAAGAAGGCCCGATTACTAAAGACGGGATTGAGTGTCACTGTGACAACACCATGCAGACGCCGCGGCGAAGCGCGCTTGTCCGTCTAGACTCAGTTATTAGTGCTGCAGTATGTTAAGAAAGAAAACAGTAAGCAAAGCATATAATTTTGGTGGATATAACATAACGGCATATATATTGCATCATGTTACATGGTATTTTATCTAGCAGAAATAGAACTGCATTTAGAACACACCTAAAGCTGAACTTTCTAAGAATCGTTGTTCTAGACTAATGTACTCTGAAAAAACAACCAAAAAAGGAACCTATATGAGAAGTGGAATCAGTATAGTGAAAATGGCCGTTGCATAGCAAATAATCACAGAAAAGTCTGTTTCTTTCGAAAAGGTGAGCCCCCTACAAAAAAGGTAACCAACCATTTTTCTTATGGTCGCTCTTTTTCGCGGAAAAGAAATCCTTCTTCATTACTCAAGTTCCCATAAATGAGTTGAGTTGCCAGTAAAATCAGTAGCAGAGCTGAGTCATTTCAAAAGAATTAGGTGCATGTATATGGAATAAAATTTAAATCCATTGTTCTCTGGTTAGAAACCGAGTCCAAGTTCATTACACTTCCATAAATGCGGATATTTAGAGATCATGGCCTTGTGTGTACACCTAAGTGGAATGGAACTTAACATTTAGCACTGCCATAGTATGCAGAAAATCAAAATAACTAAGATTGTATAAGGCGACACCATAGAAATACTAATGTCGGTTGCTTAATTAGGCAAGAAGTGTAGAAGAAACAAAATCAACTAATCACCGTAGAACTACCCACTAATGTTTGATATAGGAATCTTTTAAATTTCTAAAAAGAATTTATAATAGTGCCAACCATGGATTATTAGATTGGGCAAAATCCTTCTACAGAAATCAATAAACTAAGAATTCATGTATAATAATTGGAGGCTTGCATAGGAAGGCACATCTATAATCTGTGAAGCCGAGGAATTTGGTGAAAAGTCTAAGAAATATATTAGAGCGATTGAAGGGTGACCACAACTTCTAACATGAAAACCAGAGCATGCTTGAGCAAATAGTTTACATATATGGCACCATACGAAAACTAAGAATTCAACAAATACTGAAATGGGTCAACGACCGAACAACTACATTGATTTTTTTCCACAACAAACTACCTTTAGAGATACATAAAAAGTGTGGTACTTCACTTCTTAGTACCTGCAAGGGATGTAAGCAAACATGTTTAATTATCTGAGAGCTGAAATATTAGATCGCGAGCAATCACAAAATCAGTAACCACGTAGGCATAAAAGAAATCAATTTTGGCAAACAAAAAGTGCCTTTCCTGATCTTACCTCATACCATTCAACCGCACTACTAAATAAATAGGACTGCACCAAAAGGCGCACAATTGTTTCCGCAAGATTTTTTTTGTCTTTTATGCCCAACCAAAATCCCTAGAAATAAGAACTAAAATAACACCAAGGACACTAAGAGGGGGTTGAATCATCACCTTAGTAAGAATTTAGAGATTACACTTTCTACCATGGTTTGATTTGACAAAAAGAAATTGTATTCATGAGTTTTCACTTTCTACCATGGTTTGATTTGAAAGCTATTTAAAAGTTTGCAATAATTTAGAGAATACAAATAGGTGAATGGTAGGTGTACATATTCAGAATACTCACTGACCATCTGTTCTATTCAACTATATTGTAGGAACATGCAGTGCGCATGCCAAGGGTGGAGTGAAGAAGAAGCGGTGTATTTACTCCCCTGTTCTTGCATCCTCTTTGCATATCCGGTTGTAGCAAAGAAAAACCTAGATGTTTGGCCCCCACCACGTATGTAGGCATCAGTGCTGCCATCGTCTTCCCTGACGAACTGGGGTCAACTTCTAAATACAAATGAAAGATATAATTGACGTGAAGAGAAATATGCTAAATTCTTATAAATGCCTAATTGGACAGATGAAACACATAATTTGGAAGAAAACAGATTTTACTCAACCAAGTTCCAACAGAGAAAGGCACACAATATCTAATTGCATTAATGAACAATCCATGGAAATATGAGTAAAATCAATGTGGGCGCAACTTACCACCACGTTCAAGCAGCTAATATATGTGTATCAACTTCATCTCTAATGCATGAGCTGCCACACTTCCGTAAAATCCACCATAAAAATCAGACCCTTTCAAACAGAAATAAGATGTACATAAATCATCATCGTCCCAGAACAGTCTTTGCCTTGGGCATTTACACAAACACCTTTCTCGCACACCTGTAACCTCACGATATGGGAGCAAATAAGGAAACGTTCAAGGAAGGGGATGGGAAGCAAGTTAAGGATGACTGGTACACCTAGGGATGGAGCAACGATGATGATGAGAATCCTCCCCGACTCACTTTTGGGACACCGTGGACGACGACTCCATGACAGCACCACAAAGGTCGTTGTTGCATTGCTGGCCATTTTTCTCCTCCTCGGCGAACCAGGGCCAAGCACCACTGCCTAGGGGCGCCCCTCGCTGCTGCTCGCATGCGCCTCCTTCCTGCGCAATGGAGAGAAGAAGGGGCGGGCAAAGGTGTATGGTCGGGCTTGCCCTTGAATGAGGTTTACCGGAGGAGGAGGGAGGAGATGCGGCGAGGAGGAGGAGGAGAACAAGAGAGGACAGGAGGGATGGGATGGCGGCTAGGGTTTCTAGCACTGCAGCGCATTGCTTTTATTCCCTACCCAGATGTGGTGAAAACCAACCAACGACCAGGATTTTTTTGGAGGCAAGATCTACTGGTCAGTCAAATCTGATTTTTGTGGAAGCCCCATGAGGATGCACCAATTATACTTTTAGATTCTTTGGAGGCAAGATCTACTAGTCAATTAAATCCGATTTTTGTGGAAGCCCCATGAGGGTGCACCAATTATACTTTTAGACAAGATCTACTAGTTAGTTAAATCTGATTTTTTGGAAGCCCCATGAGGGTGCACCAATTGTACTTTTAGACAAAATCTACTAGCCAGTTAAATCTGATTTTTGTGGAAGCCCCGTGAGGGTGCACCAATTTTACACAAACACCTTTCTCGCACACCTGCAACCTCACAATATGGGATCAAATAAGGAAACGTTCAAGGAAGGGGATGTGAAGCAAGTTAAGGATGACCGGTACACCTAGGGATGGATCAACGATGATGATGAGAATCCTCCCGACTCACTTTTGGGACACCGTGGACAACGACTTCACGATAACACCACAAATGTCGTTGTTGCATTGCTGGCCATTTTTCTCCTCCTCGGTGAACCAGGGCCAAGCACCACTGCCTAGGGGCGCCCCTCACTGCTGCTCGCCCGCGCCTCTTCTTGCGCAATGGAGAGAAGAAGGGGCGGGCAGAGGTGTATGGCCGGGCTTGCCCTTGAATGAGGTTTACCGGAGGAGGAGGGGGAGAGGCGGTGAGGAGGAGGAGGAGAACATGAGACGACATGAGGGATGGGGTGGCGGCTAGGGTTTCTAGTGCTGCAGCGCGTTGCTTTTATTCCCTACCCAGATGCGGTGGAAACTAACCAACAACCAGGATTCTTTGGGCTAGCATTCTTTGGAGGCAAGATCTACCGGCCAGTCAAATCTGATTTTTGTGGAATCCCCACGAGGGTGCACCAATTATACCCACCCAGATGCGGTGAAAACCAACCAACGACCAGGATTCTTTGGAGGCAAGATCTACAGGTTAGTCAATCTGATTTTTGTGGAAGCCCCGTGAAGGTGTACCAATTATACTTTTAGATTCTTTGGAGGCAAGATTTACTAATCAGTTAAATCTGATTTTTGTGAAAACTTCATAAGGATGCACCAATTATACTTTTAGATTTCCACGATGATGGTCTTGCTCCTGTACGGGTTCGTTGATAGGACCGAACATTGAGAAGTGACAGCTAGCCTGGCATGGCTTAGTACCATGCACGTTGGGCAAGGAACTGAACGAGGAAAAAATAGATTTTATTCTCATGGGAAGATTGGAACGAATACATTATGTGGATATTCTTTGCAACTGTGATTCTGGATAGCAGGATAGGGAAATATACACTGCAGAGAAGAATGACCATGATCTCCTCGAATCCTCTACCCTGTACATAAGCCAGTTTTTTATAAGCAAATGCATTTTAGTACTTTATACAGCTCTTCCAACAAGCTGGTGACAATTGATCGTCTTTATCCTAAGGAGGGTCGATTGTGAAAAAGCGATGTGTTGTACATGGGCACTCTTTTAGCTTTTTGTTTGGTTGCAAGGGCACCCTTTTTTAGTTGTGGCAAATATAAGAGGGGTAACACCCTTCCGAATGCAAAAGTGAGCTAGGCCAACGACTCATATGACACTTTTCACACACACAAAAAACAACTCATATGACACATGAATCGGCCGGTACAAATCCGTATAAACTTGACTAAGCTTTAATTTAATTCACGATCAACTGAGAACTAGCGACGAATCAATATCAGAATCAAACCATCGTGGAAAAAAAATGACCAAGATCCGATCCCCCGTGTGCCCCGTTGAACGAAATCCCCTGCCTGAAAGGACGTGACGTGCAATACCCTTCCCCTGCTCCTTGCCTTCGCCGGCATTATTGCACCGGCGACAGCAGCGCGCGGCGGCGGCGGGAGGTGGGACGTACTGCAGCGCAGCATCGGCGTGTCGGCCATGCACATGCAGCTGCTGCACAACGACCGCGTGATCATCTTCGACCGCACCAACTTCGGGCGGTCCAACCTCTCCCTCCCCGACGGCCGCTGCCGCCGCAACCCGCGGGACCTCGTGCTCCCCGCCGTGGACTGCACCGCGCACTCCGTCGAGTACGACGCCGCGCGCAACACGTTCCGCCCGCTCTCCATCTTCACCGACACCATATGCTCGTCCAGACCGGCGGATGGAACGACGGGGCCCGCAACGTGCGCACCATGCGCGCGTGCGACGGGGACGACGAAGCCAGCTGCGACTGGAACGGGACGCAGGACGCGCTCGCCGTGAACCGGTGGTACGCCACAAACCAGATCCTCCCGGACGGACGCGTCTTCATCGTCGGTGGCAGGGGGCAGTTCAACTACGATCGAGTTCTTCCCGAAAGCAGATGTTTCCGACTCCTCGGCCATCGCGTTGCCATTCTTGGCCCAGACCACGGACCCCGAGGAGAACAACCTGTATCCTTTCGTCCATCTCAACATCGATGGCAACCTTTTCATCTTCGCCGACAACCGCGCCGTCCTTCTCGACTACAGGAAGAACGAGATCGTCCGGACATACCCTGAGCTGGCCGGCGGCGACCCTAGGAACTACCCAAGCTCCGGTTCTTCGGTGCTCCTTCCACCGAGGCCGAGGTGCTGGTTTGCGGCGGCGCGCCCACCGGCTCCCGCAACTCGGCGAAAGACAAGATCTTCACCCCGGCGCTGACGACCTGTGGGCGGATCAAGATCACCGACGCTTCACCGTCGTGGGTCGTCGAGACAATGCCGTCGCCGCGGGTGATGGGGGACATGATCCTGCTGCCGAACGGCGCCGAGGTGCTGATCATCAACGGCGCCATGGACGGCAGCGCCGGGATGGAGTCCGCCAACACCCCGTCCTACGCGCCCGTCGTTTACCGGCCCGACCACCTGCCAGGGTACCGGTTCGAGGAGCAGAGTTCGACCGACATCGCGCGGATGTACCACTCGTCGGCAGTTCTCCTCCGCGACGGCCGTGTCCTCGTGGCCGGCAGCAACCCGCACATCTACTACAACTTCACCAGCGTTCGCTACCCCACCGAGCTCAGCCTCGAGGCCTTCTCGCCGGAGTACCTCGACAGTTCCAACGACATCCACCGGCCGAAGATCACCGACCCCTCTCCCGCTGGCGCACCAGTAAACGTGGCCTACGGAGACTCGATGAAGCTGCAGTTCGAAGTCCCAACGCTGACAAAGAGCGTGCACGCCGCCGCCAGCATCGGCCTCGTCTCGGTCACCATGGTCGCGCTGTCATTCACAACGCACTCCTTCGCGATGAACCAGAGGCTGCTCTTCCTGGACGTGGTGGAGACGACGGCAGCGCTGAACCGCGCGGGCGCCTACGAGGCGTCGGTGGTGATGCCGGCAACGGCGGTCCTCGCGCCGCCGGGGTACTACATGATATTCGTCGTGAACGGGCACATTCCCAGCGAGGGGACCTGGGTCCACATACAGTGATAGCTACTGACTCTCATCGGAAAATAATTTTAAGAGACCCACCAAATCAGTCATGTGGACCAACTCCTGTGATTGACACGTGGCATTTGTAACGGTCTAGATCTTAAAATAGCACATAAATGTTATGATTTTTTTCTTACTTGAACATATGTCAGTCAAAGGAGTTTGTTATGGGACTGATATCGCATAGAATTATTTTCCGACATCATCATGTAGGTGGATCTGTGCACGGTGCACGGTGAAAACTCAGTTCACGTTGAGACTGGATTTTCTACGTAGCGGACGATACTGTATGTGCATGTATTCACCGTCGGTTTGTGCCTGAGATGTGTACCGCGTTTTAATTTTTGCCAAACCTTTTCTTGTTTTACAATGTGGAGTACATGGTATTTCTTCACGGTCTATTCTATACAGTGGTACTCCGTTCCAAAATATGATTTTAGAACGGAGTTGTCTAAACTATAGTTTTAAAAACCGGACCTGTCATTGAACCGATGAGAGGAATGGTTCACTGGTTTGCTGGTCGGACCACTGGTTCATTCGGTTTGAAAAATCGTCCTTTTTCATCAAAATTTAAGCAAACTTCAGAACAAAATGACCATAAAAGTTATATATAATATATATTTAAGTATGTAATCATAGAACATGGTGTGTCCAAGTGGTATTAGGCTTTACATGTTGCTATTTATGCCTAGCACAAGATTCATGAGTTCAATTCCTCTAGTAAACATCTTTTTTTCCCTTTTTTGTTATTTGGACCAGCACCTCTTAAAAAACCGGTGAGTCTATCAGTTCAGTTTTTCTGGTTAAACCACCGAACAGGTCCAATTTTAAAAACTGTATTTGAGAAACAAGCGTTGGCTTGGTGGCAAGGCTAACAAGTGCGCAGCAAGCCCACCCGGGTTCGAGTCCCCAAGAGGACCGAATTAAACGATGTGTTATCCGAGCACGTTTAATTCGCTGCTAGAGAGGTCTCATCTATCTAACAACGTACGGTCCGCGAGAGATCATTCTTCAGGGGTGAACATTTTTCACTGTGTAGTTTCACTCATTTTACTTCAAACCTATAAAAAATATGTTTAGATACATGCGTTTAAAAAAAGCTAAAACATCTGGAGCAGTTCCTTTTAGATTAAAGGCACCCTCGCATACTCTGTGTCCGTCTTTAAAATAATGAAGTCACACAGCTACAGTAACATAGTACTTATGCGCAAAAGGTCTAAAACAAACCCTAAACTCGTAGGGCTCCGATGATTTGAACCCCACGTCAAAATCCCTATTGTTTGCACCATGAACTCTTTAGCCCTAGTCGAAATCTAACCGTGAGACGGTTTAGGCTGGAAAACGTTGATGTGGCTAGCATTTTTATCAGAGGTGGGCTAGGGACCGTGCTAACTTAACCACATCGGCTGGTTCCAGAGCGATATGCGGGAGAGAGAGAGAAAGAAATTGGGATAATTAGGGTTTGGTTTGTGCATTCATGAGCACCATCTATTTTGCTAAGACAACAAAAATGCAAAAGAGAAAACAAAACCCTAAACCCTAGTCTTCCCCTCCCTCTTATAACTCAATTCAAAATGGTTTTGCATTTTTAAAATCACAAAAGTGTGGAGCCCAATTGGTTATAAGGGCCCTTGCATTGTTTTCAAACTATTTACAAAACTTAGCAATTTGAAATGTTCAAAATAGAAAAGATTTTGAAAATACAAATTAAAAAAGGAAAAAGGTTTTTTAGAAAAAATAACCAGAGAGCTCCTAGGCCGGCCCATCTTCTCCTCTCTCTCTCTCTCTCTCCCTATGTGTGTGTGTGCCGCCCACGCGCAGCAGGCGGAGCCCGCAGCCGGCCCAGCAGCAGCCCAACCCGTGTACCCCTTCTGTTCGCCGTCTTTGTCGACAACAGACAAAGCTCCGTGTCGCTGGCGCCCTCCGCGGACCAGCAGCAGGTCCATCTCTAGCATGTCCATCAGATCCAGCTCTAGCAAGTCCAGCACCACCAAGTCCAGCACCGCAAAGCAGCGACACATTCGTGATCTCACACATGTCCGGTACCCCGACAACCTCCGTCCCTCGCTCCAGCAAAGCAGTAGAAGCAACAACTCCTTTCCAGATAAAGCCACCGGGAACATGTATCTCGCTAATCCGAGACCATGGGGAATAACTGGAAGGGGAGAGAGATCCTTCACGAGGAGGTGTACTTTGTGAGGAGGAGAGGGGGCCTTTTATAGGGAAGAAGGGGGCAACCAAGGGCCATGGCATGGCAGCCATGGTGGTGCTCCCACCTCTTCCATCATTCATGTGGTGGATGCTCCACTCACATAAATATGCTCCACTCACACTTCCACTCACATGAGCTCTCATTAAATAAAACTATTTTATTTATTTTATTCAGAATTTTGTTAATTACTTTAATTAACAAACATTCACATAAAACCCCCTACAACATTTCAATATCACATGCAGAACCAGTTTCTGCAATTTCACCTGAAACAATTCTGGTTTCCATCGAAATGATTCCAGTGCTTTCTTAAATCTTTATCTAAAACATATTTGATCCAAATGGTGTCGGTTTCCCTTAAGTGTGTCACCCTACGGTTCGTGAATAATGCAGACATGATCGATGAAGGGTTGGCAGCATAGAAAACAAAAAATGTCCTACGATGAGAACTATATGCCAAGATCTATCTACTAGATACAAGCAAAGTTTTGTTAACGAGTAGGAACTCGTGGATGATGTAGTTGTACGCTTGCCGATCTCAAGATCATGTGGAAGTCCTAGCGCCGCAAACCAGCAGCGCATCCGCACTCGCACACACGTTCAGGCCAGCGAAAAACCTCCGCCTCCTCGCTCTAGTGATGCAGCGGAAGCAGCAACTCCTTCTAGCCGAAATGCCACCGAGAACATGTATCTCGCTAATCCGAGACCATGGGGGAATAATTCTAGAGGGGGAGAGAGATCCTTCACGACGAGGTGTGTGGAAGAAGGGTGAGAGCGGTGGCCTTTTATAGGAGGAGGGGGTACCCCTCCCATGACCGGCGCCCCATGGAGGTGACCCCTCACCTCCCCCATTCATGTGGTGGTAACCCCCTCCACATAAAAGTGTCCCTTAACATTCATCTTTAAAGTCTTTACTTTAAATGCATTAAATTTCTCCAAATTTAATGCTCTCTCATTTAATAAAAATCTTTTATTAAATTTATTCAGAATTTTTTAAATTACTTTATTAACAAACATTCACATAAAACCCCCTGCAACATTTCAATATTACATGCAGAACCAGTTTCAGCAATTTCACCTGAAACAGTTTCAGTGTCTATTGAAATAATTCCAGCGCTTTGCAATCCATTCGTCTGAAACACATTTGCTCCAAATGGTGTTGGTGTCCCTTAAGTGTGTCACCCTACGGTTCATGAATAATGCAGACATGATCGAGACCCCTCTCAGATCAATAATCAGAAGCGGGACCTGGAGATCCATACTGACTCCTACACATTCTACGATGACTTCTGTGATCGTGAGAACCTTTAATGCTAGTAACTAAATCCCTTTGTCTCGCGATATATTATATGTCCGAGATTCGATCATCGGTATCTCCATACCTAGTTTGATCTCGTTACCGACATGTACTCTTTTTGATGAGGGCAAACCTCTAGGGTGGCCCGATCTTCACGGATCTCGTGATCAAATCGATGGGAAAGCGAGGGGAAAGGGAGAAGGTAGCGGAAGCGGACGCACACCTCGCGAAGAACATGATGAACACACGCAAAACACACATGATACAAGGCCGATTTCTCTCACCGGTGGCCACCGGTCCGATAGAATCCTCGCAAGGAAAGATCGGTCAACATGCTCCCGTCAATCCCAAGTGGAGAGGGAAGAACACCTTGGAGAGGGTCTTGATGTCTTGGCAAAGGGACACCGATGTCAAGGCCTTGTACAACGAAGGACGCGCGATGCAAACTCCAATGAGGTGGTGACGATAGTCGATCCCCTTTGGTAGAAGGGGATGAGGCAAAACTAGAGATTCCACAAAGGGGGTTGTCTTTAGTCTATCATCTATGCCTAAGGGATACATGAGGTGGTGGGGGCTCTATTTATAGGCCAGCCACAAGTTCAGGGGTAGTTTGGGCATAAAACTAGGGTTTGGTGCGAAATAGAGGGGTACATGGGCCAAGGGCCCAGCTGTTGGCTCGCAGGCCCATCACTTGGGCCAGACAGTCCGGGTCGGAGTGACCGGATAGTCCGGGGTAGCCGGACACTCCGGGTAGTGTCCGGGTAGTGTTCGAAATGGCCTTCTGAATGTCCACGCTAGGTTGGGGCTAGGGCAGGCCGGACACTCCGGCCGAGACGCGCCAGACACTCCGGCTGCGTCGGACACTCCGGCTGGATTCAGGCAGACTCTCCGGGGCGATGACGGCGGAGACTCTCGTTCTGGAGCTGGCTGCTCCTGGTCCATCTTCTTGGTTGACTTGGGGACGATCTTGGGGACTTGGCGTTGTGGATGTAGTAGCGTCCGCAGGACGGGCTGCATCAGCTCCCCCCCTTCAAAAAGAGTCGTCCTCGACTCTTCATGCTCATCCTAAGAAGATGATGTCGAGAGACCTTCTTGATCCTGGGGTTCATCATATAGTCGTCCTTGAGAAGCTTGATGTGGCAACTCTTCAATATTCCTTCACCTTCCATGAAGCCTACAAAGCTCACAACAAAAGCGAAGCAATACTCAAAGAGTAGCCAATTCATGAAGATTATAGCATGAGTCCTCAAGTAGAAGGAAGTCACCTTATAATGTAGAGATAGCTCATTGAAGGATAGCCCTAGGTAACTCTTTTCGATTTGTCTTGTCAACTCTTGGTCCATAGAGGTTGACGCGTAAGCAATTGTACCTTCACACAACAAAGACCAAGCAACATATGTTTGTGTGTGATAGAGGAGCATGTCATTTGTGGCATGTCCGTTCTTGTTCACAACACTATTAGCACAACTCAAGTATCGCAAACGAAATGCGTATGCAAGGTCAAAGTGCATGAAAGTTGCTTGAACATCATCCAAATGTGGGAACTCAAAAACTCCATATAACATCTTAGTGTGGCAGTCAAAGCAATTGACTAAAATATTGATCAACATCTTTGATGCAAGAGTAGGAGAATTCGGCAAAAACACATGAGGAAAGATATCCAAAACAACATCATTATGTGTCTAAACCAACCATTGCAAAGAACAATTGGTCAACATGTTGGATGCCACACTGAAATCATCAAAATCAAAGATCATGGGCATTGGAGTATCATAAGCGGAAGCAAAAACAACATGCTTGCAAACAAACCAAATGAAAGAGCAAGTGGTCCTTATGTTTGTTGCAACAACTATACGAGAGACTTGGAAGCTCTCATGACAATACATGCTCATAATGGCAATAAGGTTGCACACAAAACATCGGAAAGAGAAATTGTTCAACATTTTTGTGGCAACACACAAAGCATCAATATCCAATAGCAATGAGACATGATTGTCACAAGGTGAAAGAATACCATTAACATGCTTGCAATCAAACCATAGGAAAGAGCAATTTGTCAACATGAAAGATGCAAAGCATGCAAAAGGTATCAGAGCTGGGTTCGATCTTGAACTCACGTGGGGGATGCTCTCTAGAGCTCTTTTTGTCAACTCGTGCTCAACCGAGGTTGACATGATCATGCGGGTACCTACACACATCAAACACAAAAGGAAGAACGTGTGTGCATGGTAGAGAAACACATCATCCATCATAACGTATCTCTTCTTGTGCACATCACCATGAGTGTCAATCAAGTATGAAGTAGATGCATGGTGAATATGCAAGTGGTGAACATGCTTATCATGGCAATCATCAAAATCTCCAAAATTTGAGAAAGCTATGGGGACCATCTCAATATAAACCATATGAGAATTATTGTTGCAAGCAAAACAAGTGAAAGAGCAATTATTCAACTTATTGCAAGCAACAGGAGAGATTGTAAAACATTCATGACAAAGCATGGTTCGAGGGGTACCATTGGTAACATCATTGCAAGCAAAACATTGGAAAGAGCAATTGTTCAATAAGGTGCAAGCAATGATATCATCAATGTAACGTTTATAGCATGGCATGTCTATGGCAACATCATCACAATCAAATAATTTCACATGCTCAACAATATGCAAATGCAAAGTATCACATGGAAATATCAATGAAGCATATGTGATATCACAAATATCATCCATAGCATGCAAGTCATCACAAATCATCATGTCCACTAGTGGGATCATGGCATCATCAACACCCATATTGTTACCTTGTTCATACCTCTCAATGAAGTGGGTGTTGTGGTAGTATTGGCCTCCATGTGGGCGACTTCTTCATCACGTATGGGGATGGCATCATCTTCATCCACCATGGTCATCTTCTTGGGTGGAGGCATCATCATCTCCAAGCTTGATGCTTCTTTATCCATGGAACCTAGCACATCATGGGATAACACACTAGAGGTAGAGGGTAAGTCGTTAGAAATCAAAGTGGTCTCACATGACCTATCAACTACCACTCTCAAATCACTAGGTGTATCACTCATGCCCTCCAAGTGAAAGCACTCAATCTCACGTATTGTGGAGTCACTCATCGCACTCTTGTTTTCACTCAAGTGGGCTAAGTGGCTCTCATGCTCACATGGGATTGGTACCACATCATCACTCAAGCATGTAGGGGTAGGCTCGGTTCTCTCAACTCCATGCGCCTCCTTTGGTGAAGGGAAAGTCCCATGCTCACCATTCTCGACCTTGTCGTTGCCATCTTGTGGTAGTGGTGGAAGTAGCCTCATGTTGTTGTCGAGAGCGGTGCTCGGATCGACTTCATCACATATGTGGCCTTGGCTTCCTCCATCTTGAATTGTAGACACTTGGCGCGAAGCTTGATGGCGTGGAGGAGAGCTTGCTCTTGGTGCCCTTTTGGTGGTGGCACGAGTAGTTAAAGGTGCCTTATGATGGTGTCGACGGAGGTCATTGGCGTGCATTGCCAAAGGTTGATGTAGATGGCGCACTTGGTCATCCACATGACACTCGCGACGATGCTCCTTGTCCTTGGCACTCTTCTTGGTGAGGCGTTGTAATGAGCGCAAAGCATCATTAGTCTTGGCCATCATGTTCATGGTTTTGGCGAAGTTGTTGTCCATGTCGCTCTTGAAGCTGTTGAGGGAGCTTTCGAACTTGTCCATGTGATGGTGGACCTTGGCGCTCTCGAGGCGGAGGCTCCCTCTTGGTCGATGCGACTTGAGGAGCTTGTCGTTGTCGTTCTTGAAGTCGTCCATGCTTGGGGAGTTATTTTTGTTGTAGAACTCCATATCACCCAACCATGTGGAGCCATTGTCGGTGTAGTGCTCCATCATGTCATCCATGCTTGTGTAGGCATATGCATGGTGGCTCATCGTGGATTCTTCATAGAAATCATCCTCGGTTCCGGAGTCCCTAGACATGTTTCACAAGACCAAGTGGTGTATATGGAAGTGGTAGGGGGTTAGGAATGCAACGTCAAACCTTACTTTACCTTGGAAGATAGTATCGTGTAAGTGGCAACACTTGAGAGCAATCAAAACCAAGCAAAGTGAAGTTCATGCGGAACACCAAAACCAACTAACCACTAAAAACACACACACACACAAAGCTTATGGTGGATAGGTATGGAAGGTGGCGTGTCCAAGAACAATCCGAAATCAAGATATTGTAATGGTAAGTAAAGAACCACGATGATCACAAAGCAAAACAAGTCAATCCACAAGAGGAAATATGTACAAGGAAACACACACGGTGGGATAAATGGGACTTGCGCGACGGAGAAAGTGAGCTAAGAACCAAATGATTACCTAGCGAAGACTATAAGCTCGTGCCGCACAAGTGCAAGGAGAGACGCTAGTTTGATTGCAATAAATTGGTGGGCTACAAGATATGCACAATAAGTACCACCTATTTGATGTTCATCGAGCTTGCGCTTCCTATTCTATGAGGCACTTGTTTCTTTCTTTCTTTTTCTTCTTTTTCTTTTTCTATTTTTTTTCTGTTTCTCTTTTTCTTTTTCACTTGCCTCTTCTTTGTGCCAACAACTATACAAGATAACTATATGAGATAGCGCGCTCACAATTTTTGCTCGGAATTCTACAAGTATCAAATGTGCATAGCCCAAGCAATAATAGGAGGAACAAGTCTCAATAGGTGTTTGTTGAACGCAAAGATAGTGTAGCTCACAAAGGAATGCAAGTGGGGAGAAGTCGCGGAATTTTATACCTTTCGTCGCTGATCTTCACCCTTTATTGGTGGATTCCGCCTTGCCCACGGAATTTGGATGGAGTATATAGCACGAACCATGGAGATGATGATGTAGAGATCTTTCTCCTCTTCAAAACGAGCTAGAGAACACCAAAATCCGAGTTCGTATGCAAAAGTTATGCTCAAAACCGTGAAGCAGATTTTTCTGTTAGCAGGGGGCGGACAGTCCAGTGCGCGTAGGCCGAACAGTCCGGCCGGGGCAGAGATTCCGGTCAATTTAGGCCGGACACTCCGGTGGGGCGGATATTCCGGTCCGTTTTGGCCGGACAGTCCGGTCCAGTCGATCCAGAAGTTCCAGAACACGAACAGGACGAGTTTTGGCGGAAAAACTCGAACCAAAACCTCAAATTGATGGGAGAAATCAAGGAATTAGGCAAGTTTAGATCAACAAATTTAGCAAGTAATCCACGGATCAAAACCTACCAAAACGCACTCAAATCACAGATCGGTCCAAAACATGAATTGGGGCTATTTTTGGTGCAATTTTCGAATTTATGGGGAAAAGACCAAATCGATGAGAAATCCGTGGCAACCAAAAGCTACTGATACCAGATGATGAGGGCCAACCTCTAGGGTGGCCCGATCTTCACGGATCTCGTGGTCAAATCGATGGGAAAGTGAGGGGAAAGGGAGAAGGTAGCGGAAGCGGATGCACACCTCGCGAAGAACACGATGAACACACGCAAAACACACACGATACAAGGCCGATTGCTCTCACCGGTGGCCACCGGTCCGATAGAATCCTTGCAAGGAAAGATTGGTCAACGTGCTCCCGTCAATCCCAAGCAGAGAGGGAAGAACACCTTGGAGAGGGTCTTGACATCTTGGCAAAGGGACACCGATGCCAAGGCCTTGTACAACGAGGGAGGCGCGATGCAAACTCCACGAGGTGGTGATGATAGTCGATCCCCTTTGGTAGAAGGGGATGAGGCAAAACTAGAGATTCCACAAAGGGGGTTGTCTTTAGTCTATCATCTATGCCTAAGGGATACATGAGGGGGTGGGGGATCTATTTATAGGCCAGCCACAAGTTCAGGGGTAGTTTGGGCATAAAACTAGGGTTTGGTGCGAAATAGAGGGGTACATGGGCCAAGGGCCCAGCTGTTGGCTCGCAGGCCCATCACTTGGGCCGGATAGTCCGGGTCGGAGTGACCGGACAGTCCGGGGTAGCCGGACACTCCGGGTAGTGTCCGGGTAGTGTCCGAAATGGCCTTCTGAATGTCCATGCCAGGTTGGGGCTGGGGCAGGCCGGACACTCCGGCCGAGACGCGCCGGACACTCCGGCTGCGCTGGACACTCCGGCTGGATTCAGGCGGACTCTCCGGGGCGATGACGGCGGAGACTCTCGTTTTGGAGCTGGCTGCTCCTGGTCCATCTTCTTGGTTGACTTGGGGACGATCTTGGGGACTTGGCGTTGTGGATGTAGTAGCGTCCGTAGGACGGGCTGCATCACTTTTCTTGTTCCTATGATATAACATTCTAGTGATCTTATTACTTGCTTGCAAGCTAACCAATGTGATATTACCGAGAGGGACCAGAGTATATCTATCTATCATCGGGATGGACAAATCCCACTCTTGATCCATGAGCTTCTACATAACACTTTCTTAGCACTGAACCCACCTTTATAATCACCCTTTCACGCTGTGACGTTTGATGTTATCAAGATACTCTTCTAGTGTTAGTGATTAACATGATCTCATGGTCTAAGGACTAGGATTACTTTGTTAGATGTTATAGTAATATAAACACAATGACTTTGATCGTAATGCTATACTTTAGATGAATGTTCATCACATCATTCCACTAATGATTTGACCTTGTTATTAACAACATCCAATGTCCATGATCACGAAACCTTGATCATCTTGTGAATCAACGAGCTAGTTTACAAGAGAGGCATAACTAGGAACTTTCCTTTTGTTTATTAAACACACATGTATTAACGTTTCCAAATTAATACAATTATAGCATGAAAAATAAACATCTATCATATATTTGGAATATGTATAATAACAACTTTATTATTGCCTCTCAGGACATATTCCCTTCAGTCTCCCACTTACACTAGAGACAATAATCTTGTTACATGGTGATAAATCTAACACCCATGGAGTTGTGTTGTTGATCATGTTTTGCTCTAGGGAGAGTTTTAGTCAACGGATCTGCTACATTGAGATCCGTATGTACTTTACAAATCTTTATATCTCCATCCTTGACATTCTCACGAATGGAGTGAAACTGGCGCTTAATATGTTTGGAATTCTTGTGAGACCTTGGTTCCTTTGCGTTGGCTATGGCTCCATTGTTGTCACAATAGATCACCATTAGATCCAATGCACTAGGAACCACACCCAGTTCGGTAATGAACTCCTTAATCCAAACCGCTTCATGTGCTGCTTCTAAAGCAGCAATATATTCCGCCTCCGTTGTTGACCTTGTTACCACGGGTTGTTTGGAGCTCCTCCAACTAATTGTTGCTCCGTTCATGAGAAATACATATCCAGATTGAGACTTAGAGTCGTCCGGATCAGTGTCAAAGCTAGCGTCGACATAACAATTAGCGACCAGCTCTTCTTCACCTCCGTATATAAGAAACATTTCCTTAGTTCTTCTCAAGTACTCAAGGATATTCTTGACCGCTATCCAGTGTTCCAAACCTGGATCAGATTGGTACCTATTAGTCAAACTAATAGCATGTGCCACATCCGGTCTTGTACATAGCATGGCGTACATTATAGAGCTTATGGCTGAAGCATAGGGGATCTTATCCATTATCTCTCTTTCTTCCGCCGTAGCCAGACTTTGAGTCTTACTCAATATCTTGCCTTGTAACATAGGTAAGAACCCCTTCTTATTTTCGTCCATTTTAAACTTCTTTAAAATCTTATCAAGGTATGTACTTTGCGATAGCCCTATTAGGCGTCTTGACCTATCTCTATAGATCTTTATGCCTAATCTATATGACGCTTCACCAAGGTCTTTCATAGAAAATTTGTTGTTTAGATAACTTTTAACACTGTTTAAAAGATCTATATCATTTCCAATCAATAATATGTCATCCACATATAATATCAGAAATGCCACATTGCTCCCACTCACTTTCTTGTAAATACAAGCCTCTCCATAAGTTTCGACAAATCCAAACTCTTTGATCACCTCATCAAAGCAGAGATTCCAACTCTGTGATGCTTGCTTTAGTCCATAGATGGATCGCTGAAGCTTGCACACCTTGTTAACATCCTTAGGATCGACAAAACCCTTTGGTTGTATCATATACAACTCTTCTTCAATGTTACCATTGAGGAACGTAGTTTTGACATCCATCTGCCATATTTCATAATCGAAATATGCAGCAATTGCTAATATAATCCTAACTGATTTTAGCATCACTACGGGAGA
This sequence comes from Avena eriantha, assembly GCA_910589775.1. NCBI lineage: Eukaryota > Viridiplantae > Streptophyta > Magnoliopsida > Poales > Poaceae > Avena > Avena eriantha. The sequence continues at coordinate 39,194,020 of OU342744.1, forward strand.
GAATGTCTCATCATAGTCAACTCCTTGAATTTTTCGAAACCCTTTTGCGACAAGTCGAGCTTTATAGACTGTTACATTACCATCAGCATCAGTTTTTCTTTTGAAAATCCATTTATTCTCAATGGCCTTTCGGTCATGAGGTAAGTCCACCAAGGTCCAAACATAGTTTTTGTACATGGATACCATCTCGGATTTCATGGCTTATAGCCATTTGTTGGAATTCAGTCTCATCATCGCTTCTTCATACGTCGCAAGGTCATCTATTTCATCAACCATGAAATTTACAATAGGATTCTCGTGCAGTTCAGGAGATGCACGTGTCCTGCTTGACCTGCGAGGTTCAGTAGTGTCCTCTTTCGGAGTTGCATGATCATTATCATTAGTTCCTTCTTCATTTGGTGAACTCAACTCCGGAACGACTTTCGGTGCTGCGCCACTCGCCATTTCATGAAGAGAAGGTTCAATAACCTCTTCGAGTTCTACCTTTCGACTACTCACACCTTTTGCGATAAACTCTTTCTCTAGAAATGATCCATTCTTGGCAACGAAAAACTTGCCCTCGGATCTGTGATAGAAGGAATACCCAATTGATAGAAGGAATACCCATGGGGAAATATCTAGAGGGCGAGCGAGATCCTTCACGAGGAGGTGTGTTTTGTGAGAGGGGAGAGGGGGGCTTTATATAGGAGGGAGGAAGACCCCTCCCCTCCCATAGCCGGCGCATGAGGGGGGGGACTCCTCCCCTCCTACATTCATGTGGTGAACCTCCACTCACATAAACATGGCCTCCACCCAAAATCCCACTCACATGTATTTAATTTCCACCAAATTAAATGCAACTCTCAATTAATAAAACTCTTTTATTTATTTTATTCAGAATTTTGTTAATTACTTTAATTAACAAACATTCACATAAAACCCCTTGAAACATTTCAATATCACATGCAGAACCACTTTCTGCAATTTCACCCGAAACAATTCCGGTTTCTATCGAAACAATTCCTGTTTCTATCAAAACATTTCCTGCGCTTTGCAAACCTTTTGTCTGGAACATATGTGCTCCTAAATGGTGTCCGGCAACCCTTAAGTGTGTCACCCTACGGTTCGCGAATAATGCAGACATGATTGAGACTCCTCTCAGATCAATAATCAGAAGCGGGACCTGAAGATCCATACTGACTCCTGCATATTCAACGATGACTTCTGTGATCGTGAGAACCTTTAATGTCAGCAATTTAATCCCTTTCTCTCATGATATAATACATGTCCGACATTTGATCATCGGTATCCAAATACCTAGTTTGATCTCGTTACCGACATGCACTCTTTTCTCGTTCCCGCGATATAACATTCTAGTGATCACATCACTTGCTTGCAAGCTATCTTAATGTGATATCACCGAGAGGGCCCAGAGTATATCTATTCGTCATCAGGATTGACAAATTCCACTCTTGATCCATGAGCCTCAACATAACACCTTCATAGCACTGAACCCACCTTTATGGTCACCCTATTACGGTGTGACGTTTGATGTTATCAAGATACTCTTCCGGTGTTAGCAATTAACATGATCTCATGGTCTAAGGACTAAGACTACTTTGTATGATGTTATAGCAATATAAACATAATGACTTGATCATAATGTTATACTTCGGATGAATGTTCATCACATCATTTCACAAATGTTGTGACCTTGTTATTAACAACATCCAATGTCCATGATCAGGAAACTTTGATCATCTTGTTAATCAACAAGCTAGTCTATAAGAGAGGCATAACTAGGAACCCTTTTTGTTTATTAAACACACATGTATTGATGTTTCCTTTCAATACAATTATAGCATGCAAAATAAACATCTATCATATACAAGGAATACATAATAACAACTTTATTATTGCCTCTCAGGGCATATTTCCTTGAGTCTCCCACTTGCACTAGAGACAATAATCTAGTTTACATAGTGATAAATCTAACACCCATGGATTTCTGGTGTTGATCATGTTTTGCCCTAGGGAGTACTTTAGTCAATGGATCTGCTACATTCAGGTCCGTGTGCACTTTACAAATCTTTATATCTCCATCCTTGACATGCTCGCGGATGGAGTGAAACCGGCGCTTAATATGCTTGGAATTCTTGTGAGACCTTGGTTCCTTGGCGTTGGCTATGGCTCCATTGTTGTCACAATAGATCACCATTGGGTCCAACGCACTAGGAACCACACCTAGTTCCGTTATGAACTCCTTCATCCAATCCGCTTCCTGCGCCGCTTCTGAAGCAGCAACATATTCCGCCTCCGTCGTTGATCCAGCTACCACAGGTTGTTTGGAGCTCCTCCAACTAACTGCTGCTCCGTTCAAGAGAAATACGTATCCGGATTGTGACTTAGAGTCATCCGGATAAGTGTCAAAGCTAGCATCGACATAACACTTAGCGACTAGCTCTTCTTCACCTCCGTATACAAGAAACATATCCTTAGTTCTTCTCAAGTACTTAAGGATATTCTTGACCGCTATCCAGTGTTCCGAACCTGGATCAGATTGGTACCTACTAGTCAAACTAATAGCATGTGCCACATCCGGTCTTGTACATAGCATGGCATACATTATAGAGCCTATGGCTGAGGCATAGGGGATCTTATCCATTATCTCTCTTTCTTCCGCCGTAGCCGAACTTTGAGTCTTACTCAATGTCTTGCCTTGCAACATAGGTAAGTACCCCTTCTTACTTCCGTCCATATTAGACTTCTTTAATATCTTAGGTTGTATCATATACAACTCTTCTTCAACATTACCATTGAGGAACGCAGTTTTGACATCCATCTGCCATATTTCATAATCGAAATATACAGCAATTGCTAACATAATCCTAACCGACTTAAGCATCGCTACGGGAGAGAATGTCTCATCGTAGTCAACTCCTTGAATTTGGCGAAACCCCTTTGCGACAAGTCGAGCCTTATAGATGGTTACATTACCATCAGCATCAGTTTTTCTTTTGAAAATCCATTTATTCTCAACGGCCTTTCGATCGTGAGGTAAGTCTACCAAGGTCCAAACCTGGTTTTCGTACATGGATTCCATCTCGGATTTCATGGCTTCTAGCCATTTGTTGGAATCAGGGCTCATCATCACTTCTTCATACGTCGCAGGGTCATCTATTTCATCAATCATGAAATTCATAACAGGATTGCCGTACAGTTCAGGAGCTGCACGTGTCCTGCTTGACCTACGAGGTTTGGTAGTGTCCTCTTTCGGAGTTTCATGATCAATATCATTAGCTCTCTCTTCATTAGGTGAAGTCAACTCCGAAACAACTTCCGGTGCTGCGCTACTCGCCATTTCATGAAGAGAAGGTTCAATAACCTCTTCGAGTTCTACCTTCTGACTACTCACACCTTTCGCGAGAAACTCCTTCTCAAGAAAGGATCCATTCTTGGCAACAAAGCCTTGCCCTCGGATCTGTGATAGAAGGTATACCCAATCGTTTCCTTAGGGTATCCTATGAAGACGCATTTTTCCATTTTGGGTTTGAGTTTATCCGGTTGAAGTTCCTTCACATAAACATCGCATCCCCAAACTTTAAGAAATGACAGCTTAGGTTTGTTTCCAAACCATAATTCATACGGTGTCATTTCAATGGATTTAGACAGTGCCCGATTTAAAGTGAATGCAGCGGTTTGATACGTTGCAAACGTATCTATAATTTTTGATGTTCCATGCTTGGTTTTTATTTACTTTCTTATGTTTTTCCCACACTTTGGAGTATTTTTATACACTTTCTTGGACTAACCTATTAACAAGATACCACAGTTCCAACTGTCTGTTTTTTGCTGTTTTTGGTTCCAGGAAAGTCAGAAAATTAATATTCTCGGAATTGGACGGGACAAAAGCCAAAGTCAGTTCTTCACCGAGGGGGACACGGAGCCAGAATACGAGATGGGGAGGGGCTAGAGGGCCACCACACCAACTGGTCGCGTGGCCAGGCCTGGCCCACGCTAGGGGGTGGTGTGGCCGCCTAGGGAACCCCCTTGGCCTCCCCTTTCGCCTATAAGATGCCTCCTATATAGAAACCCTAAGTACTCGATCAAAATTCCACGAAAGAGTCTGTAGTCGCCATCATCTCCATCCCTAGATCAGGAGGGATCTAAAGCTTCTCCCGGTACCCTGCCGGAGGGGAGAATTCACCCTAGAGGCCTTCTTCATCACCATGCAAGCCTCCGGTGTGATGCGTGAGTAGTTCATCCTTGGACTACGGGTCCATATAGTAGCTAGATGGTTGGTTCTTCTCCTATGTGCTACCATATCTAGATCTTGTGAGCTCCGTTCATGATCAAGATCATCTATTTGTAATCATACATGTTGTGTTTGCGGGGATCCGATGGATATTGAGATGCTATTTCAGATTGATTATTGATTCTATCATGTCTTTGTTATTTGTGATCTTGCAGGCTCTCCGTTGTTGGTAGATATCTTGGTCGAGTAGATGCTAGCAACTCCAAGAGGGAGTATTTATGCTCGATAGTGGGTTCATGCCTCTAGTAATCTGGGGAAGTGACAGAAATCTCTAAGGTACTAGATGTGTTGTTGCTACTAGGGAGAAAACAGCAATCCTTTGTTCATAGAACAATCATATTGTTTACTTTACACGCAATGCGTAATGCAATTATCTATTGCTTGAAACTTAATACTGGAGGGGGTTCGGATAATAACATGTAGGTGGATTGTTAGTCATAGATGCAGTTGGATTACAGTCTATGTATAATGTTGTAATGCCCAATCAAATCTCATAGGAGTCAAGATGATTAGTATATGCATGTATGCTTTCTCGATGTTTGTCAATTGCCCCACTGTAATTTGTTCACCAAACATGTCATCTATCTTAAGGAGAACCACCACTAGTGAACTATGGACCCCGATCCTTTCTTTTACCATCAATCTACAACTGTTTACTGCTTTCTATTTACTTTATGCAAGCTTTTACTTTCTTCCACACAATTCTTTTAATCCTTTGTTTTCAGCAAAACCGGTGAGATTGACAACCTCATTGTAAGTTGGGGGCAAAGTTCTGTGGTTGTGTTGTGCAAGATTCCAAGTTGGCAACAACACCTTGGAGGTGTTTCCTTGCTCCTACTGGTTCGATAACCTTGGTTTCATAACTGAGGAAAACTTCATGCTGTGCTCATCATACCTTCCTCTTGGGGTTCCCCAACGAGCTCGAGATATCTTTGGCCATCACGACTTTTTATGGCGCCGTTGCCGGGGAGTCAAGGACATCTTCACAAGGGGAGTCCGTCATAACCAATCTCTTTACTTTGTTATTTTTGTTTTGCATAGTTTATTTTTGCTTTATTTGCTTGTTTCTTTATCAAAAACACACACAAAATAGTTTTACTAGTTTTCTTTCTTTATTAAAAACACAAAATATGACTACTCTTGAAAACACTAAGTTGTGTGACTTCACTAGCACCAACAACAATGATTTCATGTGCACACCTATTACTCCACATGTTCCTGAAGCTACTTTCTTTGAAATTAAACCTGCTTTACTCAATCTTGTTATGAGAGAATAATTTTCTAGTATTGGTAATGAAGATGCTGCTGCTCATCTAAATAACTTTGTTGAACTTTGTGAGATGCAAAAGCATAGGGATATAGATGGGGATATTATTAAGCTTAAATTGTCTCCTTTCTCTTTGAGAGGAAAAGCTAAAGAATGGTTGCAATCCCTAACTAGGAATAGTATTGATTCTTGGACTAAATGCAAAGATGCTTTCATTGGAAAATACTATCCTCCTGCTAAGTTTATATCTATGAGAAGTGAAATAATGAAGTTTAAACAATCTGATAATGAACATGTTGCTCAAGCTTGGAAAGAATGAAATCTTTGGTAAAGAATTGTCCCACTCATGGACTGACTGCTTGGATGATTATCTAAACCATTTATGCAGCATTGAACTATTCTTCAAGAAATCTACTTGATTCTACCGCTGGAGGTACCTTTATGACCATTACTTTGGGTGCTGCAACAAAGCTTCTGGATAATATGATGGTTAACTATTCTGAATGGCACACTGAAAGAGCTCCACAAGGTAAGAAGGTAAATTATGTTGATGAAACCTCCTCCTTGAGTGATAAAATTGATGTTATTATGTTTATGCTTGTTAATGGGAAAGCTCATATTGATACAAATCATGTTCCCTTAGCCGCTTTGGTTACTCAAGAAGAGCAAGTTGATGTGAACTTTATAAGAAATAATAATTCTGGCAACAATGCTTATGGTAATAACAATTATAGGCCTTACCCTCTAATAATACTTATGGTTATCATGGCAAACCTAGAATACCTAATGAAGGAAGAATTTTAGAAGTTGAAAGAGCCACTAAAAACTTCATGCAAATGCAATATGAACAAAATAAATTATTTACTAAAACTATGGAGGAACAATCTACCATTTTTAAGAATATTAGTCATCAACTTGAGAGTTTAAATAGGGAAATTCCTAGTTTGCAATTGAAACTCTCTAATGCTGAAAGAAATATATCATCTTTGTCTGAAGCACAATCCTCTTTGATTAATAAAATGGCTGCTAAACCTGAAACTATTGATAATCCCTTTGCTGCTACTAATGCCATACAAGTTAGAATTGATGAAAATGTTAGACTATTAGCTGAATTGCATGCTAAGTGGGAAAGAGAAGATGAAATTGCTAGAAACATTATTGTTTCTACTATCACTACCACTAGTGCTAAAGCTAACAATAGCTCTACTACTTTAGATGATAATTATGATTTTGATCTTGATGGTTGCAATATCTCTGAAGTTATTAAGTTCCTACAAAAGCTTGCTAAAAGTCCTAATGCTAGTGCTATGAATATGGCCTTTACAAAACACATTAGTGATGCTCTCATAAAAATTAAAGAAGAAAAGATGAAATATAAAGCTTCTATTCCTATGAAACTAGAAGATGGTTGGGAACCCATCATTAATATGAAAGTGAATGATTTTGATCTTAAGGCTTTATGTGATATTTATAGTAGTGTTTCTATTATGCCTAGAAAGATTTATGATATGCTTGATTTTCCACCATTGGAAGATTGCTATTTGAATGTCCCACTTGATGATAATGCTAAAAATAAACTCATGGGGAGTATTAATGATGTTATTACTATGGAATAATGCCTATGTCCCCGTTGATTTCTATGTTTTGGATGTTGAATGCAATGCTTCTTGTCCTATTACTTTGAGAAGACCTTTTCTTAGAAATATTGGTGCCATTATTGATGTGAAAGAAGGCACCATTAAATATCAACTCCCACTCAAGAAAGGTATAGAACACTTCCCTAAGAAGAGAGATAAGATTCCTTTTGCCTCTCCTATCAAAACAAAATTTGCTCTTAATGCTTCTTCATTTGAGAACACTTGATTCTTTTTCTTGCTTCTTATGCCTAACTTAAAGGCGTTAAAGAAAAGTACTTATTTGGAGATAACCCAAAAGTTTTAGATGAGTCTTGGAAGTTATTTCTTCAGTAATAACCTCTCCTTATCTTTTTTACTTGCTTTTTGTGCCAAGAGTAACCTCTAATGAGAGAGAAGTAGTGCTTGGGAAAGTTGCTGTCCCGAAACAGATTTTTGTGCTTCACCGTAAATTCGTGTAAAATCTCTGTATGTCGTTTTGAGGCGTGAATTTTTTTGCTTCTGCCCAAGATTATTATCTAACTTTCGTTAGTTCAGCACTTTTTTATTTGAGCAACATAAGGTCTTCGAAAAAATTGGTTTATACATGCTAGTCTGTTTTGATAGATTTCTACAATTATTTGCATTTGCTTCTTGTTGGTTCCTTTTTGGGTTTTCTTTGGGGAATTGAGCTTTCTGAGGGAAGTGCTATAGTAGCTTGTGTTTTAATGGAAGTTTTATTGGTGTTGAAACTGAACCCAAAAACTTATTATCTTGAGTGCACTAATGTTGCTAATAAAGATTGTGTGAAGTTTTGTATGAAGGAAAAAAATTCAGATGTATGGAAAGAATGATGTAATGAAATGAAGAATGGACTAAAGCTCAATCTTGGAGATGCCATGTGTGTCACCCCAAGAAATATCCAAGAAGTACAAGCGTTAAAGCTTGGGGGTGCCCAAGGCATCCTCTTCTTCATCAGTTAAAATTCCAGGTTTCTTCCAAACACTTCATTTTTATTGTTTCATGCACAGTTGTGTTGTTCTTGGAGCGTCTTTCTTTTTGTTTTTGGTTTTCATTTGCTTGGTTTGGTTAGTTTGATTTAATAAATTGGTTGGACCCCCTCATTCATACATTTGTTTTCAAATAGTTTGGTTTGGATTGGAAAAGAGTAGGAAAGTTCATGCTTAAGTGGTAAAGAGAGCTTGTTTTTGACTGTGGCTCATGCTTTATCATGTCATGCTTGGTATTGTTTTGGCTTTATGCTTAGTGATCTTTGCTGTAGCATGACATGTTATAAACAATTGAGATTACTTAATGTGCCTTTGAAGAATCATGCATTGTTTTAGCATATTAAAGCATAGTATTGTGGTGTTCTCCTTTGATGTTTTATTTGGGTTGACTTGGCACATGCTCACACCATGTTATTACTATCCCAAGTCACCATAGCCTTTATGATCCTTTAGTTTTAAACTTGTAATACCACTTTATGCTTTAATTAATGATGTTTTGTCGCTTTGCATGATTATGGCCATTATTGCTCTCTTAGTTGGTCGCTCCCAGTCTTTTGCTAGCCTCCATAACCAAGTATGAGTTGCACTCATGCATCCAACTCCTAAAAACAAGTTATTTCAAAGAGTCCACCATACCTACCTATTAGCATTTGCTATTCCGAGTATATTCATGTTTTTATTTACCTTTCGAATTAAACTTGTTATGAGAAAACTAGTGATTAAAGCTCTCACGAACCACTTTACTTTTCTTGCCTTAATAAACTTGAACCATTGTGTCGTCTATGTTGTATATGCTTGCACTTATATGTTGGGGATTAGCAGAACCATGCTGTCATGGGGAACGCTTTCAACATTGCACTTGTACTTTGTACCTAGTTGATGTCATGCTCTTTTGTCTATGCATGTCGTCGGTGTGAAATGAAAGGGGAGCTTGTAAGTCCATGGAGTTATGTATGTGTGTTAGAGAAACGCAGGGGCCGCTGGTCTAATCCATGTTGTCATGGTGGAAACCTGCAGCGTAACCATAATGAGCTGTCTATGAAGCATTCTTCTTATATAAAAAAGAGTCAGATATTGAAAAAAACAGAGAAAATAAAAAAGAGATATGAGAAAAGAGGAAAGAGAGAAAAACGCACCATATTCCCATGGTAAATAAGAAGATTTCTGAGATGCTCGTTGTCTGCTTGCCTTGTCATTTTATATGGGAATTTTCCGTATCATTGGGCAAGGGGTATCCCATTGGCGGTTCTCTATGATACACATGTACTTACAATGATAAGAACTTACCGGTAACTAAACTTGAGTAGCATGAGGAGCGGCCCTCATATTCAAGGGACATGATATTTCCAACTTATACTTTGTCGAGCATATACTCCATAGTTTGTTCACTCTAACCTTAATCACTTCAATATGCTTATGATAGGGTCAATGAGAGCTGAAAGCTAAAAAGTACCATAATTTTTGGAAGCTCTTTATGAGACTTGAATCCCTACTTCCTTCTATGAAGGTCTTTCTTTTACTTTTATGTTGAGTCTCCACCTTCTATCTTTGTGCACCTATTTTGAGAGCATAGTGGCCATTCTTAGTTCTATGTGCATTGTCCCAAGACTTGTTGATTGATGCATAACTTTGATATTGCTTGTTCGTAAACTATTTGTATCTAGTCACCCTTATAAACTTTGAAGGTGTCATATGCATTTATGTTTGCTACTCTATGAGGGCAAGCTGAATGCCACTATGCTATGTTTTCTTTATTGCAAAGCATTGTTATTCATGAATCTTTTGTTTGTGCCTTTTCATGTTGCAACATAGTTGCTATGTCTTATTGTTAGAACTTTATCTTTCATGCTATGTTGAAGTATTATGATCCCAGCTATCAATGTTTTACAAATACTTTGATCAAGTTTATGATGGTGCATGTCACCTCAAAAATTATTCTTTCTTTTTATCACTTACCTACTCGAGGACGAGCAGGAGTTAAGCTTGGGGATGTCGATATGTTGCAAACATATCTATAATTTTTGATGTTCCATGCTTGGTTTTTATCTACTTTCTTATGTGTTGCCCACACTTTGGAGTATTTTTATACACTTTCTTGGACTAACCTATTAACAAGATGCCACAGTGCCAGCTGCCTATTTTTTGTTGTTTTTGGTTCCAGGAAAGTCGGAAAATGAATATTCTCGGAATTGGATGGGACAAAAGCCAAAGTCAGTTTTTCACCAAGGGGGACACAGAGCCAGAATACGAGATGGAGAGGGGCTAGAGGGCCGCCACACCACCTGGCCACGCGGCCATGCCTGGCCTGCGCCAGGGGGTGGTGGGGCCGCCTAGGGCACCCCCTCGGCCTCCCTTTTCGCCTATAAGATGCCTCCAATACAGAAACCCTAAGTACCCGATCAAAATTCCACGAAAGAGTCAGTAGCCGCTGTCATCTCCATCCCTAGACCGGGAGGGATCTGAAGCTTCTCCCGGCACCCTGCCGGAGGGCAGAATTCACCCTGGAGGCCTTCTTCATCACCATGCAAGCCTCCGGTGTGATGCGTGAGTAGTTCATCCTTAGACTATGTGTCCATGTAGTAGCTAGATGGTTGGTTCTTCTCCTTTGTGCTACCATGTCTAGATCTTGTGAACTCTGTTCATGATCAAGATCATCTATTTGTAATCATACATGTTGTGTTTGGGGGGATCCGATGGATATTGAGATGCTATTTCAGATTGATTATTAATTTTATCATGTCTTTGTTATTTGTGATCTTGCATGCTCTCTGTTGTTAGTAGATATCTTGGCTGAGTAGATGCTAGCAACTCCAAGAGGGAGTATTTATGCTCGATAGTGGGTTCATGCCTCTAGTAATCTAGGGAAGTGACAGAAATCTCTAAGGTACTAGATGTGTTGTTGCTACTAGGGAGAAAGCATCAATCCTTTGTTCATAGAACAATCGTATTGTTTACTTTACACGCAATGCGTAATGCAATTATCTGTTGCTTGCAACTTAATACTGGAGGGGGTTCGGATGATAACATGAAGGTGGATTGTTAGTCATAGATGCAGTTGGATTACGGTCTATGTATAATGTTGTAATGCCCAATCAAATCTCATAGGAGTCAAAATGATTAGTATATGCATGTATGCTTTCTCGATGTTTGTCAATTTCCCCACTGTAATTTGTTCACCCAACATGTTATCTATCTTAAGGAGAACCACCACTAGTGAACTATGGACCTCGGTCCTTTCTTTTACCATCAATCTACAACTGTTTACTGCTTTCTGTTTACTTTCTGCAAGCTTTTACTTGCTTCCACACAATACGTTTAATTCTTTGTTTTCATCAAAACCACTGAGATTCGGGCAAAGTTCTGTGGTTGTGTTGTGCAGGATTCCAAGTTGGCAACAACACCTTGGGGGTGTTTCCTTGCTCCTACTGGTTCGATAACCTTGGTTTCATAACTGAGGGAAACTTGCTGCTATGCTCATCATACCTTCCTCTTGGGGTTCCACAACGAGCTCGAGATATCTTGGGCCATCATGGTTTCCAGTGAATAACCCAAAAATGACAGTGGCAAGTCAGTCAGAGACATCATAGATTGAACCATATCTAATAGAGTATGATTACAACGTTCCGATACACCATTACGTTGTGGTGTTCCGGCAGGCGTGAGTTGTGAAACTATTCCACACTCTTTCATGTGTGTGCTAAACTCGTAACTTAGATACTCACCTCCACGGTCGGACCGCAGAAATTTGATCTTTCTATTACGCTGATTTTCCACTTCATTCTAAAATTCCTTGAACTTTTCAAAGGTTTCAGACTTATGTTTCATCAAATAGATATACCCGTATCTACTCAAATCATCCGTGAAAGTAACAAAATAACGATATCCACCTTGAGCCGACACACTCATTGGACCGCATAGATCAGTATGTATGATTTCAAATAAATCTGTCGCTCATTCCATTGAACAGGAAAATGGCGTTCTAGTCATCTTGCCCATAAGGCATGGCTCACATGTATCAAATGATTCAAAATCAAATGATTCCAAAAGTCCATCAGAATGGAGTTTCTTCATGCATTTAACACCAATATGACCTAGACGGCAGTGCCACATATATGCAGATATATCATTATTAAGTTTAATTCTTTTAGCATCAACATTATGGATGTGCGTATGAGTATTATCGAGATTCAACAGAAATAAACCATTCATCACGGGTGCATGACCATAAAAGATATTATCCATATAAATCGAATAACCATTGTTTTCAGATTTAAATGAATAACCACATCGCATCAAACAAGATCCAGATATAATGTTCATGCTTAGTGCAAGCATCAAATAACAATTATTTAGGTTTATAACTAATCCCGATGGTAGGTGGAGAGGCAGCATTCCGACGGCGATCACATCAACTCTTGATCCATTGCCGACACGCATCTTGACCTCACCCCTTGCTAGAGGTCACTTGTTCCGTAGCCCCTGATTCGAGTTACATATGTTAGCAACCGATCCGGTATCAAATACCCAGATGCTACTGTGAGTACTAGTCAAGTACACATCACTAACATGTATATCATATATATGTTTGTTTGCCTTGCCGGCTTTCTTGTCCGCCAAAAACTTGGGGCAGTTGCGCTTCCATTGGCCAGTCCCCTTACAATAGTAGCATTCGGTATCAGACTTAGGGTCAGCCCGAGATTTCTTTTCAGGCGCAGCAATAGATTTGCCTCCCTTCTTTCCCTTCTGTTTACCCTTCTTGTCTTTCTTGAAACCGGTGGTCCTATTGACCATCGACACTCGATGTTCTTTCCTAATCTCTACTTCTGCAGTCTTAAGCATTGATAGAAGCTCGAGGAGAGTCTTCTTCATGCCCTGTATGTTATAGTTCATCACGAAGCTCTTGTAGCTAGGTGGCAGAGATTGGAGAACATGATGTATGCCTCAATCAATGGGAATCATTATTCCCAAGGACACAAGCTTATCGGCGTACCCAGACATTTTGAGTACGTGCTCACTTACGGAGTTGTTCTCTTCCATCATGTAGCTAAAGAACTTTTATGAAGCATTATAACTCTCTACGGCAGCATGGGTATCGAAAATCATTTTCAATTCACCCATGGTATCAAAGATATTGCCATTTTCGAAACGCTTTTGAAGTTCTGGCTCTAGCCCATACAGTATGTCGCAATGAACTAAGTTGTGGTCCTCCTGACGAGTCACATAGACATTCTTTTCCTCATTAGGGGCATCAGGAGCTGGTGGGGGGCCTAGCGGCGCTTCTAGCACATATTGCTTTTGTGCAGCAGAGAGGAGAATCCTCAAATTCATAGTCCAGTTGGTGAAGTTGCTACCATTCGCAACAAGTTTCTCTTTCTCCATGAACACATTGAAATCAAAAGCAGGTGGTGCCATCTACAAGATAATTTGTAAAGTTTATTTAGACTAAGTTTATGATAGATTGAGTTCAACTAAACTCCCACTCAAAAACAACATCCCTCGTGTCTTTTTGGTGATTACATGAACCAAATCCACTACACCAAGTCCGATCATCACGTGAGTTGGTGTAGCTTCAAAGGCGAGCATCTATATGGGCATCATATCAACTATATGACTCATGCTTAACCTTTCGGTCCATTTTCCGAGGCCATGTATGTACATGCTAGGCTCGCCAAGTAAGAACCTTAGTACTCGCATGTGTAAAACTGTCTTACACCCGAAATATGATCGTGGATTCAAGTACACCCGATCATCATGTGATGGCTTGAAATGGCAAAACATAAACGGTGCGTACTTAAGGAAGAACATATTTTTATCTTGATATTTAAATGATGGATCATCTTATAACGCTACTAAAACACCAAACTAGCAATATAAGATGCGAACATCATATGTGTAAAGTGAAATGATATGGTTCTTGCATTTGATCACTATCATATGCATCGTGGTATGATCTCTATCATTCCTTTGTGTGTAAGGCCAAGGTCTATGGAACTTACACGTTAAGTGTGTTGTAAGTGTATCAACTATACATCAACTCACAACAATACCATATCATGACACAAGCCCATCAACGATCAAAACTAGACGCCTCTAATTTATCAATTGCAAGTTTTACGTGGCTTAGGGCTTTCGAAGATAGAACCGTTCTTACCTACGAACATGGAACCACAACGATGATAACCAAATTATTAGCAACTCGTTGTAAAACAAAAATTGACTATAGTAGGAGAGACAGACACCCGCCAGCCACTTATGCAAAACTAGTTGCACGTTAGTCGTGGAACCGGTCTCATGGGCGATGCCATGTAAGGTTGGTCTGGGCCGCTTCATCCCACTATGCCACCAATATCCAAAGTACATATAAGAAGCAATACCATGATCATCACCGCCACCTACTCTTATGTGTTCTACCCGTGCAAAGCACCTATGCATAGATCAGGCTTTGATACCACTGAAGGGTTTGCAGCATAGAAACAAAAAATTCCTACGATGAGAACTATACGCCAAGATATATCTACTAGATACAAGCAACAGGTGGATATACATCCATGGAGAACTTACCCTCGAAGACAAAGAAGTTTTGCTAATGAGTAGGAACTCATGGATGATGTAGTCATACGCTTGCCGATCTCAAGATCGTGTGGAAGTCCTAGCGTCGCAAACCAGCAGCGCATCCGCACTCACACACATGTTCAGGCCACCGAACAACCTCCGCCTCCTTGCTCCAGCGATGCAGTGGAAGCAGCAACTCCTTCTAGACAAAATTCCACCGAGAACATGTATCTCGCTAATTCGAGACCATGGGAGAATAATTCTAGAGGGGGAGAGAGATCCTACATGAGGAGGTGTGTGGAAGAAGGGTGAGAGGGGTGTCCTTTTATAGGAGGAGCGGGGTACCCCTCCCATGGCCGGCGCCCCATGGAGGTGACCCCTCACCTCCCCCATTCATGTGGTGGTAACCCCCTCCACATAAAAGTGTCCCTTAACATTCCTCTTTAAAGTCTTTACTTTAAATGCATTAAATTTCTCCAAATTTTATGCTCTCTCGTTTAATAAAACTCTTTTATTAAATTTATTCAGAATTTTGTTATTTACTTTAATTAATAAACATTCACATAAAACCCATGCAATATTTCAATATTACATGCAGAACCAGTTTCAGCAATTTCACCTGAAACAGTTCCGGTGTCTATTGAAATAATTTCAGTGCTTTGCAATTCATTCGTCTGAAACACATTTGCTCCAAATGGTGTTCGTGTCCCTTAAGTGTGTCACCCTATGGTTTGTGAATAATGCAGACATGATCGAGACCCCTCTCAGATCAATAATCAGAAGGGACCTGGAGATCCATACTGAGTCCTACACATTCTACGATGACTTCTGTGATCGTGAGAACCTTTAACTCTAGTAACTAAATCCCTTTGTCTCGCGATATATTACATGTCCGAGATTCGATCATCAGTATCTCCCTACCTAGTTTGATCTTGTTACCAACATGTACTCTTTTCTCGTTCCCGTGATATAACACTCTAGTGATCTTATCACTTGCTTGCAAGCTAACCAATGTGATATCACCGAGAGGCTCAGAGTATATCTATCCATCATCGGGATGGACAAATCCCACTCTTGATCCATGAGCTTCTACATAACACTTTCATAGCACTAAACCCACCTTTATAATCACCCTTTCACACTATGATGTTTGATGTTATCAAGATACTCTTCCAGTGTTAGTGATTAACATGATCTCATGGTCTAAGGACTAGGATTATTTTGTTAGATGTTATAGCAATATAAACACAATGACTTTGATCGTAATGCTATACTTCAGATGAATGTTCATCACATCATTCCACTAATGATCTGACCTCGTTATTAACAACATCCAATGTCCATGATCAGGAAACCTTGACCATCTAGTTAATTAACGAGCTAGTTTATAAGAGAGCCATAACTAGGAACTTTCCTTTTGTTTATTAAACACACATGTATTAACGTTTCCAAATTAATACAATTATAGAATGCAAAATAAATATCTATCGTATACTTGGAATATGTATAATAACAACTTTATTATTGCCTCTCAGGGCATATTCCCTTCAATCGAGACCCCTCTCTGATCAATAATTAGCAGCGGGACCTAGAGATCCATACTGACTCCCACACATTCAACGATGACTCTTGTGATCGTGTGAACCTTTAATGTCGTAACTAAATCCCTTTGTCTCGCGATATATTACATGTCCGAGATTCGATCATCGGTATCCAAATACCTAGTTTGATCTTGTTACTGACATGCACTCTTTTCTTGTTCCCTGATATAACATTCTAGTGATCACATCACTTGCTTGCAAGCTATTTCAATGTGATATCACCGAGAGGTCCCTGAGAATATCTATCCATCATCGGGATGCACAGATCCCACTCTTGATCCATGAGCCTCTACATAACACCTTCGTAGCACTGAACCCACCTTTATAGTCACCCTGTTACGGTGTGACGTTTGATGTTATCAAGATACTCTTCTGGTGTTAGTGATTAACATGATCTCATGGTCTAAGGACTAGGATTACTTCATATGATATTATAGCAATATAAACATAATGACTTTGATCGTAATGCTATACTTCAGATGAATGTTCATCACATTATTCACCAATGATGTGACCTCGTTATTAACAACATCCAATGTCCATGATCAGGAAACCTTGATCATCTTGTTAATCAACGAGCTAGTTTATATGAGAAGCATTACTAGGAACTTTGTATTTTGTTTACTAAACACACATGTATTAACCTTTCCAATTAATACAATTATAGCATGCAAAATAAACATTTATCATAAACATGGAATAAGATAATAACCACTTTATTATTGCCTCTCGGGAATATTCCGGTTTTGCCCAAGTATTTCATCAAAATATAATTTTAATGAAATTTATAACCCGTGTCAATAAAAGATACATCATTTCCAATCAATAATATGTACTCTGCATAATGTATTGGAAATTTGTCTCAGTGCTCCCACTTAATTTCTTGCAAATGCAAGCATCTTTATCGTCTCCTATGAAATTAAACTCCTTTAACATTTTCATCACGGTGAAGATTCCAACTCCGCTATGCTCACTTCAACTATTGAAGTTTGCATGCCCTTTTAGCACCCTTTGAATTAACAAAACCCTTTGGACCATGTCATGTACACATCCTAGGTAACCATTCTATTAGAAGAACATTGTTTTGTTTGTTCAACTACCATATACCAAATTATATGTAGTAGTTGCTAGATTAATCCTTAAGACTAAATATCGCTATGAAAGATCAAATCTTGTCATAGTCAACTCCTTGAACATAGTCATAAATTCCTTTCCGGCATATCGATTATTTCATAGATGTCAAACATCTATGTCTATTTCTTTATAGATCCAAACACGACTGATAGGCTTTATGCCTTTTCGGAGGGTCTTCCAAGTTCAAAAGCTTGATTTCTCATGTATAGAAACTATCACAGATTTTATGACTTCTAGTCATTCTATGGAGTCAGGGCCATCATCGCTCTTTTGCATGCAGTTGGTTCATTATTGTCAAAACAATAACAAGTTGTTTATCAAATCTCACTATTTGATTGTTACCCGATGCATATGGTTAAAATAGGAACTCTAATCTCCAAGATCATAACCTTTGTAATCATGGGAGCCATGAGCATTGTAGCCGCCACTAGAACACTTTCCGGCGCTGCGCTACTTAACACATATAGCTAAGGTTCAATAACCTTATCAAAGTTCTATTGTCCTCCCACTTAACTTTTCGCGAAAAAATCTTTCTCAAGAAACTTAACGTTCCAAGCAACAAACTCTTTTGTTCTCGGTGTTATGGAGGAATACCCAACAAATTCTTTGGGATAACCTACAAAGACATGCTTATCCGACTTTGGCTGTAAACATTTTACTTATGCATAGCATACCAAAATTTTAAGAAAAGACAACTCGGGTTTTATCCCAAACCATAACCTTTATGGTGTAATTTCAACGGATCACGATGGTGCTCTTGTCAGTGTAAAAGCGGTAGTCTCTAAAGCTTTAATCTTTAAAACATAATGGTAGTTTTATAAATGACACATTTGATCTTACCATGTCAAACAAGGTTCGATTTGATCTCTCGAACATACCATACTCCTGTGGTTTATCGGGAAATGCAAATCCATGGAACAATTCCCGAAATCTTAGGTGGTTTGCTAAACCTGTAACTCAAATACCTTCCTTTATGATCAAATCATAAACTCTTTTATTTTCTTGTTATAATGATTTTCCACTTCATCTTAAAAGTCTTTGAACAATTTTCAAATGTTTCATACTTCTTCCTTGTTAAGTAAATATATAGATATATTCACTCAAATTTCCGGAGAAAGCATATGAAGTCGAAAGATCACCGCACATAGCTACATATAATGGACTATGCACATCATCATGCACAATTTCCAATAAGTTAGTCATCCATTCCTCTTTGGCCTATGAACGGAGTTTCAATTATCTCGAGGAAAGTTTCACAAGAGTCAATTGATCAAAATCAAAAGACTCCAAAAAATCCATCAAAATGGAGTTTCTTCATGTTCTCTTTCCAATATAATTTAAACGGCGATGTCACTTCGTAAGTGATCTTTCAATCATTTGTCTTGCGACATTTTAGCATTAGTTTTATGGATGTGATTTCTCCAACTAGACTTGTAAAAGTTCATCAATCTTCTATGGAATATGGTAATTATTTGAACAATTATTGTTCTCGTTATACCGGAACAAAATAACAATTATTTAAACAAATCTTGAAGGCAAGCTCTGATGTCAACGAGAAATACAATAACACTTTATTTGTTATCGATGAATATCATCACATATTATTTTTCTAGTTACTTAGGCCATTGCAGTTCATGAATTGTGTCGTTCTGTATGATATTTCATACCAACCAATTCGGTATCCAATACCCAAGAACCACATTATTTAACAAGAAAAGAATACAACCATAACATGTATATCATCTATATACCTTAGTTGGACATTACCAGTATTTTATTTTCTGCCAAATATTTTATAGATTCTCTTTCAGTATTTCCTTTTCCTTTTAAAAGAATCTATCAACACCAACAGTGGCGCCATACATATAACACATAGTCCAAAGCATGTATAGTAAAATACTAATACCTTTGGACTGGCAATTTGAAGTAGATCACCATCAGCAAATGTTTGGTGTTCTTTCAAAAATGCATTCTTTAGTAATCTTTTAGTGTAGTAAACATTTTACTTACATCTTATATTCATCTTATCATGACAACTTTCATTATCAAGCTACTATGTCTTATAAGGACGAATTGTGAGTATACTGTCAGTTCCCAAAACCTTTTCGGGAGATTAGGACGTCTAGCGTCTCCAACCTTCGCAAATTCTCATACAATGTGAGAACATGTATTTTGCCAAATTATACTCTATCATATTGCAACCATAAACATTGTTTCAGATATCAAAATATCTTCCACACATGATGGCTTCTGAAACAATTCTTTCAGCTCCTAGATAACCTCGATATTAAAATTAACTTTTGAATATCAAGAATCATGGAGGCAGACATGATACTTTAGATACTAATATTGGAATTCTTACTCTCGATTTAATATTACTTATTAAACTTCATGGAGTAAATAGAGTTTGCTGAAAGTTTGCAATAGGACTTCTAAAATTGACATTCAAAACAATACGATACCAGTTCATAAAGTAAATATCCATAGTTCTATAGTTCTATTATCTCAATTAAAACTAAGCATGAGGTAGTAAACAGATGCCAATGACTATAACAAATTATGCAAATTAATTTCGATTTAGTTTATGACAAATTGAGTTTGACTAATCCAAATTAGAAATGAACTCCCACTCAAAAACAACATCCCTCATGTCTTTTTGGTGATTACATGAACCAAATCCACTACACCAAGTCCAATCATCACGTGAGTCAGTGTAGCTTCAAAGGTGAGCATCAATATGGACATCATATCAACTATATGACTCGTGCTTAACCTTTCGGTCCGTGTTCCGAGGCCATGTCTATACATGCTAGGCTCTCCAAGTAAGAACCTTAGTACTCACGTGTGTAAAAATGTCTTACACCTGAAATATGATCGTGGATTCAAGTACACTTGATCATCACGTGATGCCTTGAAGCGGCGAAACATAAACGGTGCATACTTAAGGGAGAACACATTTTTATCTTGATATCTAAATGAGGGATCATCTTATAATGCTACTAAAATGCCAAACTAGCAATATAAGATGCAAACATCATATGTGTAAAGTGGAATGATATGGTCCATGCATTTGATCACTATCATGTGCATCGTGGTATGATCTCTATCATTCCTTTGTGTGTACGGCCAAGGTCTATAGAACTTACACGTTAGGTGTGTTGTAAGGGTATCAACTTACAACATTACCATATCATGACACTAGCCCAGCAACAATCTAAACTAGACGTCTCTAATTTATCCATTGCAGGTCTTTCAGAGATAGAACCGGTCTTACCTATGAACATGGAACCACAACAATGATAACTAAGTTATTAGAAACTCGTTGTAAATCAGATATTGACTATAGTAGGAGAGACAGACACCCGCTAGGCACTTATGCAAAACTAGTTGCATGTTAGTCGTGGAACCGGTCTCATGTGCGAGGACATGTAAAGTTAGTCTGGGTCGCTTCATCCCACTATGCCACCAATATCTAAAATACATGAAAGAAGCAATAACATGATCATCATCGCCCACATATAAACATATGTGTACTACCCATGCAAAGCACCTACACATAGATGAGGCTCTGATACCACTATTGGGTTTGTAGCATAGAAAACAAAAAAATTCCTACGATGAGAACTATTATACGCCAAGATCTATCTATTAGATACAAGCAACGGGTGGATATACATCCATAGAGAACATACCCTCGAAGACAACAAGGCTTTGTTAATGAGATGGAACTCGTGGATGATGTAGTCGTACACTTGCCGATCTCCAGATCGTGATGAAGTCTAGCAAGTCCAGCAGGTCCAGCTCTAGCACGTCCATCAGATCCAGCTCCAGGAAGTCTAGCACCACCAAGTCCAGCACCGCAAAGCAGCGGTGCATTCGTGATTGCACACACGTCCAGTACCCCGCCAACCTCCGTCCCTCGCTCCAGCAAAGCAGCGGAAGCAAAAACTCCTTTCCAGATAAAGCCACCGGGAACATGTATCTCGCTAATCCGAGACCATGGGGAATAACTAGAGGGGGAGAGAGATCCTTCACGAGGATGTGTACTTTGTGAGGAGGAGAGGGGGCCTTTTATAGGGAAGAGGGGGGCAACCAAGGGCCATGGCGTGGCAGCTATGGTGGTGCCCCCACCTCTTCCATCATGCATGTGGTGGATGCTCCACTCACATAAATATGCCTCCACTCACACTTCCACTCACATGCATTAAATTTCCACAAAATTTAATGCAAGCTCTCATTAAATAAAACTATTTTATTTATTTTATTCAGAATTTTGTTAATTACGTTAATTAACAAACATTCACATAAAACCCCCTGCAACATTTCAATATCACATGCAGAACCAGTTTCTGCAATTTCACCCAAAACAATTCCGGTTTCCATCGAAATGATTCTAGCGCTTTCTTTAATCTTTATCTGAAACATATTTGCTCCAAATGATGTCGGTATCCCTTAAGTGTGTCACCCTCCGGTTCGCGAATAATGCAGACATGATCGAGGCCCCTCTCCGATCAATAATCAGCAGCGGGACCTAGAGATTCCTCCCACACATTCAACGATGACTTGTGATCGTGTGAACCTTTAACATCGTAACTAAATCCCTTTGTCTCGCGATATATTACATGTCCGAGATTCGATCATCGGTATCCAAATACCTAGTTTGATCTCGTTACCGACATGCACTCTTTTCTCGTTTCCGTGATATAACATTCTAGTGATCACATCACTTGCTTGCAAGCTATTTCAATGTGATATCACCGAGAGAGCCCTGAGTATATCTATTCGTCATCGAGATGGAAAAATCCCACTCTTGATCCATGAGACTCTACATAACACCTTCATAGCACTGAACCCACATTTTTAGTCACCTTGTTATGGTGTGACGTTTGATGTTATCAAGATACTCTTCCAGCGTTAGTGATTAATATGATCTCATGGTCTAAGGACTAGGATTACTTCATATGATGTTATAGCAATATAAACATAATGACTTTGGTCGTAATGCTATACTTCGGATGAATGTTCGTCACATCATTCCACCAATGATGTGACATCGTTATTAACAACATCTAATGTCCATGATCAGGAAACCTTGATCATCTTGTTAATAAACGAGCTAGTTTATATGAGAGGCATTACTAAGAACTTTGTATTTTGTTTATTAAACACACATGTATTAACGTTTCTAATTAATACAATTATAGCATGCAAAATAAACATTTATCATAAACATGGAATAAGATAATAACCACTTTATTATTGCCTCTTGGGCATATTCCCTTCAGCTCCCGCGTGGCACCTGCATGGCTTCCATGTGGAGCCGACGTGGCGCTCGTGCAAGGTTTGCCACCATGGTAGTCGACATGGCATGGGTCCCATCCATCAGTGATTGAGGCTAGGTTAAGCTGCAGTAACAGTGTGGTCGTGCTGATGACATCAGCATGACGCAGTAATCCAATTTAATTGGTTAATATTTTCAAAAAATGTTTTAATATTATAAAATCGATAACTTTTAATCCATAGTTCAAAAAAATGTGTATAATATATAAAAATGTTTAGAAAAATGAGATCTACACTTTAGCATCAAATTCATGCATTGTTAAGGAACTTAAACTAACAAGTTTAATAGGTGAATATGATGAACCCTCGTAGGTGACTCCGAGGTTTCCCTGTTTTAGGGTTTAGACCTCTCGAGCCCTATTTAAAATGGACAAGCATGCACTAGGGTTTCATATTAGTACTATCTAATGTGTCATATCATCATCCTTGCTTGAGCATTGCATCGATACCATGTGTTGCTTGTTTCCATCCCTTTCTGGTGTTTTGGTTCTTCCTGATAGAATACGAGATCGAGTTCGATATCGAAGACAAAGATCAACACCACCGAAGCTCGAAGATCAATACTTGGCCAACTTTAATCAAGTCAAGTACAAGGTTTACGAAGATCTGCTTATTGGTTATCCACGGGCAAAGGAAAGCATAGCCCAACCATGATACAATCCCATACTTTCAAAGTATTTCAATTCTTGCCATGATGCATACGATTATACTATGGCATTTTATCGATAGATAGAGTATCCTATCTGGTTCATTACTCCCTTTATATTATCTTATCCACTACTCCTAGCATAACTAGGTTTGGCTTGTGTGTAGTGCTAGATCTTATATATGTGTCCTTCTTAGCCATGCTTAGCTATTGGTGATGGTTCATCCAAATGATATATCAAACGCAAAGAATCTAGTATGACAGGAGAACGAGGTATGAAGGTGATATGAGGTTAAACATGCTAAGGCTTGTATGGGAGTTCATGGTGGGATGTGGTTTTTATAGTCCCATGCTCGCCACTCCTAGGACTCGGGAGTTCTTTCCCTCGGAACCAAGATGAGCGTACAACCACACAGGGCCTAGACAACCCCACGAGTAACTAACTTTCCTAGTAGATTCCATGAGTCACATAGTTCGAGCATTCCATCTAGCATAGCATAGAAAATGTTTTGAAAGATTTTGCGGGTAAAGGTGCATCATAATAGGTAGGTAAGCATTGTCGGGGCTGCTTGGGGTGGATAGAGCCCCTTGTGAACCAACCTTGACTCATATCTCTAGGGACCGTTTTTGGGATTTGACCTGTTTCGGTGGAACCCTCCTTAGGGCGTGACTCATGGTCTTGGTGAAAGCAAGGTAAAGGTCATGGTCAACCACCCTCTACCGGCCTTCCAAGGAAGAGGGCTAATCATTGTGTTATTAAGAGAAGGTTGGTACATGTGGTTAAAGTTGTACACCTCTGTAGGGTTAAATCTTTTCGAAAATTCATGTTCATGGTTATGAATGCTTGGTGACCAGATTTTAAGATCATAGAGAACTTTGACCTAATCATAAAACTTGGCAGATCAACGTGTGCTTAAGAATGCTTCCTCATGGGCGCGAGGGGGTGATCCTAGTTGAGATGTGATGATGACGATTTGGTGGATATCCAGGATACAATGGTCAATTTGGTTGGAGATGTCACTCCCTTATCCCCTTTTAAAATATTCTGGTTAACGAGCTTCTACTCCCTCTTGTTTTACAAACAAAGATGGATTTATGCAAAATAACTCCACCAGCTATAAGTCTTGCGGAGTACACGCACCCTGTACTCACGCTTGCTTTGTTGATACTTTTGTAACAGAGTAAGTGTTCCCATGAAGATGAGTTTGGTACGATATCGACACCGACGAGTAGCTTGGGGTTCCCACCCGGCAGCCTGGAATCTATGGGATGGGACGTCGTCGTTATGCTTTAGGCCTCTTAGGCCATTTGTTAAGTTTGTTATACTTATTAGCAAAATTTTGCTTCTATTGTTTGATATTTGTGGTCAGTGACCTCTGTTTGTAATAATTTGGTTCTTTGCTCAGTTATGAGCTTACTGTAATAATTTTTTTGCCATAGGGTCACTGTTGTGTTACCGATTTTTCACTTGATATCCTCAAGCTCTAGCTTAAGCTTATGTCAGGCTAAGGTCTGGGATTTGTTTAACCCTGATCCCAGGGGTGTCACAGGGGATTAGCTGCGAGACATCACGGCGGCGGGGGACAACGAGTTGGTCTTCGGGTTCTTCTTCTCCTAGCTTCTGGAGCCGCCGGTAGAAGGAGAGGGACAGAGGGTAGGTCCTCGGTGCCTTATCGGGAGAACTTGATGTTGTACGAGTGGACCAAGATCTGCCATTGAAATCCTTGCAAGGAGATGCCAAGGTGGATATCATGGAGTGGCCAGAACTCTGTAAGGAGGTACTACTCATGTGTGGTGTGATGGTGAGCTCGACTCTCCCTCTCTGATTTTTGACCCTTTCTGATTCCTTTGTTTTGGGACAAACTGAACAGAACAAGGATGGTTATGGATATGTTGATTGGCAAGATCCTCCAATGCCCAAGTTTTGGAGTGAGTTTCTAGGGGATTTGCATGATGAAGTATGGAGGTTGCGTGCTTCAGAAATTCCGCCTCGGCCTGAAGAAGATGCAAGAACAAAATATAGGGTTCAGGCTCTACATGTTCAGCTGAAGGACAAAGATGCACATATAGCTGGAATGAAGGCAAAATATGAGAATATAGTATTTGTTTTGGTTGTATTTGTGTTTGATTTAGTGACAGGGAATAATGCAGTGAAATGGGTGTAATGAAGTTGTGAGTTCAAACTTCTATCAATTTGAAATGGTTGTAATGAATATGGTCTATGTTTCTTAGTTCAAACTTTTGTGAATATTGATCCATTTTGTATCTGTCAATTTCACATAGTAGTGGAAGAATATCCCTCTAAGTTTTCTTGCATTTGTACATATTATAGTAGTGAAACAAACATGTACATATTGTAGCAGATGAAAATTGGAAGATCATCAACTTAATTGTTCCATGCTAGCAACATCATCCACAACAACATGACAGTAGTCTAGTACAAACCCAAAAAGAAGATCATCAATAGCAACTTGAGATAATTCTAGTAGAAACTCAGGTAAGGAACCACTAATGTTTGCAATATTGCATCACACTGTGTGCAAAATCAATAGAAGTAATCACCAACTAATCATGACTAGTAGTTTCCACTTCAAGTGAAGTAAGAATAGCTTGGAACTGGAGATGCAGCTATCCTTCTTCATTTCTTTGCTCCAGTTCCTCTCCCTCTGGTAGCTTGAGTAGATGGTCCAGCTTCTGAAGATATCTTTCCAGGATCTTCAAAGTTGGTAGCTTTTGGATCAGATCTTGGAGCTTGACTAGATGGAGAAGATGGTGGAACTTGAGTAGATGGAGCAGGTGGTTAAGCTTAAGTTCTCTGTCTGGAGCTAAAAATGCACTAATCTCTGGTTGCTGGCAAAAAGAAGGTTAAGTCCTAGGATTAAGTACCTCAGATGACTTATTTTCTCTCCTTAGTAAGATGATCATTCTTTTTCTTGCCTCTCTATGGATCTCTCTTGCATTTTGACTTGTTGTAACACCCAGGCCACCTTGGGTCCTGTGGTTGCTACCCCTGGTAGCTCTCTAGGACCTATAGAATGCCCAGCACAGACCAACACTATTCTTTTTTGCATACTTTATCCTCACTCATGCACACGCGGGAACAACTTTCCCGTTGGTCACCCATCCTCAAATTACTCTAAGCCAAGCACCGGGATGAGCTTCGGGGAAAGAATTTGCAACTTGTTAGTATGAGTATCCTATCAATCCTATTAAGCCTTACGCTAGGGTCTCACATACACCCACTCTTAGAAGATCGGCGTCCTCATCTTCTTCCCCTTTGGCTTCTCATGTTCTTCTCTTTTCCTATCATTCTTCTTAGGCCTTCCTAGCATTTTCACATAACCAGGAGCTTGAGGCCTAGGATTAGCATATATAGGCCACATTTCCTCACATTCCACATGCTGCAAGCGGTGTGCCTATATACTCTTGAACACCTCAACCGAGAATGAAATCATCAATTTTGCTTTTGGAAAATTAAAATGTTAGAGAAACACTATTTTAGATGATTCTAAGAGTTAAAAGAAAAAATTCATGTAGTGTTGCCAAACCAGAAGATATATAGTGCTACTTACCACTGCTACCGAGGATGATAGCTATAAACAGTCAAAAGCATTTTCTTTTTCGTACCCCTCTCTTCCAACTGAACAATCTTGACATTGAGTTTGCTGTAACAAATTGTGAAGGGCCATGAGAAAATTTTACAAAATACTGATGTATCCGCCTATTTCATTCTCCTCTTTTTCCACCATTCACAGGAACAGGACACATTTCCATACTTACAAGCCTAGAGTTTACAGTGTAAACCGCCTCGTCAAAATGACATCGCGCGCGTGTATACATATTAATATCTACCGTGTAAATGCCGTACCTTCGAATTCCTACAGGTCAGTCTACTCCGGCGGCGTCGCGAGGTTGAGCACCATGTCAGGCCCTTTCTCTCCGTCGACCGAGAACTCGTCGGGCACCGGCACGCCCAGCTCCTCGCACACGAACCGTACCACGCGCCGCGTCACGCTCCCAAGCGACATCCTGTTCACCGTCACGACGATGGCGAAAGCGTGCTCCGGGTCGCAGAACCCGTTCGACCCGCCCATGCCGGAGTGCCCGAACCCCGTCGGCGGGCTGCCGGCCTTGCCGTACCTCCTGAACCCGAGCCCGAACTTGCCGTTTGGGTAGATCATGCCCGAGTACTCGCCAACGCCCATGAAGGCGTCCAGGATGCTGCCGTCACTGTTGCTGAACATCGTGCCGCCAGTGCTCCCTGAAGCCGCCGATGCTTCGCTGTCGGCGTCGCTTGTGCGTACCTGGGCGTACTCGCCCTTCTCGGGTGAGCTGCCGCCCTTCTTCACCGAGCTTTTCTTCTTCTTGGACGCGGCGGTGGGGAGCGTGGGGGTGTGCACGTGGCTTCCCAGGGGTGGCTTGGAGTTGCGGGAGTGCGGCGGGGGAATGGCGCCGCCAGCTGCCAGCACAGCGTAATACCGAGCAAGTGCGCGGGCGGAAATGTGCCCATTGGCTGCAGGGACGATGGCACGGCGAATGTTCAGCGTGTTAAATAGAGCCGGTACACCGGCAGCCATCTGCGCGATGCCGCTCAGCAGTTCTGGTGGAACGTCCGGCCCTGGCCTCAGCCCTGATAGCTTCTTAATTTCTTCCATGTCGACTGTTAGTGCCGCCAGACGGGATTCAACACCTGAAGAATGACAAATTTTACTCAGCATATACACGACCATTTGGATCATCATGAGAAATTAAAGAACAAATCGTGTAAACAATCTAAACACTGTTATTTATATCTGGTACCTACCTGGAGGAATGCCAATATATAGCTCCCCGTCAATTTGAAGAGGACGAACAATAGCCTCTTCCAGAACCTCTTGGAACTTCTTCCCAGATGCATGCTATTTTTTTTAAAAAATACCAGTGTCAGGATTCGTGAAATTAAGTTAGAACAGTACAATACAGTCTTATACTAATTATCGCTACTTAACTGTAATAGCTCATAACTGAACTGGAATAACTTGAATGTTACTTGCATTTAAAGTTAGTCAAGTGTTGCCCAGAATACAAATTAGTGACACCATAAG
Source organism: Avena eriantha (assembly GCA_910589775.1). NCBI lineage: Eukaryota > Viridiplantae > Streptophyta > Magnoliopsida > Poales > Poaceae > Avena > Avena eriantha. The sequence continues at coordinate 39,222,561 of OU342744.1, forward strand.
ATGCACCGATGCAATGGCAAGTTCAGTTTATACGATGGTAAGGGAGATAGTACCTCTATGAGACCACCACACAGCCAACCGAAGGATAGGTAATGATAAATTTGCGATGAACCAGGTTCAGTTTCAGGTGTACACTTGGTCATCTGATGCAGTGTCTCTTCCCAGTCACATAAGAACAGAGGATCGGTTTTGGCCACATCTGCCAGTGCATTGTGCAAACCAGATGTATGATTCAGAAGATGATGCACCTTCATTAGGAAGTGGGAAACGAGTCTGTTATTAAAGTGGACCACCACGTCTCAACAAATAACAGAAGTGCAGAAGTTTGTGTACCTTTATTAGCTCCTTTTTGTTTGTTCCAAATTCCGGCCATATATCGGCAACTGTTTCGTCATACTTCAACTTCCTGAAAGATCAGAGCATGATGTCACTACATAGCATATAAGCATAAGGTAACATGGAAAAGATGCTCGATGTTACCCAAATAATGCAACTAGCGGAGATCCGAAGGATATGCTCCATATAAGAATTAGATGCTACAAAACCTAAATTAAAAGCCCAGGTCTTTGTAGGTGCATTAGAACCTACATAATATCAAGGCATTTTATGACTTCAACAAGGTGAATGTAACTGCAAGAATCTACATCTTGATGTTCAACAGTCGACAAACACCATGCCTTGATTAAAAAGGGTTCCTCCATGTACTTATAACATGCAGCAATCTAATCATGCTAACACATCCACAACATCAGTGGTATTCCAAATAAATGTACAACATAACACTCAGCATTGTTTGACCATTAAAACGTATGTGGTTGAGTTTGAGTCTGTACTTCAGAATACAAGTGTTTTGTGCATGATTTTGCCATCAACATACAAATATCGAACGACTTTTTTATTGGCAGATAAATATGCCAATTAAAACAAAGTGGCGTGCTATGTACTGTCGGGCCATTTTCTTTTTATGCACATGTAAACTAAAATTGAAATAGGAGGCGCAACAATTTGTATATAGCACAGAGAAATAAGAATACAATTTAACCTGGTGGCCTGCAAACAGATTTACAGACATGTAGAAAATCGCTAGTAATATTAAACACTCACCCTTGGTCAACAAGCCAATGTACCATCCCAGCAGTGATACCCTTTGTCACTGAGAAAACTGGAAACAGAGAATCAGGTTGAACAGGACGTGGATCATACTTCCCTAATGAACCAGCAGCAGTATCTATTATGACTTTTCCGTCTTTATATGCACATATCTGCGAAAAAAAGATGAGTAAAGCTCCGTTGCAGCAAGCTAACGAGATGCAGATATTAGTGCTAAACTCATGATATTAGTGCTAAACTCATGATATGAGTTTTGTGGCAGAACAAATATATGTTACATCAATGTCATAGCATGTAAATGAGTAGACTTACTTGTATTCCCAAAATTTTCTCACGTCCCATCTCAAGTAGAAGATTCCTCAGTTTAGACTCCACTTCAGAGTTAACAGGTGAGTCATAAATCCACTGACTATTTGTTGAGGGCCCACGCGTTATATTCCTGATAGAAATGAAAACACATAATAGTAATTTATATAGAATAGTTCACCATTAAGCTTCTGCAAACCACTGGCATAACATGTGCCTCACCCTAGCAAAGTTGATTCAGCAAATGGCCTCATGATGTCTAGATAAACTATCCTAACATTTAGTGAAGCTGAAAGCCCTGCAGGTATAATTAATAAGATGTCACTGCCATGCTGGGCATTTCCGAGGGATGGATACGTTCAAGAGACAAAGACATACCTCTAAGAAGATTTAACACCCTCATAAATATTATTGCATCCCCAGGGAAAGCATCAACCTGATAGTGACAAATGTTTCATTTAAAACCAGCCTCTTGGTAGATAAAATCAACACAGCTTAAAGGAAAGTAGTTAACCGAGCATGCCAACTCACAGGATTGAAATGTTTAACCTCCTTCTTGTTCAGTTTCAACTTTTCTTGAAGGGCTTTTGTGTTCCGTTCTCTTTGCTCATTCAATGCTTTAATGTTCTCTTTTGCTTCATCTGATGTGGTGGACTGGCGAAAGAATATTGTGGCAATATCCATAGACTGCTGAGGCATGTCAACCCGCAGCTTAAGCCCCATCTCTGCAAACGCTGACAGCAGTGCCACTTGGTCTCCCTACAAATTGATCTCAGAATTGTGAAATGCAGAAATTTAACAAAAGAATGTCAAGCTCGTAATAAATAAACAGAAAAAGGTAGAATAAAGAGAACATCTTGCAAAACGTTATTTTTCAGATGTCGATACTTCAAATTGATCACTTGATGTTGCATGATACTTTGTATAACCAATGATAATTCCCTATGGGAAAAACATAGTAAAAACAAAGAATAGTTACTGACTCTGTCTTATTTATCGTTATTGAATGTGTGCCATTTATCGGTAATTAACGACTAATGACGAATAATATTGCAATATTACACAAAAAGAGTAGGAAGTTACAAGATTATAAGACATGCTTGTTTGGGTTCAATTACAATATAAGAAAAAGAAGGAAATGGCTGTTGCTTATAGGTTACATCTACAAAAGATACAATCTTCTCTTGATTAACTCTGTTCCTTGTTGTTGTGTCTATTATTTGAAAGATAGAGTACAAACCTCAGCGCATGACAAAAACATCTTTGCTAGTGCCTGCCTCATTGATTCTGATATGCGTTTAGTGAGCCCAAAATCAAGGAGAATCGGTTTGTGTGGAGGTTCCTTGCTAACAAGAAAATTACCTACAGAAAAGAAGTGCATGCTAAGATGAATCTATGTGAAAGCAACACAAACAAATCCAATGGAAAATCAGATAAGTTAACTGAGGTTACAGGAGATCTTCCTAAGAAGCATATAATTAAAATACCAGGATGAGGATCTCCATTGAAGAAACCGTCAATATATATTTGATGAGCATACGCACGGGTTATCTCTTCAACAAGTTTTTTCTTATCAACGCCATATGCTTCCAGTGAATCATTGTCATGTAAGCGAATACCGTCCATATATTGCAAAATTAGAATCCTATCAGTAGACTGATACAAAGAAGAATGGGTCAGATGATGATCATGTGATTCACAAGCACTAATGCAAGACAAAACAGAATAAAAGATAGACCTGAATAACTTCTGGAATCAGCACATCAACATCACTGGAAACACTGTCAGTCCCACCTTCAGTTTTCCGACTAAGATTCCCGGAGACAGTCCTAGTGTTCTCTGAAAGAAATTATATTTTGTATATACATTATCATGCTGGCAGCTTTATGAGTGACTAGACCATGAGTAATGAAAAGAAAATTTGGTAACAGACGGAAATAAGCACATGCGTAAAAATCTGACCAAGATGTACCTGCTTCATGATTGAAATCAAGCTCCTTTGGTGCTTCCTTGATCCATTCATCAATCATTGGATTGAAATCATACTGAGGTTCTGCCCATGCAATCCATTCGATTAACGATTTTGCATTCTTCAAATCCTGATCACCAATGAGAAGTTGTAATAGCGATCTTACTTATTTTACAAAACACTATTCCCAGAAAAAAAAGAGGAACCTCTAATATGATCTCTTTGATACCATCATGCTGAATTTTCACAACTACTTCTCTGCCATCTTCCAGAGTTGCACGATGAACTTGTGCTATCTGTCAAGAAGTGTTCACGAAGATACACATGAGCATACTATGAATTAACATCAGAGAAACTATAGTTCATTTGGGAGCGAAACAACTTACTGATGCAGTTGCAAGAGGGTTATTGTCGAAATTAGCAAATAGTTCACTCATGGGTTTCCCAAGTTCTTTCTCTATGGTTCCACGAACCTGCACACATGACAAAAATAATTAAGATAAGATGAAAAAAATTTAAGACAAGATAAATTACACAACAGTTATGTTATATGGTGCCATTTCAACTGGTTACAAATGAATGGAAACTACTTATGAGCAAAATAACTTTGAATCTACCATTTCTCATGACTGAACAAGTATGCATACCTCTTCAAGGGGGCGTGGGGGAAGTGAGTCCTGCAACTGCTTCAGGACCTTTATGTATGGCTCAGGAAGCACGTCTGCTCTTGTGGACAAATACTGGCCCATTTTCACCCATAAACCTTCCAACTCTATCATCAGGTTGAGAACACGGCGAGCATTTCGCTCGTGTGTCTTTGCCCATATAGAATCCTTTTTAACAGCGCTAACCCACTGTACTCTCTTCTGAACAGTCTGCTCGTACCTTGAAAAGATGTTAATCTGTTTCTACCAGAACAACAGAAGAGACTGGTTGCTGAAACCACAGCATAGAAAAAAGATGCACAACCACACCTTATAGTCGAAGTAGACAAGCAATGCCAAGGAAAAAACTTTGAGGCGCCTGGATAAGGTGGTTCCCCATCCCATTGGAACTCAGCTGGTCAGAAGAAGGGACGGCAAAGTGGCAACTCTAGATAGGCTCCTAGCAGGCCTGCTTGTCTTCTGCAACTGCAATGCCACAGGTTCAGGAGAGCAAAATCAAATCAGCATCTTTCTTGGCCTTCACAATCACAAGTCAGTTCAACTGTTCAATATTTCTGAACTCATCATAATACTTCATTCATTGCCAAGTCAGTTGTTCAAAGATAACGACTTGACATGACAAACAGATTCATTCGACCTGATTAGCTTTCCACTTCCAAGCATTGACGCAACTACATACAGAGTAGTAGAACTAAAAAAGTAAAAGCATAATTAAAAAGAGGGTCCAAGCTCCTGGCTCCACAATATCTGTGACATGACAACAGGATGATGAGCAAGTAGTTTCCAAGGCAACAACACCTCTACAGCCACGACATGCGTCAACAGAAAAAATGCAGAATACTGTGCTGCGTGTACGGTGGTAGCAGTACAGCTACGACCGTTCTTGCCCCCCTTTCCTACAGAGTTTCCCCGCATATTGTGGCAGAAACTGCGCTTCAACAAGCATGAACAATAGAGTAGAATCCATTAAGGAGAAGATGAACACCAATTTGCTGAAGAAAACAGGAGTCCAAAAGGCAGGCGATTTCTAACTCAATCACCAACGGCATGTGACGATTTCTTATATCATCAAGGCGACGATGTGGATTACATCCAGCTGCGCGTGGAACTCCCTGAGCGAATTCTGAGGAACCGCCCGGCCATCGACGACCACATAAAAAAGATTGACCTCCGAGCTGCCCAATTTGCACTCGAGCAGATCGCCAGAGGAACCCAAGGAAACGGTAAAGAACCGAAACTATCCCGAAAAATCACCAAGAAGCGAGAGACCCCAAATTACCTCGATTCGTGTCAGTCCTGGAATCAAATCGGCGATTTCCCCCGGGGATCTGACGAATGGCTTCGCAAGAGAACAAAAAGAAAAGGAAAAAGGCAGTTATTTCCCCGGGGGATTTGGGGGAAAAAGGAAAAAAGTTTTTCTGAGGTTTGGTCGGACCAGTGTACTTGAGGCAGTGCGCGAGGCATTTATTCCAGGCGGGCGATCTTGCATCTAAGACCTTACGTCATCTCGATTTTATATTTGCAGTCGTGTGTTGTAGCAATCACTGAATAATCATCATTCATCAGTCGGTCAATCTTAGTAGAATCTTCTTATGTGTAATATATATATAAAAGTCATCATCTAGAAGCAATGAAACAGTACTGGGAACTGTTCCTTTATTCTTTTGCAAGTAAAGGGCATCATATGGGGAGGTAGTGTTTGGCTTATACATGTAAATGCACCTATTATAAAAATGTAGTTTAAAATCCGAAACAAAAAAATTGTGTTCACATCTAGACATTCTATGTATGCACACAAAGTTTCGCAGGAAAGAACATTTTTCTGAATTGTGCAAAACAGACAAAAAAAGGTCTTGTGAAAAGTCATATTGGAGACACAAAAAATTTGCGCCAATTTTTTTATTCAAACCACAGAGAATTTTTTGACATTTTAAGATATATTTTTAGACAATCATATGGACTCTTTACAAGGAGAAATGGAACAGGATCGGACCATATTGGTTGGGTTATACGATATGGTTGTCCTATCCTACGGGTCATCTTTTTGGTCGGCGCAAGTTCGTGTATGTGAAGCAAAATTTTATATAGAGTGAACATCCACTCCTCGCCTTACAATGTGATATGTATGTATGTGAAGCTAATGCATGAAAAATCATGCTTTTGCTTTTGCAGCCACACACACTTGCTTCAAAAGGTTAGCCAATAACTTGTACCGGGAGACTTGCAACGGTCAAAGGTGGACGGCAGAATCGCTGGCCGGTTGTGGGAGGTAGCTCAGCAGCAGCTGCTGCGTGCGCGTGTGTGGCTTGGGGTTGGTGACAGCCACACGGACAATCTCGTTGAGAAGCGTCGCCTCTCGCCTGGCCGGCCGGTTCGCGTGAGATTCTTCGCCACCGTCTCGTGGAGGTCGCCGTCGCCGTCGCCTCGCAGATTCGTGCGCCCGGGGGGAGCCACACGTACGCCACGCGCAGCGATCACCGCGGAAATGAGTACTGTAGATTATTTCTCGTGCACTGGGAGCCTTGCTCCACCTGTCCTGCGCATCTTGTACTACTACTTGGCAATTTCTTCGATATATTAACAGGGCGACTCGAGGGGCTCAGCGAGCTCCTCCATTGAATCTCACGTACTCCGCAAGCTTTATAGTTTTTTACCCAAGGTTTTTGCTTTTTAGAAATTCTTCCAGGCAGTTATTTGATCTCTGATTTCAGCAATTTGTCTGTCACTTCTTGGACGTGTAATTTGATTTTGGAGATAACATTTGATGTGTCAGTGAAAATATCTTGCTTACCAAAATTTTGTTGAATATGTTTTCACGAGTTTTTCTTTTTTTTACGAAATTGCACCGATATATTAAAAATCATCAACACTAGTATAAAAGAGACCTAAAAGTAAAAAATAATAATTACAAATAGGTCTTTGGACCACCTAGCGACGCTAAGGCGTAAACGGATAAGAAAACGGACTGGATCCCAAAGATCCGCCGGACGCATGACTTCGCACGCCCCTCCGTCGATGCTAGATGCACCACCAGAGCGAGGACTTCAGGATGTAGCCGCCACCTCAACATCCCGAAGAAGACACTGAAATACAGGCTAAATAAATAATGAAAAACCTCCCGCCGACGAGAGGCCATGGTCCTCCACATCTCAAAGGCCCTAAGGCCACGGGAGACGGAGCAGACGTGCGGTGTTGCAGGCGAGAGGGAAGGAACCTGATATGGGTTCCCTTGTGGGATTGACCCTTGGGTGGCTCGATCTTCACGGATTTGAGGCGGGAAGTGAGGGAAAACATGTGGAACATGATAAACTCACTCGAATACAAGGTAAATACACAAACACACACAAAACACACACACACTTCAGTTGTCCTCGTTGGCTTGAATCACCAACTTGATAGAATCATTGTGGAAGAGACCCAAACACACTGGACTCTCCGTGCTCGGGCTATCACCCGCGATAGCTTACTTGGATCTCTCGACTGGCCCTAGTGACCAACTAGTATTTTCTGCTCACTTTGTCCTCACTTGTGCGCATCTGAGAACAACTTCCCGGCTGGTCACCCATCCTTTAGTTGCTCCAGACCAAGCACGCTTAACCTCAAAGTTCTTTTTACATGAGCTTCCGGAAAACATGTTGCAACTTGTTGATATGGCTGTCCTATCAATCTTATTAAGCCATGCGCCAGGGTCTCACATACATCCACCCTTAGAAGATCGACGTCCTCATCGATCAACCACAAGATAGAAACGTCTCCTCATGGCATATGTTTGTGCGTCTAGTGCCGACACATATTCCATGTTGTGTCCACTCTAGGTCATACGCACCATGATCGACATGTCTGTGCCACCGACACGCACACACCCATGAAACTGCGAGGGTCAACTCATGTACCACTTGTAACAACGTAGACTCTCCGTGCCCGGGCTGTCACCCTTGGAAGCTTACTAGGATCTTACACTGGCTCCACAGACAAACACTAGTTTTTTGTACGCACTTTGTCCTCACTCGTGCGGACCCGATAATAACTTTCCGGTCGGCCACCCATCCTTAAATTGCTCCAGGCAAAGTACGCTTAACCTCAGAGTTATTTTTAGATGAGCTTCTGGAAAAGAAGTTACAATTTGTTGATATGGATATCTATCAATCCTATTAGGCCATATGCCAAGGTCTCACAAGACCGCTAGGTAGAGATCCACAAAGAAAGATCGAATTCGGAGCAGATAGAATCTACTCGTGAAGAGATTGCAATCGATAGAGACCCAAAGGAAGAGATCAACGCAATAGAGACCACAAGGTAGAAACAGCGCTCATACGACGAGAGTCTTGTACAACCTAGGTCTTGTTTTAGATCCTAGAGAGGTTCCCCTTCTGGGAAGATGGAGACTAACGTAATATTCATTCTCCACTCAGATCTGAGCCACAAGGGCTATTTATAGTGCTAGGGGCGAAGGGGCAGGTAGGAGGAATATTCTAGAGCATCAAACCTGAAACAGTGCGTAGACTGGTAATTCCGGCGGTAAGTTCTGTGGTGCCAGATTCTATGCCAGAATATTTCAGCGGTCGTCGGACGGTTTTAGTGTTTGCGCGTTTGGTGTTATGGCGATGATTTCGGCAGGGCGCTGGAAGATTCTTGTGGTCACCGGTTAGGTACTGGTGCCAAGTTCGGTGTGTCGGATCTAGCGCCGAAAGCCAAGACTCCCAAGTAGGAAGCATGGAAAAGAAGATGGAAGAGGAATTCCGACGTCAGATCTGGTGCCGGAATGGTCCATCGGTGAATCCAGCCGCGCTGGATCTGGCACCGGAATTCCTCTTCCATCTTCCTTTCCATGCTTCTTGTTTGGACGTCTTGGCTCCTAATATTTTCCTCGCATCACAACAACAATTTGTGTGATCGGTCTTCCTCGACCTGGTGGTCGACGTGTTGCAGAACTACTGCCGGGGGACTTCACAGATTGGTTCAATGCTCCTGGATACTCAGATCAGATAGAAGCCAATCGTGCACGTCCATATCAGACTACACAGCTTCATGATGGCGCGACGTGAAACTCCACAATTTTTTGATACTATGTGACATGTCGGTATCTTGATTTCCATGGTGTAGACATCGGTGGAGAAGGTCATGGTAATGGCGGAGGGGCCTTGGAGGCGATGGAGGCTCTGCTTTACACGTTGTTGCTCGGGTTTGTCTTGCGATGTTTTTCCATCCACTTTGAACAGTACCTGCGAGTATGGTATTTGATAACTTTTAGGAGCACTAGCGGCAAGTGGGGTGACAACACCGGAGGATTTATTTTTAGTGGTGCTCCTCGAGTGTCGAGTCATGAATTTCAGGGTGAAAACCTAAGATCTGACTTTTATAGGTTGTGTTGGGTAATAGCCTCGAAGACATTGTTTCAAGAGCTCAGACTTCTCCACGGTGAAAAAGCTAAGATCTTCGATCTGGCGCTCCCTTCTTGGAGAACGTTTTGTATTCCAAGTGTAGTCTTTTTTTTGAACGGGAAAGGGCCTGAAGGCCCCAGAAGCTGCTCATATATTCAAAGCGGTGGGAACAATTACAAATACACCCCTATTCGAAGGGGGTTAGAGAAAAAGGATGGCACCCTTGTAGAAAGGACCCTAGAAAGAATAAGAAAAAAGCAATCAGGTCCTCGCCCTTCGCCACCGCACACAGAGATCGTCGTCGTCCAAGAATCCGCATCGCCGCCGGGGAACATGCAACTTGGTGCGATGCCGACTTCGGTCCTCACGCACAGGACAACGAGAAGCTTCCACCAGATGCGGAAGAAAAAGCTTGGCTTTCTTCGAGCGAAGAACTGGCTCTCCTGTCCACAGATAATGGCAGCACACCATTGTCTGCATTGATGGAGCTTCCGATATGTAGCTTCACAAGCCACTGCACCCTCGACAATAACCACATCGCCGCTCTTCTTCACCCCCCCACCTCCACGGCCTTCCAGGTGAAAAGGAGTAGCACCAGCGTCGCTGAGAGAACAGCAGCATCGCACGAGGATAAGGGAGTCGGTCACTGTTGGAGATATGCCCAAGAGGCAATAATAAAAGTGATTATTATTATATCTTTGTGTTTATGATGAATGTTTACATCCCATGCTATAATTGTATTATTAGGAAACACTAATACATGTGTGTTTTGTAAACATAAAAGAGTCCCTAGTAAGCCTCTTATTGAACTAGCTTGTTGATTAATTGATGATCATGGTTTCCTGATCATGGACATTGAATGTGATTAATAACAAGGTTATATCATTAGGAGAATGATGTGATGGACACACACACACCCATAGTAAGCGTAGCATAAGATCAAGTCATTAAGTTCGTATTGCTATAAGCTTTTAAATGCATAGTAACCTAATCCTTCGACCATGAGGTTGTGTTAATCACTATCACCGGATGGGTACTTTGATGACATCAAACACCGCTTCGTAACTGGGTGGTTATAAAGGTGTCATTGGGTATTCTGAAAGTATTGAAGCGCATGGACCAAGATTGGGATTTGTCCATCCATATGACGGATAGATATGCTCTGGGCCCTCTCGGTGGAATGTCATCTAGTTAGCTTGCAAGCATGTGACTGGGTCACAAGGGATGACATAACATGGAACGAGTAAAGAGTACTTGTCAGTAACGAGGTAGAACTAGGTATGAAGATACCGACGATCAAACCTCGGATAAGTATAGTATCGCGTGACAAAGGGAATTGGTTTCGTATGTTAATGGTTCTATCGATCACAAAGTCATCGTTGAGTATGTGGGAGCCGTTATGGATCTCCAGATCCCGCTGATGGTTATTGATCAGAGAGGTGTCTTCATCATGTCTGCATATTCACGAACCGTAGGGTGACACACTTAAGGTTCGAAGTTGTTTTAAGTATATATGGAATGTGCGTTGGAGACCGAATGTTGTTCGGAGTCTCGGATTGGATCCGGGACATCACGAGGAGATCCGGAATTGTCCGGAGAATAAGATTCATATATTGGGGATCATTTTCTGAGTTAGGAAATGTTCCGGAGTATTTGTATGAGGATTCTAGAAGGTTTCGGAATGTTCCGGAAAGTTCTGGAAGATTTCTTGGAGTTTGCTTGAAAACCAAGAAAGGATCAAGGAGTCCTTGTGGGGCAAGACAAGGAGTCGTGGGGGAGGAGGACTCCTCCCCCCCTCCCAATTCGCCGGCCAAGGAAGGGAGGGGAGTCCTACTAGGACTCCCCCTCCCATGGCGCCTCCCTCCTTTAAATAGAGGGGTGGAGGCGCCACCCCCTGGCCCCCTCCACTACTCCAAACCCTAGCCGCCTCTCTCCTCCTCCTTTCTTTTGCTCTGGCTTAGGCGAAGCCCTGCAGAATTCTCTACTCCACCACCACCACCACGCCGTCGTGCTGCTGGGATTCCGTGGAGAAGATCTACTACCTCCGCTGCTCGCTGGAACGGGGAGAGGAAGGTCTGCTTCGACTCCGCATGTGTGACCGACTGCGGAAGCGCTGCCGGAACGCGGCGCCGGAAGGATCGTCCACTCGATCTTGAGATCGGCAAGTGATCGACTACATCAACCACGAGATCCAATCTCGTAACGCTTTCGGATCTACAAGGGTTAGTACAGATCTATCTCGTTGCACATGTCTAATAGATTAGATCTTGGCTTTTATCTAGATTAGATCTGGGTTTTGTTCGTTCTTGCGGTAGAATTTTTTTGTTTTCCATGCTACGAACCCATCAGTGGTATCAGAGCCGTGTCTATGCGTAGATCTGTTGCGCGAGTAGAACACAATGGTTTTGTGGGCGTTGGTGCTCGTGTCGTCTTTTGCTTTGTGTACTTTGCATCTTGCGGTATGGTGGGATGAAGCGGTTCGGGCTAACCTTACATGTCATCGCACATGAGACTTGCTCCACGCTTGACGTGTAACTTGCTTTGCACAAGTGGCTTTGCGGGTGTCTGTCTCTCTCACCATAGTATAGATCCAATTTACACTTTGCACTTGATAGCACTTGTATCAACGTTGTGGTCAGTTTCATAGGTAAGATCCGTTCTTATTCGAAAGCCCCAAACCACGTAAAACATGCAAAGAAAATTAGAGGCGTCTAACTTGTTTTTGCAGGGGTTTTGTGATGTGATATGGCCATGATGTGATTGTGATTATATTTGATGTATGCAATGATCCTTGTTGTAATATGGCAACCGACAGGAGCCTAATGGTTGTCTTTAATTCTGTTAAGACCTGCGTGTCTATTCATATTGTAATAGCTTTATTCCAAGTAGTTGTAATAGTTCCTAGTGGTGATGGACAACCATGAAGCGGCGCCACTGACCTTGACGCAATGCTGGTGATGATGGAGATCATGTCCGTGCTTTGGAGATGGAGATCAAAGGCGCAAGGAGAAAGGGCCATATCATATCACACTAATTATGAATTGCCTGTGATGTTAATCCTTTATGCATCTTGTATTGCTTAGATCGCGACGGTAGCATTATAAGATGATCCCTCTCACTAAATATCAAGTAATAAAGTGTTCGCCCTTAGTTGGCACCGTTGCTAAGACTCGTCGTTTCGAAGCATCTCATGATGATCGGATGTGATAGATTCTACGTGTGCATACAACGGGTGCAAGCCAGATTTGCACATGCGGAAACTAAGGTAATCTTGACGAGCCTAGCATGTACAGACATGGTCTCGGAACACGGAAACACCGAAAGGTAGAGCATGAGTCATATAAATGATATGATGAACATGAAGATTGTTCGCCGACGAAACTACATCTTCTCTCATGAAGATCGGACTTGGTGTAGTGGACTTGGTTCGTGTAATCACTAAGACAATGTGAGGGATGTTGTTTTGAGTGGGAGTTCACCTAGTTAATTTAAGAATTAAATTTGAACTCAATTCATCATAAACTTAGTCTAAACTACTTGCAAATTTGTTGTAGATTATGGCGACCCCCTCCATCAATTTCAATGCGTTCCTAGAGAAAGAAAAGCTTAAGAACAATGGAAGCAATTTCACGGACTGGTTCCGTGGACTGAAGATCGTCCTCAGGGCTGGTCAGTTGACCTATGTGCTCGAAGCACCGCTAGGTGACCCACCTGCAGAAGATGCCACCGATGATGTAAAGAATGTTTACACCACTCGGAAAAATCATTACTCCACAGTTCAGTGTGCCATCCTATACGGTTTAGAAGCGGAGCTTCAGAAGCGTTTTGAGCACCACGACCCGTTCGAGATCATTAAGGAGCTCAGGCTGATTTTTGAGACTCGCGCGACCATGGAGAGCTATGAGGCCTCCGAAAAGTTCTTTAACTGTAAGATGGAAGAGGGTAGCTCCGTTAGCGAGCACGTGCTCACCATGTCTGGGTACGCAAACAAGCTCCAAGAGTTGGGGATATCGATTCCTAATGAGTTAGGGATTCACCGTCTCCTCTAATCACTGCCACCGAGTTATAAGAACTTTGTGATGAACTACAATATGCACTGCATGAACAAGACGTTGCCTGAACTATCGTCCATGCTGAAAACTGCTGAAGTGGAGATCAAGAAGGAGCACCAAGTGTTGATGGTCAATAAGACCACCAATTTCAAGAGACAGGGCAAGCCTAAGAACAAGGGCAACTTCAAGAAGGACGGCAAGAAAGCTGCCGCACCTGCAAAGAAGCCCAAGGCTGGTCCCAAGCCTAAAACTGAATGCTTCTACTGCAAGGGTGCTGGTCACTGGAAGCGTAACTGCCCCAAGTACCTGGCGGATCTAAAGAATGGCAACATCAAGAAGAAAGGTATATTAGATATATATGTTATTGATGTGTATCTCACTAGTAATCGTAGTAGTGCCTGGGTATTTGATACTGGTTCGGTTGCTCATATTTGTAACTCGAAACAGGAGCTGCGGAATAAGCGAAGACTGGCGAGAGACGAGGTGACGATGCGCGTTGGAAATGGCTCCAAGGTTGATGTGATCGCCGTCGGCACGCTCGCTCTACATCTACCTTCGGGGTTAGTTTTAAGTTTGAATAATTGTTATTTGGTGCCTGCGTTAAGCATGAACATTATATCTGGATCTTGTTTATTGCGAGACGGTTACTCTTTCAAGTCCGAGAATAAAGGTTGTTCGATTTATATGAGTAATATCTTTTATGGTAATGCACCTGAGATGAATGGTTTATTTTTACTGAATCTCGATAGTAGTGATACACATGTTCACAACATAGAAGCTAAACGAACAAAATTGAATGATAATTCTACATACATGTGGCACTGTCATCTTGGTCACATTGGAGTGAAGCGTATGAAGAAACTCCATTCTGATGGACTTCTTGAATCACTTGATTTTGAATCACTTGAAAGATGCGAAGCATGTCTAATGGGAAAAATGACTAAGACTCCATTCTCTGGAATAATGGAGCGAGCTACAGACTTATTGGAAATAATACATACCGATGTGTGCGGTCCAATGAGTGTAGCATCACGTGGTGAATATCGTTATGTTCTCACTTTTACGGATGACTTAAGTAGATATGGGTATGTCTACTTTATGAAACATAAGTCCGAAACTTTCGAGAAGTTTAAGGAATTTCAAAGTGAAGTGGAAAATCATCGTAACAAGATTAAATTTCTGCGTTCTGACCGTGGAGGTGAACATCTAAGTTATGAGTTTGGCATGCATTTAAAGAAATGTGGAATACTTTCGCAGTTGACACCGCCGGGAACACCACAGCGTAATGGTGTGTCTGAACGTCGTAATCGAACTCTCTTAAATATGGTTCGGTCTATGATGTCTCTTACAGATTTACCGCTATCGTTTTGGGGCTATGCATTAGAGACAGCCGCATTCACTTTAAATAGGGCACCATCTAAATCCGTTGAAACGACACCGTACGAATTGTGGTTTGGTAAGAAACCAAAGTTGTCGTTCCTTAAAGTTTGGGATTGCGAAGCATATGTAAAGAAGTTACAACCTGATAAGCTTGAACCCAAAGCGGAGAAATGCGTCTTCATAGGATACCCTAAAGAAACAATTGGGTATACCTTCTATCATAGATCCGAAGGCAAAGTTTTCGTTGCCAAGAATGGATCCTTTCTTGAGAAGGAATTTCTCTCGAAGGAAGTGACTGGAAGGAAAGTAGAACTCGATGAGGTTATTGAACCTTCTCTCGGATTTGAGAGTAGCGCAGCACCGGAAGATGTTTTTGTGCCGCCTGCACCAATTGGAGAGGAATCTAATGATGATGATCATGAAACTTCAAACGAAGTTACTGCTGAACCTCGCAGGTCAACGAGGGTTCGTACCACTCCTGATTGGTATGACTCTGCCTTGAACGTCATGTTGGTGGCCAACGCTGATGACCCTGCGACATATGAAGAAGCTATGGTGAGCCCAGATTCCGACAAATGGCTAGAAGCCATGAAATCCGAAATGGGATCCATGTACGAAAACCAAGTGTGGACTTTGGTGGACTTACCGGATGGCCGTAAGGCTGTCGAGAACAAATGGATTTTCAAGAGAAAAACAGATGCTGATGGTAATGTTACCGTCTATAAAGCTCGACTTGTCGCGAAAGGGTTCCGACAAATTCAAGGAGTTGACTATGATGAGACATTCTCACCAGTAGCGAAGCTAAAGTCTGTGAGGATTTTGTTAGCAATTGCTGCACATTTCGATTATGAGATTTGGTAGATGGATGTCAAAACGGCGTTCCTTAATGGTGACATTGAGGAAGAGTTGTATATGGTACAACCCAAGGGTTTTGTCGATCCTAAAGATGCTGACAAGGTATGCAAACTTCAACGCTCCATTTATGGACTGAAGCAAGCATCCTGGAGTTGGAATCAACGTTTTGATAAAGTAATCAAAAACTTTGGATTTATACAAACTTATGGAGAAGCTTGTATTTACAAGAAAGTGAGTGGGAGCTCTGTAGCATTCCTAGTACTATATGTAGATGACATATTATTGATTGGGAATGATATAGAACTTCTTAATAGCGTCAAAGCCTATTTGAATAATAGTTTTGCAATGAAGGATCTTGGTGAAGCGGCATATATTCTAGGCATCAAGATTTATAGAGATAGATCAAGACGCCTAATAGCGCTTTCACAAAGTACATACTTGGACAAAGTTCTAAAGAAATTTAGAATGGAAGAGAGCAAGAAAGGGTTCGTGCCCATGTTGTCAGGTAAGACCTTGAGTAAGACTCAAAGTCCAGCTACGGCAGAAGATAGAGTGAAAATGAATAATATTCCCTATGCCTCGGCCATAGGTTCTATCATGTATGCCATGCTGTGTACAAGACCGGATATAGCACATGCTATTAGTTTGACTAGCAGATATCAAAGTGATCCTGGAATGGAACACTGGACAGCGGTCAAGAGTATCCTAAAGTACCTAAAGAGGACTAAGGATATGGTTCTTTCTTATGGAGGTGATGAACAGCTTGTTGTAAACGGTTACACCGATGCTAGTTGGAACACCGATCCGGATGACTCGAAGTCACAGTCGGGATACGTATTTATTTTGAATGGTGCTGCAGTGAGCTGGAGGAGTGCCAAGCAAAGCGTTGTGGCGAAATCTTCAACTGAATCGGAATACATAGCTGCTTCGGAGGCTGCACAAGAAGCCATATGGATGAAGGAATTCATTACTGAACTTGGCGTGGTTCCCAGTGCGTTGGACCCGATGGCCATCTACTGTGACAACACAGGTGCCATAGCTAATGCACAGGAGCCAAGGTCACATAGCAAGCTGAAGCACATCAAGCTACGTTTCCACGCTATTCGCGCGTATGTCCGAGATGGTGACATAAAGATTTGCAAAGTACACACTCGTCTGAATGTGGTAGATCCGTTGACTAAACCTCTCCCTAGAGCAAAGCATGACCAGCACCAGAACGCCATGGGTGTTAGGTATATTACCATGTAATCTAGATTATTGACTCTAGTGCAAGTGGGAGACTGTTGGAGATATGCCCAAGAGGCAATAATAAAAGTGGTTATTATTATATCTTTGTGTTTATGATGAATGTTTACATCCCATGCTATAATTGTATTATTAGGAAACACTAATACATGTGTGTTTTGTAAACATAAAAGAGTCCCTAGTAAGCCTCTTATTGAACTAGCTTGTTGATTAATTGATGATCATGGTTTCCTGATCATGGACATTGAATGTGATTAATAACAAGGTTATATCATTAGGAGAATGATGTGATGGACACACACACACCCATAGTAAGCGTAGCATAAGATCAAGTCATTAAGTTCGTATTGCTATAAGCTTTTAAATGCATAGTAACCTAATCCTTCGACCATGAGGTTGTGTTAATCACCATCACCGGATGGGTACTTTGATGACATCAAACACCGCTTCGTAACTGGGTGGTTATAAAGGTGTCATTGGGTATTCTGAAAGTATGTGTTGAAGCGCATGGACCAAGATTGGGATTTGTCCATCCATATGAAGGATAGATATGCTCTGGGCCCTCTCGGTGGAATGTCATCTAGTTAGCTTGCAAGCATGTGACTGGGTCACTAGGGATGACATAACATGGAACGAGTAAAGAGTACTTGTCAGTAACGAGGTAGAACTAGGTATGAAGATACCGACGATCAAACCTCGGATAAGTATAGTATCGCGTGACAAAGGGAATTGGTTTCATATGTTAATGGTTCTATCGATCACAAAGTCATCGTTGAGTATGTGGGAGCCGTTATGGATCTCCAGATCCCGCTGATGGTTATTGATCGGAGAGGTGTCTTCATCATGTCTACA
This sequence comes from Avena eriantha, assembly GCA_910589775.1. Lineage (NCBI taxonomy): Eukaryota > Viridiplantae > Streptophyta > Magnoliopsida > Poales > Poaceae > Avena > Avena eriantha. The sequence goes on from OU342744.1 coordinate 39,240,376, forward strand.
TATTCACGAACCGTAGGGTGACACACTTAAGGTTCGAAGTTGTTTTAAGTAGATATGGAATGTGCGTTGGAGACCGAATGTCGTTCGGAGTCTCGGATTGGATCCGGGACATCATGAGGAGATCCGGAATTGTCCGGAGAATAAGATTCATATATTGGGGATCATTTTCTGAGTTAGGAAATGTTCCGGAGTATTTGTATGAGGATTCTAGAAGGTTTCGGAATGTTCCGGAAGGTTCTGGAAGATTTCTTGGAGTTTGCTTGAAAACCAAGAAAGGATCAAGGAGTCCTTGTGGGGCAAGACAAGGAGTCGTGGGAGAGGAGGACTCCTCCCCCCCTCCCAATCCGCCAGCCAAGGAAGGGAGGGGAGTCCTACTAGGACTCCCCCTCCCATGGCGCCTCCCTCCTTTAAATAGAGGGGTGGAGGCTCCACCCCCTGGCCCCCTCCACTACTCCAAACCCTAGCCGCCTCTCTCCTCCTCCTTTCTTCTGCTCAGGCTTAGGCGAAGCCCTGCAGAATTCTCTACTCCACCACCACCACCACGCCGTTTTGCTGCTGGGATTCCGTGGAGAAGATCTACTACCTCCGCTGCTCGCTGGAACGGGGAGAGGAAGGTCTGCTTCGACTCCGCACGTGTGACCGACTGCGGAAGCGCTGCCGGAACACGGCGCTGGAAGGATCGTCCACTCGATCTTGAGATCGGCAAGTGATCGACTACATCAACCACGAGATCCAATCTCGTAACGCTTTCGGATCTACAAGGGTTAGTACAGATCTATCTCGTTGCACATGTCTAATAGATTAGATCTTGGCTTTTATCTAGATTAGATCTGGGTTTTGTTCGTTCTTGCCGTAGAAATTTTTTGTTTTCCATGCTACGAACCCATCAGTCACTTGCCGCCTATGTTCCTCCATCTTCCCCTCGCCACCGCGGCAGGCCGTACAGAGGGAAGAAACAGCTGCAGACGAAGACGACCTCCGCTTGGTGCCGCGCACACGCACCAGGACGAAAGAACTCCCGCCACCTCCGGAAACCCACTGCTCTGCGTGCCCCAACTCCCGCCGCTCGCCACCATGGCCAGACAGAGGGAGAGGGAGACACGCAAGCCCAGCAAGAAAGAGGAGGCAAAAAATGACCACACCATTATTTGCTGATGCGGTGGCCGCCGGATCCGCTGCCAGCTCTAGCCAAAGGAGCCTGAGCGCGTCTCTGACAAACCCTAGGGGCCAGATTTGGTCGCCTAGATCTAGCACTAAACACCCGGGCAGAACGCCCAAAACTACGGCCATACGGCCACTACACCTACGCCTAGGGGCCCTATCTACTCTGGTGCCTCCCCTTGCCCATATTCGGCCGGCTATTCTAGCGGAGGGGGCAGGGGCGAGGCCCGATCGCTGGCGGGAGGCGGTCAGAAGCCCCAAGTGTAGTCTTTGAATAAAAAAGGTCATGATCAACTCCTTTCAGTATTGCTACTGAAAGTAGTTGATCATGACCTTTTTGTATTCAAAGTATTGTCTTTGCTGGTGATTTGTGTGTGATGCTGAAAGGAGTTGATCACAACCTTTTTATCTCGGGTCGGCTTTTTCTGAACAGGAAAGGGCCAGAAGCCCCCGAAGCCGCATCATTAAAATAGCGGTGGGCACATTACAAAAACACCCCTAGACGAAGGGGGCATGAAGGATAAGGACGCCACACTTGCGAAAAGGACCCTAGAGAAAAAGCAGAAAACGCGATCAGGTCCTCGCCCTTCTCCACCGCATCCGCTCATCGTCTACGCCCCAGAGTCCGCATCGTCACCGGGGAACCTGCCACTTGGGGCGATGCTGACTATGGACCACACACACAGGGCGCCGAAAAGCTTTTGTCTCTCGCGGAAGAGCAAGCTCGGCTTCGTCCGAGCGAAGAAGTGGCCCTCCTGGCCACGGATAACGGGGACGCTGAAAGAACATGTGTGCCCCATGTGTGGTTTTGGTAATTAATGACAATCTTTATGGACTTATGTTTGCATTGAGTTATACTTATAGGATTTGTCATAGGCAATGCTTGAACCATATGTTGGCTTCAAGGTTGGAAGAAGAAGAAAGTGAAGAAGATCAAGTGTTGATCAAGGTTTCAAGGAATGATCCGGAGATTGGTTAAGTAGAAGTTGAGCCTATGGCAAGTGTGTCTTGAATAATAAGATGATCTCAAGTGTAGCTTGCCATCCTTATGGTGATCATGGATATGTGAAGATATGCCTAAAAGAGAGGCTCTTCCATAGTGGAGTATGGGGAGCAAATTCCAAGTCTTCACCAAGCTAGCGCAATCAAGAAAGGTGTTCCATGTTGAGGTGTACAAAATAGTCATCATCAATATCAAGTGGAATATACACAAGGAAAATGTTTGATCTTGATACGGTTTCTTTCTTACCAATCTCGTGGTGTTAGTTGGGGAGACCGGTTTATAGGATAGATAACCGTACTATCAAGAGGGGCTCTCGAGTGAGTAACTTGATCATATCCCTCGGTGAGAGCTCAAACCTTTGCATACTTGGCATCATATTTCTTGGTTCTTATTTGGGTCTTACTCATTTGAGTACTTATAGCTTGTGTTAATCTCCATGACCAGCTCAAGTTCATCGAAAACGAATTTCATATGCATTCTCAATTGCGTTTTCGATGTTGGAGGTTTTATCGGTTCGTCTTTTTGGGAGAGGTAAAACCTTTCATCATTTGGTTCTATCCTACCATGCTGGACTATGATGTTTCTATGAATGATCTTGTAGAGCTCATTGTCCTCTTTAAAACGATCCCAAGATCATCAAAAACGGAGTCCGGATGCAAAAGTTATGACTGTTTCAGTTTTGCTGTTTCTGCCAGTTTTCAGGGGGGCGGATTATCCGGCCCAATTTTCGGAAAACGGCTAAGGACTTTGAGGCGTGACTCCCTGTAACAGGGGCAGATTATCCGGGCCTCCAGGGGGTGGATTATCTGGCCCAAATATCCGCCCCCTATACAGAGGGTCGCACCGCAAAGTCCTTAGCCATATTTTGGCTCAGGGAACCCGGAATATCCGGGGGAGGGGCGGATTATCCGGCCTGGAAGGTCCCAAACGGTCATATTTCATTGGGGAGGGGTATAAACAGACCCCTTCTTCCTCCTTAGGCTGGTTTCTTGAATTCTCTCTCTCCTCCAGTATTTTGACCTTCAAGAGAGCTTGCAAATACTCTCAATCCCTTCCATATTTCTTGAATCTTTTTGGGGGATTTGAAAGGGGATCTAGATCTACAACTCCACCAATCCATCTCTCCTCTATGTGAGGGGAACATATTGGGATCTAGATCTTAGGGTTTCTTTTGTAGATTTCCTCTTGTGTTCTTCCCCTCTTATTCTCCCACTAGCTTTTGTAGCTTTGGTGGAATTTGGGAAAGAAGGACTTGAGCACTTCTTGTGTTCTTGCCATTGCATTTGGTGCATCGATTTGAGTTCTCGGTGAGAATTTGATTGGGTGAAAGGTGAGAAGCATTTTACTCTTGGGTTCTTAGAACCCTAGACGGTTTAGTTGTTTGCAGGTTTGTGGATTACTTGGGGCCTCCAATTAAGTTGTGGAGATTTCATCGAGCTTGTTTGTTAGGAGCCTCCAATTGAGTTGTGGAGAAGTGTCCCAATATTTGTGAGAGGTCACGGATTGCCACCGACAAGTGCACCGATAGTGAAGAAGTGAATCGGATCTCTTGTGGCGAGGTTCACAGGATAATAGGGTGAGGTCTTTTGTGGCGTGGTGGTCCTAATACCGCCCACCCCTCCAACGAGACGTACTCCCTTTATGGGAGGAACTCGGTAATAAATCATCGTCTCCGCGTGCCTCGGTTATCTCTATACCCGAGCTATTACTTATGCACTTTACTTTGTGATAGCCTTCGTGCTTGAAGTCTTATATCTAGCTATCACATAGTTGCTTGTATTGCTTAGCATAAGTTGTTGGTGCACATAGGTGAACCGTAGTTTATATAAGTTTTGTGCTTGACAAAGTAAATGCTAGTTTTATTTCGTCTTTCTTAACCCCATATCATAAAAGTTTTAAACCGCCTATTCACCCCTCTAGGCGACATATGTATCCTTTTCAATTGGTATCAGAGCCTAATCTCTCTTTTTGGGCTTCACCGCCTTGAGAGTAAAGATGTCGGCTAGGGGATTAGTGCATGATGACATTTTCATATTCGATGGCACATGTTATGAGATTTGGAAAATTCGTATGCTTAATCATTTCCGGTCCATGGACCCAAATTTGGAGAAAATTGTAGATATAGGTTTTTCTCCTCCAATGGATTTCCTAAATATATCTTGTGAGGATGTGAAAAACTTATATCTCGATGCTCAAGCTTCTAATGTGCTTGTTAATTCTTTGAGCCATGTATACTTCTTTAATCATACCTTTTTGGAGTGCTCATGACTTATGGACAAAACTTCAAGATAAATATGATGTGTCCAATATTATTGAGGATTATGGTATTGCTTCCACTTCCGTCCGTGATGAGTTATCATCCTCTTCCACTTCACCAAAGTGTAGCAAGACACAAGGTAATGATATGGTAAGTGGTGATGAAAATTGCAATGTTGATAGTAAGCTTACTGTTGATGATTCTTCATCTATATCTCATTACAATGCTTCATCTTTATACTTAAACACTTCTAGCACTATATATGATTTACATGCTCGTGTTGATAGTCCTTGCATATCATGTGTAAGTTGTTTGAATAAATCTCATGATGATATGCTTGATATTCCTTGTTGCCATGATATAAATGCTTATATTCCCTCTAGTTGTTGTGTTTCTAACAATGTAGAGGAAACTGAAGATTCTACGGGTCAAGACAACATATTGAATGAAGCCTCAAGTAATTCTTCATTATCATCATCTCACGGTTCCCATCTATGCCTTATGGCTAGGGATTCAAAGGTATATCCTACTTTGGAACCCAATACCTCTTGTGATGATGAGGATGAGTATAATGAGGAAGAAGAGATTGATGTTGATTTGTTACATGAAAAGGGTGAGATTGTTTATCATGCTCTTGTTAAGAATAATATTGCTTGCTCTAACTTTGTTGAAATCTTGGGTTTTGCTATTGAGAGCAAAGAACGTATTGATAAGTTAGAAGCTCAAGTTGAGGAGCATGAGAACACAATTGACAAAATGAGTAGCCTTGAGAATGAGTACGCTAATGATATTGCAAATCTAAATGAAGCTTTTGAAGAAGCACAAGCAACCAAAGAATATCTTGAGGAGACGTTTACTCTAGAATTGTCTAAAGTAAAGGAAACCCGTGATAAAGCTCTTGAGGTGGCAATTGATCTCAAAAGAAAATATAATGAGATTTCCAAGTTGTCTTCTACTATTGCTAATTATAAGGATGCTTGTGATACTAACTCTATTTCTTGTGAAGCATCTATTTTGAAGGAGAATGTTGAGCTAAAGGCTCAACTTGCTTTGCTAACTAGCAATTATGGGAAATTGGAAGAAAATTGTATTATGCTATCAAGCTCTCATGAGGATCTTCTAGCCTCCCATGATAGGCTAAAGTTAGCTCATGAGGCTATTGTGTCAAAGGTAACATCTAATGAGCCTCATGTGGACGTTATTACTACATCCACTACAAATGTCGTACTGCCATGTGCTAGTCCTAGTAATTCATCATCTCATATTATTTCTACACCTTGTAATGAATTACATTCCTTGCCTTGTTGCTCTAACAATGAAGCTTCTACTTCCTCTAGTATTTGTGTTGATACTAACCATGTAGAGGAAATCAAAGAGCTCAGGGCCCAAGTCTCATCTTTGAAGAGGGAATTGAAAAAGGGTCATGAAGGGAGGGCCACACTCAACAAGATCTTGAGTGTGCAAAAATTCCCCCAATGACAAGAGTGGGTTTGGATTCAAATCCAATATCAATAACAAGTCCACTAACAATAATAAGTTCAAGAGAAACAAGAAGAAGGGCCAAGAACATGTCAAGAATTTGGCCAAGATTGTTTGCTTCAAGTGCAAAATTGAAGGGCACCATGTTAGATCTTGCCCATTGAAGAATAAGACTCTTAGTGAGAAGCAAAAAGGGAAGAGGCCTCAAGTTCAAGGTCATGGTGTACATCAAACTGAAGAAAGGATACTTCACAAAAAGAATCAAGATAATACTCCCATGGTAGATAAATCAAGTGTGAAAAAATTGAAGAAAAGAACTTGCTACATATGTCGTGAGAAAGGTCACCTATCTTCTTCATGCACTATTGGTAAATCCTCATCCAACCCTATTATGATTTATGATGTTTATTCTCTTCGTAAGGATGAGGTTGGAAATGTGTTTGCCAAATATATTGGTGCCCAATGTGGTGTTAAGAAAAGAACCATTTGGGTTGCCAAGCCTATTGTGACTAACTTCTTAGGACCCAACTTGGTTGGGGACCAACAAGCTAAAACTTGATCAATAGGTGTTGGTGGAGGGCATTGGAGACTTCGTTAAATCATGAAGAATCAAGGGAACTTCATCAATTATATTGTCTCAAGCCAAGTGATTTATATTATCTTATCTCTATCATATATCCATTGTTCCTCCTTGCGGTAACATGTTCTCAACTCATTTACATTTAAAGTTACTCGCCCCTTATGCATGTGTTGGTTTTTTGTGAAGGAAATATGCCCTGAGAGGCAATAATAAAGTTGTTATTATGTATTCCTTGTATATGATAGATGTTTATTTTGCATGCTATAATTGTATTGATAGGAAACATCAATACATGTGTGTTTAATAAACAAAAAGGGTTCCTAGTTATGCCTCTCTTATAGACTAGCTTGTTGATTAACAAGATGATCAAAGTTTCCTGATCATGGACATTGGATGTTGTTAATAACAAGGTCACAACATTTGTGAAATGATGTGATGAACATTCATCCGAAGTATAGCATTACGATCAAGTCATTATGTTTATATTGCTATAACATCATACAAAGTAGTCTTAGTCCTTAGACCATGAGATCATGTAAATTGCTAACACCGGAAGAGTATCTTGATAACATCAAACGTCACACCGTAACAGGGTGCCATAAAGGTGGGTTCAGTGCTATGAAGGTGTTATGTTGAGGCTCATGGATCAAGAGTGGAATTTGTCAATCCCGATGACGGATAGATATACTATGGGCCCTCTCGGTGATATCACATTAAGATAGCTTGCAAGCAAGTGATGTGATCACTAGAATGTTATATCACGGGAACGAGAAAAGAGTGCATGTCAGTAACGAGATCAAACTAGGTATTTGGATACCGATGATCGAATCTCGGACATGTATTATATCATGAGACAAAGGGATTAAATTGCTGACGTTAAAGGTTCTCACGATCACAGAAGTCATCGTTGAATATGCAGGAGTCAGTATGGATCTCCAGGTCCCGCTTCTGATTATTGATCCGAGAGGAGTCTCAATCATGTCTGCATTATTCGCGAACCGTAGGGTGACACACTTAAGGGTTGCCGGACACCATTTAGGAGCACATATGTTCCAGACAAAAGGTTTGCAAAGCGTAGGAAATGTTTCGATAGAAACAGGAATTGTTTCGGGTGAAATTGCAGAAAGTGGTTCTGCATGTGATATTGAAATGTTGCAAGGGGTTTTATGTGAATGTTTGTTAATTAAAGTAATTAACAAAATTCTGAATAAAATAAATAAAAGAGTTTTATTAATTGAGAGTTGCGTTTAATTTGGTGGAAATTAAATACATGTGAGTGGGATTTTGGGTGGAGGCCATGTTTATGTGCGTGGAGGTTCACCACATGAATGAAGGAGGGGAGGAGTCCCCCCCTCATGCGCTGGCTATGGGAGGGGAGGGGTCTCCCTCCCTCCTATATAAAGCCCCCCTCTCCCCTCTCACAAATCACACCTCCTCGTCAAGGATCTCTCTCCCCCTCTAGATATTCCCCCATGGTCTCGGATTAGCGAGATACATGTTCCCGGTGGCCTTTTGTCTGGAAGGAGTTGTTGCTTCCGCTGATTCGCTGGAGCGAGGAGGTGGAGGTTGTCCGGTGGCTTGAACGTGTGTGCGAGGATGGATGCGCTGCTGATTTGCGGCGCTTGGACTTCCACACGATCTTGAGATGGGAAAGCGTACGACTACATCAACCACGAGTTCCTACTCGTTAACAAAACTCGTTGTCTTCGAGGGTAAGTTCTCCATGGATGTATGTCCACTCGTTGCTCTGTATCTAGTAGATAGATCTTGGCGTATAGTTCTCATCGTAGGAATTTTTTTTTCTATGCTGCGGACCCAACATTTTGTACCTTGCATGTGTTTTTATATGTTGTGCATAACCACTTACTTATCTTGAGTTATCAAGTTTATTTGTGTATGTTGGCTTGCACACCATGTACTTGTTTTTTGTGTGTTGAGCCTTTATTGAATCTTCATGTTATCTCATTTTTGGATATTTCTTTGACTTGAAATCGTTAATGGTCTGTTTGATGTAGGTAGAGATGATGATCCAATGTGGGTGCATTTTGTATTCAAATGCAAAATCTTAAATAATGCACTAATCATGGGGGAGTTTTCTTATATTGTGTAGAACACTCCTTTTATGCTTCTTCACAACATGTTTTGCTCCATATCGTGTTTTATGTCTTTGGAAGATAAATTTTCTTTTGGTACTTTGTGACTGATACATTGCAAATGTATCTATAATTTTTGATGTTCCATGCTTGGTTTTATCCACTTTATTGTGTTTTGTTCCAACTTTGGAGTACTTTTCATATGATTTCTTGGACTAACCTATTAACAAGAGCCAAAGTGCCAGCTGCCTGTTTTCTGCTGTTTTTGGTTCCAGGAAAGTTAGAAAATGAATATTCTCGGAATTGGACGGGACAAAAGCCAAAGTGCTTATTTTTCCGGAAGTGATCAAGTGCCAGAATACGAGACGGAGAAGGGCCAGGGAGCCCCCACACCACCTGGCCGCACGGCCAGGCCTGGCCCGTGCCAGGGGGTGGTGTGGCCGCTCTCGGCACCCCCTCGGCCTCTCCTTCCAACTATATATTGCCCTCGGGACGAAAACCCTAATGACCCGATCAAAAATACACGAAAGAGTCTGTAGCCGCCGTCATCTCCATCCCTAGATCGGGAGGGATCTGAAGCTCTTCCCGGCACCCTGCCGGAGAGGGGAATTCACCCTGGAGGCCTTCTTCATCACCATGCAAGCCTCCGGTGTGATGCGTGAGTAGTTCATCCTTGGACTACGGATCCATGTAGTAGCTAGATGGCTGGTTCTCCTCCTTTGTGCTTTCATGTATAGATCTTGTGAGCTCCGTTCATGATCAAGATCATCTATTTGTAATTCTGCATGTTGTGTTTGCGGGGATCCGAAGGATATTGAGATGCTATTTCAGATTGATTATTGATTCTATCATGTCTTTGTTATTTGAGATCTTGCATGCTTTCCGTTGTTAGTAGTTATCTTGGCCAAGTAGATGCTAGCAACTCCAAGAGTTAGTATTTATGCTCGATAGTGGGTTCATGCCTCTGGTAATCTGGGAAAGTGACAGAAATCTCTAAGACACTAGATGTGCTGTTGTTACTAGGGAGAAAACAACAATCCTTTGTTTATAGAACAATCGTATTGTTTACTTTACACGCAGTTCGTAAAGCAATAATCTGTTGCTTGCAACTTAATACTGGAGGGGGTTCGGATGATAACCTGAAGGTGGATTATTAGTCATAGATGCAGTTGGATGGCGGTCTATGTATTATGTTGTAATGCCCAATCAAGTCTTAGAGGAGTCAAGATGATTAGTATATGCATGTATTGCTTTCTCGGTGTTTGTCAATTGCCCCGCTGTAATTTGTTCACCCAGCATGTTATCTATCTTAAGGAGAGCCACCTCTAGTGAACTATGGATCCCGGTCCTTTTCTTTACATACAATCTACAATCTTTTACTGCTTTGTGTTTAGTTTCTGCAAACTTTTACTTCTTTCCATTCGATACGTTTAATCCTTTATTTTCCGCAAAACACGGTGAGATTGACAACCTCATCGCAAGTTGGGGACAAAGTTCTGTGGTTGTATTGTGCAGGTCTCCACGTTGCTACTAGCACCGATAGTGCGCCCTGACAAAGCTCAGCTAGTAACACCTTTGGGGTGTTTCCTTGGTCCTACTGGTTCGATTAAACCTTGGTTTCATAACTGAGGGAAAACTTTCTGCTGTGCTCATCATACCTTCCTCTTGGGGTTCCCAACGAGCTCTACATCGATCGTCGAGTACATCAAAGACTTTTCTGGCGCCGTTGCCTGGGAGTCAAGGACATCTTCACAAGGGGAGTCCCTCATAACCAATCTCTTTACTTTGTTGTTTTTGTTTTGCTTAGTTTCTTTTTTGCTTTGTTTGCTTGTTTCTTTATCAAAAACACACACACAATTAGTTTTACAAGTTTGCTTTCTTATTTGAAAAACACAAAAAAATTAGTTCCTATCCTAAGTTGTCACTATGTCTAGCCTTGCTCCAATCACTATGTCACCTGAGGAAATGATGTTCACTTTTAAACAAGGAATAGAGGAAAGTTTTAAGGAAGCTTGGTCTAGAATCTCCGATCTACATGAAAAAACTGAGCCTAAAATGACTCAAAGCTTGTTCCTTAGTAGTTTTTACCTTGGAATTGCTCTTTTCTATAGATATGCTTTAGATGCTGTTGTGGGAGGAGATTTCCTCCATTGTAATGAGGATGATGCTATTAATGCTATAAAGAAATTGATCCTCGCTTACAACTTGCCTAGCCAAACTGATACTTCTTTCACAAAAATATTTGCTAGGTTGGACACTCTTGAGGCTAGCACTACTAGATTAGAAAGTTGCTATAATACGCTTAGGGAGCATCATGATTATGTTCTAAGAAACTCTGAACCATCGAAGTGGTTTTCTACAGTAAAGATTGAGATGAACACTGAAACTTTTCAAGCTCGATGTGATATCATGTCTGAATTTTTCCTGATGCCCAAAGATATTTATAAATCTCTAAATACTTGGGGGCTCATTGAGGGAGGAAAAGAAATATCTCTTACTAATAATACTACCATATTACCTCTTGGAATAGCTGAAGGAGTGTTTACAAAGATCCTTGGGAAAACAATTTCTATTGATTATCTTGTTATTGAATGTGCAGGAAAAGGACAAATTACACTTGGAAGGTCCCTATTAGAAATCCTTGGAGCGATAATAGATGTGGGAAAGGGGACCATGCACCTTTCTTCTCCATCAAACAATCATATTTTCCCCAAGGTTAAGAATAAAAGTAAGAGAGGTAAGGGCAAGAAAGTTGGTCTTAATGCTTCTTCATTTGAGAACACTTGATTCTTTCTTTGCTTCTTATGCCTAACTTAAAGGCGTTAAAGAGAAGTACTTATTGGGAGATAACCCAAAAGTTTTAGATGAGTCTTGGAAGTTATTATCTCTGTAATAACCTCTCCTTATCCTTTTTATTTTCCTTTTGTGCCAACAGTAACCTCTAATGAGAGTGAAGTAATAATTGGGAAAATTGCTGTCCCGAAACTAATTTTTGTGCTTCACCGTAAAAATTCGTGAGAGATATCTGTATGTCGGATTGATCTGTAATTTTTTGTTCTTCTGACCCAGGTTGCTATATAACTTTCCTTAGTTCAACACTTTTTGATTTGAGCAACAGAAGGTCTTCGAAAAAATTCGTCTTTACCTGCTGGTCTGTTTTGACAGATTTCTGCCATTTTCTGCATTTGCTTCTTGTTTGTTCCTTCTTGAGTTCTTTTGGGGAATTGAGCTTTTTGAGGGAAGTGCTACAGTATCTAGTGTTCTAATGGAAGTTTATTTGGTGTTAGAACTGAACCTTGAGACTTATTTATCTTAAGTGCACTAATGTTGCTAATAAAGATTGTGTGAAGTTTTGTATGAAGGAAAAATTTCAGGTGTATGGAAGGAATAAGTAATGAGATGAAGGATGGACTAAAGCTCAAGCTTGGGGATGCCACGCGTGTCAACCCAAGAAATATCCAAGAAGTACAAGCGTCAAATCTTGGGGATGCCCAAGGCATCCCCTTCTTCATCAATAAAAATTCCAGGTTTCTTCCAAACGCTTCATTTTTATTGTTTCATGCACAGTTGTGTTTTTCTTGGAGCATCTTCTTTTTCATTTTCGTTTTGGTTTTAGTTTGCTTTGGTTTTCTTAGTTTGCTGAATAAATTGGCTGGACCCCCTCTTTCATACATTTGGTTTGCAAATAGTTTGGTTTGGTTTGGAAAAGAGTAGGAAAGTTCATACTTATGTGGTAAAAAGAGCTCGTTTTGACTGTGGCCTATGCTTTGTCATGCCATGCTTGATATTGTGTTGGCTTTATGCTTAGTATTCTTTGCTGTAGCATGACTTGTTATAAACAATTGAGATTGCTTAATGTGCCTTGGATGAACCATGCTTTGTTTTAGCATATTAAAGCATAGTATAGTGGTATTCTCCTTTGATGCTTTATTTGGGTTGACTTGGCGCATTCTCACACCATGTTATGACTATCCAAAGTCACCATAGCCTTTATGATCCTTTAGTTTTAAACTTGTAGTATCACTTTATGCTTTGATCAATGATGTTTTGTCGCTCTGCATGATTATGGCCATTATTGCTCTCTTAGTTTGTCGCTACCTGTCTTTTGCTAGCCTCCACAACAAAGTATGAGTTCCACTCATGCATCCAACTCCCTAAACCAAGTTATTCCAAAGAGTCCACCATACCTACCTACTAGCTTATGCTATTCCAAGTACATTCATGCTTTTGTTTACCTTCCACTTGTTATGAGAAAACTAGTGATTAAAGCTCTCACGAACTTGATGGCACGCTTTACTTTACTTGCCCTTAATAAACTTGAACCATTGTGCCTTCTATGGTGTATATGCTTGCACTTATTTGTTGGGAATTAGCAGAACCATGCTTTCATGGGGAACGCTTTCAACATTGCACTTGGTACTTGTACCTAGTTGATATCATGCTCTTTTGTATATGGATGTTGTTGGTGTGAAATGAAAGGGGAGCTTGTAAGTCCATGGAGTTATGTATATGTGTTAGAGAAACGCCTGGGCCGCTGGTCTAATCCATGCTGACATGGTGGAAACCTGCAGCGTAACCATAATGAGCTGTCTATGAAGCATTCTTCTTATGAAAAAAGAGTCCTATATTGAGAAAAAAAAGGAGAAAAAAAGAGATTATGAAAAGAGGAAAGAGAGAAAAAAGAACCATATTACCATGGTAAATAAGAAGATTGCTGAGATGCTCGTTGTCTGCTTGCCTTGTCATTTTGATATGGGGATTCTCCCGTATCATCGGGCAAGGTGTACCCCATTGGCGGTTCTCTATGATACACATGTACTTACGATGACAAGAACTTACCGGTGACTAAACTTGAGTAGCATGAGGAGCGGCCCTCATATACAAGGGACATGAGATTTCTGACTTATACTTCATCAAGCATGTACACCATAGTTTGTTCACTTTAACCTTAATCACTTCAAGATGCTTATGATAGGGGCAATGAGAGCTTAAAGCTATAAGTACCATAATTTTTGTAAGCTCTTTATGAGACTTGAATCCCTACTTCCTTTTACAAAGGCTTTTCTTCCACCATTATATTGAGTCTCCACCTTCTATCTTTATGCACCTACTTTGAGAGCATAGTGGCCATTCTTAGTTCTATGTGCATTGTTCCAAGACTAGTTGATTGATGCATAACTTGTTACTGCTTGTTTTAAACTATTGTATCTAGTCACTCTTATGAACTTTGAAGGTGTCCTATGCATTTATATTTGCTACTCTATTGAGGGACAAGCTGAATACTATTATGCTATGTTTTCTTTATGTGAAACAAACAAACGTCTTGCAAAGCATTGTTATTCATGAATCTTTTGTTTGTGCCTTTTCATGTTGCATCATAGTTTCTTTGCTTATTGCTAGAACTTTGTCTTTCATGTTATGATTGAAGTACTATGATCCCAGCTTTGAATGTTTTGCAAATACTTTGATCAAGTCTTTGATGGTGCATGTCACCTCAAAAATTATTCTTTCTTTTTATCACTTACCTACTTGAGGACGAGCAGGAGTTAAGCTTGGGGATGTTGATACATTGCAAATGTATCTATAATTTCTGAGGTTCCATGCTTGGTTTTATCCACTTTCTTGTGTTTTGTTCCAACTTTGGAGTACTTTTCATATGATTTCTTGGACTAACCTATTAACAAGAGCCACGGTGCCAGCTGCCTGTTTTCTGCTGTTTTTGGTTCTAGGAAAGTCAAAAAATGAATATTCTCGGAATTGGACGGGACAAAAGCCAAAGTGCCTATTTTTCTGGAAGTGATCAAGTGCCAGAATACGAGACGGACAAGGGCCAGGGAGCCACCAAACCACCTGGCCGCACGGCCAGGCCTGACCCGCGCCAGGGGGTCGTGTGGCCGCTCCCGGCACCCCCTCGGCCTCTCCTTCCGACTATATATTGCCCTCGGGACGAAAACCCTAAGGACCCGATCAAAAATCCACGAAAGAGTCTGTAGCCGCCGTCATCTCCATCCCTAGATCGGGAGGGATCTGAAGCTCTTCCCGGCACCCTGCGGAGAGGGGAATTCACCCTGGAGGCCTTCTTCATCACCATGCAAGCCTCCAGTGTGATGCGTGAGTAGGTCATCCTTGGACTACGGATCCATGTAGTAGCTAGATGGCTGGTTCTCCTCCTTTGTGCTTTCATGTCTAGATCTTGTGAGCTCTGTTCATGATCAAGATCATCTATTTGTAATTCTGCATGTTGTGTTTGCGGGGTTCCGATGGATATTGAGATGCTATTTCAGATTGATTATTGATTCTACCATGTCTTTGTTATTTGAGATCTTGCATGCTTTCTGTTGTTAGTAGCTATCTTGGCCAAGTAGATGCTAGCAACTCCAAGAGTTAGTATTTATGCTCGATAGTGGGTTCATGCCTCTCGTAATCTGGGGAAGTGACAGAAATCTCTAAGGTACTAGATGTGTTGTTGCTACTAGGGTGAAAACAACAATCCTTTGTTCATAGAACAATCGTATTGTTTACTTTACACGCAGTTCGTAAAGCAATAATCTGTTGCTTGCAACTTAATACTGGAGGGGGTTCGGATGATAACCTGAAGGTGGATTATTAGTCATAGATGCAAATGGATGGCGGTCTATGTATTATGTTGTAATGCCTAATCAAGTCTCAGAGGAGTCAAGATGATTAGTATATGCATGTACTGCTTTCTCGGTGTATGTCAATTGCCCCGCTATAATTTGTTCACCCAACATGTTATCTACCTTAAGGAGAGCCACCTCTAGTGAACTATGGATCCCGGTCCTTTTCTTTACATACAATCTACAATCTTTTACTGCTTTGTGTTTACTTTCTGCAAACTTTTACTTCTTTCCATTCGATATGTTTAATCCTTTGTTTTCCGCAAAACACGGTGAGATTGACAACCTCATCGCAAGTTGGGGACAAAGTTATGTGGTTGTGTTGTGCAGGTCTCCACGTTGCTACTAGCACCGGTAGTGCGCCCTACCAAAGCTCAGCTAGTAACACCTTTGGGATGTTTCCTTGCTCCTACTGGTTCGACTAAACCTTGGTTTCATAACTGAGGGAAAACTTGCTGCTGTGCTCATCATACCTTCCTCTTGGGGTTCCCAACGAGCTCTACGTCGATCGCCGAGTACATCAGTGACATCTTAAAAAGTGTTGAGATTTTTGTGTGGTTTTTTAAACCTTTCTCTTTTTTGGAGTTGGCTTTATCTCATTCCTTGCTAACTTTTTTGACCTTTTAGAATGAGATAAATCCTCGAGCATTTGTGTTTTTGTCTATCGCTTTCTCTTTGTTTTTGCCTAGTTCATTTGTTGAACATGTGGTCTTTCATGAGTTGATTTGGTTATTTGATATAATTTGAACAACCTTTTATCATGTCACACTTTAGTATTTCTTCTTGGTTTACTTGGTATTTTGTTCAAATTGTATCTCCTTAGGTTCTTGAAAGTAGTGTGCATGCATATTTACTAAATGTATATATTATGGCATGCTTGCTTTACTTGATCCAATATATAGGGGAAACTCCACAAAATCCTATATGGCTAAGATGTGCATGTAATTCAATTTCATACCAATATGCACATATTTATGTGGAGTCTCTCCTATGTATTGTAGTTGCTCTAACTACTTTGGACCCAGTAAGTTTGGGGACCATATTGTACTTGAATTTTGTTTTAGGTACATTGGAGGTGCATTGGATGCTTGTCTCTTTCATAAGGAATAAGTGATGATTCAAATATAATTAGAGACAAGCAATGATTATCAACAAACTCCTATCTACTTTATCACACCAATGATATCTCGGTAACAAGTATCTCTTACTCATGCATACATATATCGTCTTCCAACCTATGGTAGGTTGCATTTTGGCATGATTTTTTTGTATTTGCAGTTGTTGTGGTTCTTTATTTGGCCTTAAAGAACACTCTCTATTGCATATGTAAGTAAGTTGAGATGATTGCATATAATTGCGACTATATGAAATCATGCTCATGATTCACAAATCCCAAATATGCCAATCTAGCAATTATATTGCCTATTGTTTCCTCAAAGTACTCTCATGTGCAATATTAATGAATTTGCAAAGTTGATTCTTTCTTTGTGATACTTGACTCCTGTCACAATACATTCCAACTATCTCTACTTCCCTTAGTTATAGTGATGTATTTGATATGTTTGCGGTTGAAGTTCATGAATATACAATAAGATCAAACTGAGGCTTTTGGCCATGCTATCAAGCAAAGATCTTAGTGGTGTATTGTCATGACTTTGTTTTGGATATCTTGCTCTATTTGTTTTAGTATCTATTTTGTGTGTACATGTTTCTTTGTGGATCAATATCTTTGTGAGATTGTCTACTTAGAAACTTATACACATGAGAGATGTTACTTCTCTATTTTTGATATCTTCTTTGTTTCGCATGTGTTGTATGGTCATACTAAGCAATATCATTCATTGAAGACTATGTTGATTCTCAATGATCATCCTTGCATTAGTCTTATACTATGCTTTGTCATGCCTCTCACACATCCTTGTGGTTGAGCCTGCTATTATGTTGTCTCTTACTCGTTGCTCAACCATTTGTTTATTGCAAGTTTTATGCCTTGGTATATGCTCTTTTGTACATAGTTGGGTTTTAAATAATATCGAGGGAGTGAGGATTCCATGTTTGTGCATATTGTATTCAAATGCAATTTTTTTCACAAACCTTGGGGAGCCTCCTCGTATTATATAGAACACTCTCTTTTCAATCTTATCATAATATCTATCTTTCATTTGGTATGTTCTTTTTGTCAAGTGGTTCTTTGGATCTGTTGATTGCTTGCTTCATTTGTTGATGCTTCTTCACCTTGTTAAATTTTTTTGCAATCTTTTGATCCTCAATATTGTTTAAACTCCTCCTAAGTATTCGTCATTGGATACGTGCATTTTATTCCACTCACACTATGAGAAGTGTACACATTTTGGAGGAATTATCATTCTATTGGCCGTCTAGAGCTTTTCACCTATTTTGGCAATCGATGCCAATGGGGAGAAGTTTTGAAGGGTTTAAGGGAAGTTGGTTTTATGCTTTGAGTTTGTTCTTATGCATTTGCCTCTCATGCTCTTGCATCTTTGTTGTTGCTTTGCATGTTGAATATATAGATATAAACCCTCTCAAAGGGATTGTCAACAATTACCAAAATGGGGGAGATTGAAAGAACATGTGTGCTCCATGTGTGGTTTTGGTAATTAATGACAATCTTTATGGACTTATGTTTGCATTGAGTTGTACTTGTAGGATTTGTCCATAGGCAATGCTTTAACCATATGTTGGCTTCAAGGTTGGAAGAAGAAGAAAGTGAAGAAGATCAAGTGTTGATCAAGGTTTCAAGGAATGATCCGGAGATTGGTTAAGTAGAAGTTGAGCCTATGGCAAGTGTGTCTTGAATAATAAGATGATCACAAGTGTAGCTTGCCATCCTTATGGTGATCATGGACATGTGAAGATATGCCTAAAAGAGAGGCTCTTCCATAGTGGAGTATGGGGAGCAAATTCCAAGTCTTCACCAAGCTAGCGCAATCAGGAAAGGTGTTCCATGTTGAGGTGTAGGAAATCGTCATCATCAATATCAAGTGGAATATACACAAGGAAATTGTTTGATCTTGATACGATTTCTTTCTTACCAATCTCGTGGTGTTAGTTGGGGAGACCGGTTTATAGGATAGATAACCGTACTATCAAGAGGGGCTCTCGAGTGAGTAACTTGATCATATCCCTCGGTGAGAGCTCAAACCTTTGCATACTTGGCATCATCTTTCTTGGTTCTTATTTGGGTCTTACTCATTTGAGTACTTAGAGCTTGTGTTAATCTCCATGACCAGCTCAAGTTCATCGAAAATGAATTTCATATGCATTCTCTATTGCGTTTCCGATGTTGGAGGTTTTATCGATTCGTCTTTTTGGGAGAGGTAAAACCTTTCATCATTTGGTTCTATCCTACCTTGGTGGACTATGATGTTTCTCTGAATGATCTTGTAGAGCTCATTGTCCTCTTCAAAACGATCCCAAGATCATCAAAAACGGAGTCGAGATGCAAAAGTTATGACTGTTTCAGTTTTGCTGTTTCTGACAGTTTTCAGGGGGGCGGATTATCCGGCCCAATTTTCGGAAAACGGATAAGGACTTTGAGGCGTGGCTTCCTGTAACAGGGGTAGATTATCCGGGCCTCCGGGGGACGGATTATCCGGCTCAAATATCCGCCCCCTATATAGAGGGTCGCACCGCGAAGTCCTTAGCCATATTTTGGCTCGGGGAACCCGGAATATCCGGGGGAGGGGCAGCTTATCCGGCCTAGGAGGTCCCAAACGGTCATATTTCATTGGGGAGGGGTATAAACAGGCCCCTTCTTCCTCCTTAGGCTGGTTGCTTGCATTCTCTCTCTCCTCCATTGTTTTGACCTTCAAGAGCTTGCAAATACTCTCAATCCCTCCCATATTTCTTGAATCTTTTGGGGGGATTTGAAAGGGGGATCTAGATCTACAACTCCACCAATCCATCTCTCCTCTATGTGAGGGGAACATATTGGGATCTAGATCTTAGAGTTTCTTTTATGGATTTCCTCTTATGTTCTTCCTCTCTTATTCTCCCACTAGCTTTTGTAGCTTTGGTGGAATTTGGGAAAGAAGGACTTGAGCACTTCTTGTGTTCTTGCCATTGCATTTGGTGCATCGATTTGAGTTCTCGGCGAGAATCTGATTGGGTGAAAGGTAAGAAGCTTTTTACTCTTGGGTTCTTAGAACCCTAGACGGTTTAGTTGTTTTGCAGGTTTGTGGATTACTTGGGGCCTCCAATTAAGTTGTGGAGATTTCATCGAGCTTGTTTGTTAGGAGCCTCCAATTGAGTTGTGGAGAAGTGTCCCAATCTTTGTGAGAGGTTACGGACTGCCACCGACAAGTGCACCGATAGTGAAGAAGTGAACCGGGCCTCTTGTGGCGAGGTTCACAGGATAATAGGGTGAGGTCTTTTGTGGCATGGTGGTCCTAGTACCGCCCACCCCTCCAACGAGACGTACTCTCTTTATGGGAGGAACTCGGTAATACATCGTCTCCGCGTGCCTCGGTTATCTCTATACCTGAGCTATTACTTATTCACTTTACTTTGTGATAGCCTTCGTGCTTGAAGTCTTATATCTAGCTATCACATAGTTGCTTGTATTGCTTAGCATAAGTTGTTGGTGCATAGAGGTGAACCGTAGTTTATATAAGTTTTGTGCTTGACAAAGTAAACGTTAGTTTTGTTTCGCCTTTCTTAAGCCCATATCATAAAAGTTTTAAACCGCCTATTCACCCCTCTAGGCGGCATCTGTATCCTTTTCAATTGGTATCAGAGCCTGATCTCTCTTTTTGGGCTTCACCGCCTTGAGAGTAAAGATGTCGGCTAGGGGATTAGTGCATGATGACATTTAAATATTCGGTGGCATATGTTATGAGATTTAGAAAATTTGTATGCTTAATCATTTTCGGTCCATGGACCCAAATTTGGAGCAAATTGTAGATATAGGTTTTTCTCCTCCAATGGATTTCCTAAATCTATCTTGTGAGTATGTGAAGAACTTATATCTCGATGCTCAAGCTTCTAATGTGCTTGTTAATTCTTTGAGCCATGTAGTTACTTCTTTAATTATACCTTTTTTGGAGTGCTCATGACTTATGGACAAAACTTCAAGATAAATATGATGTGTCCAATATTATTGAGGATTATGGTATTGCTTCCACTTCCGTCCGTGATGAGTTATCATCCTCTTCCACTTCACCAAAGTGTAGCAAGACACAAGGTAATGATATGGTAAGTGGTGATGAAAATTGCAATGTTGATAGTAAGCTTACTGTTGATGATTCTTCATCTATATCTCATTACAATGCTTCATCTTTAGACTTAAACACTTCTAGCACTATATATGATTTACATGCTCGTGTTGATAGTCCTTGCATATCATGTGTAAGTTGTTTGAATAAATCTCATGATGATATGCTTGATATTCCTTGTTACCATGATATAAATGCTTATATTCCCTCTAGTTGTTGTGTTTCTAACAATGTAGAGGAAACTAAAGATTCTATGGGTCAAGACAACATATTGAATGAAGCCTCAAGTAATTCTTCATTATCATCATCTCACGGTTCCCAACTATGCCTTATGGCTAGGGATTCAAAGGTATATCCTACTTTGGAACCCAATACCTCTTGTGATGATGAGGATGAGTATAATGAGGAAGAAGAGATTGATGTTGATTTGTTACATGAAAAGGGTGAGATTGTTTATCATGCTCTTGTTAAGAATAATATTGCTTGCTCTAACTTTGTTGAAGTCTTGGGTTTTGCTACTGAGAGTAAAGAACGTATTGATAAGTTAGAAGCTCAAGTTGAGGAGCATGAGAACACAATTGACAAAATGAGTAGCCTTGAGCGTGAGTACACTAATGATATTGCAAATCTAAATGAAGCTTTTGAAGAAGCATAAGCAACAAAAGAATCTCTTGAGGAGACATTTACTCTAGAAGTGTCTAAAGTAAAGGAAACCCGTGATAAAGCTCTTGAGGTGGCAATTGATCTCAAAAGAAAATATAATGAGATTTCCAAGTTGTCTTCTACTATTGCTAATTATAATGATGCTTGTGATACTAACTCTATTTCTTGTGAAGCATCTATTTTGAAGGAGAATGTTGAGCTAAAGGCTCAACTTGCTTTGCTAACTAGCAATTATGGGAAATTGGAAGAAAATCGTGTTATGCTATCAAGATCTCATGAGGATCTTCTAGCCTCCCATGATAGGATAAAGTTAGCTCATGAGGCTATTGTGTCAAAGGTAACATCTAATGAGCCTCATGTGGACATTAGCACTACATCCACTACAAATGTCGTACTACCATGTGCTAGTCCTAGTAATTCATCATCTCATATTATTTCTACACCTTGTAATGAATTACATTCCTTGCCTTGTTGCTCTAACAATGAAGCTTCTACTTCCTCTAGTATTTGTGTTGATACTAACCATGTAGAGGAAATCAAAGAGCTCAAGGCCCAAGTCTCATCTTTGAAGAGGGACTTGGAAAATGGTCATGAAGGGAGGGCCACACTCAACAAGATCTTGAGTGTGCAAAAATTCCCCAATGACAAGAGTGGGCTTGGATTCAAATCCAATATCAAGAACAAGTCCACTAACAATAATAAGTTCAAGAGAAACAAGAATAAGGGCCAAGAACATGTCAAGAATTTGGCCAAGACTGTTTGCTTCAAGTGCAAAATTGAAGGGCACCATGTTAGATCTTGCCCATTTAAGAATAAGACTCTTAGTGAGAAGCAAATAAGGAAGAGGCCTCAAGTTCAAGGTCATGGTGTACGTCAAAATGAAGAAAGGCTACTTTGCAAAAAGAATCAAGATAATACTCCCATGGTGGATAAATCAACTGTGAAAAATGGAAGAAAATAACTTGCTACATATGTCGTGAGAAAGGTCACCTATGTTCTTCATGCACTATTGGTAAATCCTCATCCAACCCTATTATGATTTATGATGTTTATTCTCTTCATAAGGATGAGGTTGGAAATGTGTTTGCCAAATATATTGGTGCCCAATGTGGTGTTAAGAAAAGAACTATTTGGGTTGCCAAGCCTATTGTGACTAACTTCTTAGGACCCAACTTGGTTGGGGACCAACAAGCTAAAACTTGATCAATAGGTGTTGGTGGAGAGCATTGGAGACTTCGCTACATCATGTAGAATCAAGGGAACTTCATCAATTATATTGTCTCAAGCCAAGTGATTTATATTATCTTATCTCTATCATATATCCATTGTTCCTCCTTGCGGTAACATGTTCTCAACTCATTCACATTTAAAGTTAATCTCCCCTTGTGCATGTGTTGGTTTTTTGTACCTTGCATGTGTTTTTATATGTTGTGCATAACCACTTACTTCTCTTAAGTTATCAAGTTTATTTGTGTATGTTGGCTTGCACACCATCTACTTGTTTTTTTGGGTTGAGCCTTTATTGAATCTTCATGTTATCTCATTTTTGGATATTTCTTTGACTTGAAATCGTTAATGCTCTATTTGATGTAGGTAGATATGATGATCCAATGTGGGTGCATTTTGTATTCAAATGAAAAATCTTAAATAATGCACTAATCATGGGGGGAGTTTTCTTATATTGTGTAGAACACTCCTTTTATGCTTCTTCACAACATGTTTTGCTCCATATCGTGTTTTATGTATTTGGAAGATAAATTTTATTTTAGTACTTTGTGACATCTTGAAAAGTGTTGAGATTGTGGTGTGGTTTTTTAAACCTTTCTCTTTTTGGGAGTTAGCTTTATCTCATTCCTTGCTAACTTTTTTGACCTTTTAGAATGAGATAAATCCTTGAGCATTTGTGTTTTTGTCTATCGCTTTCTCTTTGTTTTTGCCTAGTTCATTTGTTGAACATGTGGTCTTTCATGAGTTGATTTGGTTATTTGATATAATTAGAACAACCTTTTATCATGTCACACTTTGGTGTTTCTTCTTGGTTTACTTGGTATTTTGTTCAAATTGTATCTCCTTTGGTTCTTGAAAGTAGTGTGCATGCATATGTACTAAATGTATATATTATGGCATGCTTGCTTTACTTGATCCAATATATAGGGGAAACTCCACAAAATCCTAATTGGCTAAGATGTGCATGGAATTCAATTTCATATCAATATGCACATATTTATGTGGAGTCTCTCCTACGTATTGTAGTTGCTCTAACTACTTTGGACCCAGTAAGTTTGGGGACCATATTGTACTTGAATTTTGTTTTAGGTACACTGGAGGTGCATTGGATGCTTGTCTCTTTCATAAGGAATAAGTGATGATTCAAATATAATTAGAGACAAGCAATGATTATCAACAAACTCCTATCTACTTTATCACACCAATGATATCTCGGTAACAAGTATCTCTTACTCATGCATACATATATCGTCTTCCAACCTATGGTAGGTTGCATTTTTGCATGATTTTTTTTGTATTTGCAGTTGTTGTGGTTCTTTATTTGGCCTTAAAGAACACTCTCTATTGCATATGTGAGTAAGTTGAGATGAGTGCATATAACTGGGACTATACGAAATCATGCTTATAATTCACAAATCCCAAATATGTCAATCTAGCAATTATATTGCCTATTGTTTCCTCAAAGTACTCTCATGTGCAATATTGATGAATTTGCAAAGTTGATTCTTTCTTTGTTATACTTGATTCCTCTCACAATACATTCCAACTATCTCTACTTCCCTTAGTGATAGTTGTGATGTATTTGATATGTTTGTGGTTGAAGTTCATGAATATACAATAAGATCAAATTGAGCCTTTTGGCCATGCTATCAAGCAAAGATCTTAGTGGTGTATTGTCATGACTTTGTTTTGGATATCTTGCTCTATTTGTTTTAGTATCTATCTTGTGTGTACATGTTTCTTTGTGGATCAATATCTTTGTGAGATTGTCTACTTAGAAATGTATACACATGAGAGATGTTACTTCTCTATTTTTGATATCTTCTTTGTTTCGCATGTGTTGTATGGTCATACTAAGCAATATCATTCATTGAAGACTATGTTGATTCTCAATGATCATCCTTGCATTAGTCTTATACTATGCTTTGCCATGCCTCTCACACATCCTTGTGGTTGAGCCTGCTATTATGTTGTCTCTTACTCGTTGCTCAACCATTTGTTTATTGCAAGTTTTATGCCTTGGTATATGCTCTTTTGTACATAGTTGGGTTTTAAATAATATCGAGGGAGTGAGGATTCCATGTTTGTGCATATTGTATTCAAATACAATTTTTTTCACAAACCTTGGGGAGCCTCCTCGTATTATATAGAATACTCTCTTTTCAATCTTATCATAATATCTATCTTTCATTTGGTATGTTCTTTTTGTCAAGTGGTTCTTTGGATCTGTTGATTGCTTGCTTCATTTGTTGATGCTTCTTCACCTTGTTAATTTTTTTTGCAATCTTTTGATCCTCAATATTGTTTAAACTCCTCCTAAGTATTCGTCATTGGATACGTGCATTTTATTCCACTCACACTATGAGAAGTGTACACATTTTGGAGGAATTATCATTCTATTGGCCGTCTAGAGCTTTTCACCCATTTTGGCAATCGATGCCAATGGGGGAGAAGTTTTGAAGGGTTTAAGGGAAGTTGGTTTTATGCTTTGAGTTTGTTCTTATGCATTTGCCTCTCATTATCTTGCATCTTTGTTGTTGCTTTGCATGTTGAATATATAGATATAAACCCTCTCAAAGGGATTGTCATCAATTACCAAAATGGGGGAGATTGAAAGAACATGTGTGCTCCATGTGTGGTTTTGGTAATTAATGACAGTCTTTATGGACTTATGTTTGCATTGAGTTGTACTTGTAGGATTTGTCCATAGGCAATGCTTGAACCATATTTTGGCTTCAAGGTTGGAAGAAGAAGAAAGTGAAGAAGATCAAGTGTTGATCAAGGTTTCAAGGAATGATCCGGAGATTGGTTAAGTAGAAGTTGAGCCTATGGCAAGTGTGTCTTGAATAATAATATGATATCAAGTGTAGCTTTCCATCCTTATGGTGATCATGGATATGTGAAGATATGCCTAAAAGAGAGGCTCTTCCATAGTGGAGTATGGGGGAGCAAATTCCAAGTCTTCACCAAGCTAGCACAATCAAGAAAGGTGTTCCATGTTGAGGTGTAGAAAATCGTCATCATCAATATCAAGTGGAATATACACAAGGAAATTGTTTGATCTTGATACGGTTTCTTTCCTACCAATCTCGTGGTGTTAGTTGGGGAGACCGGTTTATAGGATAGATAACCGTACTATCAAGAGGGGCTCTCGAGTGAGTAACTTGATCATATCCCTCGGTGAGAGCTCAAACCTTTGCATACTTGGCATCATCTTTCTTGGTTGTTATTTGGGTCTTACTCATTTGAGTACTTAGAGCTTGTGTTAATCTCCATGACCAGCTCAAGTTCATCGAAAACGAATTTCATATGCATTCTCTATTGCGTTTTCGATGTTGGAGGTTTTATCATTCGTCTTTTTGGGAGAGGTAAAACCTTTCATCATTTGGTTATATCCTACCTTGATGTACTATGATGTTTCTCTGAATGATCTTCTAGAGCTCATTGTCCTCTTTAAAACGATCCCAAGATCATCAAAAACGGAGTCCGGATGCAAAAGTTATGATTGTTTCAGTTTTGTTGTTTCTGCCAGTTTTCAGGGGGGCAGATTATCCGGCCATGGGGGCGGATTATCCGGCCCAATTTTTGGAAAATGGCTAAGGACTTTGAGGTGTGGCTCCCTGTAACAGGGGTGGATTATCTGGGTCTCTGGGGGGGGGGCGGATTATCCGGCTCAAATATCCGCCCCCTATATAGAGGGTCGCACCGCGAAGTCCTTAGCCATATTTTGGCTCGGGGAACCCGGAATATCCGGAGGAGGGGCGGATTATCCGGCCTGGGAGGTCCCAAACGGTCATATTTCGTTGGGGAGGGGTATAAACATACCTCTTCTTCCTCCTTAGGCTGGTTGCTTGCATTCTCTCTCCTCCTCCATTGTTTTGACCTTCAAGAGCTTACAAATACTCTCAATCCATCCCATATTTTTTGAATCTTTTTGGGGGATTTGAAAGGGGTATCTAGATCTACAACTCCACCAATCCATCTCTCCTCTATGTGAGGGGAACATATTGGGATCTAGATCTTAGGGTTTCTTTTGTGGATTTCCTCTTGTGTTCTTCCTCTCTTATTCTCCCACTAGCTTTTGTAGCTTTGGTGGAATTTGGGAAAGAAGGACTTGAGCACTTCTTGTGTTCTTGCCATTGCATTTGGTGCATCGATTTGAGTTCTCGGCGAGAATCTGATTGGGTGAAAGGTAAGAAGCTTCTTACTCTTGGGTTCTTAGAACCCTAGACGGTTTAGTTGTTTTGCAGGTTTGTGGATTACTTGGGGCCTCCAATTAAGTTGTGGAGATTTCATCGAGCTTGTTTGTTAGGAGCCTCCAATTGAGTTGTGGAGAAGCGTCCCAATCTTTGTGAGAGGTTACGGATTGCCACCGACAAGTGCACCGATAGTGAAGAAGTGAACCGGGCCTCTTGTGGCGAGGTTCATAGGAGAATATGGTGAGGCCTTTTGTGGCGTGGTGGTCCTAGTACCGCCCACCCCCCCAACGAGACGTACTCCCTTTATGGGAGGAACTCGGTAATAAATCATCGTCTCCGCGTGCCTCGGTTATCTCTATACCCGAGCTATTACTTATGCACTTTACTTTGCGATAGCCTTCGTGCTTGAAGTCTTATATCTAGCTATCACATAGTTGCTTGTATTGCTTAGCATAAGTTGTTGGTGCACATAGGTGAACCGTAGTTTATATAAGTTTTGTGCTTGATAAAGTAAATGCTAGTTTTATTCTGCCTTTCTCAAGCCCATATCGTAAAAGTTTTAAACCGCCTATTCACCCCCTCTAGGCGACATATGTATCCTTTTTAGGCGCATCCTCGCCGACGTTGATGGAGCAACAGAGTCGCAACTTCACGAACAGTAACACCCAAATGAGGCAGGCTTGGCGTCGTAGAAGGCCGAGCCAAGGGCATGCCACCCCGACTCTCCTCGCCACCACGGCCGGCCAGAGAAGAGCGGCATGAACCAGAAGCAGAGTTTCGCAACCCAAGCGCACATGCCTTATGAGGGGGGCCTCCAGAGCCGAGCACCGTCGCTGCACCAGGCTCCGACCGAGGGAGCGCAGCAGCGGGGTAGAATTACTCCCGAGGACGGCGACCCGGGCCAGAACGAGCGCACACGCGAGCACTCCGCCTGCCTCACGAAACCAGCAACCACCAGCAGGTTCAACTCCCACCCCTCGCCACCTTGGTCGGCCAGAGAGAGAGGAACGCCACTAGGTTGCCAGATCTGGAGGCAGCAACACTTATTAGGATGGCCTCCGTCCACGACGGCAGCAGCAGCTAGCACCAACCACTAGGCCTTGCTGAACCACCTCGGAGATGGCTAGCCGACGTCGTGCAGGAACGCCGGAGGGGACAGGCCAGACGGCATCTCGCCACACGCCACGAGGGCAGACACAAACATACCTAAACCTAGACCTATGACACCTACGACGAGAAGCCAGGGACCTAGCCTACAAGGGGGGCCTCGCCTCCGCCACTCTCCGACGGCAGTGCCGCCGGAGAGGGCTTTGGCTCGGCCAGAAACGAGGAGGAGGTGGGGGGTCAAGCTACTGTAGAGGGAGATGGTGGGCTATGACGGAGCCTTTGTTTTGTGTAGTTCTACGCGTCAGCCGTTAGATCAGCGCGAATCAACGGCCCAGATCTTCACGTCCCACCCTTATACCGCGTTTGTAGCAAAAAAGGTTCGTTCCAAAAAAAAGAACAAAAAAGACGCCTCACCGAAGACTTCGCCAGAGACTGTAGCAAAAAGTTGTGCTAATCTAGCAGATCCGACCTCGCCGGAGACTTTCGCCGGTAATCCTCGTCGGAGACCATGTAGCAAAAACTTTACTCTAATGTAGCAAAACCAAAAAAGTATGTAGCAAATAAAATGTCCTAATGTAATAAATTCGATCTCGTCAGAGACCTCGGCGGAGATCTCGCAGCAAAACAACAAAGCATTTGTAGCAAAACCCGACGCCACTAGTAGCATCGCTGCCGGCCGCACGTAGCAGCCTCGCAAATCCAATGTAGCAACCCTCGACACCATAGGTAGCAGCGATGATGGCACTAGGTAGCAGCGCCAGTGGCCTTCAGTAGCAGCGCCGGTGGCCTTCGGTAGCAACACCGATGGGCTTCGTGTAGCAAAAGCGTCTGCGACAACAACACCAACACCAACACAACTCATGCGTCGACAACAACCGCCACCGACACGGCATCACATCCCCGGGCGAGGTCGTTGACCAACCGGGTAGTCGGGCGGCGCTGCAAGCGGGATGTGGCAACGAGGGAGGATGGCTGGTGAAGCTCAAATCTGGCGACGCTTTGGCCGGAGCCGGTGCAGCGGAGCTCAAAGCTCCTCCATGGCATGCACGATTTGTGGTGGGAGCGGCGCAAGGACGCGATCTCCGACGGCGGTTGCGTGGGCGCTCCGGCGGGTGCATCTCCAACAGCGGTTTGGGTGGGCGCTCCGGCGGCGACGAGTGCCTGCTCTGGCAGGCCTGGTCCGGTGGCAGCGCATATGTGTTTTTTCCAGGAGGGGCAGCGTATAGGAAATCGAGGTGAACGAGGAATGATAGGGGGCGCACCTACCGGGCCGGGCGATGGAACGCGAAGGCAACGAACCGGGGATCTTTTCCTTTGATCCCGATCTGTATCGTTTTCCTTTGTTTTTTTTCCCTCATATTAATATATACCCTTGTGAAGTTAATAGTATTCTTCTTTCGACGAGGCTAGTGCATCGTGTGATGTTAATAGACCCCCACTAAGAGTCATTTAAGTTTGTCTATCTTAACATGTAGCCTATCCACATCATCAAGTGATCTGAGCCGTATGATTTCCATCTCAATCCGTCCATAATTTTGTGTCCTGATCGTGGCAGGTTGAAACAACCCAAAGTTGTCCACGCTCCCGTGAAGCCCCTCGGTCCCTCTTCTCGACATACTAGCCGCGACCTCTCGCTCGCTGTAACTAACGATGGATTTAATGTCGTCCACTTCCTCTTCAACGCCTATCTTTCTTTATTAGCAGCCTCTTTGCATTCCTCCTTAATTCGTGTGTTCTCTTCTACCTTTTCTACATCTCCGCCTCCACTTTTACTAACAGTGACGCTACAAGGTGAGCTCTATTCTGCATGTTCCGATTAGAACCGATCTGTTCATTTGGAGCCGATCTGCAACTGGAAGTATCTTTTTTTTTTCAAAACAAGACCCACTCAAAGCTGATCTGCAAATCCTTAATTACTGCCACGATATCCTCTCCATCTCTCTTTTTTTCTTTTGAAACGGATCTCCTTCTCATCGAGCGCAGGGCAAGTCCTTTTGCCCATGGCAATCGTAATGGAATTCGTTTTTTTTTTTGCTCATCTGTATACGTACTTCCACAAAATCTGGCGCATCTGTGTTTTTCTAAACTTAATCCCAAATATTTATCATGTTTTTTTGCAGAGTTCTTTTTATCCACGAGGTATTTGACGAAAATCAAAGGCGCAGCAGCTAGCCAGCTAGCCATGGCGATGAAACCTTCACATGGGAGATGTCGTTTAGGCAGTCTTCGAATCATTGATTGGTGTCAAGGGATTTGTTCAGATCAGTCCTATGGCTAATTTCGTTTGCTAGATGATACACATGGCAAGGTGTGGATCTAATTAATTTCATTTTGGATTCTTCTGCAGGAGAATTGGATCCAATGTGTACGCCTGATAGTTGACACTAGACGATGCGCATAAAGATGGATCTTCTTGTATACAAGATATTTACCGGTGATGTTGTATGATGTTTTCTTCAATCTGTTATGTGCTCTACCAATGTTAGTGTCCTCTTTTCTTTTTGTATTCAAGTTTCCCTGAATGAAAGATTAATTTTACTGTTGTCTTCCGTTCAAACGCTACTACCTACAGCCGTGTATTCTGATATGAGCGACTGATGTCTTGGACCCGTATTATTTGATTTATAAGACGTTCTTTTCCTTCACACTTTTTCTTGACTAGATCAATTATCTACTGGTCATGCCAAATTTGCGTCTAGCTAGACCTTTTTCTTCCGGTCCTTTTGTGCAGCAATGTATCACATTTGTTGAGTGCTAATCTAATTTTCTCATAAGAAGTATCACAGTTTCAGGAGAATGATTACAATATTCTCACTATCTTCAAAGATTATTTTTTCGATCCTGTTATTTGTATTCTAGGACCTACAAGTTTTTACAAGGTTCCAGTATTGATAGTGCAATTTAAGAAGTCACGGTCAGCTAATATTTTTGTCCAAAATGAGTACTAAAGACCTTTCGAGAGACCAACTTCCTTTGTTCCATATCAAATGCATTATCTCCAACTAACACAATTTCCTTAAATTTACTTTCAGAACTTATACTTTTCAAATATTCAATAATTAATTTATAGGATCCCGCCGCAACGCGCGGGATATTCTTCTAGTTTGCTTTGGGGAAGAGAATTTATCACGTGCTCCTAAAGCTGAGAAAAATTGGGATATCCATGGGATTATGCTGACAACAGAACCTCACCTCGACAATCATCCAGCAGAAAGAATGGATCTTTCAAGCTGAATAAGTTCATGTGGATGATGTGCAATACAAAGGTTCTGATCCTAGGCAGGAGGCAACCCAAAAATATTCCGGAGTCAACCCTTAATGATTTCAGCTATGAATAGTTAGTGGTGTTTTCTATAATATTTCTTTAACATTCAATTTGATTTTAGAGATGACATTAGATGTGTCAGAAAAAATATCTTGTTTTCAATTCTCCTGCACTTTGAATCTCATTGACAAGTTTAAACACAAAAACCATACAGAAGATTAAAACTGGGTTAATGATAGCCTGACGAGAATTTATCGCATGTTCCTAGAAAAATAGGGATATCCATGGAACTGTGCCAACAGAATTTTCGACTATCATCATGCAGAAAGATGGATCTGATACCAAGCATGAGACAACAAGAATTTCAAGTTCAAGTGGATGATGTGCAATACAAAGGATATGATGCTAAGCAGTAGGCAGCCCAAAAGTAAGGAATGACAGAGAACAAGAGCACATTTATCCTGATCTGCACCGTACAGTTTTAAGCTAAGCCAGGAGCAAACATGCCACAACAGAGAAACTAAAAGCAGTGGTTGGATACTTTGACGCAGAATAATATAGCCAATCCTCACATGAACGGAAGAGTAACAACATAGACCTCTGAACAGTCAACTAGGCAAGTCCACAACCCAAAAATTACTGCAACAGAACAATGATATTTCGTAGGGCGATGAAACATTAGCAATCGAGATCTAATCAAAGAGGGAGAAGCCAAGGTCCTCATCGCTGTCCTCCTTCTCCTCTTCCTTCTTCTTCTCCTCAGCCTTGGGGGCCTCAGCGGCAGCTCCACCTGATGGAGCAGCAGCACCGCCAGCGGCGGCAACTGCCGGACCAGCAGCAGCAGCACCAATGGTCACCTGCATGAAATTTCACATCAGCATTACAGATAAATATCATTCAAGTACTAGCAAATAGCAGTTCTGACTACCAACGATAACAAAATCTTAGATTATATCAATAGTAATAGAGAAGAATAAAGATCACTAGGACTAGCTCCCTACATGGAACAGTGACTTTAGGTTTCCAACAAATAGAAGCCAGTTGACAAAGAGGGCACCTTAAGAGACCTGCAACTTCCCAGTTTACAAAAGTATAAATATATTTATTTTGCATCTCTATTACACTAAATGCAACAGGGAACGACTAGCTCTCGGTCCACTTTGAATTAAGCAGTTGCAAGTGGTTGCAACTCATAGCAAACACAAAGTATTATGCAAACCAAATGGTTATAAACAGTTTTGCTCAGCGGCAACCCACTTGCAACTTATACGACAAAACAAATCACAAGGCAAATCTAACAGCCCAGGAAGTGCGAGCTCTAATCTAATTCTAGGCCGAGCAAGGACTACCAGAGCTGTCAAGAGAAAAGGTCACATAACTACCTTCCACAACCAAATGAAATACTCCCTCCATCCAGAAATAACTGATTTGGATTTGTCTATATTCGAATGTAACTATACACTAAAATGCGTCTAGATACATTCGAATCTAGACAAACCCAAAGTCAGTTATTTCTAGACGGAGGGGGTAACTAATGGAAAGTCTCCTGATAACATGTGCTGTAGGTACTTGTCAACCTACTTCTCATGAACAGAACAGCAAAAGCAATTGACTGATAGCAACAGGATAGCACAAGCAATTGCAGAAGTGCGTTACTGAATCCAAAATTATAAACAAGAGGAGCAAGCTATTCAGATCTAACTAAAATACTATCAAAACTAGAGACGAACAACTAATTAATCACCACAGTTCATGGATCGGGGCTAGATATACATCAGCACAGTGCAGGACAAGCGCATATAGATAGAGCAGCAGGGCTCAGCACAAGGCAGTAAGCGCAGGAGGGGGTTCCGGACCTGGCAGACGGCGGAGTTGGGGGAGACCATGGTGAAGGAGGCCTGCACGCCACCGCACGGGTCCTTAGCGTAGGCGGCGGAGACGAGTTGGCGCTCGAGGTCGTACGTCGACGCCGCGGAGCCCTCGAGCTCGCCGTTGTACTGCTTGGCCGTCCACTCGGCGCCGGACTTGCGGCAAACGAAGGTGAACACGCCCATGCCTGCGATCTGGGATTTGCGACGCCGGCGGCGGAGGAGGGGTTTGGAGGTTGGCGACGGATGGATGCAAGAGACGCAAACCCTAGCTCGGGGCGGGCTTATGTAGTAGCGGTGGGGATGGCTACTGATGGGCCGTATTGAGAATAACGGGCCTTAGTTCGTGATGCTTATTGGCCCGGGCAACATAACCAGGGTTTGCATGAAAGGTTTCTTGCCGAAGCCCGGAAGGTAACCCGTCCCCCACCGGCCGAATCGGCGGCCGGCGACCCCCGCCGCCGCCCGTCTGGCTGCTTTCCCGACGCCACTCGACCGGACGTGGGAGGATCTGCGTTGGCTTTCTGCGCCGTGGCCGAGAGCCGGCCCTGGTGCTCTGTGAGGAGCATCGCCGCGACCGCGACGCCAGTGCTCCGGCGTGCTGCGAAGCGCCTCAAGCTCGGCGACCTCAGCTCCTGCTACCCGGTAACGGAAGGTGACCATATCGGTGCACATTAAGCCTTGTCTCTCCCAAGTCCTAAAGCAGATTTTGTAAATATTTGGCTCATGTGAATTATGCATGTACCAGAAAAGTTCATGAACAAATAGTACTACTCCCTCCGGTGTATATTAATGGCCTCAACTTTATCTAGATTCGTATGCATCTAGTTAAGTATTTAGACTAGATACATTCGTATCTAGACAAAGTTGAGGCCATTAATATGAACCGGAGGAAGTATCATTTCTGCATTGTAAAAAACAAGAGAAATTAAGTTATACAATAGAGTTTTTTTTTTACATTTCCCCTGATATGATAAAATTTTTCTCTCGAAATTTTGTACATGTAACTGAATTAACGTTTTGTAGTACCATGATTATCCTGAGAAAATTTCAAAATGTTTACAAACAGGTGCATATGCTATGGACATAGCTTCATACTAGGCTTTCCCTTATCTCTCCTGATTGATGTTTATCGATCCAAGCAAGATTGCACAGTATAAAGGAAAATTATCAGATCATTTTCTTGCAAATTTACACCAGGATGAGAACACAAGAAAAGAAAATTGATGGCCTGCCAATCTGATGGAATTGGCTTAACTAACTAGCTTCTGTGCTTTTTGAACCCTTTGAGCCTCCCATAGAACATCACCAGAACAAGAACCACCTTCCCTTGGTCGCTCCACCACCCCGAGAAGCTGTACGGTTCGTCTTGGCAGATGCTCTCGTTCTCAAGGTGTGGTAGCCTCGAGCAGCTGTAACCGGTGGACAGCCCCACATTCCCATATGCACTGCAGGCGCAACGAGTAGCCAGGTGGTAAATTTTCGAGTCTGCCGTGCATGCATGATAGATCATATGCTGTTTCGGAAGCACTGTGAGAAAAATGTTTCAAAATACTTGGATATGCTCGGCTGATTACCTTATCATCTCGAAGATCATGTTGAATGTGGAGAAATTGAGAGGGTCTCTGGAGAGTGATCTCCTCTCGGTGACACATACAAGCATGACCAGTGCAGCACTACAGGTGAGCTGTGAAGACAACATGCTGTTCAGTGATAGCCTTCTCTTCACTGGTCCATCCTTGTGATCTTCACCGTCTTTCTCTTCGTCATGTTGCACTGAGAGTAATATTGTGGAGACCGGAATGTACCTGAAAATGTACACAGATCCGTCAACTGTTTCTGCTGCTGTTTGCCTGAAGACAAGAGGTTAGAGAGTGGGGAACTGACATCATAGTGATGAATAGCACTAAAGCTGCAGGCGCGATGAGGGCGCAGTCGACGGAATTTTCTCCTGCCTGCCTTGCGTTCACCGCCATGAACAAGGCATTGGTGAGCTTCTGGCTGGAGGTGAGTCCTGCAAACACTGCAGAGTCCCAGTTCAAGCAGCAGAAGAGTATG
This sequence comes from Avena eriantha, assembly GCA_910589775.1. NCBI lineage: Eukaryota > Viridiplantae > Streptophyta > Magnoliopsida > Poales > Poaceae > Avena > Avena eriantha. The sequence goes on from OU342744.1 coordinate 39,275,208, forward strand.
ACAGTCACGGCTATGAGAGCAGCAACTGTGGCTGCAAGGAATCCTGTCTGCAGTTTAGGCCGCAGGTGGTTGAATTTGAAACCCATGGCCTTTGTGTTGTTCATCATGAGATCAAACTCTTCAGGTTTAGCTCTTGTTATTCTTAGTCCTCTCAGTGCCCATATCACCAGCCTCAGAAACACAGGAAGTAGCGTGTTCCCTGCAAGAATCTGACCAGCGAGTAACAGGAGGAGGCCCTGGTTCGAAGCGAACACCGCCATGCTTTCATTTGTCGGAATCAATCCTCCATTGGTGAAAGAAGATACAGTGATCGATATCGAGAAGAGCATGGTGTTGATAGTTTTCCTTGATAGCACATCTCTTGCACTTGAAACATGTGCTATGTACAGGAACACCAAAAGAGAACCTACAAGAAGAATCATGACCATGTAGGACAAGAGCACTAACCCTAAATATTTGAGGCAATTTTTCTCAAGCCCATTGGAATCTGTTGATTGTGTTGCCAGTATTGCCTCTTCTACCTGCGACTCATCATGGATGGTAACCGATCTAACTCTACTGTCTCCATGATCATGCTTGTTTTCCTTGCTCAACTCATGAAGAAGCCCAAGCAAGGAAACAAACATCTCACTGCCTAAGAACATCAAGATAGTTAGGACCACTATTTGATAGCTAGAAAGATCCTCCATTTTGATGGGGGCTAATCCTGTAACTGTGACTGCAGATGTTGAAAGGAAAAACATGTCGACATGGCGAGGACTGTAGTTGGGTTTACTTGGCTTCAGAGATATCAAGGCAACAAATCCAAGTACATCAATGATAACAAAATAGGACAAGTGAATCAAAAGGGGGCTAAAATGGAAAGCAATGAACTGAAAAATGAACACAGATGAATGGATGGCGTGTTTAGCAGAACTAACAAAGACATGCAGACGGATAGGCATTGGAGTTAGATGGTGGTGCCTCTGTTTCTTTGATGTATGTGCCCTGATTCAGCAGGCAACTACAAGTGACAAGTGATCGATGGGGGTATATATACAGCCCACCGGTTAAAGTTAGTGGAGAAGCGGACATGCACAATATGGTTTGACATACCTTTCGTAAAAATAATTTGGAATAAAGAAAACTTTCAGAATTTAATGCTATGTGTGCAGAGCATGCATCAATATGCTCACATGAGCGTTAGACCTTAGGAAATTGCAGTTTGCATGCGTGCTAAATTTGTGTCCCACCATTTGCCAATTGTCGTCTTTCTAAAGGCAACTATTACCAGGTCACCAGAGTCGGCAAGTGATAGCGTTGTTTACATGTGAAGGCAATTTGCCAACTGCCATGCCATGAAGGGCAACCTTGATCAGGTGGTGTGACAGCTCGTAAGTACTGCTGGTAGTGGAATTGCCTGGAAGTTATGGTATATGCTTTATCTTTTAAATGGATGCAAGAGAATCTCTGAAGTTTGTATTGTGAACAAGAATATGCATATATAGACGTTTGGTGCTTTGCATTTGGCTCTTCCCTTGAAGATGTCCAGCAATAATGAATCGGAAAGCGATTGCAGCTGCTATGAAACAATGACACAGAGCACGTTTAGCTGTAATCAAACCCATGGCCAGGAAGTATTCTAATGCCATGCTTCAAGGGAAATGTACAGACACAAGTGGACAAGAACCTTCTGCAGTTAGCATCCTAGTTAGTTCCTTACTAGCCATGGTACATCGTAAATCCAGGATCTGGTTACATCTTGATTGATCCTGCGCCGAGGAGGTAGGATGAGTCAACGTTAATTTTAGTGCATATGACTAGGACGTCTCTTAGGGCTGACATACTCAATTTTTTCTCGAATGGAAAGGTATTGTAAAACCTGTAAATGTTACTGAAGAGAAGATGCTCTATTGCTTTTGCATGATTTGCGTGTTTTTTGTGACTTTGGCTTTTCTAGTGGCCTTTCATGTTCTGTTTGCATGATTTGCGTGTTCTTTTAATTCAGATGCTCATCACATGTTCACATCACTAAATAGTTTAACATTATTGAAATACTCTAATTTGATAGCTGGATTTTCTTGTTAGCTCAGCTGGTCAACTGGCCCCACCAGCAAGGTCCATTAACTTATGGAACATTGTCCTGATACCTCAACAAAGTAGACAGTTCATTATTTTCATGCAAATTTAGGCTTTAAATTTCCATTTTTAACTAACTTTTTCTATTTACATCAACAGGGCAACATTGTCAGGTTGTGCATATGGTGTCAAAACCAGCTATTTTATTTATATTATTAATTGTATGTCATAATATTAACCCCCTCCCTCCAACTATAAGCATAATACTTTTTTGTCTTTCTACTGCAACGTGCAGAGAATTCACCTTGTTACATCTTACATTAACATGAGGACAAATGGCTCAATGTTTTAGTTGCATTGATATCTTGATGTTGACTGCTAACATAAAGTTCAAATCAGATTTGACTGGTGGAATATATATATTTGTATCCACTCTGATCCAACTAGAAAACTGAACTTCAGGAAGTACGCCAAGGACAGTTATACTAATTTGATACAGTTGCCTTTCGAAGTAGTATTTTTCAGCTGTGCCCTATTTTCCAACATTTACCAGTGGCCATAGTGAAGACCTTGAGCCTTCCGTAGAGCATGACCAAGACCAGCACATACTTTCCTCCATCACTCCACCATCCAGAAAAGCTGTATGGCATGTCCTGGCAGATGCTCTCTGGGTGTATCTTCTGCAGCCTAGAACAACCGTAACCAGTGGATAGCCCTGCGTTGCCATATGCACTGAAAAATAAAGCACACATGATTATTTCCCTCGCTCAAAGGCATTCATTAGTTAGATTTTATTTCAACTTCTAAGATAGTTTAGTTAGTGCCGTGCAGCTCTTGTAAGCATGAGGTGCACTGTTTATGTACTAAGTTCATTCTTCTGTTATGCTGGAATTAGCATTTACCTTTACTCTATGGTCTATGCTACCATTTTCCTTACTGGTTTTTTACTTTTCTAATCGGCAGAGTGATGGAGAAGACTTTGATCATATCAAATAATAACTCACCTGATGACCTCGAAAATCATGTTCAAGGTGGAGAAGTTGAGAGGATCATTTCTGAGCCTTCTCCGCTCAGTTATGCAGACAATTATCACAAAGATAATGTTACACACGAGTGGCGAAAACACCAAATTCTGCACCAGTGATCCTACTTTGTATTCAGCGTTGCCGTCAGTTGTTTTAGTATCTCCACTGGGTGGTGCAAATGTCGCTGATGATGGCAAATACCTGAGACCAAAAGGCAAATTGTCAGGAATGCGTGATGAGATTCTGAATCAATTACGGTTAGTCGAATGGCATGAAACATCAATATTACGGGCCATGATGTCATCAACTTACATCATGAAAATGAATAGTATTATAATGGTGGGGGACATGAGCGAGCAGTCGATGGAGTTCTCCCCTGAGTGCCTTGCATTCAGCGCCATGAAGAATGCATTGACAGTCTTCTGATAAGGACTGAGCCCATCAAACACTGAAGAATTCCAGTCAACAGCGCAGAACAGTGTGGTGGCAGCTGCTGCAAGACCAATGACAGTCGAGGAAAGAAACACAGTTGGCAACCTTGGAAGGAAATTACCAAAATGCATCTCCTCAGGGTTCTTGATCATGAGCCGCAGCTCCTTCACCTTTGTCAGCCTCCCCAGGAACCATACTAGTAGCCTCAGGAAGAGAGGGAACAGTGTGTTGCCTGCGAGAATCTGGCCACTGAGCAGCAGCAGGAGGCCTGGATTCTTTGAGAAGATGGCCATGTTCTCATTCGTCGGCACAAGTCCTCCATTTGCAAAGGAGGCGACTGTGATCGATATCGAGAAGAGCACGATGTTGATCCCTTTCTTGTTCAGGGGCGCACTTGCAGTTGGCACATGAGTGATATACAGAAGAACCAGCAGAAAGCCCACAACATGGACCACAGCAAAGTACCCAAAGGCACTATATCCTAAACACTTGACAGACCTACTCCTCTTCAACTCTGCAGAACTCTTAGGTGGAATTGCATGAGCTGTTTCTTCAAGCTGTGACCCATCAGAGAGTGCCACACCATTTGCGAAATCTATCGCTTCAAGCTCAACATGAACAGCGCTGATCTTCACGCTTGGAAGATCTTGGATGTCTTGATGGTTCACTCTAAGCATAAGGCCTAAGAGTGAAACAAATACCTCCCCTCCTACAAGCATGAGCAGTGTGAGGACGACAATCTGGGAGCTCGAGAGGTCCTCCATTTTGACTGTGCTGAGGCCGGTAACTGTTAGAGCAGAAGTTGACAAAAATAGCATGTCAATATAAGGAGGGCTGAACTCAGGATTGCTTGGCTCCAGCGACATCAAGAGGACTGAACCGAGTATAGCAATGGCAAGGAAATATGACAATTGGATCCAGAATGGATGAACATGGAATGCAACGAATCGATAGAAAAAAACGACCAAGTCGACAATGTATCTACTGTCGCGACAGAAGCTATGCAGCTTGATACAGACGAAATCGTGGTAAAATCTCTTCACCCGGCCCATGGTGCTATATATGAATGTGAAAAACAAATGCATGCACGCCTCTGTGACAAGACTGAGCTCATAGTTGTGCTACTTATAGCGCGCAAGGCAGCGTTGGTTTCGATGCCAGTAGGAAAATTTAAGCATATATGATTCTATCCTACGATAGTCAATCAAAGGGACAGTGAGTTGAATACATATGCAATTATGTTTGCCCCAATCAATCAATAGCTTGTTTTCCTCATCTGAAGAAAATCCATTAGGCCCTACAATTATGCGATAGTCTTATGCCCCTCACAATAATGCAATAATCTTATGTGCCCTCGCAATCATGCAGATTGTATATCTTGAACGATGAAGCAGGGTACTAGCCATTGAACCAGCTCTAGAGTTTGGGTGCATGTGCACTCCTAGGAATGCGGCCATACGAAATGGGCCAATCAGTAGGGAACCTTGAGTTCTTAATTGCAGGTAGTCAGGGGGCATGCCATGTTCACAAACTTCATGTATACTGTACATGGTAGTACTTGTGTACTTTAGCAGTTGATCCCATGATCAAGCATAATCCTGTTGCAGGTCAACGAGACAGGGATATAGAAAGATAGTACATGCTAAGTTGCTTCACTGCATTTGGCCAGGATTTAGTTGACCTCAGGGCAGCCGTCCGGTGAGAGGTCGGCACGTAGCACATGCCCATCAAAGGCTTTTGTGCTATCATACGGCCATATACGGCCTTTGGATTTCTCGTACGGTGATGGCACCGGCCATCTTTTATTACTTGCATCAACAATTGGTCTAACATGAAGTATTGTTTTTGGATGTAACAAAAAATTTAATCGACATGGTCTAACACTTGACATTCATGAAACTGCCAGGAGATATTTGATGATTTGAGCGATCAGCTGCCAAGATTTCTCAAATTTTGACTAGATGCAGATCCTGCTGGGTGCTACACATGGTTTCAACGCATTGTTCTGAAGTTGGATGGGTAATCGTATTCAGGGGGTGTTTTCTCCATCCTCACCCAACCCCTTCTTACCTGATATGTTTGTAGCTGCCATAAGGTTGCTGTTCATGGCAGAGCCATTGGGGCAGCTGGGTCGGCCATATACATTGGGGCAGCGGGCCTGGCACCGAGCGATCCACTGAGTCAGCAGGGCCGACCCACCTTTGAGGCTGGGACTCCATTCATATACAACTCGATTAGCTCTAATTAATGACATGGTTATTTCCATTTCATAGTTAGGTTCGGCGACTAGTATTGTGGGCAGCACCAGATCGATCAAGTCTGATCGATCTAGCTAGCTTAGTACTATACGTACATGTACCGAAATTAGGTGGCAGCTATCTACCTTTTTTTTTTTAATTATAGCTATCTACCTTTGTACACCTACTGGAATGTATCAAATCGCGAACTTTGTAAACAGGATATGGAAGAAGCAAGGGGAAAGAATTAAAATTGGATTTATGATTTCTCTGTAAGCTTTGTTTCTTTTTCATAGATATTATCATGCCTAATTGGATCAAGATTTTATTATAATATATACTGCCTTTGTTCTAAAATGTAGGTTTTAGAGCATTTTGTGTGCGTAAACATAGCCAAAAAGAGGATAAAAGGATTTTTTTTTGGGTCAACCTGAAATATCCATTGGGCCAACAAGGCCATTGACTTCTTTGAAATGGGTTGACCCGTGGCCTCTCAAATTGGCGTCGAGGCCAATGGTACCAGGTCCAAGACCAAGTCCGGGCCAGCCCATTCCCATCTTGACGATCCCATCTTGACGATGAACAAGAGCAGAGCACCTGAATCAGCATTAATAATTTCAGTGTGCATCAGCTGCTTAGGCCTTTTATGCTGGAATTAATGCGAGATACGGTGGGTTTCTTTTTTCTTTGAGTGAAGCAAAATCAGTGACTGGAATTTTAAGCATTGTTTGCTCTATTTTTTTCCGACAGCAGACGTGCTCTTCCTTTGCTGCAGATTAAAAGTACGCATCATAACGGGAGGCTTTCGACAGCCCATGGGACCCACGATCGCATCATGCCCAGATGTACGTGTTCGCGCCTTGTTCAGTGGCCCACACGACGGTCTGTCGTCCACGTGCGCAGGCCCGCAATTCACAAGACCGACGTGGCCCGTTGTCCGGGTGCTTTATAGGTGAGAAAATGATAAAAAACCATCATATTTGGGAATCTCATGCATAGTGTGATATGATGACACCATGATACAATTTCTTAAAATTTAAATTTGCATGGTTCATTTTTTATTGAAAAAACATTATGAGTGTTCACAAGGTGAGTATTTACAATTCCTCAAATTTTCAAATTCAAAATACACATAGAGAAACAAGAACGGGCAAATTCAACATGAATAGTGTCACAGGAGACAAAATCATAAATGACACCGTTGGTATAACAATTTTTCTTTTTCGTTTGTTTGTGTATATGTACAACTTTTCCCCCCGAAATTTTAGGAACTTGTAAAGTTAACTTTTGACAAATGGTATCATGGAATGTATATGATCACGTGGTATTTCCCCTAGAAAACCATCATCTTCAATGAAATGACACAAATAAACCACGAATTCGGCCAGGTGTGACACATAGCATTGATTCTGACACCTGGTCGAATGGTGGTTGTTTCTTGTCATTTTTGTTGAAGGTGGTGGTTCTCTATTGCACTGCCGCCCCAAATGTGATTGCTTTTCTTCATTTTCTTGCTTGAGGTGAAACGTGCACCGCCACAGGCGAGATATAACTAGGCGAGATATAACTAGGCAGGGGAGAGAAGCACCAACATGCATCCTCGAGTCCCTAAAAAAAAATGCATCCTTGAGTCTCTCAAAAAAAAAATGCATCCTTGAGATTCGTGAAGTTGCGACTGGCGAGAGTGCAAACAGTGTACAAACGACCAACGGAAAAGTAAATTAATTATAATTTTCTTTTCACGTCTCTAGAAAAACTATAAATATTTTTTAATTTTGGAGTGACTGCAACATATAAAAGCGCATGTGCATTTGAACACGACCATGTTATACTCCTATATTTCCTCGCACATTATATACACAAGTCGTGGAGTATTGAAATTGTAGACCTAGTTGCAACCACCCTTTCGATTAGCATGCAACTGTATATGTTTAAGTAGATTCCTATCTACATCTAGGGTCCCAATCCCACTCGCCGGGCGACGCTGCATGTCATCTTCGTCTCTGCTGGCCTTGGACCTTGGAGGCGTGGCGCAGGGCCGAGTTGGCAAAATCCATGATCCTGTGTGAAAATCTAAAATATGTGCGAAAATCTAATGTATATGCCGAGTATTTTATATATCAATTGGATATATAAAGAATCATACTACTTCTTTGAGATTCATTTATATTATCAAGTGCAAGGGTAAGGGTAGAAGGATCAAGTGAGTATCGGATGGCACTTATGAATTTCATACAGTAATAAACCTATCCATAGCCTCTCTTTGTGATTTAATCAGCTCTTGTTCTTTTTCTTTCCTCTTCCGCTCTTGGGCACCAGATTCTTGCTTTCCCATGATGACTCGCTGAAACATTAGTTACATAAGAAATGAACAGAACAATCAACTGAAGTTCGAATCGAAGGAGATGAGGATGGAAATTGATTGGAATAGAAGTAATCCTGACATGGAGAAGAAAAGAAAAGACTAATCCACCATATCAGGGATGGTCGAATTAGACTAATCCGCGACATCCTTCTCATAACGGAGGGAGTATAGATATAGGGAATAGACTTCGTACGGAATGGACCACCATTTGATCGAGCAGGAGTGCATCTGTACGCGATTCCGACCCGTTCATATATCTAAATCCGTTATTAATCCGATATCTATATGTACACGTGGCATGGGTAAGACGACTCATCCGGACGCAAGCACAACAGTATGCTGTGTAGGTATGTTCACCGTCGTCCTCGCGTCCCTTGAAGCGCGTGCACACATATATCGGCTGAGGCCCTGTTTGTTTACTTCTACTTCAGCTTTTAGGGTCCAAAAACACTACTAGCTGAAACAAACAGGCAATTTTTGTGAAGCGCTGGTGAGAAGACGTGCCCGTGAAATGCACTAGCGAGGCGTGGAGAGAAAAAGCAGCGCCGGTGCTGCTTCCCGAGCTTCCCGAGCAATGGATACCGAAAGTGCCCTCTACCGTTCCACGTTATAACCAAAAAAATTGGCACCCCGCACGATTTGCTTCCCGACCCCGGATTCCGCTCCCGTCTCTCTGCTTCACATGGTGACAAGTTAGGGTTAGGTTTTCGTGTGCCCGCTGCTGCCGACCTTCCCTGTCGGCTTCACGGCCAACTCCCACCGGCGTCCCGTGTCCTCCCGCCCACCTCCAGCTCGCGTCGCCCCGCAGTCGACTGTGCACTGCTGCTACGCCCGCCCTGTGCTGCTCCGACCGTGCTACTCCTTCTGCCCAGTGCTGCTCCAACCCTGCTGCTCCGACGGTTCTACTCCGACCACCCTCGGCCTCCACCAGTTTCTACACGGCAAGGTGAGGTTCCCCCTCTCTATTGATTATTTTTGTGGGAAATCGTTGGATATATGTGAGATTTTAATTCATATCTGTGAGCAAGATGATTTGTTCATTAGTATATGTGAGCTGTAAATTTATTTTGATAGATTGCCTACATGTGATCTATGAAATCTGCAAGTAAATATACCAAATTTGCTAGTATAATATGAAATATGCAAGCATGTGTTTCAAATTTGCAAGGATATGTTGTCTACGTATTATTCATATCATGTATCCTGCCTTATGCATTTAGATGGATCAAGATAAATCACTTAAGGCGCATTGGGATCCTATCTCTACTACAATTTTTTGCGAAATCTGTGTGATATATTGCAAATGTATTTATAATTTTTGATGTTCCATGCTTGGTTTTATCTACTTTTTTGTGTTTTGTCCACACTTTGGAGTACTTTTCATATGATTTCTTGGACTAACCTATTAACAAGAGCCACAGTGCCAGCTGCCTGTTTTCTGCTATTTTTGGTTCTAGGAAGTCAGAAAATGAATATTCTCAGAATTGGACGGGACAAAAGCCAAAGTTGCTATTTTACCGGAAGACATCTGGAGCCAGAATACGAGACGGAGAGGGGCTGGGGCCTGGCCACACCACCTGGCCGCGCGGCCAGGCCTGGCCCATGCCAGGGGGTGGTCTGGCCGCCCCAGGCACCCCCTCGGCCTCTCCTTCCGCTTATATATTGCCTCTGATACGGAAACCCTAGGCACCCGATCAAAATTCCACGAAAGAGTCTGTAGCCGCCGCGTCTCTGTCCCTAGATCGGGAGGGATCTGAAGCTCTTCCCGGCACCCTGCCGGAGAGGGGAATTCACCCCGAAGGCCTTCTTCATCATCATGCAAGCCTCAGGTGTGATGCGTGAGTAGTTCATCTCTGGACTACGGGTCCATGTAGTAGCTAGATGGCTGGTTCTCCTCCTTTGTGCTATCATGTTTAGATCTTGTGACCTCCGTTCATGATCAAGATCATCTATTTGTAATTCTGCATGTTGTGTTTGTGGGGATCCGATGGATATTAAGATGCTACTTCAGATTGATTATTGATTCTATCATGTCTTTGTTATTTGTGATCTTGCATGCTTTCCGTTGTTAGTAGCTATCTTGGCCAAGTAGATGCTAGCAACTCCAAGAGTTAGTATTTATGCTCGATAGTAGGTTCATGCCTCTGGTAATCTGAGGAAGTGACAGAAATCTCTAAGGTACTAGATGTGATGTTGCTACTAGGGAGAAAACAACAATCCTTTCTTCATAGAACAATCGTATTGTTTACTTTACACGCAATTCGTAAATCAATAATCTGTTGCTTGCAACTTAATACCGGAGGGGGTTCGGATGATAACCTGAAGGTTGATTATTAGTCATAGATGCAGTTGGATGGCGGTCTATGTATAATGTTGTAATGCCAAATCAAGTCTCAAAGGAGTCAAGATGATTGGTATATGCATGTATTGCTTTCTCGATGTTTGTCAATTGCCCCGCTGTAATTTGTTCACACATCATGTTATCTATCTTAAGGAGAGCCACATCTAGTGAACTATGGACCCCGGTCCTTTCTTTTACATACAATCTATAAATTGTTTACTGCTTTGTGTTTACTTTCTGCAAACTATTACTTCCTTCCATTCGATACGTTTAATCCTTTGTTTTCAGCAAAACCAGTGAGATTGACAACCTCATCGCAAGTTGGGGACAGAGTTCTGTGGTTGTGTTGTGGAGGTCTCCACGTTGCTGCTGGTACCGGTAGTGCGCCCTGCCAACGTTCATCTAGCTACACCTTTGGGGTGTTTCCTTGCTCCTACTGGATTAATAATCTTGGTTTCATAACTGAGGAAAACTTACTGCTGTGCTCATCATACCTTCCTCTTGGGGTTCCCCAATGAGCTCGTTAATACACGAGTCAACAAGTATTTTTCTAGCGCCATTGCCGGGGAGTCAAGGACATCTTCAGAAGGGGAGTCCCTCATAACCAATCTCTTTACTTTGTTATTTTTGTTTTGCTTAGTTTACTTTTGTTTTGTTTGCTTATTTCTTTATCAAAAAACACAAAAAATAGTCTTACTAGTTTGCTTTATTTATCAAAAAAAAAAAGACTACTCTTGAGCAAGTTGTGTGACTTCACTAGCACCAACAATAATGATTTTATGAGCACCAACAACTAGCACCAACAACAATGATTTTATGAGCACCAACAACAATATGAGCACACCTATTGCTCCACCTGTGCCTGAAGCTACTTTCTTTGAGATAAAACCTGCTTTACTCAATCTTGTTATGAGAGAACAATTTTCTGGTATTGGTAATGAAGATGCTGCTGCCCATCTAAATAACTTTGTTGAACTTTGTGAGATGCAAAAGCATAGGGATATAGATGGAGATATTATCAAGCTGAAATTGTTTCCTTTCTCTTTGAGAGGAAAAGCTAAAGAATGGTTGAATTCCTTAACTAGGAATAGTATTGATTCTTGGACTAAATGCAAAGATGCTTTCATTGGAAAGTACTATCCTCCTGCTAAGATTATATCTATGAGAAGTGAAATAATGAAATTTAAACAATCTGATAATGAACATGTTGCTCAAGCTTTGGAAAGAATGAAATCTTTGGTAAAGAATTGTCCCACTCATGGACTGACTGCTTGGATGATCATCCAAACTTTTTATGCAGGATTGAACTATTCTTCAAGGAACCTATTAGATTCTGCTGCTGGAGGTACCTTTATGACCATTACTTTGGATGCTGCAACAAAGCTTCTGGATAATATGATGGTTAACTACTCTGAATGGCATACTGAAAGAGCTCGACAATGTAAGAAGGTAAATTCTGTTGAAGAAACCTCCTCCTTGAGTGATAAGATTGATGTTATTATGTCTATGCTTGTTAATGGGAAAGCCCATATTGATCCAAATAATGTTCCTTTAGCTTCTTTGGTTGCTCAAGAAGAGCAAGTTGATGTGAGCAATTTTGGCAACAATGCTTATGGTAATAACAATTATAGGCCTTACCCTCCTAGTAATACTTATGGTTATAATGGTAAACCTAGATTACCTAGTAAAGGAAGAATTTTTGAAGTTGAAAGAGCCACTAAGAATTTCATGCAAATGCAATATGAGCAAAATCAACTATTCACCAAGACTATGGAGGAACAATCTACAATTTTGAAGAACATAAGCCATCAACTTGAGAGTCTAAATAGGTAAATTCCTAGTTTACAATTGAAACTTTCTAATGCTGAAAGGAATATATCATCTTTGTCTGAAGCTCAATCTTCAATGATTAATAAAATGGCTGCTAAACCTGAAATTAATGATAATCCCTTTGCAGCTACTAATGCTATACAAGTAATAATTGATGAAAATGTTAGACTATTAGCTGAATTGCATGCAAAGTGGGAAAGAGAAGATGAAATTGCTAGAAACATTAGTGTTTCTACTATCACCACCACTAGTGTTGAGGCTAGTAATAGTTCTACTACTTTAGATGATAATTTTGACTTTGATCTTGATGGTTGCAATATCTCTGAAGTTATTAAGTTCCTACAAAAGCTTGCTAAAAGTCCTAATGCTAGTGCTATGAATATGTCCTTTACAAAACACATTACTAATGCTCTCATAAAGATTAAAGAAGAAAAGATGAAACATAAAGCTTCTATTCCTATAAAACAAGAAGATGGTTGGGAACCCATCATTAATATGAAAGTGAATGATTTTGATTTCAAAGCTTTATGTGATCTTGATAGTAGTGTTTCTATTATGCCTAGAAGGATTTATGATATGCTTGATTTGCCACCACTTGAAGATTGTTATTTGAATGTCCCACTTGATGATAATGCTAAAAAGAAACTCATGGGGATTATTAATGATGTTCTTATTATGGTTAACAATGCCTATGTCCCCGTTTCTATGTTTTGGATGTTGAATACAATGCTTCTTGTCCTATTACTTTGGGAAGACCTTTTCTCAGAACTATTGGTGCCATTATTGATATGAAAGAAGGCACCATTAAATATCAACTCCCACTCAAGAAAGGTATAGAACACTTCCCTAAGAAGAGAGAGAAGATTTCTTTTGCCTCTCCTATGAAAACAAAATTTGCTCTGAATGCTTCTTCATTTGAGAACACTTGATTCTTCTTCTTGCTTCTTATGCCTAACTTAAAGGCATTAAAGAAAAGTACTTATTGGGAGATAACCCAAAAGTTTTAGATGAGTCTTGGAAGTTATTACTTTAGTAATAACCGCTCCTTATCCTTTTATTTGCTTTTTGTTCCAAGAGTAACATCTAATGAGAGAGAAGTAATGATTGGGAAAGTTGCTGTCCCGAAACAGATTTTTGTGCTTCACCGTAAAAATTTGTGTAAAATCTCTGAACGTCCTTTTGAGGCGTGAATGTTTGTGCTTCTGCCCCAGGTTGTTATCTAACTTTCGCTAGTTCAACACTTTTTGATTGGAGCAATAGAAGGTCTTCGAAAAAATTCGTCTTTACCTGCTGGTCTGGTTTAACAGATTTCTGCCATTTTCTATATTTGCTTCTTGTTGGTTCCTTTTTAAGTTCTTTTGGGGAATTGAGCTTTTTAAGGGAAGTGCTTCAGTAGCTAGTGTATTAATGGAAGTTTTTATTGGTGTTATAACTGAACCTAAAGACCTATTATCTTGAGTGCACTAATGTTGCTAATAAAGATTGTGTGAAGTTTTGTATGAAGGAAAAATTTCAGGTGTATGGAAGGAATGAGTAATGAGATGAAAGATCGACTAAAGCTCAAGCTTGGGGATGCCACGCATGTCACCCCAAGAAATATTAAAGAAGTACAATCGTCAAAGCTTGGAGATGCCCAAGGCATCCCCCTCATCATCAATAAAAATCCCAGGTTTCTTCCAAATGCTTCATTTTTATTGTTTCATGCACAATTGTGTTGTTCTTGGAGCGTCTTCTTCTTCGTTTTAGTTTTGTTTTTTTGTTTGCTTTGTTTGCTTAGTTTACTGAATAAATTGGTTGGACCCCCTCTTTCATACATTGTTTTTCAAATAGTTTGGTTTGGCTTGGAAAAGAGTAGGAAAGTTCATGCTTAAGTTCTAAAAAGAGCTTGTTTTTGACTGTGGTCTATGCTTTGTCATGCCATGCTTGATATTGTTTTGGCTTCATGCTTAGTATCCTTTGTTGTAGTATGACTTGTTATAAACAATTGAGATTTCTTAATGTGCCTTGGATGAATCATGCGTTGTTTTAGCATATTAAAGCATAGTATTGTGGTATTCTCCTTTGATGCTTTATTTGGGTTGACTTGGCGCATGCTCACACCATGTTATGACTATCCAAAGTCACCATAGCCTTGATGATCCTTTAGTTTTCAACTTGTATTATCACTTTATGCTATGATCAATGATGTTTTGTCGCTCTGCATGATTATGGCCATTATTGCTCTCTTAGTTTGTCGCTCCTAGTCTTTTGCTAGCCTCCATAACCAAGTATGAGTTCCACTCATGCATCCAACCCCTAAACCAAGTTATTTCAAAGAGTCCACCATACCTACCTACTAGCTTATGATATTCCAAGTATATTCATGTTTTTGTTTACCTTCCAAATTAAACTTGTTATGAGAAAACTAGTGATTAAAGCTCTCACGAACTTGATGGCACACTTTACTTTTCTTGCCCTTAATAAACTTGAACCATCGTGTTGTCTATGTTGTATATGCTTGCACTTATTTGTTGGGGATTAGCAGAACCATGCTGTCATGGGGAACGCTTTCAACATTCCACTGGTACTTTGTACCTAGTTGATATCATGCTCTTTTGTCTATGGATGTCGTCGGTGTGAAATGAAAGGGGAGCTTGTAAGTCCATGGAGTTATGTATATGTGTTAGAGAAACGTCTGTGCCACTGGTCTAATCCATGCTGACATGGTGGAAACCTGCAGCGTAACCATAACGAGCTGTCTATGAAGCATTCTTCTTATAAAAAAGAGTCAGATATTGAGAAAAAAGAGAGAAAGAGGGAAAAATGAGATTATGAAAAGAGGAAAGAGAGAAAAAAGCACCATATTCCCATGGTAAATAAGAAGATTGCTGAGATGCTCGTTGTCTGCTTGCCTTGTCATTTTGATATGGGGATTCTTTCGTATCATCGGGCAAGGGGTACCCTGTTGGCAGTTCTCTATGATATACATGTACTTACGATGACAAGAACTTATCGGTTACTAAACTTGAGGGCATGAGGAGCGACCCTCGTATTCAAGGGACATGAGATTTCCAACTTATACTTCGTCAAGCATGTACACCTTAGTTTGTTCACTTTAACCTTAATCACCTTCAAGACGCTTATGATAGGGGCAATGAGAGCTGAAAGCTAACAAGTACCATAATTTTTGGAAGCTCTTTATAAAACTTGAATCTCTGCTTCCTTCTATGAATGCCTTTCTTCCACCATTACATTGAGTCTCCACCTTCTACCTTTATGCACCTACTTTGAGAGCATAGTGGCCATTCTTAGTTCTATGTGCATTGTCCCAAGACTAGTTGATTGATGCATAACTTGATATTGCTTGTTTTAAACTATTTGTATCTAGTCACTCTTATGAACTTTGAAGGTGTCCTATGCATTTATATTTGCTACTCTATGAGGGACAAGCTGAATACTATTATGCTATGTTTCCTTATGTGAAACAAACAAACGTCTTGCAAAGCATTGTTATTCATGAATCTTTTGTTTGTGCCTTTTCATATTGCATCATAGTTTCCTTGCTTATTGCTAGAACTTTGTCTTCCATGTTATGATTGAAGTACTATGATCCCAGCTTTGAATATTTTACAAATACTTTGATCAAGTTTATGATGGTGCATGTCACCTAAAAAATTATTCTTTCTTTTTATCACTTACCTACTCGAGGACGAGCAGGAGTTAATCTTGGGGATGTTGATACATTGCAAATGTATCTATAATTTTTGATGTTCCATGCTTGGTTTTATCTACTTTCTTGTGTTTTGTCCACACTTTGGAATAATTTTCATATGA
Organism: Avena eriantha; assembly: GCA_910589775.1. Taxonomy (NCBI): domain Eukaryota; kingdom Viridiplantae; phylum Streptophyta; class Magnoliopsida; order Poales; family Poaceae; genus Avena; species Avena eriantha. The sequence goes on from OU342744.1 coordinate 39,291,309, forward strand.
TTTCTTGGACTAACCTATTAACAAAGAGCCACAATGCCAGCTGCCTGTTTCTGCTGCTTTTGGTTCCAGGAAGTCAGAAAATGAATATTCTCGGAATTGGACGGGACAAAAGCCAAAGTCACTATTTTTCCGGAAGACATCTAGAGCCAGAATACGAGACGGAGAAGGGCTGGGGCCGGCCACACCACCTAGCCGCGTGGCCAAGCCTGGCCCGCACCAGGGGATGGTCTGACCGACCCCAGCACCCTCTCGGCCTCTCGTTCCACCTATATATTGCCTCCGATACCAAAACCCTAAGTACCCGATCAAAATTCCACGAAAGAGTCTGCAGCCGCCGTTGTCTCTGTCCCTAGATCGGGAGGGGATCTGAAGCTCTTGCCGGCACCCTGCTGGAGAGGGGAATTCACCCTGGAGGCCTTCTTCATCATCATGCAAGCCTCCGGTGTGATGCGTGAGTAGTTCATCTATGGACTACGGGTCCATGTAGTAGCTAGATGGCTGGTTCTCCTCCTTTGTGCTATCATGTTTAGATCTTGTGACCTCCGTTCATGATCAAGATCATCTATTTGTAATTCTGCATGTTGTGTTTACGGGGATCCGATGGATATTGAGATGCTATTTCAGATTGATTATTGATTCTATCATGTCTTTGTTATTTGTGATCTTGCATGCTTTCTGTTGTTAGTAGCTATCTTGGCCAAGTAGATGCTAGCAACTCCAAGAGTTAGTATTTATGCTCGATAGTGGGTTCATGCCTCTGGTAATCTAGGAAGTGACAGAAATCTTTAAGGTACTAGATGTGCGGTTGCTACTAGGGAGAAAACAACAATTCTTTGTTCATAGAACAATCGTATTGTTTACTTTACACGCAATTCGTAAAGCAATAATCTGTTGCTTGCAACTTAATACTGGAGGGGGTTTGGATGATAACCTGAAGGTGGATTATTAGTCATATATGCAGTTGGATGGCGGTCTATGTATAATGTTGTAATGCTCAATCAAGTCTCAAAGGACTCAAGATGATTAGTATATGCATGTACTGCTTTCTCGATGTTTGTCAATTGCCCCGCTGTAATTTGTTCACCCAGCATGTTATCTATCTTAAGGAGAGCCACCTCTAGTGAACTATGGACCCCGGTCCTTTCTTTTACATACAATCTACAAACTGTTTACTGCTTTGTGTTTACTTTCTACAAACTATTACTTCCTTACATTCGATACGTTTAATCCTTTGTTTTCAGCAAAACCGGTGAGATTGACAACCTCATCGCAAGTTGGGGACAGAGTTCTGTGGTTGTGTTGTGGAGGTCTCCACGTTGCTGCTGGCACCGGTAGTGCGCCCTGCCAACGTTCAGCTAGCTACACCTTTGGGGTGTTTCCTTGCTATTACTGGATTGATAACCTTGGTTTCATAACTGAGGGAAACTTACTGCTGTGCTCATCATACCTTCCTCTTGGGGTTCCCCAACGAGCTCGTTAATACACGAGTCATCACTGTGTCAAACAGAAATTCGCAGGAAATAGGCCTGCTGATTTCCTGAGTGCAGAGGGATACAAGAATCTAGGTTTAGAATTTGGCCTTGGGACAAGGAAACACTACACCCAGAAGCAATTCAAAAACAAATGGGATTCAACCAAAGCATTGTACCAAGCATGGGTGTACTACACTACCAAAGCAACTGGACTTGGTTGGGATCCGGTGAAGAAAACATTCACAGGAGATGAAGCACAGTGGGCTGAATTGATCAAGGTATGACATATGCCAATGTTTATGTCAGATTTACATTTCAAAATAGATGTATGAAATTATGGTTACTAACTTGTGAGTTTTTATGCAGGCTATCTCGAGGGCCTGCTGGGAAGGAAGATATATTCAACCATGCACACTCATCTTTGCGGAATGCTATTGAGAGAGCATTGTTGGAAGTATGCCCTGGAGACAAATAGTAGTAAGGACTATTATCATATTTCATATAGTTTATGATTAAGTTTTATATCATGCTATAACTGTATTGAGTGGAAACATCAATACACGTGTGATATACAAACAACCAGGGGTTCCCAGTGAAACTCTAGTCACTGGTTCATTGGTCAACAAATGATCAAGTTTCCTGATCATGTGGCATTTATGCCAGTTGGAAATGAGGTCATCTCATTCCGAGAATGAGATGATGAACCAATACCCAACCTAAACATCATGACCCGATCATGTCACGAAGTTCAAGTTACGATGATTAGAAATGGATCCTCGTAGACTATTCCTTAGACCGTGAGGCTATATCAATCACTGTCTCCCGAGAGTGCTTAGATAGCATCAAACGCCATCTGGTAACACAGTGGTTATAAAGGTGTGTTCAGGTACTCGGAGGAGACCGTAGAGGCAATATATGTCAAGAGCGGGATTTGTCCGTCCATGTCATGGGGAGATACTCAAGGGCCCACTCGGAGAGGTTATATCCAATAGCTGTGTTGCGTGTGATTTGATCACGGGGATATCACTTGTCGAAACGAGTCAAGTAGCATTGTTCAGTAACAAGATTGAACATGACATGGTGATGTCATTGATCAGATCTCGGGCATTGCAAGTATCGAATGACAAAGGGAATAAGACACGACTGTCCCGGTTCAAATGACGAAAGATCTTCGTGGAACGCACAGGGGTCACATGGCCATCTAGGTCCATTTGTCGATCATTGGTGCGGGAGTGTCTCGACCATGTCTGGAGTGTTCCCGAACCGTGGGGTATCACGCTTAAGGGCTTGATGATGCTTAGAGAGTGTTTATAGGATCAGTAGAATCACCGAAGAAAAGAAGGGAGAAAACCGGAAGGGTTTCGGTAAGTCCGGAGGATGTCCGGAGTGGAGGTGGAAGGTGTTCCATGGCCACAGAGGTTGAATAATATGTGAATGAATGTTAAATGTTGATTTAATCATTTATTCATATTTATTTAATAAAGAGAAAAATCAATTTAATGGTCAAAGGCTTAATGGGCCAATTCCCGGAGGGGAGAGGGCCCATTAGGGAAAGGAGAGAGGGAGAAGGGGCCAAGGGGGTGGCCGGCGCCCTGGTGGGCCACCCCCCCGTGCGGGGCCCATGGGGGGTGGCCGACGGTGCCACCCCTCCCCCTCCTCTCCTTTAGTCCCACCCCGGGACTTTGAGGGAGGTAGTACCTCCCCTCCCCCTAATATAGTGGGGTATTTGGCCAAGATAAATACACCAACAATCAATAAAGGTCTCCCCACTTTTGGGAGGACCTCTAATTGATATTTTCTCTCTCCCCCTATATCTCTCGTGTCCGTGGTCCCAAGTCTGGACTGCGTGAGCGAGAGACATCTTCACTGCGGAGCGCCGCCGCGCTGCGAGATTTGGATCCAGGAGCTCTACTTCCGCAACTGCTGCTGGATCGGGGAAGCAGGAGTCATCGTCAGGCACCGGACGTGTGTAACTCCCCGCGAGGTGTCGCACTTGAGGCACTCAAGTCGTTGGAGCTAGAAGGAGCACAAGGACTTCATCATGACCTTGAGGTCGGCTTTGGCTCGTCTACATCAACCACGCTCTCCTGAGCGTTGACAACGCTTTTCGATCTTCAAGGGTAAGTTCGCAAAAAGCCCCTCCCGTTACTGTATTACTAATAGATAGGTCCTGGCAGCTTCAGGGGTTCAGGGGCGTAGGGTAAAATTTATTGTTTTCATACGCGGAACCCCTACAGTGGTATCAGAGCTAGATCTATGCATAGTAATGCTAGTATGGGTAGAACACACAAGTTGTAGCATGTGGGCATTGATCTTTTAGTTGTTACCCTCCCACGTGTACTTGTGCATACCACAGTAATGCTCTATGAAGCGGCCCCCAACCGACTTTACGCGTTCATTCGCAAGACTGGTCCACGCTTGACATACGGCTTGTACCGTATAAAGTGTCTTAGGGGGGTGTCTGTCTCTCTCGCATTAGGTGGTATGCCATTTGCAACGGAGGGCCCCAAAAGGGGTGTAGTAGAGACAACTACTTGATCAGAGTTGTGCTGAAAGTTTGTAGGTAAGAACGGTTCTTGTGCGAAAGCCCATTCAGACACGTAAAACATGCAAAGATAATCAGAGGCGTCTAACTTTGTTTTGCAGGGGGGCTTTGCTTTGTGATATGGTTGTGGCAAAGGTAAAGTGATTACCTTTTGTTGCATAGTAGTAGATAGTCACGATAATGACAAACTACCATGCCGGGAAGACACCGGTACCCTGGTGTCTACGACGCCGGATCCCTGGCGCCGGAACCCGGTGACGACGGATGGAGATCACGGCGTGAAGGACCATATCACACAACATTTACATTCAATGTTATTGTTTGTATGTATTATTGTGTGCTAGTATTAGATACTCGACGATAGCCTAATAAGATGATCCCTGTTAAAATTACCAACGATTGTGTTCCCCCTTGGTGTGCACCACCAAGAAAGTTCTTCGGTATGAGGCAGGCCATGATGATCGGGTGTCAGACATATCTGCGTTCACATACAGTGGGTGTAAGCCATGTTGCACAGCGAAAACACTAAGGTTGAGTTGGCGAGCCTAGCATGTACAGACATGGCCTCGGAACGCGGATGGTCGAAAGATCGAGTAAGAGTCACATGAATGATGTGATCGACGTTTAGCGTCCACCCTTGAACCCACATTGATGGCCGTGATGATCGGGGGAGATGTGGCTGATAGGGGTCGTGTTATCACTAGGAACCCTTTTGGGATAGGTGTTTCTGAGAGTTATTATTAACTCGTTTAATTATAAACTTAGTCTAAATTCCTTTTGCAATTATAAATGTAGATGGGACCTTTCGTGTTGATAATTGAATGGTTAGAAGGAGAGAAGCTCATATTAGATGGATCGAACTTCTCCATTTGGGTTGCCAGTCTCCATGTTCTCCTTAGCGAGAACGACATGGTCGACTACATACTCGACGGGATGGATTTGGATCAGCCCACTGACCTTGAGACCCTAGAGGAGCGGAAAGACCGCTATCTCCGTCGTGAGATGGCCTCCTACATTTCAGTTGTGATGCGTTTCAGAATGGTGGATGAGCTGTGGCCTTTCGTGGGTGATGTTAACCCTCGTTCGGTGATGCTACAGCTTAGGACACATTTCGTGGAGCAGACACGCATTTGGGAGCATGAGCTGATGGGAGACTTCCTCTCCATTAAGATGGAGGAGAACTCATCACTGGACGACGACTTGGAGCACATGCATGATGTGTACATGAGGCCTGCATACTTCCTGGATATCTGGATGTCGGGCTCTTTTGCAAACGCCGTTGTGCTACGGTCGCTGACACAAAGCTACCAAGCACAAGTCAGGACTTGCGTTATGAGGGGCGACGTGGAATCAATGGAGTTCCACCGGTTCATGACACATCTCAGGAATGTGTTGGTTGAACCAGATGTCGCTCAGGTCGTCAACGACAAAGGTATATATTTGATATACAGTTTTATAAATGTTATAATCTTGCAAACACATTTGCAGTGTTAAGTATATCTGATACTTGTTTTGTTTTGCTAAAAACATGTCCTTCTACATGAGAGGTGCTTGCTGGAGATGAGGTGACGTTGCATGTTGATGGCGAGCATGATGATGATGGCCGACGACACTCTCCCTCGACATTTATCATTTAGTTTGTGTTTTAGGATGATTATTGTAATCAAGAGATTGTGAACTTATTTAGTGTGTCTCACACTTCGTGAGATGATCATTCATATGAGTTTGTAACAAACAGTTGTTCTACTTTTATGAATGATTTCTATTCGTGTTCATATCTTGTTTGATTATGTGTGAATTATCCTTATTGTTTGAATCTAATTGATAATGCATGAACATTTATAAAACATTAAAGTGCCTTGTTTAAAATACCCAACTTAATGATATGTTTATTAATGAATAAAACCATTGTTTAAATTCAAAGTTATGTGATAGTATGTGAAAGTCATTCGATTTCTTATCACATATATATCATGCCTAAGTTCGGCAAAATAACTTGAACACCATGTATTACTTGAATACAAATTGACGAGGGTTTAACTCATCAATGCCCATTGTTATGGACTTGGGTTTTGGAGAAGGAGGGAGCGCTAGAGACATCTATCGGCTAGCAAACAAGCACACAGGGGACTCGCCCAGGTTCATGCGTCGTAGAGGTCCCTACTACTGCTTTTCTGCTCATGGAATTATCAAAGGAATCGAAGATTACGATGGTGCGCAAATGCAATCTGGCGAGGGTTGTGGAAACTAGGGTTGCGTGTGTCCTTCTCGCCGCCCCCTCCTAGCCTTTATATAGATAGGCTAGGTCTCGGATAGTAGGTCGAGTCGGTTACAGGTTAGGGTTTTCCCCTTTGAACTTTCTATCTTTAGCTTCTTCTTGTTCTTCAAGCAATCGAGAGTCCGTAGGTTACTCGAGTTCTTCATTTGGGCCTTGGCAACACCGTGGGCCTCCACATATTCAGGCCGTATATACCAAGCTCGAGTACCTGTAGGGTATACCCATGTTAGTAGCCCCCGAGTGTCCAGTGGAATCGCAAATTCGACTGGGGACTTTATGAAGCCTTTCGAGTGCACGAATGAGTATATTTTCGACTGCTTTGTTTGTATCATAATGATTGTTGATGTGCGTGCCTGATTTAACCGATGTATCGGTATCAGTTAACTACCTTAGGGTAAAACAACGCAATCTACTCGAACTTGAGTCCCCGGACTCGAATCCGGAAAAGTGCTGGTGTAATTCGACTCAAGCCGCGGAGGTCTTACAGGAGTCAAATTCTAGTTATATGGGTGTGAGCACTCGACGCGTCCGTCAAGGCATGTTCATCGTACCTGTAGGCACGGATACATTTCTGGTAGTGCACAGCTAATGCGTTGCTAGGACTTATTCAGGTCTTACCTTCACGCTGTAAGCATAACATCCGAATTTTATCATCGCGGAGACGATTCAGGTGACCCAGGAGACGTAGTCTCCTTGTAGGGAAAAATTATGAGGCGGTGTCGCCATAAGCTTCGAGTGTGGATGTTATCAACAAACAGTATTTTGTACAAATAATCATAGGGTGCGCGACCAACGCTCCCTATGGGAGTAGCCCCCGAGTGCCTGGTTGAGTCGAAGACTCAAGCAGGGACTAAAGAACTTTTTGCGACTGCTGTCGTCTTTTGTTTGCTTGTTTCAGTCGAATTTATTTCCGGCACTCCCTATGGGAGTAACCCATGTCCATAATCGAACCGTGTTTCGAGTAGTTGGGTTTGCCTTGATTGTCCATGTTCTTGCAAAAGAAAAAAAGAAAAAATCGTAGGGTGCGCGACCAGCGCTCCCTATGGGAGTAGCCCCCGAGTGCTTGGTGGAGTCGAAGACTCGAGCAAGGACTAAAGTAGTCGAAGTCTTCTGCTGTGTAGCTTTGATGACGTCAGTGCTGGCAATTTCATGACCTCAGTTGCCCGCGTGAGCGAGTTTGATGGGACGTGACGAGCAGTGGGCCCCACTCCCTGACTTTGATTTGACTGGGCGTGCGTAATCTTTATTTTAACTGCGCCTCCTCGATTTCCATGCGTAATGGGAGTAGTGGGGGGACGGTTCGCGTTTCCGCTCCTCCATGTGTCTAGCACGATGATTGCCACGCGTCCAGTAGGGTTTTTCTGAGCCGTTGGATTGCATCTTCCAGGGGTTAAGTAGTAACGCTGCGACGGTAATTTCTCATCTGCTTTCGCTCATCTTTTGCCTTCATCGCCATTGCCGCTGCTCCCCTGCTTTCTCTACTCTCTTTTCCTCCACGACGCTGGACCAGCTCCACACATTTCCCAGCTACTTTCTTCGGTCACACCGCCGCCGCGCAATGGGGAAGAAGAAGGGAGGTGCTGCGGCCGATTTCGCGGCTACCGCTGCTGCGGTGAAGAAGAAGGGTGGCTCCGCTGCTGCAGGCACCAGCATGGCCGCTGGCGGGAATAAGAAGGGCACGGGCACCCACGTCACGAATGGCGCGTGGCGTCCCTCCATCATCAAGTCCTCTGATCTTCGTCTTCTTCGCCAAGACGGAGTGCTGTCCGCCGCTGTCGCCAACGTGCGCGTCCCCGGCGGTGAGATAATCCCCTCTCCTCCCGCTGGTTTTCGAGTGATGTTCTTGGCTTTCTTCATTCGCGGCCTCTCGTTGCCCCTGCATCCCTTCTTTAGGGGCCTCCTTTGTTTTTACGGGCTTCAGCTCCATCAGCTGTCGCCAAACTCTATTCTCCACATCTCTTGCTTCATCACCCTCTACGAGTGCTGGCTCGGAATCGAGCCGCACTTTGGCCTCTTCAAGCGTCTCTTCAAGTTGAAGCGCCAATCTGCGTCTGGCTCCTTAGTCTACGATGTAGGTGGCCGCGGAATCCACGTCGATCCATCCGCCACCTATTTCGACATCAAGCTCACGACGTCCGTCCAAGGGTGGAGGGACAAGTGGTTCGACATCCGCGACGAGAAGGCTGATGGGGAGCACTTCAGACTCGCACCTTTTGATCCCGCGACACCGTGCAAGAGGAGGCACTCCTAGAAGAATGTAGTCATGCCTGGCGAGTCCGCGGAGACAGATGTGTTGTACGAGTGCGTCTGCGACCTCGAGAGTTGCATAGACAAAGAGGAGGGAGGTTGCGCCCTCATTCGCACGTGGCTGCGCCATCGCATCCAGCCCCTACAGGCCAGAGTTCACCCCATGTTTCAGTGGACTGGCGCTGACGATGTCACTCGCGTGTCTACCGATGGCATGTTCGCGAGTGAGGTAGACAAAAGGGTTCGACTGGTCACCAAGTACACCGTCAAGGATGTGCTCCCCAGTGAGCCAGTTGTTCCTCTGTTTGATGCTGCTAACCCTCCTCCTGAGATATAGTTGTGCTACGCAGTAGCTTTGTTCGTCGATTGCTTCTCTGTTGTTTCTTATCTTTGTGCTAATTTTGTTGTCTGTATGCAGGATTGGGCGGTATCGCCTTGTATGCCCCCTCTTCCTGAGGGGGTTATCCCTTGCGAAGCCTTGGAAGAGGACGAGTCAGAGTCGACCGTCCCATCTGATGTGGCGGAGGAAGCCCCCGAGTCCGGTAGTCTGGATACTCACAAGCGTTCATGCAGCGAGGATTCCGATGCGTCATCTCCTTCGACTCCAGAAGGTGCAGGTGTTGGTGCGGAGTCGCCAATCCCTGCCATTCTCGTGAGTGCCGTGGCACCATCCTCTCGCAAGAAGATGCGACTGCCCAAGGAGTCCTCGTCAGAGTTGGGGGAGCCCACTTTTGACTTTGACAAGTTTGATTGGTAAGTTTTCTAGTTTGTTTGGTCTTCTCTGGATTTGCCCTTTTTGGTTCTTCTCTAGATTTTCCCTTTTCTTGATGTTGATTCTGCCTTGCAGTCAAGATGCGTCGTCATCTACTGGCGACGTCCAATTTTTGAAAGAATCAGGAGTCGCGACCTCAAGCACCAAGAAAGAGGTCGAGCGTACTCCTTCCCCTCTATTGGTGGCCCACTCTGGGCACAACTCTTTTAGCTCTCCTCATGAAGGGGAGCATCGAATGGTTGCCCGGATGACTGCACACCAAACGACTTCGGAGTCATTGGAGGATCATGTAAGTGTAGGATTTCTTCTTTTGATGTTGCAGTCGATGGCTTCTGCTGATCCTTTGTTGTGCGATAGCTCCTTGTGAAGGAAGCCGCTCACTTGGCAGAGCAAGTGCTTGCGATGGGCCGCCAGCATGCAATGCTGGAGACGCGTCATCGCGTGGTTGAAAGTAATTGTTCTTCACTTCTCTCTTTTCTGCGCCGTTTTGTGTAGTCGATTGATAGTCCATCCCTTTTTGTCTTTGTAGCTGAGCATAATTCCCTTTTGCGCGACGCCGCCACCATGGAGAAGACACTCGCCGCGGCTGTGAAGGGTCGCGATGAGGTAATCGCGGCGCGTGACGAGGCGCATAGGCGTGAAGAGGATCTGCGGGCCTCCATCACGGCTAGGGAGAAGTTGTTCGAAGAACAGCTTTTCTCAATTGCCAAAGCCCTCTCAGGTGCTATGTTTGGGTATCATTATCTTTCTCTGTTTGATTTTTGCCGTTGGCGCTGATGTTTGTGTCCATGTGTGGGTTTATGTACAGATGCTAGCGGTTTGAGCTTCGACCCTCAGGCCCTCCGCCGCGACGAGGCTTTGGCAGGTGCGCTTTCAGCAGTCGAGGACCGCAGCGCCGCCGTTCAGGATACACTTTCCAAGGCCAAGGGCGTGCTCGGTCGCCTCCGGGAGGAGTTGATGCCCAAGGCTGAGCTAATCGAGAACATGGACGGGCTGGTGGAGTCTCTCGCCGGGGGTGTTTCTTCAAGTTTCAAGAACTCCCTCCGTGCGGCTGGCGCGTCCATGTCACTTGCCATGGTGCAGGCCCACGGAGTCGAGGTTGATCCTGCAGCGGTTTCGAAGGCGATGCCCATTAGGGCGGACGGCCAGCAAGTAGTCTTTGCTCCCTTCGCGACTGCCTGTGGCACATATGGGCCACAACTGATTAACACGGTTGCGAAGTACTCTGAGGAGCTGCAGCGAGCCAAGAAGGCAGCAAAGACTGCGACATCAGGGGCTGGCGGAAAGTCAGTGGCATCTGACACTGCCACGGACTCGATGAAGCCCCCGAAGCCATCGAAGTCGAAGAAGCCAATCGCTCCTCAGTAGCTTTGTAATAGTTAATTAGTTTATATCCTTTGTCAAGAACATGCCTGTTGGCGAGTGTATCTGCTGATACTTTTGCTAGTCTTGAATGCACTTGAATCTTTTGTCTTTGTGTCGATTTGATCGTCTTATTTGCTTCTATCTTGGCTTGTGGTAGGGTACATCAAGTGATCCTTTGAGGGAACCTTAGGACTCGCCGCCCCTTGATGATACTTTGGCACCGCCGCGCTCCAAGGTAGATGGGCTGTCGCTGCTTTCACGATTACGTGACCGCGTGAAGCAGCTGGAGCGTGAATTGCCCGTGCTCCGCGGTAACGCGGATGTATGGAAGTCAGAGGCGGAGAAAGCGGCTGCCCGAGAGCAGTATCTGCTGGGAGAGATGATGCAGCTTGGCGACCAATTTAAGTGTTAGTTTGCTTACTCCTATCTTTTCCTTTGCAGTCACTCGCAGTGATGTGCTGTCCTTATGCTTCCGTTGTTGCTTTGAATAGTTGTCAGCACGCGCCATCCGCAGGATGAGAAGGATAGGATTGCCATTCACATGCATGATCTGACCCAAGACCAACTTCAGGAGAGTGGGTACTTCTGGGTGGATCATGATCGTGCGATTGCGTTGGCGACCCTGCAGGATCATGCGCCGCGAGTGCTACAGTTTCTGAAGAAGTTGCAGTCATGCTTGAAGAACATTTATCGGACGATGTTTCCGCTGGATGTTGCTCCCTCAAGCCTGCTGGCCCTTCTTGCCAAGTTCCAAGACTTGGCTCCGGTTCGCGAGTGCGTAAGACAACAGTTGGTGGCTGGTGCCAAGGCCGCTATATCACTGGTGCGACTGCATAGGCCTGACGTAGATGTTGCGGCAATTGCTGGGCCACCTGCGCCACCAGCAGGTTATGCTTGCAATATGGTGCCGCACTACCAGGCAGTGGATCGCCCAGCAGAGGAGATTGTCGATTTCTTCGAGATGCAGACCAACGTTCTTTTGTTGTAGTAGTAGCTTAATTTGTGTCCTGCACATAAGTGTACAAATGTTGTAAAGTTTGTATATATGTTGTGTATAATTGACTGTCGATTATGTATAACTAGCTTGTTAGCGTGTAAGTGCGTTGCACTATGCGATTCCTTTTCGTTAGCCTGTCCATGCTCTTATCTCAGTCCCTTGTCAACCTGTCAGGTGCATTGTAGCTGGGTTGACGTTGTGTCAAGGGTTTCGATTGATGTGCCAGCTACTCAGGATATCGTGTTTTGGTTCGTAGAACAGATGTACATAGGGTGGCGCAACCCCTGAGTAGATAAATTGTGGAAAAATAAAGGAGAACACAGAGTTTTGGGGCACTTAGCTTTATTTATTCGAAGGACAGTACGAAGTACAATGTGTGGCTAAGTAGCCTTGGCTAAGTGCCTTATTTGTAATGTAAAAGAAAAACGACTAAGGGTAGAAGCATCGCAGCTGTGCGACGTTCCAGGGGTTAGAGTATGCGACTCGTGTCTCTAAATCTTGAAGGCGATAGGTGCCACCTGGGATTACTTCTGTAATCACGTATGGTCCTTCCCAGGGGGACTCGAGCTTGAGGTGTCCCTGCTGCTTCAGTCGCAGGACCAGGTCGCCTTCGACGAAGGATCTAGGGCGTATCCTCCTACTGTGGTAGTTGCGCAGGTTCTGCTGGTAGATCGTTGATCTTTCTGCAGCGATTTCCCTTGCCTCGTCAAGGAGGTCGATGGAGTCTTCGAGTGCGAGGAATGACTCCTGTTTGCTGTAAGAGACCACGCGCGGCGCCTTGTATCGTACTTCGGCGGGTAACACTGCTTCGGCCCCATGCACCATAAAGAACGGGGTGTAGGCCGTAGCACTGTTTGGAGTTGTGCGTAGGCTCCAGAGTACTGATTGCAGTTCGTCTGGCCAGCAACCCGCGGCTTGTTCGAGTGGCCGGAGGAGTCGCTTCTTGATGCCGCCGCAGACGAGCCCATTTGCTTTTTCCACCTGACCATTGGTCTGTGGATGCGCTACCGAGGCGTAGCTGATGTTGATCCCCAGATTCTCACAGAATTCTTGGAAGTTCGTCCCATTGTCGGTGATGATGCTGTGCGGTATTTCGAAGCGGTAGACGCTGGACTTGAAGAACTTAACTGCGATGTGCCCTGATTGGTTGGTCACTAGCATGGCCTCAATCCACTTAGTGAATTTGTCGACTGCGACCAAGAGGTAGACGTAGCCTCCTCGTGAGGACCTTGGGAGTTTGCCAACCATGGCGAGTCCCCATTGCGCAAAGGGCTAGGCCAATGGAATTGGCCGAAGCTCTGCGCCAGGTGCGTGCGGCTTGTCCGCGAATCGCTGGGAAGCGTTGCATTTTTGGACGATGTCCTTGGCATCGCGCATGGCCGTAGGCCAGTAGAATCCAGCTCGTAGAGCTTTGGCAACGAGGGCGCGACTGCCGGCTTGGTGCCCGCAGGTCCCCTCATGGATGTCAAGGAGAACAGCTCTTCCGTCGGCCGTGGAGACGCATCGTTGGAGTACCCCTGTGATGCTGCGTTTCTATAGTTCACCGTTGATAACAACGAATGCCTTGGATCACCGCGCGATGTGCCGTGCATCAGTCAGATCGTCCGGTAGCCTCTTGCTGAGGAGGTACGTGATGTACGATTGCGTCCAGGATTGCTCAATCATCATGACGCTCATTGGTCCCTCGAGTCCTGTGTCCAGCTCCAAGTCATCGAGTGACATTGGCTCATTGGGCGGCGTAGCCCCCGAGTCCGTTGGTGCGCTTGTTTTCTTCTCTGCGGCCTTTGGCTTGATGGAGCGTTCGCAGATGCTCGAGAAATACCCCAGGTGGTATGGGGGCGCAGGTAGAGCCTATGTTGGCGAGTGCGTCCGCCTCTTCATTGCTTTCGCGACCTACGTGTCGCAGCTCGCACCCGTCGAAGTCTCCTTCGAGTGTGTCGTAGAGGTCACGGTACACGATCATATTGTCGTTCAGTGCGTCGCACTCATGCATTGTTTGGTTGACGACCAACTTGGAGTCGCCGTATATAATGAGCCTCTTGGTGCCGCAGGCTTTTGCCATCCTCATCCCGTGCAGCAGGGCCTCGTATTCAGCTTCATTGTTGGAGGCGGTGAACTGCATTCGCAGGATATATTTCAGCTTGTCACCTTGAGGTGATGTCAGTATGACACCTGCACCTACTCCGTCCTTCCGCTTGGATCCATCGAAGTGCATTGTCCAGAGGTAGGACATATTTCGTTTTTTAGGGAGCTGGTTTTCCATCCAGTGCACAAGGAAGTCAGGAAGAACTTGCGACTTGATTGCGTCGCGCTTTTCGTATGTAATGTCTCGTGGGGACAATTCTATTCCCCAAAGCGCAAATCGTTCCGTGGTGTCGGGGTTATTGAGGATATGCCCCAACGGGGCATCGTTGACCACCACGATTTGGTGCTCCTGGAAGTAATGGTGCAGTCGCCGGGCGGTCATGAAGACGCCGTACGCCAGCTTCTGGTAGTGCGGGTACCACTGTTTTGTTGGCGTGAGGACCTCGCTGAGGTAGTAGACTGGGCGCCGTACCCCGTGGACCTTGTTTTCCTCGGCTCATTCGACCACAAGTACTATGCTGACCACCTGGTTGGTGGCGGAGATATACAGCAACAGTGGTTCCCTTTCTTGTGGGGTCACCAGTACTGGCGAAGTGGATAGCAGGCGCTTGAGGTCTTCAAATGCTTCTTGCGCTTCACTGGTCCACTCGAACTTTTCAGCTTTGCAAAGGAGTTGGTAGAAGGGCAGTGCCTTTTCTCCCATCCGACTGATGAATCGACTGAGGGCCACGATTCACCCAGCCAGCTGCTGGACGCCCCTTATGTTTTTCGGCTTCTCCATGGCCAGTATGGCTTTTATTTTCTTCGGGTTTGCCTCGATTCCCCTCGCGGAGATGAGGTACCCGAGTAGTTTCCCAGATGGTACGCCAAAGGCGCATTTGTCCGGATTGAGCTTGATCCAGTAGCGGTCGAGGTTGGCGAAGGTTTCGCGCAAATCGTCGATTAGGGAGGCTTCCTCCTTAGTCTTGATTACTATGTCGTCAACATATACTTGAATGTTGCTACCAAGTTGCTCTTTGAGGCAAGCCTGCATGCACCGCTGGTAGGTGGCTCCTGCGTTTTTTAGCCCGAAAGGCATTGTGTTGTAGCAGAACACACCGAAGGGCGTTGTAAACGCTGTTTTTTCTTGATCCTCCTCCTTTATTCGAATTTGATTATAGCCTGAGTAGGCATCGAGGAAGCAGAGGCGCTCGCATCCCGTGGTGGAGTCGATGATCTGGTCGATTCGCGGTAGCGGAAAGTGATCCTTTGGACAGTGCTTATTTAAAGAGGTGAAGTCCACGCACATCCGCAGGATATCCGTGTCCTTTTTGGTACTAGCACCGTGTTGGCGAGCCAAGTGCTTTCCTTGATATCGCGTAAGAATTTGGCGTCGAGGAGTCTGTTGATCTCCATTCCGACTGCCTTTGCTCTTGGCTCAGATAATCGCCAGATTGTTTGCTTGACTGGCCTTGCGTCTGGGTTGACGTTGAGTGCGTTCTCGGCGAATTCCCTGGGAACTCCTGGCATGTCTGCTGGACACCAGGCAAAAATTTCCCAGTGCTCACGGAGGAATTCGACGAGCGCGAGTTCCTATGCGGGACTCAAGTTGTTGGCGATGAGGGCCGTCTTGGCGGGGTCCGATGCGTGGACCTGCACTTTCTTTGTGTGCACCAATGAGTCGAAGGATAGATCAGGCGAACTTGGCCGGCTCAAGGGAGGCAGACTGTTGTCTGTTGACTCCTTTAGTCTCGCGAGTTCTTCCTGCATGCTGAAGGACTAGGAAATTCAGTTGAATTCCCTGTCGCAACTTTCGGATCTCTCGAAGCTCCTGTTGATCGTGAAGACGCCATTGGGACCTGGCATTTTCATCTGCAGGTAGGCGTAGTGTGGTATTGCCATGAACCTAGCAAACGCGACACGTCCGAGGATGTAGTGGTATTCTGAGGGCCAATCGACGACCTCAAAGTCGATGCGCTCGTGCCGGAAGTCCTTCGGCGTGCCAAAGATGACGTCGAGGTTGATTTTGCCCAGGGGATATACACCTTTTCCTGGGACAATGCCGTGGAATGTTGTGTCCGAGGCCTCTAGGCAAGTGAGGGGGATCCTCATTGCTCGCAAGGTAGTCATGAATATAAGGTTGATGCCGCTTCTGCCATCCATGAAGACGCGGCTCATGTCGAAGCCTCCGATTTGCGCCTCGAGTACGAGGGGGCAATGTCCTAGACGGGGTACTTGAAGTGCATGATCGCGTTTGTCGAAGGTGATGCAGGAATCGCTTCCGCTGAGGTACTCAGTGGTAGATGGTGGCGAGTGTGTTGCCAGATTGACTTGGCGAGTGATGGCCTTTTGCACCCGATTCGAGGGGCGTCCTTTTTGGATCATCATGGTGCCCATCGCTTGTGGGTATGGTTCGCCCCCGTGGTGCTGGTCCGGCGCAGCTGCATTTGGAGGTTGTCCCGGTGGTGGTGGCGGAGCTCCATGTGCTACGGCGCCTGGAGCGGCTCCGTAGCCTCTTTCGACTGTGTTGCGATTCATTCAAATCAATCCCTCATGTAGTTTGAGGAACTCGCGGTAGTCCTTGAGGAGGTGGCTGGACTTCTTCTTTCCATCGTGCTTGTCGATGTAGAAGTGCACCGTACATGGCGTGGACAGTTTGTCCTCAATGTATGTCACGGGTGCCTCATCGCGATTGCGGCGTTGCCACACTTGCGTGGTTTTCCCGGAGTCGCGGTATCCGCCGCTATAGTATCCGCTGTTGCGGTTATCGTCGCGTCTGTCGGCGTAGCCAGCTGTGACCATGTTGACGTCGTCGCGGTCATCGTAGTTGCGCATGCAACATTTGCCTCGGCGATCGCGTCTGCGCTCGAGTTCCGCCTCCTCATTGGAGTGAACGCGATTCTTCACCGAATCTTCTCCATCGGCCCACCGATTCGTGATTTCCATCAGGTGGTCGATGGTCTTGGGCTTTGAGCGGCCCAGCTCCTCCCTGAGTTCTAGGCGGCGGACGCCGCCGTTGAATGCGTCAATTTCACGATCTTCCGAGATGTTCTCTGCGGAGTTCTTGATGATGGACCACCTTTGGATGTAGGAGTGTAGCGATTCGCCCGATCTTTGATGGCAGCATCTCATCTCTTCGATTGATCCAGGCCGCTTGTACGTGCCCTTGAAGTTGCGCATGAAGTTGTAAACCAGCTCATCCCAACTGCGAATGGATCCACGTGGGAGGTTCTTGAGCCACGCTCGGGCGGCGCCTTGCAGCTGTAGCTGTAAGCATTGCATGGCCGTGCTTCGACTGCCGCTGTGGAGGCTGACGGAGGAGATGTGGTCCTCCAGCCAGATCTTCAGGTCCTGTAGGCCGTCAAACTTTGGGTTCTTCGATGGGAGTTTAAACCCCTTAGGCATTCGCTTTTGCCTGATGGATCTGCTAAAGCATCTAGCGCCGCAGAGCTCCACATCTTCCTCTTCCGAGTCAGTCGATCGAGCACATCGCGCCCTTGATTTGTCAATCGTGCGCTGCGTGAGGTCGTCGCACGCATCATAGTCACGGTCGTGAGCGGCAGCGTCGAGACAGGTCGTGACTGTCGTTGCTGGATGAGGGCGAGGAGTAGCGCTTTGCCCTTTTTTGGCTCTGGTGTTGGCTCCTTGTCGAGGGCAGCTTCTATTAATCCCAAGCCCGCGATTGTAGATCGATGCATGGCGGCTCGGGGATCTCCAGCTGGCGGCTGGTTGTTAAGGAGGTATATGGTGGCCGCTGTCACCGCAGCCTGCGATGTCTTGGGGACCACATTGCCCCGTGTATCGACTGTCATAGAGCTAAAGTCGAGGACTTTTGCAGCTTTTATGCGTTCTTGCTCGGTAAGATGGGTCATCCCAGATTGCCTCTTTTTGGCGATGTACTCGTTGCCTTTTGAGGAGGATCCTCCGTGGGAGGAGAGCCTAGCACGACGAAGGCTCGACTCGTCTGCTACTTTTTTGCGTGCGTCGAGTTGCACGATTGTTTGTACTTGGCACTTGAATTCTTCCTTCAGGAGCCAGTGGTAGCCCATCACTAGTTCTTGCGGAGATCCGAAGGGTAGAGGAGTGCCTCGCAGGGCCTCGCAGCAGCGAGCCCATTCTTGCTCGTTGAGCCTGATCATGACGCGTTCGCCAGTTTGATCGTTTATTATGGTTGGAGGTTCGACTGCTCCTCCGTTGTCGACGGGGACGCGATTGCCGCCGTTGGGCGTTGGTCCACCATTGGGTATGCCGCTGTTAGGTGGGTCGGTTTCATTGCCACGGTTGCCCGTGTTGCCACGGTTGGCGGAGGTGTCACCCGCGTTGATGACGGTGCACATGAAGTGGTTGGGGAAGTTGCTGCTCCCACAACTTTCAGATCCGGAACCGTAAGTTCCGTCTTCTGTTGCCAGATCGCTTAGATTGGAGTCGTGACGGCTGTCGCTGACTGTGTTCTCGACTGTCGTCGAGGCATTGAGCTCACTGAGGGTGCCGATCGATGGAGGGAACCATGATGCTGGGGCAATCGACGGCACCGTCGGCTGGTCAGGCATGCGAAGCGTGCCCATCTGACCAACTTGGAAGCGGAAGCTCCCTATTGCCAGGCTGACTCCATCGCCCACGGACTCGAAAGCCGGGTGAGTGGCCGACGTGTGGACAGTGAAGTCGAACGCGCCGAAGAGCTGGCGGATCTCCGCTGTTGCGGAGTTGTAGATCGCGGTTGATGGGGCCGAAGAAGCCGCAACATCAGCTCTCCCAATTCCCACAGACGGCGCCAATTGACGAGGGTTTAACTCATCAATGCCCACTGTTATGGACTTGGGTTTTGGAGAAGGAGGGAGCACTGGAGACATCTATCGGCTAGCAAACAAGAACACAGGGGACTCAGAGATTTACCGAGGTTCAGGCCTCGTAGAGGTCCCTACTCCTGCTTGTCTGCTCGTGGAATTATCAAAGGAATCGAAGATTACAATGGTGTGCAGATGCAATCTGGCGAGGGTTGTGGAAACTAGGGTTGCGTGTGTCCTTCTCGCCGCCCCCTCCTAGCCTTTATATAGATAGGCTAGGTCTCGGGTAGCAGGTCGAGTCGGTTACAGGTTAGGGTTTTCCCTGTTGAACTTTCTATCTTTAGCTTCTGCTTGTTCTTCAAGGAATTGAGAGTCCGTAGGTTACTTGAGTTCTTCATTTGGGCCTTGGTAACACCGTGGGCCTCCACGTATTCAGGCCGTATATAGCAAGCTCGAGTACCTGTAGGGTATACCCATGTCACAAAGTGTTTAATGAATTGTTAAATAGAATACATATTCGATGTATTGTGTTTTAACGAAAATGGTAATTATCATTATATGATTGTTTAAATGTGTAAAGTAGTTTACCAAAGGAAACATGAATATGAAACTATTTGATTTGATCAAAATGTTTCATCTACAAAGCGTATAAATATAAAAGAGAACCTAATTACTGTGATTTGATCAATAGTAATGAAATTCAACTTTATAAGAATGGCATAAAAGAAATTGTGAAATGCAAAGCGTTCTGAAACGTCAAAATGCAAAGCATCACAATATGATATTAGATATCAAATGGGTTGAATAGAAGGCACCAAATAAATCGTCGTAGTGTATATGTAGAGACCATTAGCTTAGAAATAGTTAGCACTCAATTAGAAGGTAGTGAACCATTTGAATTCGTGAAAGTTTTGGGGTTATTCGATATAACCAAAACAATAAAGAATAAGTCCTTGTAGCGTATTCATTGGAAACTTTGAATACGAAACCCATAGCTGAAAGTAAAAGGAAATCAAAACTTGTATTGCTTGGATTTTGGTACATTCTTGAGAAAGCTCACTTCTAGTGATATTTCTCAATTATGGAGCAAATGGAAGATAGTGAAAAACATGATGAGGATTCAAAACCCTGCATCAGAGTGTTGAGAAGCGCAACGGATAATGTTCCTGAACGATTCTCTTCACAGAAGGAAAGAATCAATGATTTTGATCATTGTGTTTTCCCCACTGGTGTTTTCACTACATAAAGTAGGATTCAAAATGTAATCCATATCTAGTATGGAGACATTTGTGAATCATTTGTCATCATTATTGGAATATGACATACCTATGAACTACTAAGGATATAATGGTGAACTAGAATTATGAGAAATCCTAAAAGCAAAATTCACTTGAGATTAGAAAGCAATTCGTTGCTGAATCTCACAAGTAAAAGGAGTTACTTGGAATTTTCCCAAATGACTACAAAGCCATAGTGGAAAAGGGGGTGAATGACAAAAGCACAATTTGTCAAGTGTTGGACATATTCAAATGAATTTGATTCAAGTGTGCTAAATATCAAGTGGATTTGAAACTAGTAGAAGTACTAGTATCTCATAGTAAATCTCCAAGTTTGATATTTGATCAAAGGATTTTGAAGTTATTCAAAATAGTAAGGAGATATGCAATTTGCATAAAATTGAGTGGGAGCTATGAAAGTCTTCCTGAAACAATATGTGATCGACATATTTTTAAGTGGGAGCAATATAAGACTCAAACTCAAATATGTAGGAACATATTTTGAGTGGGAGCTTATAGGAGTAATTCTTAAGTATGTTAAGAATGAAGGCACAAATACTTATACATAATGATTTATAAGATGTAGAAGTTGATAATAGGTGTATTATGATATTATGTAGTATTCCTTAAGGGATTCTGAAAGGGGTTTCAGAATAGAAGTTAATTAAGGAAGTAGTCCTTAATAACTCAAATTAGGAATAGTATTAAGTTTAACATCAATGGTTGAAAGAAAGAAAAGGATGATCATCATCCACTATGTTTAGACATAGGTTCTATCTTAGTAAACCATGATGATAACTTAGCATAATATGTGATCCAAATAAGGAGCGTTTAAAAGTGATTAAGTTCGAATCACAGAACATTGAGCTAAGTTTGTCTGCAATGTCTAATAGAGAACTTGCAGACATGTTTTCCAAATCCATAAAGGATGACATATCTTAAAGCATAAAGAGTTATGTTATAAGGGAATATGTTGGAAACTCCTATAGATACCGATTAAATTCAAGTAGGAAGCGAGGTGAACAAAAACATCAAAAGTTGCACAGACTGCACTAGTGTTTCAATGAATACATTTATAATAATAGATAAGGGTACCATCTAAAGTGTTGCATAATGTTATGGCGGGGCTAGTTCGCTTTTAACGTAGAATGATGTGTCCCAGGGCACAGTGCCCATGAGAAAGCCCTCGAGGTTGATCTAACGTCACTGTAGGCTCCTGGAATCAGGCCTCGTTCTGCTGCCATAGTGACGATGCATACACAAAGATGCTATCATGTGATGATAAAGTATTAGTGTCAATCAAGGTGGCATTAGTAAGTTGCAAAGGATTTAGGACTGTAAAGTACAAACCCAAGACTCAACCTCTTCCATGAGCAAGCATGTTCAGGGTAACGGATATATGGCGCAATGATTGAGAACAAAATGCAGCTAGTGTATTTGTACTCGAGTGCAAGTGGGAGACTGTTGGAAATATGCCCTAGAGACAAATAGTAGTAAGGACTATTATCATATTTCATATAGTTTATGATTAAGTTTTATATCATGCTATAACTGTATTGAGTGGAAATATCAATACATGTGTGATATACAAACAACCAGGGGTTCCCAGTGAAACTCTAGTCACTGGTTCATTGGTCAAGAGATGATCAAGTTTCCTGATCATGTGGCATTTATGCCAGTTGGAAATGAGGTCATCTCATTCCAAGAATGAGATGATGAACCAATACCCAACCTAAACATCATGACCCGATCATGTCACGAAGTTCAAGTTACGATGATTAGAAATGGATCCTCGTAGACTATTCCTTAGACCGTGAGGCTATATCAATCACTGTCTCCCAAGAGTGCTTAGATAGCATCAAACGCCATCTGGTAACACGGTGGTTATAAAGGTGTGTTCAGGTACTCGGAGGATACTGTAGAAGCAATATATGTCAAGAGCGGGATTTGTCCGTCCATGTGACGGGAACATACTCAAGGGCCCACTCGGAGAGGTTATATCTAATGGTTGCGCAGCGTGTGATTTGATCACGGGGATATCACTTGTCAGAACGATTCAAGTAGCATTGTTCAGTAACGAGATTGAACACGACATGGTGATGTCATTGATCAGATCTCTAGAAATGCAAGTATCGAATGACAAAGGGAATAAGACACAACTGTCCCGGTTCGAACGACGAAAGATCTTCGTGGAACGCACATGGGTCACATGGCCATCCAGGTCCCTCTGTCGATCATTTGTGCGGGAGTGTCCCGACCATGTCTAGAGTGTTCCCGAACCATGGGGTATCACGCTTAAGGGCTTGATGATGCTTAGAGAGTGTTTATAGGATCGGTAGAATCACCGAAGAAAAGAAGGGAGAAAACCGGAAGGGTTTTGGTAAGTCCGGAGGATGTCCGGAGTGGAGGTGGAAGGTGTTCCGTAGCCACGGAGGTTGAATAATATGTAAATGAATGTTAAATGTTGATTTAATCATTTATTCATATATATTTAATAAAGAGAAAAATCAATTTAATGGTCAAAGGCTTAATGGGCCAATTCCCGGAGGGGAGAGGGCCCATTAGGGAAAGGAGAGAGGGAGAAGGGGGCAAGGGGGTGGCCGGCGCCCTGGTGGGCCAGACCCCCCCCCCCACGCGGGGCCCATGGGGGTGGCCGGCGGTGCCACCCCTCCCCCTTCTCTCCTTTAGTCCCACCTCGGGACTTTGAGGGAGGTAGTACCTCCCCTCCCTCTATATATAGTGGGGTATTTGGCCAAGATAAATACACCAATAATCAATAAAGGTCTCCCCACTTTTGGGAGGACCTCTAATTGATATTTTCTCTCTCCCCCTATATCTCTCGTGACCGTGGTCCCAAGTCTGGACTGTGCGAGCGAGAGAGATCTTCACCACGGAGCGTCGTCGTGCTGCGGGATTCAGATCTGGGAGCTCTATTTCCGCAATTGCTGCTGGATCGGGGAAGCGGGAGTCATCGCCAGGCACCAGACGTGTGTAACTCCCCGCGAGGTGTACAAATTGAGGCACTCAAGTCGTTGGAGCCAGAAGGAGCGCAAGGACTTCATCACGACCTTGAGGTCAGCTTCGGCTCGTCTACATCAACCATGCTCTCCTGAGCGTTGACAACGCTTTTCGGTCTTCAAGGGTAAGTTTGCGAAAAGCCCCTCCCATTACTGTATTACTAATAGATAGGTCCTAGCAGCTTCAGGGGTTCAGGGGCGTAGGGTAAAATTTATTGTTTTCATACGCGGAACCCCTACAAGCATTTGGGGTCGAACTGTTTTTCATACCAACAGTGAATCTAGCTGTGGTGTGTGGTGTAACTTTTTATTTCGTTTTGTGGTCTAACTGTTTGCTTCCTGCTGTTGTTGTCTATCGCCTGCTAGCTTCTGTCGGCCATTCTGGCTTAATTTATGTGCAATATCATGTTGGAAACTGGAAATCCAAAAGGTTCATCATAATATTCTCGGAAGAGCTTCCTTTGAACTTTGGTGCAGACCTATAGCAGATTAAGGGCTTGTTTGATTCATAGGAATTGCATAGGAATTGTGTAAGATTTAAATCCTACGGGAAGTTTTCCTATGTAATTGTTTGATTCATAGAAAGACATTCTATAGGAATTTTGTAGTGCAATTCCTCTAAAAAAGAAAAATTAGCTCAGACCTCATGGAAAAATTCCTTTGCTACATCAAACAGAATTTCTCTTCCCATAGGATTCAAGTTGGCATGACATCTCAATCCTATGTTTTTCCTATTCCTATACTTTTCATATCCTATGAATCAAATCACTACAGGAATGGGCGGCTACGCCGACGGACGAGCGCTATGCCGACGGCCAAACGTCACGGTCGTCGGCGTAGATCACGATCAGACCAACCGTCCCAAGCAGTCGTCAGCGTAGAATTGCCGTCGCTTAGGATAGCTACGTTGACGGCTTCCCTGGACGTAGCCTACGTCGACGGCTTCCCTCGGCGTAGCTATTTTTCCTTTTACCTTATAAATGTTTGAAAAATCATAACAAAATCATTCTAATTCAAAAAATACAAATAATATATCAAAAATTGCCAAAAAATAAAATCTATCCATCTACACTCAAATATTACACATTTATAAATAACAATTAAGTGAAATATAAAACATTACATATAGTTTGAAACGGGTACAAAAAATCCAAAAACGATCCAAACAATGTGAAACCTTCACGTAGTGTCATATTATGTAATATAGTTGCAAGGAAAAAATATAAAACTTGGTATATTGATTATGTCTCAAAAAAACCTTCACAAAATGATCTATCTCATTCAAGGTTTCCTGTCTTTCGGGTCAAATGACCAATGTTATGACTAGACTCAAGGCATAGTTTCTGATAATGTGCCCATATTGTGCATATATGTGCATCATGGGATGGCAAACAATGTTGCAGGAGGAAGTTTTCCTATTCGTCGCACCAAAAAGCCATTTTTCATTTTCTGAGCGCAAACAACAGGGGTTTTGTGAAGCAACCACCAAATAGATAATTCAAAATGCTACCACCCCATTTAAAAAAATACTAGACCACCTTACATGGACAATGTCCCAGCAGGGGGATCTCAAACATTTCCGTCCATCCCTGATACAAAAGACAAATTTCTGCCGAATTAGTAGGAAGTGGGTCAGATATGAACTATAGGTACATGATCTGATGCAAATGATTTTTTACAAAAATAATTTTTAGGTTCAAAATATACTATTTCAGCAGAGATACACTTCAAGTTTAGTGAGGCTCAGCCCCGAGCTAACAAATCTTCATGCCCGCCATCCAACAAAGTTTGACGATAGTTTGAAATGGGAATAAAAAATTCAAAAATGATCCACATAATGCGAAACCTTCGCGTGGTGTCATATTATGTGACATAGTTACAAGGAAAAAATATAAAACTTGATATATTGATTATGTCTCAAAAAACCTTCACAAAATGACCTATCTCATTCGAGGTTTCGTGGCTTTTGGGTCAAATAACCAATGTTATGGCTAGAATCAAGGAATAGTTTATGATGATTTGCCTATATTGTGCATGCATGTGCATCATGGGATGGCAAAAAATGTTGCAGGAGAAAGTTTTCCTATTCGTCGCACCAAAAAGCCATTTTCCATTTTTTGAGGGCAAAAAAGGGGGGTTTCGTGAAGCAACCACCGAATGGATAATTCAAAATGCTACCACCCCATTTAAAAAAAATACTAGACCACCTTATATGGACAATTTCCCAACAGGGGGATCTCAAACATTTCCGTCCATCCCTGATGAAAAAGATAAATTTCTGCCGAATCGGTAGCAAGTGGGTCAGATATGAACTACAAGTACATGATCTGATGCTCATGATTTTTTATAAAAATAATTTTTAGGTTCACAGTATGCTATTTCATCAGAGATCCACTTCAAGTTTTTCGAGGCTCAGCCCCGAGCTAAGAATCTTCATGTCCGCCGTTCGACAAAGTTTGACGATAGTTTAAAACGAGCATAAAAAATTCAAAAATGATCCAAACAATGCGAAACCTTCACATGGTGTCATATTATGTGACATGGTTGTAAGGAAAAATATAAAACATGGTATATTGATTATGTCTCAAAAAATGTTCACAAAATGACCTATCTCATTCGAGATTTCCTTGTTGTCGGGTCAAATGACCAATGTTATGGCTAGAATCAAGGCATAGTTTCTGATAATGTGCCCATATTGTGCATGCATGTGCATCATGGGATGACAAACAATGTTGCAGGAGGAAGTTTTCCTAGTCGTCGCACAAAAAGCCATTTTCCATTTTTTGAGCGCAAAAAACGGGGAGTTTTGTGAAGCAACCACCAAATGGATAATTCAAAATGCTACCACCCAATTTTTAAAAATACTAGACCACCTTACATGGACAATGTCCCAACAGGGGGATCTCAAACATTTCTGTCCATCCCTGATGAAAAAGACAAATTGTTACCAAATCGGTAGGAAGTGGGTCAGATATGAACTATAGGTACACGATCTGATGCTCATTATTTTATACAAAAATAATTTTTAGGTTCATAATATGCTATTTCGTCAGAGATCCACTTCAAGTTTAGCGAGGCTCAGCCCCGAGTTAAGAATCTTCATGCCCGCCGTTCAACAAAGTTTGACGATAGTTTGAAACGAGCATAAAAAATTTAAGAATGATCCAAACAATACGAAACCTTCGCGTGGGGTCATATTATGTGACGTAGTTGCAAGGAAAAATATAAAACTTGGTATATTAATTATGTCTCAAAAAAACCTTCACAAAATGACCTATCTCATTCAAGGTTTTGTAGCTTTCGGGTAAAATGACCAATGTTATGGCTAGAATCAAGGAATAGTTTATGATAATGTGCCCATATTGTGTACGCATGTGCATCATGGGATGACAAACAATATTGCAGGAGGAAGTTTTCCTATTCGTCGCACCATTTTGCATTTTCCGAGCGCAAAAAACGGGGGGGGGGGGGGGTTGTGAAGCAACCACCAAATGGATAATTCAAAATGCTACCACCCCATTTTTAAAAATACTATACTACCTTACATGGACAATGTCTCAACAGGGGGATCTCAAACATTTTCGTCCATCCCTGAAGAAAAAGACAAATTTCTGCCGAATCGGTAGGAAGTGGGTCAGATATGAACTACATGTACATGATCTGATGCTCATGTTTTTACAAAAATAAATTTTAGGTTCACAATATGCTATTTCATCAGAGATCCACTTCAAGTTTAGCGAGGTATGCCCCGAGCTAAGAATCTACTTCCCCGTCATTCGACAAAGTTTGACTATAGTTTGAAACAGGCATAAAAATTTGAAAAACGATCCAAACAATGCAAAATCTTCGCGCGGAGTCATATTATGTGACATAGTTGCAAGGAAAAATATAAAACTTGGTATATTGATTATGTCTCATAAACCTTTCACAAAATGACCTATCTCATTCGAGGTTTCCTGGCTTTCAGGTCAAATGACCAATGTTATGGCTAGAATAGAGGCATAGTTTATGATAATGTGCCCAAATTGTGCATGCATGTGCATCATGGGATGGAAAACAATGTTACAGGAGGAAGTTTTCCTATTCATCGCACCAAAAGCCATTTTCCATTTTCTGAGCGCAAAAAACGAGGGGTTTTGTGAAGCAACCACCAAATGGATAATTCAAAATGCTACCAGTCCATTTTAAAAAATACTAGACCACCTTACATGGACAATATCCCAACAGGGGGATCTCAAACATTTCCGTCCATCCTTGATGAAAAAGACAAATTTCTGCCGAATCGGTAGGAAGTGGGTCAGATATTGTAGCATCCCATCTGTCTAACATCTGTAATGCTACATGGTCTAATAATAAAATGCTACTTCCTACATATAATTTTTGCATCATAATTATATCATGCTCATGTCATCACGCCACCTTGCATTTGAGCATCATATAAAACCCTTTTTCTTTTGGTTCTTATCTCATATGCATTTATTGATTGTATTTGCCTCTTGTTACATTGTAGTTGGTTCTTGATAAATGCTTGATGCCCAAGTTGAGTTGGGGCATATCTTTTATTAACTCCACCACCTTTCTTTGTCACCACCCCATACTTCCACCACCCAACTATATGTGAGCATTGTATTTCATTTGGGTTTACCTCTAGCTCATGTGTCTTGGGATGGATCCACTTACAATTCCATATGCTTCCATATATGCATCTTGATGTTTTCACATTATTATTATGTGGGGAGCCACATGGCCACCTTTGCATGCTTTGCGAATGGAACCCCTTGTCAAGCTTCCATATGGATTATTTTGAATGTATGCTCATGTTGGGATATTTTTGAGGCTATTAAGCACCTAGTGGGACATACACACTAGCAAGTCAAAATTATATTCAAATTTGAGCATCTCCATCTACTCCACATGGAACATCCATTTAAATTCTTTTGGATTGGCCTTATCTCCATATTTTAGGGATGCATGGGAATAAATGCCATGAGACTTTATTTTGTTTTCACAAACTTAAACATGGCATTTACTATTCATGCATATTTTCTCTTTTGGTTTTCCTTTGATTTTGAGTGTATCTTTTCTTTTGTTGAGCTCCCCTTTTTCTCTTACTCAACCTCCTCATCTTGATCCTTGTTTTTTTGCCATGTGCATCAAGATCCTCACCTCACTCCATATCCATCTTCCCCCCTATGTTTGATCTTGCACATGATCATGCAACACCTAAAACCCTAACCTCACCACCTCTTCTCTCACCTCACTCTCCTTGCCATCACCACACCCTTGCATGATCTTGTTTAGATCATACCAAGACCCCAAAACCCTAAGACCCTACCCCTACCCTCTCTCCCTAATCCCTCTCTCTAAACCCAAACCCTAACCACCTTACCCTCACCATGCCGAGCACCTCCCTAGCTGCTCTCTCTCTCTGTCAGCCAGGGACCCACCCCATCTACCCCATCCACTCCTCCTAACCCTAGCCGATCCCCAACCCTAGCTCCATGCCATCCCGAGCCTCCCCTCGGTTTTTCTCTCTCCCTCGCTGCAAACCAACCCCACACACGAGCCAGCCCTCCCTGACCTCGCCCTGGCCCCAGCTGCAGCCCCTCACCTGTGCCGAGCCACGTCGAGCACGTGCGAGAGGAGGGAAAGGTGGCCACCACGCCACCTTTTTCCACTCCGAGCCTCTCACGGCACCCCCTCTCCCCTCTGCATATCTACCTCCTCCCCTACCGTGCAGCTACCCCAGATCCCCCAGGGCCTGCCGTCGCAGCCCCTTCCTCCCTTCTCCCCTGCCAACCTTCCCTTCCACCTCTGGCCACCACCGCTGGCCTCCACCACTTACACCAGATCGAGGAGGCGGGCGTGGCATCGAGGTTGTCGAGGAAGGCCACGAGGTCCCCGGCGTTCCCCCTGTTCACGGCGTCGAGGAGGAGAAGCCCACCCCCGCGGCACGCCGACGTCGCCCGAGAGAAACCCTAACCGGCGGTGCGCCTGCTTCTCCAGCGACTCTCTGCTTCCCGGCCCGATCCAGCTCCACCAACCCCACTGCGGTGAGCTCCCTAACCTCCCTGACAACACCCCTCCGTTCGACGCTTCCTGGTCGGGCCGGACCTTTTGCCGAGCAGTCTTGGTGCGCCGGCGTGCACGTGCGTTTGCTCGTCGCCGCACCGCAGAAGGAATACCTAGCCGCGCCTACGGTTCCTAACACTGGTCCCCCATCCACCGAAGTGGTTCCGCCCCTCTGCGCGCGAGCGAGCGCTCGCGGGTTCGAACCCCCGCGGCGTCGTGCACCGTCCTGTCGTTCTCGTCAGCTTCGTCAGAGAAGAAAAACAGTAGCGTTGGCCTCTTTGCAAATAACCCCCAACCTTTTTGGTTCCATAAACCGCGCTCCCTCCAGGGCCCACCTGTCAGTGGCCGAGTCCGTTTTATAGAAAGATACCTGGGTTTACAAATCCTCAACCCGCAGTCCCCCATCTGCGCCACATGGCCGCGCCCTGCTCACCCGCTGGCGCGCGGGCTCGCTCAAGCGTCGACCCCACTCGTCAGTCGCCGTGGCTCACTTCCCCCGCGGTATAAAAAGTTTTCGCGCGTCGTTTTCGCCAGCACAGCACAGGGCCCACCTGTCTGTGTCTGTGGCTAGGTTTCTCTGGGTGGAAAAAGTATCTGCATTTATCTGTTTTTATAAAATGAATTTCAGAAATGTTTAAATATGAATTTAAATTCTGTTTTAATAACTTTGAATTGCTAATTCCAAATAATACAAATAATATATGTTTTTGAATCAGAAAAATGTGAGGATTTCAAATCTGCCATCCAAATTAATGTTTGACTAATTTGAATTTTCGAAGTAGTTTAAATGCAATAAAAATGCCTTTTCTCAATTAATTAATAACTTTAAATCTACAACTCCAAATTTGACAAATAATATGTCTAAATCGATCAACGCGACGAGCACGTTCTAATTATGCATTCCATGTTCTGAATTGCAGCATGCATCATATAAATATTAAGTGGACAGCAAGTGTTTTGGGAGCAAAACATGACTAAAACTTAATAAAATGCTTTATTCTTGTACCCCACACCTCACTCATGCCATGCTATATTATTTCCATGTAAATTGTGCATCATTCATCATGGAATACTTGTTTGCTTGTCGCATTTTAATTATATGCTTGTGCACTTTATTTATGTTGGCCCTTGTTTGTTTGGCTCTTCTTTCGAATAGACGCCGAGTAGGGGAAATATCAGGAATCCCAGGAGTACTACCCAGATCCGTCTCTCGCTTCAACTGAGCTGCCAGGAAAGCACTACCACATGCTTGCATACATATAGTACCTATTGCCTCTATCTTATTCTTGCATCATTGAGTCGCGATTGCATTAAATTGAATCCCAAGTACTGCATAGCCTTTACTTTTTAAACCCCACCGAAGCTTGTTCCTCCATCCCATGAGCCATTACTACAGGAGTTGTTTGAGCCATGCGAGTCGTAGAACAACATGTGTAGGGTATGTGAGTGTCTGATGGATAACGAGGTACCTAAACAACTTAACCTGAGTAGTAATGGGATAACTAATGAAAGAGGCACCGGTGGGCAATATCTGTTATTTGGTTTTTCATGCTCACTTGTGTCCCGTAGGACCCCGAGTACTTGATTCCTGTTCCTTGACTATTCGCACTATCCACATCCGGGAGGCCGTGGACCCCCCTGAGCCAGAGCTTGATTCATTTCTATTTCTTGGGGCCACAAAGTAGTTTGGGGGATTGTTACTATCATGTACTTATGCCATGCTTTACTGTTTTATTTAAGATTATGCGAGGAGCACCTGTACTGTTTAGGATTGCGGAGTGTCTTCGCGGTATCGACAAGCCCAGGCACACTTTCGGGTTCCCAATCGTTTACAGCCATTGGCGCAAACCTTGGGTACGTCTCGGAGCCAGCCAACTTCGTTGCGGGTAGCTTAATGGGGTGGCCCCCTGAAATATTTCTGAATCCTGTGATCACTTTGTCGTGAATGCCTCGTTGGGTGTTGATTTGGTTTTTCCGAGGTTGATCGAGTGTGTGTTGCTATTTGTGCACCCCTGTAGGGTAAATCTTTCTGAAAGACGTGTCCGCGGTTATGGACGACTTGGAGCACAATTTCTCGATCATAGACAAGTATAACTAAAGTACCGCTGTTAATTTGACTAAGTACCTGACTAGTAAATAGTGCAATACTCATAGAATGGTTAATAAAACTGCCAACAGAGGGGTTGTTTGTCCGCTTTCTCGTTGGTAAGCGAGAAGGAGGATGGATCTGTTACTTTATACTGTTATAACTATCGTTACTATTTAACGGACATCCGTCTATCATTGGTTACGCGGATGGTTAGCGAGTATCTATAGACTTGTTACTTATTATTTTTTTTGCTGCAATGGCGTCACCCCAGGTATATGTCCCCTTTAGAGGCATAAAGACTTGCTGAGTACCCCTAGGGTCTCACACGATAAATTGTTTGATTCAGATGAACATGTGTATTCGCAAGATGGATACTGGGTGGAGGAGATAGATGATGTTGGCAACGATCACTCGGTGTAGAGATTCCGCGGATGTGGATCCGCGAGATCTGTGGGCGGGATGTGTTTATTTATGTGGCATCTTATGCCGATTTTCTTCTTATCCGTACTTGGATCTTGTTTTCCGCTTCCGCCTGATACTCTGATGTTTGATGTATGAGGAGTTATCCTAAACTATTATCTATATCTAGGATATTTGGATCTTGCCGTATGGCGTTGCTATATTTCTATTTCTTTTAGATGGAATGGCTCTGAGAACTACTGTAAGGTAGCTTGCATACATACTCACTTGTGTATGTATTTGATCTCTTCGCCTGTTGCCTACGCCGCTCGCTCTTGCCCCGATGTCTTGGAAGTGGTTAGGACGGCCGACGGGTCTACACGTGGGCGGTCCCCTGGGCCCGCGCTGTACTATTTTAACCACTTCCGTTTCATCCAGGCTTGAACTTAGAGCGTAGGGTCCGAGGATGTTACAATTGGTATCAGAGCCATCCCGCCCTTCAGGGTCTCAGCCAAACGGTCGTTGTCAGTCTAGCAAATATTTCTGGTAGCTATGTATACTAGGGAAAAACACAACGTGAGAGTTGGACTACTTCCATTTTTCTTCTTACCCACCCACCCACCCTTTTCTGGTAAGGAAGTGTAACATTTTCAATCCTCTTCAAAAATTCAAACTAGGATTCACGTGTTCTGGGTTCCGTAGTACCATAGGTTGTGTGAGTATGTGTGTGTGTGTGAATTCCTTGTCTATCTGTTGCATCCAACTTGTTATCGCTATCTGCCTTTTGGTTATCAACTGTGGGTACATTCCATACCGACATGCTTTTGTAAACCGACGCGATCTATCTGATTCGTTGTATACCGGCGCGATCTGTCTTACTCTTTGTTATCCGACGCTATCTTGTTTGGGGTGTTGTTTCCGTAGTTGCTAATCTTTAGGTTCATCTTTAGAAAGAAGAAATTTGGGATATGTGTTTTTACTTATTCATGTGCGGGGTAATGATTTGAGTGCGGGGTGGAGTCGTGACCATACCACTACTTTTATCATTCGCTCTTGTATATTGAATTGGTAGAGTACTAATCTTGCTTCGTCAAGAGGTTTTGCGCATATAGTGGTATTTTAATGCCGAAATTTGCGGAATTTTTTCTTTGTTAGCTTGTGTATCACACTCCTTGTTCAGTCGTGTGCGATATGCTTAATATCTTCTAGGTGCTTTGAACTTTGTTGATATTTTAATATCATCTTAGTAATTTGTATCCTTTAAATCTTGGTTAATTCCATTTTGGTACTATTTTGGATTATTATTATTCTCCATTATGGTACTGACTTGAGTTTTATATCAATCACAGGATGGCACCACCACGCCATTCTGAGGAGGACATACCACCTGAACTGGGGGGCTGCGTTGGTAAGTATTGCTAATGCCTTGGGAGAAATGCAGCAGAACCAGCAGCGATTTGAGGAAAGTGTCAGGAGGAATGAGTTTGTTCCGCTACCTCGACCTCCCAAGCGAGGAGACATAAAGAGTTTTCTGAAGTTCAACCCGCGCCACTTTGAGGTGTCTGATCAGCCACTTGATGCTGATGATTGGTTGCGTGAGATGTCAAGGTTGCTAATGACTGCTGATGTTCCTGAGCAAGAATGGGTAAAATGTGCCACTCACCTTCTGAAGGGAGACGCAACTCTGTGGTGGGAAAATTACCTGAAGGCAAACCACTCTGGGTTTCAGCCTACTTGGGAGCAGTTCACTAGAGCTTTCAAAGAGCAATATCTGTCAGAAATTGTCATGGAAAGGATGAAGGAAGTGCTTCTCAACCCCAAGCAGGGCAATGACAATGTCAATACATATATCAGAAACTTCATGAATCTTTCATGGTATGGTGGCGATGAGATCTTTGATGACAAGAAGAAGCAAAAGAGGTTCAGGCAAGGGCTCAATGCATCTATCAAATATGCAATCACTCATGCAAGGCCGGGGTCTTTCCTAGAACTCCAACATACAACTCTACAGGAAGAAGCAAGTAGGCAAGTGTTTGAGGAGTCCAAGAAACACAGCCGTGACACAGCAAGCTCTTCAGCTATGTCAGCTCCTTCTAAGCACCGTGTGTGGGTTCCTAACACCCCACCGTCGCTCCCGGCTCCACCAAGAACGTCAAGCTACGCGGCAAGGCCACCAAACTCCTTCAGCGCGGCTCCTAGGGGCTACAACCACAACTACCCTGGAGCGCCTGGCGGAGTCCCTGGCTACGCTGCTCCACGTCCACCTGGTTCTTGTTACACCTGTGGGAACACTAGGCATCAACACTGGAGTTGTCCCATGAACAACAAAGCTCTTCCTCCACCACCCCCAAGGCCTGCAGCAAGTTCTTCTATGGTTCGTGCACCTCCACCTCGGGCTCTCAACATCAACACTAAGCCTGGGTCTACTGTTGCTCGTGCCAACTGTGTCAACGTCGCTCAAGCCGAGCATGCACCTGGAGTTGTGATGGGTATGCTTCCTGTTAACTCAGTTCCTGCACGAGTTTTGTTTGATTCTGGTGCATCGCATTCTTTTGTCTCTACAAGTTTTGCTGATGAGAATGGGTTATCTATGGATCCTCTCCCTAAACGGTTAATGGTCCTTTCTCCTGGAGCAACAATGGCATCTTCCAAAATCAGCCATGGCAATCAAATTGAGATTGGTGGTTCTTCGTTCCCGGCTTCCTTTATTATTCTGGGCAATTCTGACATTGATGTTATCTTGGGCATGGATTGGTTAACAACAAATGCAGCTGTGATTGATTGTGCTGAACGCTCGGTTTCTCTGAAAATTCCTGAAGGCCATATAGTCTATTCCCCAAGTCTGACTCCTACAATTCAGCTTTTCTCTTTGGCGGCTCTGAATGATGATGCTATGGAAGGTATTCAGAGTGTTCCGGTGGTCTGTGAGTTTCTAGATGTTTTTCCTGAAGAGTTACCAAGTATGCCTCCTGACCGAGAGGTCGAGTTTGTGATTGAGCTTGAACCTGGAACCGCTCCTATCTCCAAGCGGCCTTATAAAATGGGTCCTGCTGAATTGGCTGAACTCAAACGTCAGCTTGATGAACAAGAGAAGTTTGGTTTCATTCAGCACAGTACTTCTTCTTGGGGTAGCCCAACCATCTTTGTGAAAAAGCGAGACAAGACTGATAGACTTTGTGTTGACTATCGGGCTCTCAATGCTAAAACCATCAAGAATAAATATCCCCTTCCGCGGATTAATGATCTCTTCGATCAGCTAGCTAGAGCTGTGGTTTTCTCTAAGCTTGACTTGAGAAGTGGATATCATCAAATCAAGATTCGCAAAGAAGATGTTCCCAAAACAGCTTTCACCACCCGCTATGGCCTGTACGAGTACACGGTCATGTCTTTCGGTCTCACCAACGCACCTGCCACCTTCTCGAGGCTTATGAACTCGGTTTTCATGGAATATCTTGATAAGTTCGTTGTGGTCTATCTGGATGACATTCTAGTCTATTCTATGTCAAAGGAAGAACATGAAGAACACCTTCGGTGTGTCTTAAACAAGCTTCGTGAGAACCGCCTGTATGCAAAGTTCTCCAAGTGTGAGTTCTGGCTGCCTGAAATCACGTACCTTGGTCACGTCATCTCTGCCAAGGGCATTGCCGTTAACCCAGAAACTGTTCGGACAATTGTTGACTGGCTTCCACCCAAAAATGTCAAAGAAGTCCGGAGTTTCCTTGGTTTGGCTAGTTACTGTCGTCGCTTCGTTCAGAACTTCTCGAAGACTGCGAAGCCTCTTACCGATCTCCTCAAGAAAGGCAAGAAATACCTTTGGTCTCCTGCATGTCAAGCCAGCTTTGAAACCCTCAAAGAGAAGCTCACTTCCACACCAGTCTTGGTTCCTCCAGATACATCAAAGCCTTTCCAGATATTCTGTGACGCCTCCTTGCAAGGATTGGGTGCGGTCCTTATGCAAGAAAAACAAGTTGTTGCTTATGCCTCTCGACAGTTGAAGACGCATGAGATCAACTATCCTACACATGACCTCGAGCTCGCAGCAGTTGTCTTTGCTTTGAAAGTATGGAGGCACTACTTGCTTGGCAGCCGTTGTGAGATCTTTTCTGATCACAAGAGTCTTAATTATATCTTCACACAACCTGATCTCAACCTTCGTCAGAGGAGGTGGATTGAAGCAATTAATGATTTCGATTTGACCATGAACTACACTCCTGGCAAAGCTAATGTGATGGCCGATGCTCTCAGCCAAAAAGCTTATGTCAGCAACCTCATGGTGGAATAACAACAACCTCTCTTGTGCGAGGAATTCCGCCAACTCAACCTTGAAATTGTGGATCAAGGGTATCTTCTGAATCTTCTGGCAACCCCTCTCTTGGAAGAAAAGATTCGTGCTAGTCAGCGAGGTGATGCTTACGCCAGAAACATCATCTCCAACATTCAGCTGCCGAGGTATGAGTCCTTCCACGTCGATGATCAAGGAGCTCTATTCTTTGAACATCGGATGTTCGTTCCGAACGAACCGGGATTGAGAGAGCAAGTTCTTAAGGAGGCGCATGATTCTGTTCTTTCTATCCACCCTGGCAGCACTAAGATGTACATGGACTTGAAAACACAATATCGGTGGCCTGGGTTGAAACAATGTTGTGCCAAGTATGTCTCGGAATGTGATGTCTGCCGCAGAGTTAAAGCTGTCCATCAGAAACCTTCCGGTCTTCTACATCCATTGAAGCCTCCGGAATGGAAATGGGAGAAAGTAGAGATGGATTTCATAACTGGTTTTCCAAGGTCGCAGAAGGGCAACAATGCAATCTTTGTTGTCATCGACATGCTTTCTAAAGTGGCTCACTTCTTTCCCGTTAAGGAAACAATTTCTGCAATTCAGTTGGCGGAGCTCTATATCAACATAATTGTCTTTTTGTATGGGGTTCCTCTTGAGATCAGCTCAGACCGTGGGAGCATCTTCACTTCCAAGTTCTGGGGAAGTTTCCAAAATGCTTTGGGAACAAAGTTGAACTTCAGCACTGCCTATCATCCTCAGTCGCAAGGACAAGTTGAAAGGATCAATCAGATTCTGGAAGATATGCTCCGTGCTTGCGTTATCTCTTTCGGCATGAAGTGGGAAGAATGCCTTCCTTATGCTGAGTTCTCTTACAACAACAGCTTCCAGAAAAGTCTAAAGATGGCACCATTTGAGGTTCTCTATGGCCGCAAATGCAGAACTCCGATTGGTTGGTCGGGCGTAGGTGAAAGAACATTGTTTGGCCCCGACATTGTAACTCAAGCGGAGGAGAAGGTTCACATCATTCTTGAAAATCTGAAGGTTGCTCAAAGTCGCCAGAAGAGCAACTATGATAGTAAGCACACGGACATGGAGTATGTCCCTGGTGATCTCGTTTACCTTCGTGTCACTCCCATGAGAGGCACACACCGGTTTGGTATCAAAGGAAAGCTGGCTCCTAGATACATCGGTCCTTTCAAAGTTCGTGGAAGAAGAGGAGAAGTTGCTTATGCTCTTGAGCTCCCTGAAAAACTCAAGGTCCATGATGTGTTCCATATCTCTCAACTCAAGAAGTGCTTCAAGGATCTCGGCAGGCCCGTGGACCATGAACTCATCAATCTCCAAGAAGATCTGCCTTATCAACAACACCCCATAAAAATCCTAGAAGTCACAGAAAGAAGGACTCGCAACAAGTCCATCAAGTTCTACAAGGTGCAGTGGTCACACCATTCCGTTGATGAAGCCACTTGGGAACGCGGAGGACGAGCTCCGTGCCAAGTATCCTACCCTCTTCATGTCTTCTTCTTCTTCTTCCTAGAATCTCAGGGCAAGATTCCTGTTTAGTGGGGGAGAGTTGTAGCATCCCATCTGTCTAACATCTGTAATGCTACATGGTCTAATAATAAAATGCTACTTCCTACATATAATTGTTGCATCATAATTATATCATGCTCATGTCATCATGCCACCTTGCACTTGAGCATCATATAAAACCCTTTTTCTTTTGGTTCTTGTCTCATATGCATTTATTGATTGTATTTGCCTCTTGTTACATGTAGTTGGTTCTTGATAAATGCTTGATGCCCAAGTTGAGTTGGGGCATATCTCTTATTAACTCCACCACCTTTCTTTGTCACCACCCCATACTTCCACCACCCAACTATATGTGAGCTTTGTATTTCATTTGGGTTTACCTCTAGCTCATGTGTGTTGGGATGGATCCACTTACAATTCCATATGCTTCCATATATGCATCTTGATGTTTTCACATTATTAATATGTGGGGAGCCACATGGCCACCTTTGCATGCTTTGCGAATGGAACCCCTTGTCAAGCTTCCATATGGATTATTTTGAATGTATGCTCATGTTGGGATATTTTTTAGGCTATTAAGCACCTAGTGGGACATACACACTAGCAAGTCCAAATTATATTCAAATTTGAGCATCTCCATCTACTCCACATGGAACATCCATTTAAATTCTTTTGGCTTGGCCTTATCTCCATATTTTAGGGATGCATGGGAATAAATGCCATGAG
This sequence comes from Avena eriantha, assembly GCA_910589775.1. Taxonomy (NCBI): domain Eukaryota; kingdom Viridiplantae; phylum Streptophyta; class Magnoliopsida; order Poales; family Poaceae; genus Avena; species Avena eriantha. The sequence continues at coordinate 39,329,225 of OU342744.1, forward strand.
ACTTTATTTTGTTTTCACAAAATTAAACATGGCATTTACTATTCATGAATGGGCCATGCAAGATCACCACCATCTTATTTTCTCTTTTGGTTTTCCTTTGATTTTGAGTGTATCTTTTCTTTTGTTGAGCTCCTCTTTTTCTCTTACTCAACCTCCTCATCTTGATCCTTGTTTTTTTCTTGCCATGTGCATCAAGATACTCACCTCACTCCATATCCATCTTCCGCCCTTATGTTTGATCTTGCACATGATCATGCAACACCTAAAACCCTAACCTCACCACCTCTTCTCTCACCTCACTCTCCTTGCCATCACCACACCCTTGCATGATCTTGTTTAGATCATACCAAGACCCCGAAACCCTAAGACCCTACCCCTACCCTCTCTCCCTAATCCCTCTCTCTAAACCCAAACCCTAACCACCTTACCCTCACCATGCCGAGCACCTCCCTAGCTGCTCTCTCTGTCAGCCAGGGACTCACCCCATCTACCCCATCCACTCCTCCTAACCCTAGCTCCATGCCACCCCTCCCCTCCCCTCGATTTTTCTCTCTCTCGCTGCAAACCGGCCCCACACACGAGCCAGCCCTCCCTGACCTCGCCCTGGCCCCAGCTGTAGCCCCTCACCTCTGTCGAGCCACGTCGAGCACGTGCGAGAGGAGGGAAAGGTGGCCACCACGCCACCTTTTTCCACTCCGAGCCTCTCACGGCACCCCCCTCCCCTCTGCATATCTACCTCCTCCCCTACCGTGCAACTACCCTAGATCCCCCCAGGGCCTGCCGTCGCAGCCCCCTTCCTCCCTTCTCCCCTGCCAACCTTCCCTTCCACCTCCAGCCACCACCGTCGGCCTCCACCACTTACACCAGATCGAGGAGGCGGGCGTGGCATCGAGGTTGTCGAGGAAGGCCACGAGGTCCCCGACGTTCCCCCTGTTCACGGCGTCGAGGAGGAGAAGCCCACCCCCGCGGCACGCCGACGTCGCCCGAGAGAAACCCTAACCGGCGGTGCGCCTGCTTCTCCGGCGACTCTCCGCTTCCCGGCCTGATCTAGCTCCACCAACCCCACTGCGGTGAGATTCCTAACCTCCCTGACAACACCCCTCCGTTCGACGCTTCCTGGTCGCGCCGGACCTTTTGCCGAGCAGTCTCGGTGCGCCGGCGTGCGCGTGCGTTTGCTCGTCGCCGCACCGCAGAAGGAATACCTAGCCGCACCTGCAGTTCCTAACATTAGTCCCCCATCCACCGAAGTGGTTCCACCCCTCTGCGCGCGAGCGAGCGCTCGCGGGTTCGAACCCCCGTGGCGTCGCGCACCGTCCAGTCGTTCTCGTCAGTTTCGTCAAAGAAGAAAAACAGTAGCATTGGCCTCTTTGCAAATAACCCCCAACCTTTTTGATTCCTTAAACCGCGCTCCCTCCAGGGCCCACCTGTCGGTGGCTGAGTCCGTTTTATAGAAAGATACCTGGGTTTCCAAATCCTCAACCCGCAGGCCCCCATCTGCACCACGTGGCCGCGCCCTGCTCACCTGCTGGCGCGTGGGCCCGCTCAAGAGCTGACCCCACTCGTCAGTCGCCGTGGCTCACTTCCCCTGCGGTATAAAAAGTTTTCGCGCGTCGTTTTCGCCAGCACAGCACAGGGCCCACTTGTCTGTGTCTGTGGCTAGGTTTCTCTGGGTGGAAAAAGTATCTGCATTTATCTGTTTTTATAAAATGAATTTCAGAAATGTTTAAATATGAATTTAAATTCTGTTTTAATAACTTTGAATTGCTAATTCCAAATAATACAAATAATATATATTTTTGAATCAGAAAAATGTGAGGATTTCAAATCTTCCATCCAAATTAATGTTTGACTAATTTGAATTTTCGAAATTGTTTAAATACAATAAAAATGCCCTTTCTCAATTAATTAATAACTTTAAATCTATAACTCCAAATTTGACAAATAATATGTCTAAATCGATCAGCGCGACGAGCATGTTCTAACTATGCATTCCATGTTCTGAATTGCAGCATGCATCATATAAATATTAAGTGGACAGCAAGTGTTTTGGGAGCAAAACATGACTAAAACTTAATAAAATGTTTTATTCTTGTACCCCACACCTCACTCATGCCATGCTACATTATTTCCATGTAAATTGTGCATCATTCATCATGGCATACTTGTTTGCTTGTCGCATTTTAATTATATGCTTGTGCACTTTATTTATGTTGGCCCTTGTTTGTTTGGCTCTTCTTTCGAATAGACGACGAGTAGGGGAAATATCAGGAATCCTAGGAGCACTACCCAGATCCATCTCTCGCTTCAACTGAGCTGCCAGGAAAGCGCTACCACATGCTTGCATACATATAGTACCTATTGTCTCTATCTTATTCTTGCATCATTGAGTCGCGATTGCATCAAATTGAATCCCAAGTACTGCATAGCCGTTACTTTTTAAACCCCACCGAAGCTTGTTCCTCCATCCCATGAGCCATTACTACAGGAGTTGTTTGACTCATGCGAGTCGTAGAACAGTATGTGTAGGGTATGTGAGTGTCTGATGGATAACGAGGTACCTAAACAACTTAACCTGAGTAGTAATGGGATAACTAATGAAAGAGGCACCGGTGGGCAATATCTGTTATTTGGTTTTTCATGCTCACTTGTGTCCCGTAGGACCCCGAGTACTTGATTCCTGTTCCTTGACTATTCGCACTATCCACATCCGGGAGGCCGTGGACCCCCCCTGAGCCAGAGCTTGATTCATTTCTATTTCTTAGGGCCACAAAGTAGTTTGGGGCTTTGTTACTATCATGTACTTATGCCATGATTTACTGTTTTATTTAAGATTGTGCGAGGAGAACCTGTACTGTTTAGGATTGCGGAGTGTTTTCGCTGTATCGACAAGCCCAGTCACACTTTCGGGTTTCCAGTCGTTTACAGCCATTGGCGCAAACCTTGGGTCCGTCTCGGAGCCGGCCAACTTCGTTGCGGGTAGCTTAATGGGGTGGCCCCCTGAAATATTTCTGAATCCTGTGATCGCTTTGTCATGAATACCTCGTTGGGTTTTGATTTGGTTTTTCCGAGGTTGATCGAGTGTGTGTTGCTATTTGTGCACCCCTGCAGGGTAAATCTTTCTGAAAGACGTGTCCGCGGTTATGGACGACTTGGAGCACAATTTTTCGATCATAGACAAGTATAACTAAAGTACCGCTGTTAATTTGACTAAGTACCTGACTAGTAAATAGTGCAGTACTCATGGAATGGTTAATAAAACTGCCAACGGAGGGGTTGTTCGTTCGCTTTCTCATTGGTAAGCGAGAAGGAGGATGGATCTGTTACTTTATACTGTTATAACTGTCATTACTATTTAACGGACATCCGTCTATCATTGGTTAGGCGGATGGTTAGCGAGTATCTATAGACTTGTTAGTTATTTATTTTTTGATGCAATGGCGTCACCAGGTATATGTCCCCTTTAGAGGCATAAAGACTTGCTGAGTACCCCTAGGGTCTCACACGATAAATTGTTTGATTCAGATGAACAAGTGTATTCGCAAGATGGATACTGGGTGGAGGAGACAGATGATGTTGGCAACGATCACTCGGTGTAGAGATTCCGAGGATGGGGATCCGCGAGATCTGTGGGCGGGATGTGTTTGTTTATGTGGCATCTTATGCCGATTTGCTTCTTATCCGTACTTGGATCTTGTTTTCCGTTTCCGCCTGATACTCTGATGTTTGATGTATGAGGAGTTATCCTAAACTATTATCTATATCTAGGATGGATCTTGCCGTATGGCGTTGCTATATTTCTATTTCTTTTAGATGGAATGGCTCTGAGAACTGTTGTAAGGTAGCTTGCATACATACTCACTTGTGTATGTATTTGATCTCTTCGCCTGTTGCCTACACCGCTCGCTCTTGCCCCGATGTCTTGGAAGTGGTTAGGACGGCCGACGGGTCTACACATGGGCGGTCCCCTAGGCCCCCACTGTACTATTTTAACCACTTCCGTTTCATCCAGGCTTGAACTTAGAGCGTAGGGTCTGAGGATGTTACAGATATGAACTACAGGTACATGATCTGATGCTCATGATTTTTTACAAAAATAATTTTTAGGTTCACAATATGCTATTTCATCAGAGATCTACATCAAGTTTAGCGAAGCTCAACCCCGAGCTAAGAATCTTCATGCCCGCCGTTCGACAAAGTTTGACAATAGTTTGAAACGGGCATAAAAATTAAAAAATGATCCAAACAATGCGAAACCTTCGCGTGGTGTCATATTATGTGACATAGTTGCAAGGAAAAATATAAAACTTAGTATATTGATTATGTCGAAAAAACCTACACAAAATGACCTATCTCATTCGAGCTTTCGTGGCTTTCGGGTCAAATAACCAATGTTATGGCTAGAATTAAGGAATAGTTTATGATAATGTGTCCATATTGTGCATGCATGTGCATCATGGGATGACAAACAATGTTGCAGGAGGAAGTTTTCCTATTCATCGCACCAAAAAGCCATTTTCTATTTTCTAAGCGCAAAACGTGGAGTTTTGTGAAGCAACCATCAAATGGATAATTCAAAATGCTACCACCCCATTTAAAAAAATACTAGACCACCTTATATGGACAATGTCCCAATAGGGGGATCTCAAACATTTCCGTCCATCCCTGATGAAAAAGACAAATTTCTACCGAATCAGTAGGAAGTGGGTCAGATATGAACTACTGGTACATGATCTGATGCTCATGATTTTTTACAAAAATAAATTTTAGGTTCACAATATGCTATTTCATCAGAGATCCGCTTCAAGTTTAGCGAGGCTCAGCCCCGAGCTAAGAATCTTCATGCCCGTTGTTCGATAAAGTTTGACGATAGTTTGAAACAGGCATAAAAAATTGAAAAACGATCCAAACAATGCGAAACCTTCACGTGGTGTCATAGTATGTGACATAGTTGCAAGTAAAAATATAAAACTTGGTATATTGATTATGTCCCAAAAAATCTTCACAAAATGACCTATCTCATTCGAGGTTTTCTGGCTTTCGGGTCAAATGACCAATGTTATGGCTAGAATCAAGGCATAGTTTATGATAATATGCCCATATTATGCATGCATGTGCATCATGGGATGGCAAACAATGTTGCAGTAGGAAGTTTTCCTATTCGTCGCACCAAAAAGCCATTTTCTTTTTTCTGAGCGCAAAAAATAGGAGGGTTTTGTGAAGCAACCACTAAATGGATAATTAAAAATGCTACCACCCCATTTTTAAAAATACTAGACCACCTTACATGGACAATCTCCCAATAGGGGGATCTCAAACATTTATGTCCATCCCTGATGAAAAAGACAAATTTCTACCGAATCGATAGGAAGTGGGTCAGATATGAACTACAAGTACATGATCTGATGCAAATGATTTTTTACAAAAATAATTTTTAGGTTCATAATATGCTATTTCATCAGAGATCCACTTCAAGTTTAGCGAGGCTCAGCCCCGAGCTAAGAATCTTCATGCTCGCAGTTCGACAAAGTTTGACGATATTTTGAAACGGGCATAAAAAATTTAAAAATGATCCAAACAATGCGAAACCTTCGCGTGCTATCATATTATGTGACATAGTTGGAAGGAAAAATGTCAAATTTGGTATATTGATTATGTCTCAAAGAAACATTCACAAAATGACCTATCTCATTCGAGGTTTCATGGATTTTGGGTCAAATAACCAATGTTATGGCTAAAATCAAGGCATAATTTATGATAATGTGCTCATATTGTGCATACATGTGCATCTTTGTGCATCATGGGATGGCGAACAATGTTGCAGAAGGAAGTTTTCCTATTCATCGCACTAAAAAGCCATTTTCTATTTTCTGAGAGCAAAAAATGGGGATTTTATGAAGCAACCACCAGATGACTAATTCATGGCATAGTTTGTGATAAGTTGATATGGATATCATATATGGATTCTTCTTATTTTTCTAATCAATTTAGACATATTATTTGTCGAATTACGATTTACGGATATAAAGATATTAATTATTCCATATTAAATAGAAAAATAAAAAAATTAATCATTATATTTTTATTTGAATTGAATAATATATTTACTTATTCATTATTTTTTACTTAAATAATTGTTTGTAATTTCAAAAAATAAAAACATGTGACATGATGATATTAGAGTTAATAGGATTGATATCATAATATTGACAATAAGCCACAAATTGCTTCGCGGAAAGTGATTCTGAAGGAATGGAGAAGTTAAGAATGCTGGGGTTGGAGTAGTGAGGATGGATGGAAAGTTTGACCAAGACTACAGTTTAATCAAAGATTAAGTGTAATTAGTGTTAAAAATGCTCCAAGTGGGATATTAACGAGTCAAACAATTTAAAGATTAAAAAACTGGAAAAAAATTGGGATTTTTTTTGTTACAATCGGACGTTAGGCTATGCCGACGGGGGCTACGCCGAGGCAGCCCTCGGCATAGCTCCTACACCAACGGCTTTTCGATACGCCGACGTCCTCCGTGGCTCCGCCGAGGGAGGTTTTTGCCAAGGAGCTACGCCGACAGTTTTGACCCTCGGCTTACCTATCCACCACATACACACGTACTCCCTCCTTTTAGAAATATAAGATGTTTTAGCTTTGTAAAATGAATGTATCTAGACACGTTTTTGTGTATAGGTTCACTCCGAATCTCTACGAACCTATACACTAAAAGATGTCTAGATATATTTGATTCACAAAGCTAAAACATGTTATATTTTTAAACTGAGGGAGTATACTACGTACTCCCATCGTTATTTACGGAAGATTGAAACCATGGATTGCCAGAATTGGCGAAACCATGCCCCCCCTTATCCATATATATAGAGATACACCAGTATTTGTATTTATCGCCGAAAGTGTACTCTACTCTTTTTTCTGGAGTATATAATATAAGTCTACGTTTTTAAGTGATCTCCGATGGAAACTCAGCTTGTCATATACTCCCTCCGTCCGCAAATAAGTGTACTTCTAGCCTTGTCCTAAGTCAAACTTAGTAAAGTTTAACTAACTTTTTAGAGAAACATAGTAATATTTATGACACTAAATTGCTACCAATAAATCTGTTTTTATATTTAGTTTCATAACTAGCATAGTGGCCCTCGCAAATGCGAGGGCATCACGTTTGTTTTATTAAAATTTGTTCAAACATAAATTCATAGTTTCATAGATATTCGTGTCGGTTTGAGAAATTTGTAAGCGTGGATCCATATTTAATTCATGGTTTAGTGATTGTTATGTCATATGGAAAATTACAATTTCAATTATTTACTTATGATTATCTACACATGGAACTATATAAAATAAAAAAGTAAAAAAATGAAGTTCTAGTATTTTGATCATTATATCAATTCATCCCACTGATTGGAAGAGAATAAATTCCTCATGTTAGACAGCCTGACCAGATTCAAAATGGAAATCACTACTGGCCTAAAAGTGATTCAACCATCGTATTTTCTCAAATCCCTATCCATGAGTGATCTTCCTGTTTTGTCCCTCAAGATTTTAATCCTCTAAAAGTGGTGTTAAAATTATCTTGAAATTTTGAGCTAATCTACTTCCTCCACTACCATATACAGAGGGAATTTAACACGATGGCGTACTACCTAATTTGTAGAAAATTGGCACAGAAATATGCGCGTGCAACATATTTAGAGTGACCTAGTTATTCTGAGTTGAATTTCTAGTGGCATGAATTATTTTTTAATCCATATGTTTAAAATACTTCCAAGTTTATTATATTCTTCCAATCAACATATTTTTTAAGAATTTCTAGGAGAAATACCCATGGAAGTCTAGTGGTTTGTAGTTTGTACTGGTTCACCTCCTGCCATTCCACGAATATACTTTTATAAAAGGATGGTATGAGTGCCAAGTTGTTCTTCAGTTCCATGAGTTGAACAAAGTAACAGATGCGAGACTATAAATTTATATCATATTGTATCCCATTTTCCATTATTTTCTTCATTTTTTATCTATTCCAACTGACAGTGTTCTACTTGTACTCCTTTGAAAATCTAATGTTGATATCTACTCCGTCCTTTCATTGGAGAAGTACTAAATCAGCGACACTTATTATTGATCGGAAAGGATTATTAAAAATTAAACACATGAATATTGAGAAATAGTTTGCCCGTCAAGTGGACAAACATGCCTAATGTCCATCTGAAAAACTGTCATGGCCTGATTATGCAAATTGCATGCTTATATTAAATAATCAACATAGGGCTACGTTGATTCCATGATTGACGTACGTTGTCCATCACTTGATATGAAGTATTAACCCCTATTTAGCAGATAAGTAGTACAAGTTGCATTACATGATGAGTCACCACGATGAATCTTTCCACTGAAGTTTATCGAGCACTTTGTGTTCCTAACTATCATAGTTCTCAAGACTTCTGCCTATGCTCTCCCATGGGCGGGCACAGGCTATTTGCAATGGGTATTCAAAGTTTTTTTAAATCAATACAAAATCTATAGGCTAAAAAATTGAAGAGAAATTACATGAAAAATTGCGCAATAGTAAATAGAAGTTCACGAATTTTCCATAACAACGTCATATCAAAACAGTAGATAAATAACATGAAAGATGGTGCAATATACTAAAAAGATGGTTCACGATTTTTCCATTATGACGACATCATCTTAAAATACTAGAGAAAATTAACAAAAGATGAATTTATAGCACTACAATCTGATTGATGAGTAATGAATTATATAATTTTTTTTGGGGCAATTGCTGATTTACTAGTTTCGAAACTGGAAAAAAATCAGCGAGAATTTAGAAAGTTAACATGCATCGCCAGTGTCTCGCCTCTGCCGATGGAGTCGTAGTAAATCTGCTGCTGAATTTGAGCCTTGGCCCTTGGCCTAGATGGTTCTATGGGACGTGAATGGATTTTCTCTAGTTGAGCCGGTCAGCTAGGTATCTACTATACACATAGTCACCTACATATATTATGTATATAGTAAAAAATTTAGCCAGAAATAATGGGTATTCAACTGAATACCCATGAATCTGTTTGTGCCCGCCAGTGTGCTCTCCTCCTCGACAGACATCAGTGGGTCGTACTACAACGATCCTTTGGCTCTATATTTTTTTATTTGCGAATTCCTTGGCTCTATATTTGTCGTGGCCATATTACATCATACACCGGTACACTCTTGTGTAGATAAACGTCGTTTATCGGTAGCTTCAAGGATTCTAGTAGGATCACCAAGAAGTACCGTCATACATGTAGAATTAGAACGACATGCCCTTTAAAGAAAATGCTATTGGTAGGAGAGATGGACTCGGTTTCCATGAAACTTGAATCACAAGGTTCTAAGACCTTTCCATGTCAAATGGAAAATGAGGTAATATTTTGTAAAAACCTCGCCGTCATCTATAAATCTAACTGTCTAAATCAATTTAGTTCATATAGCTAGCTGACTTCACAAAGGTAGCTAGCTTGATCAACTGATCGATAGCTTTGGTGTGTTATAGCCAAAGTTTAAATCCGTGCTAGGTCCTAGTAGTGCACTTATGCCTGGAAGATATATTTTAACGGCCACGTGCCCTACAGTTAACGGAAGCTGTGGAAGTGGATTCATGTTCTACGGTTATTTGAGACGGACTCTCGTGGACTCTCGTGAGGTTTCAGATTTGAACCCATCTAAAGCAAAAGAGACCGGACTCTGTCCATAATAGGTAACATGACATGGGACCTTTTTTACACGTTTACTTTTACGTCACACTACTTATCTTTTAATCTCAGATTACATCTTCACCGTTAATTATAGATCTAATGGCTAAAATAATTTTGATGACGTGGATCAACATGGTACCCTGAAGCAATGGTTTGAATGTAGACAGAGGTTAACAACGTGCACGTCCGAGCATGAACTTTTGTTATTTTAACACATCTGGACGATCAGCACAGTTTGTAACATATTTGGACTCTTTATGGTGGACCGGCACAGTTTGTTGCATGTTTACATAATGGACTCAGTTTCCTTACTTTTCGCGTGTCAGTTGCAATATTTTATTCGTCAACGTGTTGGAGCTGTGTACACGAACTGTTTTTGTTGCCGAAAAGGTGTGTCCGTGAAACTTATATGTCTGCTTTCTCTTATTAAATCTCAGTCATATATTTTAGATCTAACCATTTAAAATAATTGAGATGATGTGGATCAACCTAAGGGCTCTATTGAACATCCTTATATTACTTTTAGTATATAATAGATATGTCAATTTGATATAATATACTCCCTCCGTTTCAAAATATAAGATGTTTTAGCTTTGTGAATAGAGTGTATCTAGACTTTTTTTGGTGTTAGGTTCATCTAGATGTGGAGTGAAACTAGACACTAAAAGGGATCTAGATACACTTCATTTACAAAGCTAAAACATCTTATATTTTGAAACAGAGGGAGTATATTGCTATATTTATGTATAAAATTGGTCAAATTTGACTTAGATAAAAGGTAAAAGTACACTTATTTACGGACAGAGGGAGTAGTATGCAACCACGTCCACTTACCAGCTTGTCCTCATGGGCATGGGGAGAGTACCAATAATCGTCCGGACGCAAGTACAACAATATACGATACAGTATGTACATTTGCCGCCGTCCTCGATCGCGCCCTTGAAGCGCGTGCATACATATCGGCTGAATCTGTCTCTCACCTGCAGTGGATCTAGTCTAGTCTAGTATGCATGTACATAGCCACTTGTGTGTGGTCTAACCGTTGCTGATTGTTCTTCTTACGTGCAATATCGCGTTGGAAACGGGAAAAACTAAAGGCTCATCTATAATCCTAGCTAGGAGCTACACTCGAGTTCATCCACTCGGGACGGCTAGTGTTGTTTTCAAGCTAGTCAAGAGCCAAGCATGCACCGAAAGGGCAGGGAATTTGGCCCCGCCTGCTCGCAACGTGATGCGAGCATGCATGCGCCGGAACTTGAGGCAACGAACCCTTTCTGATATTTTCTTAGATGTCCTTTCTGATGTTGTGTTGTCATCAATCCGAAGATGCTAGCTAGATTCAGTCTCGTCTGCTGTATAGATGCTAAAAGTAGTTTTGCTATTCGTCCCGTCTTGAAAAGATATCGCAGATTTGTCTAAATTCGAATATATCTACACACTGTTTAGCATGTATTCATCCAAATTAGATAATTTTTACGATACCCTTTTCAGGACGGAGGGGGTAGCAAATGCACATACTCGACTGTTACATATCTAGAAAGCTGAATTCTATCTTGCGGGGTAATATACTCCCTCCGTTCTAAAATATAAGGCGTCTAAAGATTATCAAAAACCAATTTTTTAATAACTTTGACCAAATATTAGTAAAATATATTTGATGATGAATCTATTGATATTAATGCTGTATTATAAATGTTTATATTCTTGTATATAAACTTAGCAAAACTTAGAAAACGTTAACTTTAGCTAATCCTTCGACGTCTTATATTTTAGGACGGAGGAGTACGTAACGTGTTCAGGCCTATTTTGAGGAGAGGATTAACCGAACATAGCTTTACCGGGAATATGCAGGAAAAATAAAAGGAACTTTACCGGGAATATGCAGGGAAAATAAAAGGAAACGCCGCAGCATCGCCGGCCGGATCTGGGCGCGATCTGTCTACGGCGCTGTGGCTCCATCACCGATCGTGCAACCCGCTCCTGCTGGTATGCCTCCATTTATCCACTGCCCATGTGCAACGACAGGGATCCAGAGGTAGGACAAGTGGGATAGGTGGGATATCACTTTTAGACCCCTAGTCTAACTCTAAACTAAGTGGGACAAGTGGGATAAGTGAAATTTGATAAATATGACTTATCCCATGTGTCCCACTTAATTTAGAGTTGACCTAATGGTTTAAAAATGACAGCCCACTTGTCCCACTCCTGCATCCCTATGCAACGACGCGCGCACACATAATGGCAGGGCTTACGCGTGGCCAACGGTTTCGACAGTTATGAAACTTTGGGCGGTGGAAGTCTCACTTTGGGTAACCGCAGTTTCTAATAAAGTTGGCTATGGATCAATATGCTATACCTCTTCACCTAAAAAAAATGCTATACCTGTTACAGAGAGATTCATGGATGTGAGGGAGGAACATAAATGACACTGTTGGTTAGTTGGTATTGGTACCATTACCTAGTTCATGCATGATAAAGATCATCATCATCGTCATCATCTGAAAAATTAAAGATTGGTTAGTTGGTAATGACACTGTTGGTTAGTTGGTATTACGTTGTGCGCTCCAAATGTGGGTGAGGCTACAGGACAAATGCTCACCTGATCTGAAGATTAAATAAACTAAATTACAAGGATCTAGCCATTCTAGGTAGATGTAGAGAGTGTTGTGGTCCTAACTGCAAATGCATTCGCATTTCAAGTGGCTTCAACGGGGCAAAGCAGGTGTCATGTACCGTACCCCCAGAATACAATTTTCTAGTACAGCCGTACCACTCCCATGTTGAAAGTTTCAAAAGGAAAACCTCACACCAATACGAGAGAGAGAGAGAGATTGCTTGCACATCACATGCATGCTATGTTAATTAACGTCTACCAACTTGCGAGAAGGGAAATCGTACCATGTTATGCTTAATCTATGGTTAGATTAAGGTACGTACAAGATGTCATCAGGTCTAAAAATTACAGCAGAATCTTACTTGTACGATAACAATCTCCCATACCGATCGGTAATAGTAAATGTGTATTTTGACTCGGCGAGTAGATCAATCTTGACCAAATATGCGCATTCAAATCACCAGTTAATTTCTTACTCCTTGTAGGTGAAGCATAAGACTAACTGTCATTTGCTTGTAAAAGTTGCTCTTGGGCTTCTTTGCTTACCTCAACTTAATTATTGTGTCATAAAATTGCAAATGATTGAAATATGGGCTATGATAATAACTTATGCTGACGTCCTATCTTAGTTAAATATGGGGAGCGACCATTGGTATTGCTCAGTCGACTTAGAAACATTTTTAGTGGGTACTCGTAGCCATCTAATCGAGATCTTCTCATCTCTTTTGTTCTTGCACAAATATCGTGTGTCTTAGTGGTGAATTAGAATTAGGATATACTCCCTCTGTCCTAAAATAAATGACGTGAGTTCGTCTACATTCGGATGTATCTAGACGCGTTTTAATATATAGATACATGCGAATCTAGACAAATCGAAGTCACTTATTTTGGGACGGAGGGAGTAGTAGTATTTCACTATTTCTATGAGAAAGGTGGGCCATATGCTCATTTCTGTGAGAAGGAAAGCAGAATACACCATTTGTTTACATGGAAACTGGAAAACTTCCCAACAATACATTTTTAAAGAAAGGATACTGGAATTATAATTGCGAGGGAATAGTTAGAAGAGAAAATTCCACAGCAATACACATACATTTAATCTTAGCTAAACCAGTAGTACCGGGGACCTATTGTGGCAAATCATGTGCATATGGCAGATGAAGATAAACTAATTATGTGTATTTGGATGTTGATTTGCTTAACTCTTGTTTGGGCCCTCTTGCTCATGATTGCATGATGAGGGGAATCTTTCACCAACTTGGGACCTTGAACAAATAGTCAATAATGCGTGCTCACATGAACTTGGAGAACACTGCTAGCTAATCAAGGAATATCTCATTCATTGCTTTCACACACTTGGCCGCACATCTTCTTCTCACTATGGGAAAAAATGTCGTTGCCGTGTAGACATGGCTTTGCCGTGTGCCAAATGGATTAGAACACGGCAAAGTTTGTCTTTGCCGTGTGCAACCTAAAAAGTACACGGCAAAGAACGCGAACACGGCAAATTTCTAAAAAAAAACACGGCAAAAAAATATACACGGTAAAGACCTACAAAGGAACACGGCAAAGAAAAAAAACTCGGCAAAGTCAATAGTGACACACGGCATAGGTGTCATCACGGCAACGAGGTGGGACCCGTGACCCCATAGGTCCACTTGACGGAAATGAGCTAACGGCTACAGACGGTGGCCTGTTTGCCGTGTGCCCTCGCCTGCCCTTTGCCGTGTGTATTCCGTAGTATAGACGGCAAAGGGCCTTTGCCGTGTGTATTCCGAAGTATACACGGCAAAGTTCTTTTTTTTCTTTTTTTCCTTTTATCACATTACTCTTAGGAAAATCATAAAAAAATCATTCTAATTCAGAAAAATAGAAATAATATATCAAAATTTGTAGAAAAATAAGATCTATCTATCTACACTCAAATATTAGATATTTATGTTAAATATGAATCTTCATGCTCGCCGTTTTGACCATAGTTTAAAACAGACATAAAAAATTCAAAAATGATCGAAACAATGTGAAACCTTCGCGTGAAGTCATATTATGTGACATAGTTGGGAGGAAAAATACTAAACTTTGTATATTGATTATGTCTCAAAAAAACCTTCACAAAATGACCTATCTCATTCGAGGTTTCCCGACTTTCGGTTCAGATGACCAATGTTATGGGCAGAATCGCGACATAGTTTGTGATAATGTGCCCATATTGTGCATACATGTGCATTATGGGATTGCGAATAATATTGCAGGAGAGAGTTTTCCTTTTTATCGCACGGAAAAGCCATTTCCTATTTTCAGAGCGCAAATATCGGGGCATTTTGTGAAGCAACACCAAATGTTCAATTCAAAAATACTACCACCCCATTTTAAAAAAATACTAGACCACCTTACATGAACAATGTCCCAACCGGGGATTTTAAAACCTTTTCGTCCACCCCTGGTGAAAAGGACAAATTTCTGCCAAATCGATAGGAAGTAGGTCATATATGAACTACAGACACATGATTTAATGCTCATGATTTTTTACAAAAATCATTTTTAGGTTCACAATATGATGTTTCTTTAGAGATCCAATGCAAGTTTAGTGAGACTCAGCCTCGAGCTAAGAATCTTCATGCCCTCCATTCGATTAGGGTTTGACGATAGTTTCAAATGACCATAACTAAATAAAAAAAATCAAAAAATGCGAGACCTTCACGTGGTGTCATATTTTGTGACATAGTTGGGAGGAAAAATATCAAACTTGGTATATTGATTATGTCTCAAAAAAACCTTCACAAAATGACCTATCTCATTCGAGGTTTCCTGACTTTCGGTTCAAATGACCAATGTTATGGGCATAATCGCGACATAGTTTATGATAATGTGCTCATATTGTGCATACATGCGCATCATGAGATTGCGAACAATGTTGCAGGAGGAAGTTTTCCTTTTTGTCGCACGGAAAAGCCATTTCCTATTTTCGGAGCGCAAAAATCGGGGCATTTTGTGAAGCAACACCAAATGTTCAATTCAAAAATGCTACCACCCCATTTTAAAAAATAATACTAGATCACCTTACATGAACAATGTCCCAACCGGGGATTTGAAAACCTTTTCGTCCATCCCTGGTGAAAAAGTCAATTTTCTGCCGAATCGATAGGAAGTAGGTCAGATATGAACTGCAGATACATGATTTAATGCTCATGATTTTTTACAAAAATCATTTTAGGTTCACAATATGATGTTTCTTCAGAGATTCAATGCAAGTTTAGTGAGGCTCAGCCTCGAGCTAAGAATCTTCATGACCTCCATTCGATTAGGGTTTGACGATAGTTTCAAATGACCATAACTAAATAAAAAAATCAAAAAAATGCGAGACCTTCGCGTGGTGTCATATTTTGTGACATAGTTGGGAGGAAAAATATCAAACTTGGTATATTGATTATGTCTCAAAAAAACCTTCACAAAATGACCTATCTCATTCGAGGTTTCCTGACTTTCGGTTCAAATGACCAATGTTATGGGCATAATCGTGACATAGTTTGTGATAATGTGCCCATATTGTGCATACATGTGCATCGTGGGATTGCGAACAATGTTGCAGCAGGAAGTTTTCCTTTTTATCGCACGGAAAAGCCATTTCCTATTTTTGGAGCGCAAAAATCGGGGCATTTTGTGAAGCAACACCAAATGTTCAATTCAAAAATGCTACCACTCCATTTTTAAAAAAATACTAGAACACATTACATTAACAATATCCCAACCGGAGATTTTAAAACCTTTTCATCCACGCCTAGTGAAAAAGACAAATTTCTGCCGAATCGGTAGAAAGTGAGTCAGATATGAACTGCAGGTACATGATCTAATGCTCATAATTTTTTACAAAAATAATTTTTAGGTTCAAAATATGATATGGATGTCATATTTGGATTTCTCTCATTTTTCTGATCGATTTAGATATTTTATTTGTCGAATTCCGATTTACGGATTTAAATATATGAATTATTTCATATTAAATAGAAAAAGGCAAAAAAATCATTTTATTTTTATTTGGATTCAAGATTATTATTACTTATTCATTGTTGTCTACTTAAATAATTGTTTGGAATCTTAAACTGAGATGTATGACATCATGGTCCAAGAGTTAATAGGACTTATATGAAAATATTATCGATAAGGTATGATTTCTTTCTCGGAAGCTCATTTAGATGGAACGAAGAAGTTAAGCGTGCTAGGGCTAGAGTAGTGCTAGGATGGGTGACCGTAGGGAAAGTTTGATTATGAGTGTAATTTGACCTAATATTAAACATACTTAGAGTTAAAAGTATTCCATATGAGAGACTAACAAGTAAATAATATTTAAAAAAACAATTGAATTTTTTTTAAAATTTATTTTGAAAAGGCAGCCTCTTTGCCGTGTACGTGACACACGGCAAAGGCAGCCTTTGCCGTGTAGGATTTATGGACAACACACGGCAAAGGCAGCCTTTACCGTGTAGAATTTATGGGTGACACACGGCAAAGGCAGCCTTTGCCGTGTAGGATTTATGAACGACACACGACAAAGAATAGACACCGTCATCTCCAATAGGAACCGTTATCTCACTTTACTTTGCCGTGTCTACGTGTAAGACACACGACAAAGACTTTGCCGTGTCTTCTTTAGAAAACACACGTCAAAGGGCCTTTGCCGTGGCAAACGTTGCCGTGTGGCATTTGCTGTGTGTATACACACGGCAAAGCCTTTGCTGTGTTCCAAAAGGCTTTTACCGTGTATATTGCCTACACGGCAGCGACATTTTTTTCCGTAGTGTCTCCCATCAACTTCATTTTAAAACAAACTAAGCAATCCAAATATCCCATCAAATAAGTTAAGATCATCTGGCTTCCCACGTCAGCAATTAGACGACGCCGTGCTAGCACGCAACCAGCAGGTTCAGTTGAGGAGCGCCATGAATCGATGGTGAAGAAGCCGCCACCCGCCGTGCGGCAACACAACACGGGTGTGCAAGCACCTTTTCGCTCACTATCCAATGGTATAAGAGCATCTCCACTCGCCGCCCCAGCATCCCCTCCCTAGGCCCATTTTTATCGCCTGATTGGATAGAATTCCCCAGCCGCGCATTCCCGAGCCAAAATAGCGCCGCATTGGGCCGTTTTTTCATCCGGCGCTAGCAGGCGCTTGCGAGCACCGGATGGAGTGAAAAGGTGCGTGGGACCATGCTGTTAGCCACACAAGGCGAGTCTCCCTCTCTTTTTCACTTTCCCTCCATTTCTCCCTACGATATCACCCGCCCCGTCCGCCACTCGCGCCATTCCCCAAATCCTCTCGCCACCATGCTGCCGAAAAGTTCACCGGACCCCGCGCCGTCGACGCCGTCAAGCAGCGCAAGTCGAGGGCGGCGAAGCAGAAGTCGACGGACATGAGCAACACCGAGTGGGATAGGGATTACCACCGAAGGAGGACCGAGACGCAAGGCCGGAAGGACCGGCAAGCCAAGCTCAAGCTCAACCAGGCCGAGGCGCTGGCGGAAGCCGAGGAGGACGCCACCACGCCCATGGATACCGCGACGCCCAAGTGCATGGACCGCAACATCGCCATCTCCAGGGTGCAGATCGGGCTCCCGCCGATCCACGCCGGCCAGTACCTTCCCGACTAGAGCATGGGATCTCCGGCCGGCTTCTAACCATCGTTGCCGACGATGTTCTAGGAAAGCTACATCTACTCCACGCCGCGCATGAGGTTCTCACCGTCACTGAACCACGATGGCTATGCCGTGCACGGTGGCTTCGACCCCAACCTCGTCTTCCCGCACTGCCCTCTTCCACGCGACCCTCCTATCGCCGGCGCCTTCGATCCCAACTCGTCGCTGCGCCGCGGTCCTCTGTCCTTTGGCTCAACCATGGGAGCAAGCTCATTGTACCAGGACCCAACCAACGTGGATGCAACCAGCATGTTCGCCGGAATGCATGGCGACACTATCATGCACGACATCATCGCGTCGGGCTCCCTGCTGGCCGGCGGAAGTGAAGGCTACTTCACTCAAGAGGAGGCCCGCATGAACACCAAGGCTAGGATGGACTCGCAACCATTGGGAGTGGAGGGGGAGGCCGAGGCAGAGGTCATGCCGGACCCCCCGGCGGTGGCGCACAAGCCCATGGCGAAGGTGAAGCGGAAGGACAAGGCGCCGGTATCGTCCACGGCACCGGCGGCTCCCACCGAGGTGCGTGTCAAGTGGACGACGAAGGAGGACTAGTGCTTAGCCGAAGTGTGGAGGATCAGTATCGACCCCGTGACCGGTGCCAATCAGAACTCGGAGACCTAATGGAGCCGCGTGAAGACATCATTTGACGAGCGCAAGTTCATCGACCCCTACTTTCGATCGATCCACATGGACCGTGGCGAGAAGGCCCCGGGCCACCACTGGGGCGTCATCCAACAGGCCTGCAGCAAGTGGTATGACATACAAGAAGAGATCGAACGCCGACTAGAGAGCGGCGCCAACATGGACCGCAAGGTACGCCGCCGATCTGCCATGTTCCATTTTTGTGCATTGTCGTGTTCTTGCCGTGTTTCTTCCTAGATTTCACGATGATATGGCCGATTGTTTTGTAGATGGTTCGGGCTTATCAGATGTACCGCGACGACACCAAGACAGAGTTCAAGTTCCTCGACGTCTTCACCCGCATTGAGGAATGCCATAAGTGGGCCGACACGCGCGCCGGGCTCGCCAAGGGCGGCGTGTACGACCCTGTTGCGCTGGTGCCAGGAGTGGTAGAAGGGTGCCCGGAGCTCGGCTAGAAAGCAGCCAAGGCGGTGAAGCTCATGGGGCCACCGACAGAACGGCTTCAAGCCTCTCTCAAGAAGTGCATGGCCGACGTGAGGGCGCATGCCGCGACGAGGGATGAGAAGTTCGACGAGAGGTGGAAGTCTATGCTCAAGAACCAATGTGTGCGCATCGACCTGCTCAAGACCACCACCGTGGCACAGAAGAGGAACACGGACTTGGCCTTCCTCTTGGCGGCGAAGCCGGAGGCAATGGACGACAAGGTGAAGGCGTGGTACACGGCGCAGCGCCACATCATCCTCAACTAGCTCATGGAGGAGGAACCGGCTCCGGTGACGCCCACCTCCAGCACCAGCACGGAGGCCTCAACGCCGAGCTCTGAGCATACGCCTTCGCTACCGGAGCCCATCGCCGTCGTCCTGATGAGGAGCCTGTCATCATCGTCGTCCCCGAGGAGGAGCCCGTCATCATCCCCGTCGAGGAGGCCACCATTTGATTTACCCTGTCTGTAATATGATCGCCAAACTTGTGGCTCTCTTTTGATCGCCAAACTTGTGGCTCGTTTGATCGCCGAAACTGTAGTATTGGGCGATGATCGTTGAACTCATTGCCTTTTTTTAGCAGGAAGCATCTGTTTCAAATGCAACGCCGCTTTGGGGACATTGTCCGGGCTCGTCGCTGTAGATCTGGGCCTCCTCAGGCCGAAAGTTTCATCCATCTGACGCTACTTCGGCACGAGCGCCAACGAGTGGAGATGCTCTAAGATCATGGAAATCTAACACCATTTGGAGTACTACTCGGTACGCGTACGCGTGGCATGGGTGAGACTGGGAGCTAGCACTCGTCCGGACGCAAGTACAATACACGTAGTACGGGCACGGCTCCTCTACAGTTCTATTGTTACTGTACCGTACAGTAATCGTGAAAATCTGCCGTCCAATTTAATCTAATGGATCTCCTGTAATTCATCGGCGCACAACTTAGAAACAGATACCGCGGGTATTCTTCTTGGCGCCAAATACTAACATGAGCACTCTAATCTGGCGCCAAAATTCAGAGCACGATCATCTCAGATTGAGGATCAATCAGGCAAACAGCCTCACCGCAGTATGTGCGTCTCTAGTACGTAACTGAGATTTGGGACACCTCGCCGCCGGCAGCGACACAGTGCCCGTTCCTCGATGCCACGCCGGCGGCAGCGACACCCTGCCCTTCCACGACGCCTTGCCACCGGCAGCAACATTGCGCCCTACCTCGACGCCTTGCCGCCGGCAGCGACAAGACACCCTTCCTCGACTCTGTTTTGTCCTCGTCGTCTGATGACTTCACCCACCTCTCCCTCCTGCGCAAGGTATTATCAATCTTCTCTGCACTCTGTGTTGTTGTGGTTTGGACAGAAACAAATGGATATGGACGGGACATATAATCTGTACCTAGGCGTTGATTGCTAGCTTTAATCTGCTATTCACTTGTAGATTGCAAAAGGAAGTTTCTTTGTGATGTTAAATTTTGTCTACATCGATGCATTCTGTAAGTAAATAATTACATTTGAATAGTGACTTGAAAAACCATTTGGAATCAGATCTTGACATCTTGCGTTTTTCAAGCACCTAGAGAGAGCCATCCAAGCAAAGCGAGATAACGAGTTAAATTCAGAATATGAGTCTTGGAAAGAAATACCTAAACTCAAAGTAACAACTCCTATATTAATGCAGGCAAGCAAACTTTACACTCCAAACATATTTGAGAATTTTCAGAATGAATATGAAAGGTCCATGTCAGCATACATCAAGGCAGTAGGAGAACACGATGAATATATACTCCCTCCGTCCCAAAATAAGTGACTTGAGTTTATTTAGATTCGCATGCACCTATATACTAAAACGTGTCTAGATACATCCGAATCTAGACAAACCCACATCACTTATTTTGGGACGGAGGGAGTAGTTGCAATTGGAAGTCTTGACGAAGAATCAATATTTGAAGAAGAGTGCAGAGTTCTAGGTAATTATTCAGAGCAATTGGTTATATGCAGCTGTGGACAATTTGAAAGAGCTATATACTCTATAGTCATGCCTTAAAAGTCCTAGATATGATGAATATTAAGTCACTTCCAGAACGATATATATTGAAGCGATGGACTCGAGAAGTTCAAAGTGGTTCTATTGAGGACAAGCGTGAAGATAGGCATCGCTTGAAGTTTCTCATTAAAAAAATTATTGGTATAGCTTCTATAGCAGCTAAGTCTGAAGAATCGAGCACACTCTTACATAATGCCCTCGATGACTTCAACAAGCGAGTTGATGAAAAAGCTCCCAGCAGCCTGGGCAATGCTGAAGCTACACTTGAACAACCAGATGTCCAGTTGCAGAGTGCATGCCTAAAGAAAAAGGAACCTCAGAAGAAAAGTTCAAGGCGGAAGAAAACTTGGCTTGAAAAGCAGTGCCCGCGTAAAAACCAAAAAGAATCGAGTAAAGAAGTACCAGAGAAACAATTTGATTATGTAAGTTACTTACCCGCATTTTTGCACATAATATCAAAGTTGTTCAGTATAGATTAATATTTTGTAAACTTACTTGCCCAGAGAAATGGCGAGGAAATGACATGAGTACAAACCAAATTCCTCTAGAGCCAACACTTGGAACAAATGAGAATGGGTGGATCCCCAGCTACACCCAACTGCTGATGGTATTCAATCTAACATGTATCATCGGTCTGTCAATCTGCGATAATTTTGTTCTAATCAATTATTTCTCTCTTCGACCTGCAGGGTTCTAGCATGGAGCATAAGAACATACTTGATGATTCTTGGAACTTTGGAAACAGCTCATATTTTACTGTCTGGCCACATTAGCTTGAAAGAATAGACATTTGATTCTTCTATATACTGAACTTAGTTCTGCGGCAATTTCAGTGTGTGACTTCCTCCTATGTAACGATCTCAATTCTAGTATACTAAACTATGTAATTGTTTTGAAGATACAAATACTCATTTCATATTCTGAATGGTTCACATCTGAGCTAGCCAGAAATCAGTACCCGCATGTTAGCAAGTCCGGCAACCCAAGTACAGTGCTGGGAGGCCGGCAACGTCAGCCTCTGTCTACACGGCTGCTGCCGCCGGTGCCGGTCTTATATAGGTTCAGCTATCAACAGTACTGTCCCGAGTGCTGACCCTGCGAGTCCGGTAGGAGGTTCCGTTAGATTAAATTGGACGGCAGATTTTCACAGTTACTGTACGGGTACAGTAACAATAGAACTGTAGAGGAGCCGCGCCCCACGTAGTACGTACCTTACCGGCGCCGTCCTGGCGTCCTTGACGTGCGTGCGTGTATATCGGCTGAATCTGGTGTCTAGGTGACCAGCAGTGAATCTAGCCGGCCACTTGTTGTGTGGAGTGTGGTCTAACTGTTTGCTTGTTGTTGTCGATCGCCGGCCGTTATTGCTTTACATGCGTGCATCGATCGCGTTGGAAACCGGAAAACAAAACTTTCCTAGGACCTATATGGAAATAAATCCTATGAGACCTGGTCTATTGATAGACCTACTCCTATGGCTGACACGTGTCTGTCTTTTTAGTTTTCTAGACTTTTTTTCGTCTGTTAATTAATCTTTTTTTTGCCGGTTATGCATCAAGATGGGTCTATCCTGTAGTGAAAATAGACCAGGTCTCATAGGATTTCTTTCCGGACCTATATATCCTACCACCCGGCAGGTTATGCATCAAGATGGGTCTATCGGGGACGGAAGATGTCGATTGACCAAAATGCACTGAAAGGGCAGTAATTTTGCCCCTCCTGCTCGCGAGCCCAATCTGGCTCTAGCTCAGCCGAGGCTCCTGGTGTATTGCGAAGGTGACTGCTCGGACTTGGGGGGGGGGGGGGGGGGGGGGGGTGATTCCGGCGCAGCACCTACTACAACTTGACAGTGGGGTGTTAACGGGCATGATCTGGGTCTGGACGGGGCTGGCGTGCACCTATTGTTGCGTCCAGTCAGCTATCGTCGCGATGGTGGTGTGTTAGGTCCGCAACATAGAAAACAAAAAATTTCCTACGATGAGAACTATACGCCAAGATCTATCTACTAGATACAGAGCAACGAGTGGACATACATCCATGAAGAACTTACCCTCGAAGACAACGAGTTTTGTTAACAAGTAGGAACTCGTGGTTGATGTAGTCGTACGCTTGCCGATCTCAAGATCGTGTGGAAGTCCGAGCGCCGCAAATCAGCAGCGCATCCGTCCTCGCACACGCGTTCAAGCCACCGGACAACCTCCACCTCCTCGCTCCAGCGAATCAGCGGAAGCAGCAACTCCTTCCAGACGCAAGGCCACTGGGAACATGTATCTCGCTAATCCGAGACCATGGAGGAATATCTAGAGGGGGAGAGGGATCCTTCACGAGGAGGTGTGAGGATGAAGGAGGGAATGGGTGGCCTTTTATAGGAGGAGGGGGGGTGCCCCCTCTCTCCATGGCCGGCGCATGGGGGGGGGGTGACCCCTCACCTCCCCCATTCATGTGGTGATAACCCCTCCACATTAAAATGCTCCTTAACATTCTCTTTTAAAGTCTCCACTTTAAATGCATTAAATTTCTCCAAATTTAATGCTCTCTCATTTAATAAAACTCTTTTATTTATTTTATTCAGAAATTTGTTAATTACTTTAATTAACAAACATTCATATAAAACCCCTTGCAACATTTCAATATTACATGCAGAACCACATTCTGCAATTTCACCCGAAACAATTCCGGTTTCTATCAAAATAATTCCTGTTTCTATCGAAACATTTTCTGCGCTTTGCAAACCTTTTGTCTGGAACATATGTGCTCCTAAATGGTGTCCGGCAACCCTTAAGTGTGTCACCCTACGGTTCGCGAATAATGCAGACATGATTGAGACTCCTCTCAGATCAATAATCAGAAGCGGGACCTGGAGATCCATACTGACTCCTGCACATTCAACGATGACTTCTGTGATTGTGAGAACCTTTAACGTCAGCAATTTAATCCCTTTGTCTCATGATATAATACATGTCTGAGATTCGATCATCGGTATCCAAATACCTAGTTTGATCTCGTTACCGACATGCACTCTTTTCTCGTTCCCGTGATATAACATTCTAGTGATCACATCACTTGCTTGCAAGCTATCTTAATGTGATATCACCGAGAGGGCCCAGAGTATATCTATCCGTCATCTGGATTGACAAATTCCACTCTTGATCCATGAGCCTAAACATAACACCTTCGTAGTACTGAACCCATCTTTATAGTCACCCTGTTACGGTGTGACGTTTGATGTTATCAAGATACTCTTCGGTGTTAGCAATTAACATGATCTCATGGTCTAAGGACTAAGACTACTTTGTATGATGTTATAGCAATATAAACATAATGACTTAATCGTAATGCTATACTTCGGATGAATGTTCATCACATCATTTCACAAATGATGTGACCTTGTTATTAACAACATCCAATGTCCACGATCAGGAAACTTTGATCATCTTGTTAATCAACAAGCTAGTCTATAAGAGAGGCATAACTAGGAACCCTTTTTGTTTATTAAACACACATGTATTGATGTTTCCTATCAATATAATTATAGCATGCAAAATAAACATCTATCATATACAAGAAATATATAATAACAACTTTATTATTGCCTCTTAGGGCATATTTCCTTCACTCTCCCACTTGCACTAGAGACAATAATCTAGTTTACACAGTGATAAATCTAACACCCATGGAGTTCTGGTGTTGATCATGTTTTGCCCTAGGGAGTACTTTAGTCAACGGATCTGCTACATTTAGGTCCGTGTGCACTTTACAAATCTTTATATCTCCATCCTTGACATGCTCGCGGATGGAGTGAAACCGACGCTTAATATGTTTGGAATTCTTGTGAGACCTTGGTTCCTTTGCGTTGGCTATGGTTCCATTGTTGTCACAATAGATCACCATCGGGTCCAACGCACTAGGAACCACACCTAGTTCTGTAATGAACTCTTTCATCCAAACTGCCTCCTGCGCCGCTTCTGAAGCAGCAACATATTCCGCCTCCGTTGTTGATCCAGCCACCACAGGTTGTTTGGAACTCCTCCAACTAACTGCTGCTCCGTTCAAGAGAAATACGTATCCGAATTGAGACTTAGAGTCATCCGGATCGGTGTCAAAGCTAGCATCGATATAACACTTAGCGACTAGCTCTTCTTCACCTCCGTATATAAGAAACATATCCTTAGTTCTTCTGAAGTACTTGAGGATGTTCTTTACCGCTATCCAGTGTTCCGAACCTGGATCAGATTGGTACCTACTAGTCAAACTAATAGCATGTGCCACATCTGGTCTTGTACATAGCATGGCATACATAATAGAGCCTATGGCCGAGGCATAGGGGATCTTATCCATCATCTCTCTTTCTTCCGTCGTAGCCGGACTTTGAGTCTTACTCAATGTCTTGCCTTGCAACATAGGTAAGAACCCCTTCTTACTTTCGTCCATATTAAACTTCTTTAATATCTTATCAAGGTATGTACTCTGCGATAACCCAATTAGGCGTCTTGATCTATCTCTATAGATTTTAATGCCTAATATATATGAAGCTTCACCAAGGTTCTTCATCGAAAATTTGCTGTTTAGATAACTTTTAACACTGTTTAAAAGATCTATATCATTTCCAATCAATAATATGTCATCCAGATATAATATCAGAAATGCCACATTGCTCCCACTCACTTTCTTGTAAATACAAGCCTCTCCATAAGTTTGGACAAATCCAAACTCTTTGATCACCTCATCAAAGCGGAGATTCCAACTCCGTGATGCTTGCTTCAGTCCATAGATGGATCGCTGAAGTTTGCACACCTTATTAGCATCCTTAGGATCGACAAAACCCTTTGGTTGTATCATATACAACTCTTCTTCAATATTACCATTGAGGAACGCAGTTTTGACATCCATCTGCCATATTTCATAATCGAAATATGCAGCAATTGCTAACATAATCCTAACCGACATAAGCATCGCTACGGGAGAGAATGTCTCATCGTAGTCAACTCCTTGAATTTGTCGAAACCCCTTTGTGACAAGTCGAACCTTATAGATGGTTACATTACCATCAGCATCAGTTTTTCTTTTGAAAATCCATTTATTCTCAACGGCCTTTCGATCGTGAGGTAAGTCCACCAAGGTCCAAACCTGGTTTTCGTACATGGATTCCATCTCGGATTTCATGGCTTCTAGCCATTTATTGGAATCATGGCTCATCATCGCTTCTTCATACGTCGCAGGGTCATCTATTTCATCAATCATGAAATTCATAACAGGATTGCCGTATAGTTCAGTTGCTGCACGTGTCCTGCTTGACCTGCGAGGTTCGGTAGTGTCCTCTTTTGGAGTTTCATGATCAATATCATTAGCTCTCTCTTCATTAGGTGAAGTCAACTCCGAAACAACTTCCGGTGCTGCGCTACTCGCCATTTCATGAATAGAAGGTTCAATAATCTCTTCGAGTTCTACCTTCCGACTACTCACACCTTTCGCGAGAAACTCCTTCTCAAGAAAGGATCCATTCTTGGCAACAAAGACCTTGCCCTCGGATCTGTGATAGAAGGTATACCCAATCGTTTCCTTAGGGTATCCTATGAAGACGCATTTTTCCGCTTTGGGTTCGAGTTTATCCGGTTGAAGTTTCTTCACATAAACATCACATCCCTAAACTTTAAGAATGACAGCTTAGGTTTGTTTCCAAACCATAATTCATACGGTGTCTTTTCAACGGATTTAGATGGTGCCCTATTTAAAGTGAATGTAGCGGTTTCCAGTGCATAACCCTAAAATAACAGTGGCAAGTCAGTCAGAGACATCATAGATCGAACCATATCCAATAAAGTACGATTACGACGTTCTGACACACCATTACGTTGTGGTGTTCCGGCAGGCGTGAGTTGTGAAACTATTCCACACTCTTTCATGTGTGTGCTAAACTCGTAACTAAGATACTCTCCTCCACGGTCAGACCGTAGAAATTTGATCTTTCTATTACGATGATTTTCCACTTCATTCTGAAATTGTTTGAACTTTTTAAAAGTTTCAGACTTGTGTTTCATCAAATAGATATACCCGTATCTACTCAAATTATCCGTGAAAGTAACAAAATAACGATATCCACCTCGCGCCGACACACTCATTGGTCCACACACATCAGTATGTATGATTTCCAATAAATCTGTCGCCCGTTCCATTGAACTGGAAAACGGCATTCTAGTCATCTTGCCCATAAGGCATGGCTCACATGTATCAAATGATTCAAAATCAAGTGATTCCAAAAGTCCATCAGAATGGAGTTTCTTCATGCGTTTAACGCCAATATGACCTAGACGGCAGTGCCACATATATGCAGATATATCATTATCAAGTTTAATCCTTTTAGCATCAATATTAGGAATATGCGTAATACTACTATCGAGATCCAATATAAATAAACCATTCAACACACGTGCATGACCATAAAAGATATTATTCATATAAATCGAACAACCATTGTTTTCAGATTTAAACGAATAACCACTTTGCATCAAACATGATCCGGATACAATGTTCATGCTCAGTGCAGGCACCAAATAACAATTATTCAGGTTTATAACTAATCCCGACGGCATATGGAGAGGCAGCGTTCCGACGGCGATCACATCAACTCTTGATCCATTGCCGACCCGCATCGTGACCTCATCCCTTGCTAGTTGTCGCTTGTTCCACAGCCCCTGAACCGAGTTACATATATTAGCAACCGATCCCGTATCAAATACCCAGGTGCTACTGCGAGTACTAGTCAAGTACACATCAATAACATGTATATCACATATACCTTTGTTTGCCTTGCCGGCCTTTTTGTCCGCCAAATACTTGGGGCAGTTGCGTTTCCAGTGGCCAGTCCCCTTGCAATAGTAGCACTCGGTGACAGATTTAGGGCCAGCCCGGGGTTTCTTTTTAGGCGCGGCAACAGATTTGCCACCCTTCTTTCCTTTCTGCTTGCCTTTCTTGTCCTTCTTGAAACCGGTGGTCTTATTGATCATCAACACTTGATGTTCTTTCCTAATCTCCACTTCTGCAGTCTTAAGCATTGACAGAAGCTCGGGAAGATACTTCTTCATGCCCTGCATATTATAGTTCATCACGAAGCTCTTGTAGCTAGGTGGCAGAGATTGGAGAACACGATGTATGCCTAAGTCAATGGGAATCGTGATTTCCAAGGACACAAGCTTATCGGCGTACCCAGACATTTGGAGTACGTGCTCACTAACGGAGCTGTTCTCTTCCATCATGCAGCTAAAGAACTTTTCAGAAGCATTATAACTCTCTACGACAGCATGGGTATCGAAAATCATTTTCAATTCTCTCATGGTATCAAAGGCATTGTCATTTTCGAAACGTTTTCGAAGTTTTGGTTCTAGCCCATACAGTATGTCGCAATGAACTAAGTTGTGATCCTCCTGATGAGTTATATAGACGTTCTTTTCCTCGTCAGGGGCATCAGGAGCTGGTGGGGGGCCTAGCGGCGCCTCTAGCACATATTGCTTTTGTGCAGCAGTGAGGAGAATCCTTAAATTCATAGCCCAGTTGGTGAAGTTGCTACCATTCGTAGCAAGCTTCTCTTTCTTCATGAACACATTGAAATTAAAAGCAGGTGGTGCCATCTACAACAGAATTTGTAAAATATATTTAGACTAAGTTTATGATATATTGAGTTCAACTAATCCAAATTACTAATGAACTCCCACTCAAAAACGACATCCCTCGTGTCCTTTTGGTGATTACATGAACCAAATCCACTACACCAAGTCCGATCATCACGTGAGTCGGTGTAGCTTCAAAGGCGAGTATCTATATAGGCATCATATCAACTATATGACTCATGCTTAACCTTTCGGTCCGTGTTCCGAGGCCATGTCTGTACATGCTAGGCTCGTCAAGTAAAACCTTAGTATTCCCGTGTGTAAAACTGTCTTACACCCGTTGTATGAAAGCGTAGAGTCGAGAACACCCGATCATCACGTGATTCCTCAAAACACGATCCACAAAACGGTGCATACTTAAGGAAGAACACATTTTATCTTGATATCTAAATGAGGGATCATCTTATAATGCTACCAAAAGTGCCAAACTAGCAATATAAGATGCTAACATCTAATGTGTGAAGTGAGGTGATATGGTCTATGCATTTGATCTTTATCATTTGCATCGTGGTATGATCTCTATCATTCCTTTGTGTGTAAGGCCAAGGTCTATGGAACTTAGACGTTAAGTGAGTTGTAAGAGTATCTATCATACATCTACTTACAACAATACCATATCAAGACACTAGCCCAGCAACGATCTAAACTAGACGCCTCTAATTTATCAATTGCAAGTTTTACGTGGCTTAGGGCTTTCAGAGATAGAACCGGTCTTACCTACGAACATGAACCACAACGAGGATAACCAAGTTATTAGCAACTTGTTGTAAATCAGATATCGACTATAGTAGGAGAGATAGACACCCGCCAACCACTTATGCAAAACAAGTTGCATGTCAGTCGTGGAACCGGTCTCATGTACGATGACATGTAAGGTTGGTCCGGGCCGCTTCATCCCACTATGCCACCAATATCCAAAGTACATAGAAGATGCACTAACATGATCATCATCGCCCACATATAAATATATGTGTACTACCCGCGCAAAGCACCTACGCATAGATCAGGCTCTGATACTACTGTTGGGTCCGCAACATAAAAAACAAAAAATTTCCTACGATGAGAACTATACGCCAAGATCTATCTACTAGATACAGAGCAACGGGTGGACATACATCCATGGAAAACTTACCCTCGAAGACAACGAGTTTTGTTAACGAGTAGGAACTCGTGGTTGATGTAGTCGTACGCTTGCCGATCTCAAGATCGTGTGGAAGTCCGAGCGCCGCAAATCAACAGCGCATCCGTCCTCGCACACACGTTCAAGCCATCGGACAACCTCCACCTCCTCGCTCCAGCGAATCAGCGGAAGCAGCAACTCCTTCCAGACGCAAGGCCACCGGAAACATGTATCTCGCTAATCCGAGACCATGCGGGAATATCTAGAGGGGGAGAGAGATCCTTCATGAGGAGGTGTGAGGATGAATGAGGGAATGGGTGGCCTTTTATAGGAGGAGGGGGGGTGCCCCCTCTCTCCATGGCCGGCGCATGGGGGGGTGACCCCTCACCTCCCCCATTCATGTGGTGGTAACCCCTCCACGTTAAAATGCCCCTTAACATTCTCTTTTAAAATCTCCACTTTAAATGCATTAAATTTCTCCAGATTTAATGCTCTCTCATTTAATAAAACTTTTTTATTTATTTTATTCAGAATTTTGTTAATTACTTTAATTAACAAACATTCACATAAAGCCCCTTGCAACATTTCAATATTACATGCAGAACCACTTTCTGCAATTTCACCCGAAACAATTCCGGTTTCTATCGAAACAATTCCTGTTTCTATCGAAACATTTCCTGCGCTTTGCAAACCTTTTGTCTGGAACATATGTGCTCCTAAATGGTGTCCGACAACCCTTAAGTGTGTCACCCTACGGTTCGCGAATAATGCAGACATGATTAAGACTCCTCTCAGATCAATAATCAGAAGCGGGACCTGGAGATCCATACTGACTCCTGCACATTCAACGATGACTTCTGTGATCGTGAGAACCTTTAACGTCAGCAATTTAATCCCTTTGTCTCATGATATAATACATGTTCGAGATTCGATCATCGGTATCCAAATACCTAGTTTGATCTCGTTACCGACATGCACTCTTTTCTCGTTCTCGTGATATAACATTCTAGTGATCACATCACTTGCTTGCAAGCTATCTTAATGTGATATCACCGAGAGGGCCCAGAGTATATATATCCGTCATCTGGATTGACAAATTCCACTCTTGATCCATGAGCCTCAACATAACACCTTCGTAATACTGAACCCATCTTTATAGTCACCCTGTTACGGTGTGACGTTTGATGTTATCAAGATACTCTTCCGGTGTTAGCAATTAATATGATCTCATGGTCTAAGGAATAAGACTACTTTGTATGATGTTATAGCAATATAAACATAATGACTTGATCGTAATGCTATACTTCGGATGAATGTTCATCACATCATTTTACAAATGCTATGACCTTGTTATTTACAACATCCAATGTCCATGATCAGGAAACTTTGATCATCTTGTTAATCAACAAGCTAGTCTATAAGAGATGCATAACTAGGAACCCTTTTTGTTTATTAAACACACATGTATTGATGTTTCCTATCAATACAATTATAGCATGCAAAATAAACATCTATCATATACAAGAAATATACAATAACAACTTTATTATTGCCTCTCAGGGCATATTTCCTTCATGGTGGTGGTCTCTCCCTCCGGCGAGGCTGCAGTGTTGCCCCCTTCCTTGTGTCCTGTGGTTCCTCTTCTAAGTCTTGCAGGCCAAGGTGAAACGACGTTCATGGTTGCAGGACCGTGTGTTGTCGCGTGTTGGTGGGCATCAAGTTTGCTGGACTACTACAGATCGTTGGAGGCCATGGTTTCTGGGGGGTGGGGTCAGGAGAAATCCCTGTCGGCTCGTTCGACATCGACGCGGTGACACCTTAGGGTGCCGGCCTTTCTTCCTGAAGGGTGTTGGGTGCACCCCTTCCCTACTCCCCTCCGCGTAATAGGGGAAACCTTAGGACAAGTCCGGACAACAGCTTCGTAGGCGTCGTTTTTCTTGTTGAAGGTGTTGCTTGATACATGGCGTTTCGGATTGCTAGGAGCGTGGTGGGACAACTCCAAAGGGGACAACGGTTGCGGATTAGCTCTGTTTTGCCTATCTACCCAATATTGACATTTTTTTCTCTTTTCACTATTTCTTTTATTTGGGCTTGCTTGTGCTGTTGTCCAAGCTTTGCTGTTGGATGTATCGTGTGGTTGCTATATTAATATAGCAGGACGAAAGACTGTTTCAAATAAAAATAGTGTTATTTGATTAATAAAATCGCAGTAGAGTCATGTTATTTCCTTACAAAAATTGTCAAAGTGGGATTCCACAAAAGCCTCACTTCTCGTCTCACTAGAGAAAAACTTCAGTGGGATCCCACTTGCATCGCCGGATCTGGGCGCGATTTGTCTACGGCGCCGTTGCATCGTATGTGGCTCCATCATCTTCATCGTGCAGCCCTCTCAATCTGCATGCATGTAGGCCTCCCAAGTAAGTCTCTAGTGTGCTGCCAGTGGCCATGTGCGACGGCGCAAACATAATGCAGCCCGAGCTTGGCCAACGGTTACCGACAGTTAATCATGGTTCGTTAGTCTTGTTTTCCCGGCAAGTCACACCTAACCGTTGTTCAAACACATGCTATATGTATATGTACCTGCTACAGATTTATGGAACAGACACTTTTGGGTAGCACACTAAGATGGGTCATATGCTGCATGAGTGCACCTAGTTCATGGCAAAGATCATCGTCATCTAGAGTATTAAAGGTTACTAGGTCGAGTGTTCCCATGTGAAGGTGAAGCTACAGGACAAATGCTCACCTGATCTGAAGATTCATTAGCCAAATGCATCGCAAGGATCGGAGAGCTAGGTAGAGGTAGAGTGTTGTGTTCCTGACTGCAAATGCATGCACATTTCAAGTGGCTTTAACGAGACAAAGCCGGTGTTCCTTTGCCGTACCAAAGTGGCTTTAATTAGAACAGCCGTACTCTCTTATTCAATACTAGAAAAAAGGCTCACAATAGTAGGTCGAGCTTGACCAAATATGCACGCCCAGATCGATCTCCAACTGATTTCTTTTCTACCTGCTCAAGCATGCACATTCATATCGCCAATTGATTTCTTTCTCCTTTATAGGTGAAAATTTTGTACTACTATTTGTGCTATTTAGGTTTTGGGTCTTGGCTTCCTACTTAGTCTATACAAATCCAAGAATGTATTGTATTATCTCAACTTGATTAGTGAAAACACGTCATGGTACCCGAAGTAAACATAAAAACTCGAACATTTAGAATTTCTACTGTGGTTATAACTTGTATTGACATCCGACCTTAATGCGTTATATATGTGGTAATCGACTATAGCTCATTCAACTTAAAAATGTTTACCTATCAGTAAACATTGTAGCCATATGATCAAGATCTTCTCACATCTTTTGTTCATGAACGAATACAAGCTTAAATGAGATGATTCTTATCGCTGTCTTGGAAATAGTGATTTATCAGTTGCCTAGATGTAGCAAAACCATGTGAACACATGATTTTTTTCGATTGAATGGGTTTCATATGATTTTTTATAATTTTAGTTGATCGGTTTTAGGCCCATTAATTTAGATCAAAGGGAATGACATCGCCAAGACTTTAATTCCTTGATTTATTTTACATCGATTTCACATGATAGTTACTCAACAAGAGGTTAGACCCCACACATTTTTTGATATGTATCTTGCAAGCACCTTTTTCTCCCTTTATATTCCTAGGAAGTTCCTATTGAGTGGTGCCATGCTTACAAATGCAAAATGTGGTGTTTTTGTGAGTAAACTACAAAAAAAATTCAAAATATCATCGTCGCAAATTTCTAACAAAATATATCTTGCATGATGGACACTTCTGAGAAAATACAATTTTTCTATATTTATTATTTTAATTTGGCTGATATTTTCAAATTTGAACTACATGTAAGATATAGTTCGGACAATTTTTTTGAAAAATCATTTCAAAGTACCCTAATGTCATAAAATGATATATACATGAAAAATTTCAAAGATGCAACCCTTTTGTATGGCTACACATGCAGAAAATTTCGACCCATTTTGCAACGGACCAAGAAATTCAGAAAACTAAAAAACATGCGCATGGAGTCCTTTTATGTTACTTAGTTCCCAGGAAAAATACCAAACTTTCACTTTTGGTTACTTTTTAAGTAACAAATCTGCATAAAAAGGACTATCAAGACTAACTTGTCTAAGCCTTCTACTCAAATACCATGTTGATGGTCAAATCCTTTGCATATTTTGTGACAATTAGCCCAAATTCCGCATAGAGGTGTATCTTTGCATGAAAAAAAGGTTCCAAAAGAAGTCTATGGTAGTAATGTGAAAAGGTGAAAATGTGGCATTTTTGTGAAGCATCTACAAAAAAAGATGCAAAATATCACCATAGCAATTTTCACGGAAAGTATATCTTGCAAGGCCAATTCTATGAGGTAGCAACTTTTCGCGACTTTTCTCTATTTTTTTGATTTCGTCCTATTTTATTCTAATTTGAACTACATGTACCACATTGCTTTGATTAATATTTTTTTGAAAAATCATTCCAAGGTACCCTAGTGTCAAAAAATGAGATTTACATGAAGAAAGTTCAAAAACTCAACCCTTTTGTATGGACATGCATGCCGACAATTTCAAACCCATTTTGCAACCAACAAAAGAAATTCAGAACAAAAAACTATGCATGGAGTCCTTTTATGTTACCTAGTGACTAGGAAAACTACAAAACTTTCAATACGGTTATTTAAAAAAGTCTTCACAAAGTATTACCATGTCCGCCTTATCTAGGCTTTATACTCAAATAGCATGTGATGGTCAAATTCTTCACATACTTTATGATAATTAGCCCAAGTTCCTTATAGAGGTGTATCTTGGCATGAAAAACAAAATTCCCAAAGGAAGTTTCCGGCAATTCGACATAAAAATGGATTTTCCATTTTATTAATGCAAAATGTGGTCTTTTTTTTTCTAAAGCATCAACAGAAAACAAGATGCAAAATGTCACCGTAGAAATTTGCACACAAAATATAACTAGTATGCTGGCCAACTCCGAGAGATTGCACTTTTTTCAACCTGTATCTATATTTATATTTTCAGTTCGGACGATTTTAATCAAATTTGAACTACACGTACCATAGTCTAGTCAACATTTTTCTAAAGTCATTTCAAGGCACCCAGTGTCATAGAATGATATATACATGACAAAAGTTCAAAGATTCAACCGTTTTATATGGCACTTTTTCTCTCTTTTAATTTCTACAAAAACTCTATGAATCATAAAAATAGCTTCATGATTACAAATTCATGTATTCTCTACAAGAGTCGAGAACTCATGACGTCTCATTTGTATTTTTTAATATATTGTTGCTATGCTGTTAGACTCCTATATGTTCCAGATTAAAAAGCCAAGCTGTATCTACTTTCGAACACAAGAGTAATTGATGATATTTATCTGAAAAGGAGAACACCCCGGCCGCAACAATGGTACACACAACTATATTATTGCAAAGTTATGACCCAGGGTATTACAGCTCACGGGATCACATAGAGTGCATCATGTATCACACAGATTTCATAGGATATAGAATTTCTACGAGAAAGGTGGGCCCTCTACCCATATATCAAGATTGAAAAAGGAACATACCATTCGCTTATATGGAAACTGGAAAAAGTTCACAACAGGACATTCTGAGAAATGATACGGGAATTATGACCACGAGGGAAGAGTTAGAATAAAAAATTCGCAACGCACAGTACTTTTTTTTTCCAAAAATACCACCAATCTATTAATAGCCATAAAAAATTACATTTAAGCCTTTGGAGCACCTAGCGATAACTACAAACACTAGCCCGATCAAAAGGCGCATCGTTGTTCTCGCCCTCCGTCACCGGAGGTAGGCAAAGCTTGTCGTAGTAGAGCTTGTTATATTAGAGAGACATAAAAGTCGTCGTTTTAAGGCCGAAAAAGACCAGTGCA
Source organism: Avena eriantha (assembly GCA_910589775.1). Lineage (NCBI taxonomy): Eukaryota > Viridiplantae > Streptophyta > Magnoliopsida > Poales > Poaceae > Avena > Avena eriantha. The sequence goes on from OU342744.1 coordinate 39,365,158, forward strand.
CCAGAGAAGTAACCATTTTCGATGATGATAACCGTAGATCGAAAAACTGACCTAAAACAACACCAACGAATACGAAAACCAACCATATCCCATGAGATCCATAGGACACATGACTTGACGCACCTATCGTGGCAAATCATATGCATATGACAGATGAAGATAAACTAAATGTGTCTTTGGATGCTGATTTGCTTAGTAGTTCTTTTTGGACCCTCTTGCTCATTATTGCATGGTGGGTGGGGTGGGGGGATTCTTTCACCAACTTGCAACTTTGAGCAAATAGTCAATCGGTACTCACGTGAAATTGGAAGAACGGTATCGCAATACTATGTGGGTACAATGAAGGAATATTTCATTCATTGCTTTCACACACTTGGCCATACATCTTCTCCCATCACCTTCATTTTAAAACAAAACTAAGAAGCCTAAATAGTATCTAAATATAAGATCGTCCGGGCTTCCGACGTCAGCAACTAGGCTACGTCGTGCTGAGATGCTAGCAACCAGCAGGACGGTATATATGTCTGGATAACGAGATAGAGGAGAGACTACATTCGTAAATCGATCACCATTTGGAGGATGGGCGGGTAAGAACACTCATCCGGACGCAAATACGTACAACACACGTACTCTACCGCCGTCCTGGCGTACGTCCTTGACATGCGTGCATATGTATATCGGCTGAATCTGGTGTCTAGTGACCAGCAGTGAATCTAGCCACTTGTTGTGTGGTCTACTACAACTGTTTCTTGTGGCTTTACGTGCGTGCATCGATCGCGTTGGAAACCGGAAAACTAAAGGTGCATCTACAAAATTTTCCTAGGACCTAGCTACTCGGCAGTGTTCATCCTCTTCAGTCTGGATTCCAACGATCCATTGAGCCGGGCCGGGAGGCTAGCATCGATATCTGGTCTTATCTTCGCTCGGACGGAATTGTTCTACTAGTAGGGTGTGCTCTTTTCTAGAACCGGAGAGGACGGAACGGAATGGTTTCATTCCGACGTCACGGGACGGTTCCGACCCTGTGTTCGGTTTAGAAAAAATCGAGGAAGAATGGTTCTATTATTCTGTTTGGTTGATGGAACCGAGAGAGTATAAACACTGTTAAATATTCTACTGATTGGAATCTAAATTTAATATTTTCTCTAAATCATAATTAACAATTAAAATTAGGGGCAAAATTGAGCCCAAATGTTCACCGCCGCAGGGCTGCATGGCCGCCGGCGCGCGTGCTGGTCGCCCGCCGCTGCGTGCTGGCCGTGCCGCTCGCCGCGGGCCTTGGCCGCCGCTCGTGCCTGCCGCAGCTGTAGGGCGTGGCTGGCCCCTGGCCGCGCCGTCGTCGCCGCGCGTGGCCGCCGGGTGTGCCTGGCCCTGGTCGCGCCGCCGCCGCCGCGTGTGCTGGATTAGAGCCTTTTTTTCCTTTTCTGTACGTTGTGCCGGTAGTTAGCGAGGCGTTTCTCGCCGTCCGGCCGATTTGGCCGCACGGGTCGGTTCAGCATATTAGGGGTATATTCCGTTCCTAGGAACTCTTGGTTCCATTCCTCGCATCAAACCGAACACAGGAATGGGTGCTAGGCGCGAAACGGACCGGTTCCGTTCCACCAAATTCTAGAACCGAACACACCCGTAGATTAGAGCAGCTGCAACAGCCTTGCTAAAACCCAGCGATGCAAAGGTGCTATGCTACACGCGCGATCTAGTTTCAGCGCGCATGCGGTATTTCTTCTCCGGCGGACGCGCTAAAATAGGCGCGTGAAAATACAGCGCGCGGGAGCCGGCGCAAACAGATTTCACAATAAAATATAAGATCAGGAAGATCAAACAAACCTAAATAAATTTAATAAAAAATTGTCTAGTTATTATTACAACACAACCAAATGGTACATGAATAGTACAACAAATATAGGAATTTGTTCGCGGCAAATACAACAATTTTTTCATCAACACTATAAAAAATTGTTTTCCAACAATACAACAAACAACAAATAAAAGGAGGGTTCAACGTTGTGCTCCAAACCATTTCCACCACTTCCGGATGAGATCTTTTTGAAGATTATCATGGATGTCATTGTCGCGAAGGGCATGATATGAGGTAATGTAACGCGCCACCCGATGCTCTCTCCTATGCACTTGCACGAGAATCTCCATCAAGTCACCATCATCATCTATTATCATGTTATGCACGATGACACAAGCGGTCATGATGTACCAAAGGTATTCTTGGTCCCAAAATCTAGCCGGTCCTCTCACAATAGCAAATTGGGCTTACAAAATCGCAAATCGCGTCGCGGCAACTCGATTCCTGTTGCGGCGAGCTCGGCGAAGGTGCGGGGAGTAGCGGTGGTGGTGGATCTGCAGCTACTACGCGCGGACGGGCTGCGGCGGTGGCGAATCGAAGCGGCGGCGCTGGTGGAATCGTGGGTGGGAAATGGAGTAGCGAACACGTGGGTGACATTTCAGTGGCGGTTGGACGTTCGCGCGCGAGAGAGAGTGATAGCGCGCGCTGGCGGCCGGGCACCAAATTTGGGGCGTGCGCGTAGGCAAATTGACGCGCACCAATTTTTTTACAGCACGCATGATTATCGCGCGCCTATTGGAGGAGGGAGTGCGGACGCTATATCGGCGGTTATTTTTACAGCGCCTGATTTTAGCCTCCTAGCTTAGCTAGCGGACGAGAACCAACCCGTGGTTGGATGGTTAGCAATGCAGTGGTACCCCCATCCACCAGAGTTCAATCCCTAGGTTTGACGCTTTGGTGGCTTATAAAGACGGAATATTCTTTCAGTGGGAGGCGACGTTCCCGTCGATAGCGAGGCGTCTGCCGTGACTTCGTCAATCTCAAAACCTATCGGCTCAGTCTCTCGGAGGTGCTCTGCGTTTGTATTGTGTTTCTAAAAAAAACTTAACTAGCGGACTGAAAGATGTCGATTGACCCAGAGGGCGGGAATTTTGCCCCGCCTGCTCGCGACGTACCAAGGGATCGATGTGCTCCGGGTGTCAGGAGCTTGCAACTTCAGCGTCACGTACATCGATCGATCGGCGGCAACCGACCTCCCGTTCGTACACAGAGGATCCTGCTTTAGGACAGGGCGACAGGCCCTTTCTGATGTTGTGATGTCATCTCAAGATGCTAGCAAGATTTAGTCGTGGTATGTGATCTAGGTGCTCAAAGTATTTCAGGTTCTCAAATCCCCATACTCGCACTCCTAGGCATGTCGACAGCTGACTTTACTGTACTTTGTTTACCAGGAATATGCGGGGAAAGTAAGGCTATCAATAGTCCCGTATGTATTGTCAACTAAGCATTTAGATAACATGACATACAATTAAACAATCAGAGAGTCTTGTGGTAACTACTGTAGCTATGTTACCATAACATCACGCATTTCAAGACAAAATGAGCAATAAATGAGACTTTGCATGAGGGTTTTCACAATAGGGTGTATCTTAGCACGTTACCATAGGAGTTATACATATGTAAGAGACAATATTTCCAATGCACTGTATCTTAAAGGTTGTATTTTAATTTAATATTTTTGCTCTCATGCATGTATTTTATTGGACAATCAACTATTTTTGTCTATGCTTACGTGCAAAGGGTGTATCTTAGTTAAGATACAACAACACTGTCTCTTCTCCTTAATTAACAGTCACATAAGCATTTTGCCTAGGATGGCGTGCTATGAGACTCCCATTGTCAAAGGCCTGATACCACACCTATGCTATTTTCCACAATAACGATAGTAACTTAGACTTTAGACTAGTCATAGTGGGAATAAGTTGGATAGTAATATAGTTCTACTTGTATTGTTAACTAAGCATTTAGATGATATGGTATGGAATTAAATGATGAGAGAGAGGCTTGTGGTAACTAGATATATTACCATAACATCACACATTTTAAGACAAAATGAGTCTACATTGCAATAAATGAGACTGTGCATGATATTAGTTTCATGCATATGTTAGTACTAACTTAGACTAGTAACATATGCATGTTACTACTCTAAGTTACTTCCTACTATGACCAGCCTTACTTCCCACTATGACCAGCCTAAAACGAAACGCTACGTGACCACAGTGAATTTAGCCACTTGTGTGGAGTGTGGTCTAACCGTTTGCTTCTTGTTGTCGGACATTATTGCTTTACATGCGTGCATCGATCACGTTGGAAAAGAGAAAACTAGAGGTGCATCTAGCTACAAAGCTTTCGTAGGACCTAGCATACCACCCAACAGTGTTCATTCTCTCGAGTAGATTCCAGCGTGGTGTGACAACTCCGGAGGGCGCATCAATTGCCACCACCACCACTGCCCCCTCCGCTGTCGAGCCCGGACAAGACCAGATCGGACTGAATCAGCACACCACTGCCCCCTCCTGCTCTTCCACCTCCACCGCACCCACATGACATCGCCACAATGATCCTAGCAACTAGTGCCATGCCTAGCCGGAGCTACACGTGCGCCGAGCGTCGGCCCTGGGAGCCTAGATCAGGCCCAAATGGGCCCACATGGCCGCCACAGGAGCCATGAAGCACCTGTACCACCATGCCCCTCACCCGCCTCCACCTCGAGCCGCACCACAACACCAGCTGGCATCGTCGCCCCCGGCCATCACCACGCCGTTCCTCCACGTGCAGGACGCCACGTCCACCGCTGCTCTCTAGGACACCTTCGGAGGCAGGGGATGCTGCCATCGCGGTGAGGCCAGCGGCAGTGGCATCGGGAAAGGGGGAGACGAGGGAGGGGTGCTAGAGGTGGCGGCGGCGGTTTCCCCCGAGTCGCCCGAGAGGGGCGACCCGGGGGATGGGGGATCTTAGTGGAAGTAGTGTTTTGCGTAAAGGACAAATTCTCACATGGTCTGAAGATTAATTACAAAGATCTAAGCTATCTAGGTAGATGTAGAGTGTTGTGGTCCTAACGGCAAAGTCATTCACATTTCAAGTGGCTTCAACGGGACAAAGCCGGTGTCATGTACCGTACCTCAGAATATAATTTTCTAGTACAGCCGTACCACTCCCATACGCAAATGGAAAGACTCAGAACTCACACCAATACGCGGGGGAGAGAGGGAGGGAGAGAGAGATTCGTTGCACGTCACATGCATGCTATGTTAACTAATGTCTACCAATTTGTGAGAAGGGAAATCACAGTATCATGTTATGCTTAATCTATGGTTAGATAAAGGTAGTACTCCGTCCGTTTAGAAATATAAGACGTTTTAGCTTTCTAAATCGAATGTATCTAGACGTCTTTTAATATATAGGTTCGTAGAGGTTCGGAGTGAACCTATAAACTAAAAAGTGTCTAGATACATTTATTTCACAAAGCTAAAATGTCTTATATTTCTGAGTACTAGGTACTATGAGACTTGTGCACAGGTATAAAAATTACGGTAACCGATCTGCCTCGGTTCATGCACGGACAGGGAAAAGGAATCTTACTCGTACGACAACAATCTCCCATACCGATCTGTATTAGTAAATGTGTATTTTGACTCAGCTAGTGGTGAGTATGTGGTAGATCAATCTTGACCAAGTATGCACATTCAAGTCACCGGTTAATTATTTCTTACAACTTGTAGGTGAAATATAAGACTAACTGTCATTGCTTGTAGTTGGGGCTCTTGGGCTTCTTGCTTACCTTTTTTGCGGGTGAGGATGATTACCTTGATGACGACGATTCATAAATCTAGTAATGCACTATATCAATTCATGGAAATTTAAAAATTAGTACTCCCTCGGTCCAGAAATAATTGACTTGGATTTGTATATATTCGCATGTATCTATGCAAAAACATGTCTAGATCAGTTATCCATGGACTGGGGGAGTATTTGGTTGATTTTTCCATACTACTACTCCCGTCTCACAATAGATGCCGCAAATTTATCAAAATTTAAATGTATTTAGGCTAAATCTAGATACATCTAAATTTTGACAAATTCACGACATCTATTTTGAGGCGGAAGGAGTATTTGATTTTATAGTAATTTCAACTACAATATAGATTTTAAATTTCTGGCAATGAACTGAAACATGCTCACAACCCAGTCAAAACACTGGATCGTTTATCTGCAAATGGATATGCACTAGCTTCTTACGTTTGGGAAGTTTCATAACGGTACTTTGCTGAATCTAGATGGATCAATTGTTGAATTTGGTGTCTTTCTGTTTTATTTTAATCCAACTCTGCTTAAGAATTCTTCAATTGCATTTGCTTTGAATAGTGCCGTTGAAATGCAATTCCCTTTTCCAGCAAGAAAGCAAAAACATGATAGAGATGTTTGTCTTGGCTGCAGTCACCTTTGCGCCTGTGCCACAGTTGCGTTGTAAAACCTGACATCCTAGCCCTTCTTCTATGTAAATGATACGTCTCCCAAAACGTATCCTTGAAAAAAATATGGTGAAAGATCAACAAAGGGACAATGGTTCACTGAATTTTGATGGAAAAGTGGACTAAATTTGTGTACCACCTTTAAGTTTAAACTGAATCTGTTTGATTCTTCAAGGATGCGTACAGTCCACTCCATTCCTTCTGGAGACTGCGAGAACTGCAGAGTCATTACGCATATTAGGAGTGAGGCATACCACGATCACACCCGCCTGCAGTGGAACGAGAGCTGATCCATAGGATGAATGATGATGCATCTTGCGTCAATTAGCTTGCTGATCATACAGTAGGACTCCATGCTACTCGGATTCCATTGAGTATGAATTTGAACTTATGAAATGTTTTTCATTAAATTTAATGTGGCGCACTAGCGCCGTAGCAGCGCACGGGCTCTGTGCTAGTATCAGTTTAATTATTGTGTATAGATTTCTATTTTCAGGCTAAGGTAATCACCAAATTGCGAATGATTGAAACATGGGCTATGATTTAATTTATAGTGGCCTCTTACCTTAGTTAAATATGGGGATCGAACTATTGCTATTGCTCAAATCGACATAGCATTTTTTTTATTAATTAGTCGGCATTACTAGCCATCCGATCCAGATCTTCTCATCTCTGTGTTCTTGCACGAATCTCATGAAAGATCGGACGAGGCTTAGCGGTGAATTAGAAATATTCATTTCCAAGCCGCGCAAGAAATAGCACAACCGCCAAATGCGAAGCCATAGCAAGAACCATTTGGATCACATAGGGTGGATCATGGATCACATGGATTTGATAGGATATAGTATTTCTATGAGGAAGGTGGGTCCTCTGCCCATTTCTTTGAGATGGAAAAAAGAATGCACCATTTTCTTACACGGAAATTGCAAAAAGTTCATAACAAGACATTTAGAGAATAATGGAATAATAATTGCGAGGGAAGAGTTGGAAGATAAAACTAATTATGGTGTCTTCGGATGCTGATTTGTGGCAAATCATATGCATATGGAAGATGAAGATAAACTAATTATGTGTCTTTGGATGCTGATTTGCTTACTTATTGTTTGGGCCCTCTTGCTCATGATTGCATGGTTGGGGGAATCTGTAACCAACTTGCGACCTTGAACAAATAAGTCAATAATCGGTACTCACATGAACTTGGAAGAACACTAGCTAGGAGGAGACTAGCTAATACTACCTGAGTACAATCAGGAAGGAATATCACATTCATTGCTTTCACACACTTGGCCGCGCATCTTCTCCCATCACCTTCATTTTAAAACAAAACTAAGATGTCTAATTATACCATCAAATAAGTTAGGATCGTCCGTCTTCCCACAGCGCAACTAGGCTACGTCGTGCTGAGGCACTAGCAACCAACAAGTTCAGTTCATGAGCGCCATGAATCGATGGTGAAGAAGCTGCCATGCGCCGCGTGGTAACACGCCGGTCGACCAACACGGCGTGCTGATGTGAGCACTAGAAAACTTTCTGACAGTTGTCGTAGGAGCTTCTCGCTGCACCTTAACGGTTGAGACTCTAAGTGGAAAGTGGTGTAGTAAATGGAAGTCTCCCTCACGAGAGAAACTCGAGGGTTTAAATATCGAACTCTCGAGAAGCTGTGTGTAAGAGAATGATCCTCTTTGTTCTTCCTCAAGCAACCTACAAAATAATTGTAGATTGTTTTGTGTCCTCAACCTCACCAAGTGGTTGTCAAGCACAAGGTGCATGTAAGCAAAACTGAAATAAAATACAATAAAATTAAAATGCAATGCAATAGTAAAGTAAATATGAAATAGTGGTATATGTAATGGAATATGATTTTGGGGTTTCGGTTGGTGTTTGCAAGTATGAGAAATGTTTTTGTATTTCAGATTTAATTACTACTGAAAATAAAAAGTGACGCATATGTGTTGGATAGTGTTTTCTTATGGTTTAAAATGGACCGGGGTTTATGGTTTCGCTTATGCACTCTCTCTTTGAGTTGTGGTGGACACGGGACACTCTAGAGCATAGAATATTGGTGCAACATGTTAAAGTATGGATAGCAATTTATATGGGCACCGTCCTAACATAGATATGTTATTTTACTAATAATTCACTTATACTCCACTAGAAAGGGGGTCTCCAAGCAATCTAGTATTAAGAACTATCTCAGAGTATATCATTAAGTTCCATGACATGAAGTTAAAATAAAAACATACTTGATCTAGTCTAAGCATGGTATTTTCTTTATCCATAGTGAGGCAACTAAGTAAGGTAAACACCCAAGTGATTCGCAAGTTTTATTGTCCTACCCGCAAGATCACCCCCGTTACTCCAACTAATGCACACGTTCCCTCACACACGCTCCCATATACAATTTTGACCAAAACAAGTAAACAAGAACGGGGTACATGATATGCATCTATTCATATACTTCCAATACTGAACAATTGCAATCTCAAATATCAACTATATAAAGATCCACCACGTAGGTAATACAAATATGACCGTAATCATGTTATGCAGCTCATACGGTTCTAATACAATTGAGATCATGAGAGAGAGAGATATGCAATAGTTACTACCACAAACCCATAGTCCAGGGGTGGACTACTGCCCCTTCATCATGGTGAAGGTGCTGGAGTCGTTGGAGGAGGTGGAGATCACACCGGCAGCGCCTTACCGGAGTTTCCCCCTCCAATCTTCTTCCTCCCGCCTCTTTGTTTTGTGTTTCTATCTTCTGCGGCGCTCCTTTCCAAGAATCATCAGGAGACCCTTTTTATACATGGTTTTAGGTCAGAACCTTTGTCTAGGAGAAAGAATCGACGACATCGGAGACTCGAGGGGCAAACGAGCACATCAGCTGCGGCCAGCCCCCTGGCCGTGTGTGCTGGGCTCGTTTCCTCCCCGGTCTTCTTTTCTCGCAGATCTTTGGCCCAATGTTCTTCGTTATGATAAATACTGGGTCCCGTGAAGTTTCAGGTCAATTGGACATCGTTTGGGTACCTAAAAGTGAAAAACATTGAAATAGGGGTTTTCTGCGTCGGTAGGGTAAATTCCAAAACAATATGAGAAGTGTGAATTATTCCCAAATATCATTATAAAACATGAATATACCCCATATAAGATACAAATATGTTGGAATATCAAGTAATAAAGTGCAAAGTTTATGGATGCATTTTACATGCATCACCTGCGAGCAACCACCTTTCGCTCGAGATCACCATCCAAAGGGTATATGTTTGGAGAGCGAGATTGTGAACAGATCACAAACACAGAAATCCGATCACCATCCAAAGGGTATATGTTTGGAGAGCGAGATTGTGAACAGATCACAAACACAGAAATCCGATCACCATCCAAAGGGTATATGTTTGTAGAGCGAGATAGTGAACAAACCACAAACACGGAAATCGATCACCCTTTTTTTTGAAGTAACCATATATTTCATTAGATAATCTAGAGATTACATATATGGTTAATACCCTAGACAAATATGCTTATCAAGTAACTTTGCACAAAGAACCCCGCAAGTAAATTATAATTCCACCCATGGAGAAACTTGTGCCTCGTCGAACCGTTATCCATCGTTCTCCGTCGTCACCATGGTAGCGCCGGAAAAAGAGGCGAACAACCGCCACATCTAGATCTGTGAGAGCACCATCGCATATGAGGATGCTTTTTGAGCCGATGAACCGAGTCGTCGCAACGACGAGCCCGATACTTTGTGGCACGTTGGTCCGGGATCTTTCCCGTGGTCACCAGATCCCGACACCGTTGTATTCATCCAATGCAATCGAAGAAGAGAAACGCCGCCTCCTGCCGTCTTCCACGCGCATAATTGCAAGACAACAAACACTATTGCAGCAGCCGACGGGACCGCCATCCGCGAGAGTGACGAACGTCGACCACCAGACACGAATCTCACCGGATCCAGAGACCGGCGAGAAGTCACCCGCCCCCGACGCCACCGGTTGGAACGACGCCGACATAGAGGAAGAACAGGGACAAATTATTCTGACTCAACGCAGTCTCCTCCATGAAAACAACGCCATGCACTAGGCCAACCCTAACTGTAGCTGGAGCCAAATCACCGGGATCCCCACCCCCTCCCGTGGCCGGAGCGGCCGACGGAGGAGATAGGGACCACCGGCAGCTAGAGTTGGGGGCAGGTGGGGTATGCGTTTTTTTCAGGAGCCAAGCTTGCAATCGATCACCATTTGAGCAGAGTGCATCCTTGCAGTATGCGATTCTGACCCGTCCATGCTTCTAAATCCGTCAATAATACAATATCGATTTTTATACTAGCTCCATTCTAAAAAGATGTCGCTAATTTATCTAGATTCGTGTCTACATAATATTTTTTTATAAATACATGCGAATTTAAATAAAATTGCGACCCACACGAGAGAGGAGGGAGTACTCGGCACGCACGGCGCGGTGAGAGCAATCATCCGGACGCGAGTACAACAAACGTACGTTACGTACCTTACGGCCGCCGTCCTGGCGTCCTTGACATGCATGCGTGCATGTATATCGGCTGAATCTGGTGTCTAGTGACCAGCAGTGAATCTGGTGCGTGCATGTATATCGGCTGAATCTGGTGTCTAGTGCCTGCTTCTGCCTGCCGGCCGGCCGTTGTGGCTTTACGTGCGTGCATCGATCGCGTTGGAAAACGGAAAACCATAAAGGTGTTATGTACTCCCTCCGATCCATATTAGTTGATTTAGATTTATTTAGATTCGGACGTATCTAGCACTAAAATATGTTTAGATATATTTAAATCTAGATAAATTTAAGTCAATTAATATAGGTCGGAGAGAGTACAAAATTTTCCTAGGACCTAGCTACTCGGCAGTGTTCATCCTGTGGAGTCCGGATTCCAACAATCCATCGGGCCGGGCCGGCTAGTAGGACGGAATTGTTCTACTCGTAGACCCACGCATGCACCGAAAGGGCAGGAATTTTGCCCCGCCTGCTCGCGACGTAGAGTACTACGTCACGTGCTCCGGGTGCCGCAACTTGAGCGTCACGTACATCCACAGGCGGCAACCGACCTTCCTGATGCTCTCTTGTTATCACAAGATGCTACTCCTGGGATTCAGTCGTGGGATGCTAAAAATATTTTTAGTTCTCAATCCACATAAGGGCCACATACTCGTACTCCTGAGCATGTGGAAAGCTGACTTTTTAGTAATTTGTTACCAGGGATATGCGGGGAAAATGAAACGAAACGGGATGTACGCCGGTTCTGCATGTGTCTGCAGCAGGCAGCAGCAGCATCATTAAGGTGTCAAGTGGGAGAGATCTTGATAATAACTTCATGGTTACATACGGTGGACTCGTAGGCAGAAAGTACAGGGGGAGACAGTCCACACAATCTCCCAAATAGCGATGTCAATTCAAGTAATTACTGGACCATCCATTCATCCATTTTCCCTCCTCCTTTAATTAATGCAATGCAGGAGCTCCCCGTCCTCCAACAAGGTTTCGTCAAAAAAGTTAAGTAATTACTGCAAACTTTTTTTTTAGACAATAGGCCAAAGGCCCGACATTAATTAATAACGCCAAACGGCGAAAGGATACATGGTACTGCACCCAGCTTACAAGCAAGGACAACCTGTTGAGAAATAGAGCAATTTTCCAAGAGATTTAACCATAGTAAAAGACAGATAAAGCATAGGCAGAATAATAGAAAAAGACCAAAAGATGATATATATCACGGTAGAGGAACCGCCGGTGTTCCCGTTAGCGTTGGCACCGTCGTCAGCCATGTTGTCGATGAAAAGGTCGTTGATGTCAGGGAAGAAGTCGTCGTTGGGGAAGACGTCGCTGTAGTCGCTATCCGTGAAGGAGTCCGTGATGAAGCCAGTAGTCGCACTGGTAGCGCTCCCCAAAAACTTTATCGCCCTTCTCCCGTACAGGACTCGAAACAGCGGGGTCTCGAAGGCCTACTGTCCCAGCTTGCGGTGCACGCCGCAAGACGGGATGGGGAAGATCTAAGCAGCGCAATGCTCTGAAACTGGGTGTGTACGTTGGTGTGTCTGAGGAGAGGAGCGACCTCTCGCTCTTATAGGCACGAGTAGGCAGGCGAACAGTCGGCGTCGAGAGAGGAAGCGAATAGGCATCGACCAAAGCCGAACAACCTCCACTAAGCTCGAATTAAATCTCGACTGAGTTCGTATTAAAAATACACTCTCGCAGACTGTTCAAATTATTATCCATTTATGCATGGCAAAAAGAAAGAGAAGCTCCCGGCTCGAGGCATTCCCGCAACCCGCGGCGCGCGCGCGTCTTGGCGAGGCATGGCGAGGCGGGCGGCGGAGGAGGAGCGCGCATGTATATGTCTTCTCTTCTCAAGCTTGTACAAGTGGTGGAAGAGCTCTCCTTATAAGCTGGTCCAACTTCCACTCAACTAGCAATGTGGGACTAAACTCTTGTCCCACCTCTTGCCTTGCATGAATGGCCAAGTGGGCCTCTAGGATTTCAGGAATTGTTGAATAATATAAATGGGCTGGGTCTTTATTAGGCAAAATTTCAACAATCCCCCACCAGATCCCAGAGGCACACATAAATTTGCCTATGGTTCCAAAACATTGTTTATATACTGGTACTAGTGGAGACTGTTAAGTTGAACTTCCACCTAGAACTCTATGCTACACTAGTTTGCAACTTGTACAGTGGAATATGCCTTGAACTGCAAGTTTGCTGCATTCTAGTTTTACACAAAGCCTTGACCAATACTGGGCTGTCGTGGGACTTCCCCTCGGGTGGAGCTTATGCGTCATACTCCATAGACTGCGACGTTTAACAGTCAGACTCTCATAAGGATAAACTCCGGAGCTTATGAGTTTATTAGAGAGCACCCAACTCTCATAGACTGCGACGTTTAACAGTCAGACTCATATAGGTGTGTCCTTCAAAAGATGTTCTGCAGGACAACATCTCTGCTTAAACTAAGTCACTTAGAACATATTAAGATAAATCAACCTGCCATGCAGAATGGGAAAGTGTTGCATCTTCACGGAGTGGTGTTTTAAAGTAGGGATACTTTCCTCTCAGTTAACCAACAGCTTGTCTCCTAATTCTAATTCACGGGGTTTCCGATCACACAGAGTGGTTTACCACTGTGGAAAACTTATATTGTGGGTCCAATACCCATCTCCTTTGATGCATTTTCTATCACGTTACGTGATAGACCCTTTGTGAAGGGATCTGCCAGATTCTTAGATGTTTGGATATAATCTAATGCAATAACTCCAGAGTTTCTCATTTTCCTAACAAATTTCAATCTCCTCTTCACATGTCTTGAGGACTTCATATTATCCTTATAACTGTTAACTTTAACAATCACAGTTTGATTATCACAGTTCATTGTGATTGCGGGTATAGGTTTCTCAACCATAGGTAAGTCCATCAAGAGTTCTCGAAGCCACTCTGCTTCAACAGTGGTTGTGTCTAATGCTGCGAGTTCTGCTTCCATAGTTGACCTCGTTAAGATGGTCTGCTTGCAAGACTTCCAAGTAACAACACTACCACCAAGTGTAAATATATATCCACTCGTGGCCATCAGCATCAGATATCCAATTTGAATCACTATATCCCTCCAGCACCCTTGGGTACCCAGTATAGTGAATGTCATAGCTCGCAGTGCCATTTAGATAGCGCATGACTCTCTCAAGAGCTTGCCAATGATCATCTCCAGGATTTGAAGCAAACCGACTGAGTTTGCTTACAGCAAAAGTGATGTCAGGCCTTGTAGCACTAGCTAAATACATAAGCGACCCAATAATCTGAGAATATGTCAATTGATCTCTAGTAGTTCCTCTATTCTTTCGAAGTAACAAACTAGGATCATACGGTGTTGGAGAAGACTTGCAGTTGCTATACCCAAAGCGATTCAAGATCTTTTCCACATAGTGAGACTAAAGCAGTGTGATCCTACCATTATCATCTCTCAATAGCTTGATGTTCAAAATAACATCAGCTACTCCTAGATCCTTCATCTCAAAAGACCGAGATAATAAATCCTTGACTTCCTTAATCACATTAAGATTGGTCCCAAAAATCAGTATGTCATCAACATACAAACAAAGAATTACTCCCTCGCCCCCACCATAGCGATAGTACACACATTTGCCAGCTTCGTTTACAGCAAAACCTGCAGTGATTAGGGTTCTCTCAAACTTCTCGTGCCACTGCTTAGGTGCTTGTTTAAGGCCATATAAAGACTTCAACAACTTACACACTTTTCCTTCTTGACCACTCACTACAAATCCATCTGGCTGATCCATATAGATTTTCTCGTCCAACTCTCCATTTAGGAAAGTCGTCTTAACGTCCATTTGATGAACGAGAAGACCATGTGAGGCAGCCAAAGACAGTAGTACTCGAATGGTGGTTAATCTGGCTACGGGTGAGTAAGTATCAAAGAAGTCCTCACCTTATTTTTGGGTATAACCCTTGGCTACAAGTCTTGCCTTGTACTTCTCAATAGTACCACCAGGCCTAAGTTTCTTTTTAAACACCCATTTGCATCCTACATGTTTGCACCCATAAGGACGATCGGTGATCTCCCATGTTCCATTCGCTAAGATGGAATCCATCTCACTATGAACGGCTTCCTTCCAGTAGTCAACATCAGGAGATGCATAGGCTTCTGAAATAGAAGTAGGAGTATCATCCACAAGGTACACAATGAAATCATTACCAAAGGATTTTGCAGTCCTCTGTCTCTTACTCCTCTTAGGAATTTCATTATCATCTTCCTCAGGTTTTTCCGAGTGTTCAATAGGAATGGTATGTTCAGGAATTGTGGGTATTTCCTGATTCAATGAGTCAGGTATCTCCTGATTTGATGAGCTAGGTATATCCTTCATGGGAAAGATATCCTCAAAGAAAGTCACATCATCTGACTCCATGATTCTACCAACATGCATTTCTGGTACTCCAGATTTTACTATCAGGAATCTATAGCCAGTGCCATGAAAAGCATATCCCAGAAAAACACAGTCCACGGTTTTTGGTCCAAGTTTGCGCTTCTTTGGGATTGGCACATGAACCTTTGCCAGACAGCCCTAAGTTCGCAAGTAAGAAAGATTTAATTTTTTCTTTTCCCATTCTTAAAATGGAGTAATCTCTTTGTTCTTAGTGGGAACTCGGTTTAGGACATGACATGCAGTCAGTAATGCCTCCCCCCACCATTCCTTGGAGAGACCCGATGTGTCTAACATGGTGTTAACCAAATCTGTTAGAGTACGGCTCTTTCTTTCGGCTACCCCATTTGACTGGGGAGAGTAGGGAGGTGATGGCTCAATGCACGGCGCCTAGAAAAGTGCTGGTGCGTGGTTGATGTAGAGCTCGTTGGGAACCCCAAGAGGAAGGTATGATGAGCACAGCAGCAAGTTTCCCTCAGTTATGAAACCAAGGTTTAATCGAACTAGTAGGAGCAAGGAAACACCTCAAAGGTGTTACTAGCTGAGCTTTGGCAGGGCGCACTACCGGTGCTAGTAGCAACGTGGAGACCTGCACAACACAACCACATAGCTTTGTCCCCAACTTGCGATGAGGTTGTCAATCTCACCGTGTTTTGCGGAAAACAAAGGATTAAACGTATCGAATGGAAAGAAGTAAAAGTTTGAAGAAATTGAACACAAAACAGTAAAAGATTGTAGATTGTATGTAAAACAAAGGATCGGGATCCATAGTTCACTAGAGGTGGCTCTCCTTAAGATAGATAACATGCTGGCTGAACAAATTACAGCGGGGCAATTGATAAACACCGAGAAAGCAATACATGCATATACTAATCATCTTGACTCCTTTGAGACTTGATTGGGCATTACAACATAATACATAGACCGCCATCCAACTACATATATGACTAATAATCCACCTTCAGGTTATCATCCGAACCCCCTCCAGTATTAAGTTGCAAGCAACAGATTATTGCTTTACGAACTGCGTGTAAAGTAAACAATACGATTGTTCTATGAACAAAGGATTGTTGTTTTCTCCCTAGTAGCAACAACACATCTAGTACCTTAGAGATTTATGTCACTTCCCCAGATTACCAGAGGCATGAACCCACTATCGAGCATAAATACTAACTCTTGGCGTTGCTAGCATCTACTTGGCCAAGATAGCTACTAACAACGGAAAGCATGCAAGATCACAAATAACAAAGACATGATAGAATCAATAATCAATCTGAAATAGCCTCTCAATATCCATCGGATCCCCGCAAACACAACATGCAAAATTACAAATAGATGATCTTGATCATGAACGGAGCTCACAAGATCTAAACATGAAAGCACAAAGGAGGAGAACCAGCCATCTAACTACTACATGGATCCGTGGTCCAAGGATGAACTACTCACGCATCACACCGGAGGCTTGCATGGTGATGAAGAAGGCCTCCAGGGTGAATTCCCCTCTCCGGCAGGGTGCCGGGAAGAGCTTCAGATCCCTCCCGATCTAGGGATGGAGATGATGGCGGCTACAGACTCTTTCGTGGATTTTTGATCGGGTCCTTAGGGTTTTCGTCCCGAGGGCAATATATAGGCGGAAGGAGAGGCCGAGGGGGTGCTGGGAGTGGCCACACCACCCCCTGGAGCGGGCCAGGCCTGGCCGCTCGGCCAGGTGGTGTGGTGGCTCCCCGGCCCTTCTCTGTCTTGTATTCTGGCACTTGATCACTTCTGGAAAAATAGGCACTTTGGCTTTTGTCCCGTCCAATTCCAAGAATATTCATTTTCTGACTTTCCTGGAACCAAAAACAGCAGAAAACAGGTAGCTGGCACTGTGGCTCTTGTTAATAGGTTAGTCCAAGAAATCATATGAAAAGTACTCCAAAGTTGGAACAAAACACAAGAAAGTAGCATGGAACATCAAAAATTATAGATACATTTGCAATGTATCAGGAGGCGTCCTCTCATGGATTGTACCATGTTCCGCACAAAAAGAATCAAACTCGTTGGAAAAGTACTCTCCACCATGATCAGACCTAAGCCTCTTAATCTTTCGATGAAGTTGGTTTTCCGCTTCAGCTTTATAGATTTTGAAGTAACTCAAAGCCTCATCTTTTGATTTCAGAAGATACACATGACAATATCTCGTAGAGTCATCGATCAATGTCATAAAATATTTTCTTTCCACCTTTTGTTAACACACCATTCATCTCACAAAGATCTGAATGTATGAGCTCTAGTGGCGCCAAATCTCTCACCTCTACAGTCGTATGTGACTTGCGAGGTTGCTTTGCTTGCACACAAGTTTGGCATTTAGATCCCTTTACAGTAGTGAATTTTGGGATTATGTTCATTTTAGCTAACCGCGTCATGCAACCAAAATTAACATGACAAAGACGTGAATGCCAGACATTTGATACAACATCAGATGAAACATGATTCACGACTTTATTACACACATCTGACAGTGACAGGCGGAACAAACCTCCACACTCATAGCCTTTACCAATAAATGTTCCAAACTTAGACAGTATGGATTTATTGGACTCAAACACAATCTTGTAGCCATCATGACATACAAGTGATCCACTAACAAGATTCTTATTTATTGAGGGAACATGATGCACGTTCTTCATGCGCACGGTCTTTCCCGAAGTGAACTTCAGATCGATCGTACCAACACCATGAACAGAAGCATGCGAGCCGTTCCCATCAACACGGACTGAGCCCCTCTGACCTGATATGAAGAAAACATGGAAACATCAGAACAAACATGTGCATTAGCGCATGTGTCAATCCACCAATCAGGAGAATGACATAATGAAAGAACAGTAGGTAATATACCATACCCAACATCTTTCATCTCAACGTCGCTCATGACAACATTAGCAGTCTTGCTGCCTTTTCCATGCTGGCGCTTGTCAAAGCGGTTGGGGCAAGCAGGAGCCCAATGATCAGGATCACCGCACACATGACAAGCACCTTTCTTCTTATCAGTCTTCTTCTTGAAGCTAGTAGACCGTCAGGCTTTGTTCTTTCCATCAAACTTTCCCTTGTTCTTGGACTTGTGTGACTGGAAGTTCTTTTTCTGTACCAGATTGGCACTTGAACCTCCCTCGGCACCTCGAGCATGTGTGTCTTTTGCTCTCGCCTTCTCTTCCACATCAAGAGTTCCAATGATATCCGATACGGAAAACTCTTGTCTCTTGTGTTTCAGGGAAGTAGCAAAGTTCCTCCACGAAGGGGGAAGTTTGGCAATAATGCCCCCGGCAATGAACTTGTCCGGTAAAACACAAGGGAAGTGCTCAAGCTCCTTGGCTAGAGACTGTATTTCATGAGCCTGCTCAACCATGGAGCGGTCATCAGTCATCTTGTAGTCATAGAGTTGTTCCATGACATACAGTTCACTGCCAGCATCTGAGACCCCAAACTTGGCCTCGAGCGTAGCCCACATGTCCTTGCCATTATCAAATGATATATAGGGTTCAACAATGTTATCCCCTAGAATAGACAACAAAGAAGCCTTGAACAGGGTATCAGTTTTCCAAAAAACTTGTTCCTGAGCAGGAGTAAGCTCTCCCTCAGGCTTGCCAAGAGTGGCGTCATAGCAGTTCATGTTCTGAAACCAGAGAACTGCTCTCACGCGCCACCTCTTATAATGCGTACCCTTAAAAACAGGTGGCTTCACAGAAGCAACGAAACCACTTGGAGCAAATTGCCTATAATAAGGTTTTTGGATTGTTGAGAAATAGAGCAATTTTCCAAGAGATTTAACCATAGTAAAAGACAGATAAAGCATAGGCAGAATAATAGAAAAAGACCAAAAGATGATATACATCACGGTAGAGGAACCGCCGATGTTCCCGTTAGCGTTGGCACCGTCATCAGCCATGTTGTCGATGAAAAGGTCGTTGATGTCGGGGAAGAAGTCGTCGTTCGGGAAGACGTCGCTGGAGTCACTATCCGTGAAGGAGTCCGTGATGAAGCCAGTAGTCGCGCTGGTAGCGCTCCCCAAAAACCTTATTGCCCTTTGATACATTGCAAATGTATCTATAATTTTTGATGTTCCATGCTTAGTTTTATCCACTTTCTTGTGTTTTGTTCCAACTTTGGAGTACTTTTCATATGATTTCTTGGACTAACCTATTAACAAGAGCCACAGTGCCACCTTCCTGTTTTCTGCTGTTTTTGGTTCCAGGAAAGTCAGAAAATGAATATGATGGGT
The DNA here is from genome assembly GCA_910589775.1 of Avena eriantha. Lineage (NCBI taxonomy): Eukaryota > Viridiplantae > Streptophyta > Magnoliopsida > Poales > Poaceae > Avena > Avena eriantha. The sequence goes on from OU342744.1 coordinate 39,384,709, forward strand.
TCGTAGCATGGAAAACAAAAAAATTCTACCGAAGAACGAACAAAACCCAGATCTAATCTAGATAAAAGCCAAGATCTAATCTATTAGACATGTGCAACGAGATAGATCTGTACTAACCCTTGTAGACACGAAAGCGTTACGAGATTAGATCTCGTGGTTGATGTAGTCGATCACTTGCCGATCTCAAGATCGAGTGGACGATCCTTCCGGCGCCACGTTCCGGCAGCGCTTCCGCAGTCGGTTACACGTGCGGAGTAGAAGCAGATCTTCCTCTCCTCGTTCCAGTGAGCAGCGAAGGTAGTAGATCTCTCCACGGAATCCCAGCAGCATGACGGCATGGTGGTGGTCGTGGAGTGGAGAATTCTGCAGGGCTTCGCCTAAGCCTGAGCAGAAAGAAGGAGGAGGAGAGAGGCGGCTTGGAGCAAGAGTGGAGGATCAAAGGGGGGTGGCGCCTCCACCCCCCTATATATAGAGGGAGGGGTGCGGCCTAGGGTTCCCACCCCTAGGCCCACCCCTTAGGGCCGGCGCACCAAGGAGGTGGGGGGAGGAGTCCTCCCCCCAAGTCTCCTCTTTAAATTTCCCTTATCTTATCTTATCTTATCTTGGTTTTCAAATAAACTCCAAAATATCTTCTAGAACCTTGCGGAACATTCCGAAACCTTCTAAAATCCCCATACAAACACTCCGGAACATTCCGAAACCTTCTAAAATCCCCATACAAACACTCCGGAACATTTTCTAACTCAGAAAAGATCCCCATTATATGAATCTTACTCCCCGGACAATTCTGGAGCTCCTCGTGATGTCCCGAATCCAATCCGGGACTCCGAACAACATTCGGTCTCCAACGCACATTCCATATCTACTTAAAAACAACTTCGAACCTTAAGTGTGTCACCCTACGGTTCGTGAATATGTAGACATGACGGAGACACCTCTCCGATCAATAACCATCAGCGGGATCTGGAGATCCATAACGGCTCCCACATACTCAACGATGACTTCGTGATCGATTGAACCATTAACATACGAAACCAATTCCCTTTGTCTCGTGATACTCTACTTATCCGAGGTTTGATCATCGGTATCTCCATACCTAGTTCTACCTCGTTACTGACAAGTACTCTTTACTCGTTCCGTGATATGTCATCCCTTGTGACCTAGTCACATGCTTGCAAGCTAACTAGATGACATTCCACCGAGAGGGCCCAGAGCATATCTATCCGTCGTATGGATGGACAAATCCCAATCTTGGTCCATGCGCTTCAACACATACTTTCAGAATACCCAACGACACCTTTATGACCACCCAGTTACGAAGCGGTGTTTGATGTCATCAAAGTATCCATCCGGTGATGGTGATTAACACAACCTCATGGTCGAAGGATTAGGTCACTATGCATTTAAAAGCTTATAGCAATACGAACTTAATGACTTGATCGTATGCTACGCTTACTATGGGTGTGTGTCCATCACATCATTCTCCTAATGATACAACCTTGTTATTAATGACATCCAATGTCCATGACTAGGAAACCATGATCATCTATTAATCAACAAGCTAGTTCAACAAGAGGCTTACTAGGGACTTACATGTTTACAAAACACACAAGTATTAGTGTTTCCTAATAATACAATTATAGCATGGGATGTAAACATTCATCATAAACACAAAGATATAATAATAACCACTTTTATTATTGCCTCTTGGGCATATCTCCAACAGTCTCCCACTTGCACTAGAGTCAATAATCTAGATTACATGGTAATATACCTAACACCCATGGCGTTCTGGTGTTGGTCATGCTTTGCCCTAGGGAGAGGTTTAGTTAACGGATCTGCCACATTCAGATCAGTGTGTACTTTGCAAATCTTTATGTCACCATCTCGGACATACTCGCGAATAGCGTGGAAACGTAGCTTGATGTGCTTCATCTTGTTATGTGACCTTGGCTCCTGTGCATTAGCTATGGCACCTGTGTTGTCACAGTAGATGGCCATCGGGTCCAACGCACTGGGAACCACGCCAAGTTCAGTAATGAATTCCTTCATCCATATGGCTTCTTGCGCAGCTTCCGAAGCAGCTATGTATTTCGATTCAGTTGAAGATTTTGCCACAACGCTTTGCTTTGCACACCTCCAGCTCACTGCAGCACCATTCAAAATAAATACGTATCCCGACTGTGACTTCGAGTCATCCGGATCGGTGTTCCAACTAGCATCGGTGTAACCGTTTACAACAAGCTGTTCATCACCTCCATAAGAAAGAACCATATCCTTAGTCCTCTTTAGGTATTTTAGGATATTCTTGACCGCTGTCCAGTGTTCCATTCCAGGATCACTTTGATATCTGCTAGTCAAACTAACAGCATGTGCTATATCCGGTCTTGTACACAGCATGGCATACATGATAGAACCTATGGCCGAGGCATAGGGAATATTATTCATTTTCTCTCTATTTTATGCCGTAGCTAGACTTTGAGTCTTACTCAAAGTCTTACCTGACAACATGGGCACGAACCCTTTCTTGCTATCTTCCATTGTAAACTTCTTTAGAACTTTGTCAAGGTATGTACTTTGTGAAAGCGCTATTAGGCGTCTTGATCTATCTCTATAAATTTTGATGCCTAGAATATATGCCGCTTCGCCAATATCCTTCATTGAAAAACTATTATTCAAATAGGTTTTGACGCTATTAAGAAGTTCTATATCATTCCCAATCAACAATATGTCATCTACATATAGTACTAGGAATGCTACAGAGCTCCCACTCACTTTCTTGTAAATACAAGCTTCTCCATAAGTTTTTATAAACCCAAATTTTTTGATTACTTTATCAAAACGTTGATTCCAACGCCGGGATGCTTGCTTCAGTCCATAAATGGAGCGCTGAAGTTTGCATACCTTGTCAGCATCTTTAGGATCGACAAAACCCTTGGGTTGTACCATATACAACTCTTCCTCAATGTCACCATTAAGGAACGCCGTTTTGACATCCATCTGCCAAATCTCATAATCGAAATGTGCAGCAATTGCTAACAAAATCCTCACAGACTTTAGCTTCGCTACTGGTGAGAATGTCTCATCATAGTCAACTCCTTGAATTTGTCGGAACCCTTTCGCGACAAGTCGAGCTTTATAGACGGTAACATTACCATCAGCATATGTTTTTCTCTTGAAAATCCATTTGTTCTCGACAGCCTTACGGCCATCCGGTAAGTCCACCAAAGTCCATACTTGGTTTTCGTACATGGATCCCATTTCGGATTTCATGGCTTCTAGCCATTTGTCGGAATCTGGGCTCACCATAGCTTCTTCATACGTCGCAGGGTCATTAGCGTTGTCCACCAACATGACGTTCAAGGTAGAGACATACCAATCAGGAGTGGTACGAACCCTTGTTGACCTGCGAGGTTCAGCAGCAACTTCGACTGAAGTTTCATGATCTTTATCATTAGCTTCCTCTCCAATTGGTGCAGGCGACACAAAAACATCTTCCGGTGCTGCGCTACTCTTAAATCCGAGAGAAGGTTCAATAACCTCGTCGAGTTCTACTTTCCTTCCAGTCACCTCCTTCGAGAGAAACTCCTTCTCAAGAAAGGATCCATTCTTGGCAACGAAAACTTTGCCTTTGGATCTATGATAGAAGGTATACCCAATTGTTTCTTTAGGGTATCCTATGAAGACGCATTTCTCCGCTTTGGGTTCAAGCTTTTCAGGTTGTAACTTCTTTACATATGCTTCGCAACCCCAGACTTTAAGGAACGACAACTTCGGTTTCTTACCAAACCACAATTCGTACGGTGTCGTTTCAACGGATTTAGATGGTGCCCTATTTAAAGTGAATGCGGCTGTCTCTAATGCATAGCCCCAAAACGATAGCGGTAAATCTGTAAGAGACATCATAGACTGAACCATATCTAAGAGAGTTCGATTACGACGTTCGGACACACCATTACGTTGTGGTGTTCCCGGCGGTGTCAATTGCGAAAGTATTCCACATTTCTTTAAATGCATGCCAAACTCGTAACTTAGATATTCACCTCCGCGGTCAGAACGCAGAAACTTAATCTTCTTGTTACGATGATTTTCCACTTCACTTTGAAATTCCTTAAACTTCTCGAAAGTTTCGGACTTATGTTTCGTAAAGTAGACATACCCATATCTACTTAAGTCATCCGTGAAAGTGAGAACGTAACGATATCCACCACGCGATGCTACACTCATTGGACCGCACACATCGGTATGTATTATTTCCAATAAGTCTGTAGCTCGCTCCATTGTACCAGAGAATGGAGTCTTAGTCATTTTTCCCATTAGACATGCATCGCATCTTTCAAGTGATTCAAAATCAAGTGATTCAAGAAGTCCATCAGAATGGAGTTTCTTCATACGCTTCACTCCAATGTGACCAAGACGACAGTGCCACATGTATGTAGAATTATCATTCAATTTTGTTCGTTTAGCATCTATGTTGTGAACATGTGTATCACTACTATCGAGATTCAGTAAGAATAAACCATTCATCTTAGGTGCATTACCATAAAATATATTACTCATATAAATTGAACAACCTTTATTCTCAGACTTAAAAGAGTAACCGTCTCGCAATAAACAAGATCCAGATATAATGTTCATGCTTAATGCAGGCACCAAATAAAAATTATTCAAATTTAAAACTAATCCCGAAGGTAGATGTAGAGGGAGCGTGCCGACGGCGATCACATCAACCTTGGAGCCATTTCCAACGCGCATCGTCACCTCGTCTCTCGCCAGTCTTCGCTTATTCCGCAGCTCCTGTTTCGAGTTACAAATATGAGCAACCGAACCAGTATCAAATATCCAGGCACTACTACGATTACTAGTAAGATACACATCAATAACATATATATCAAATATACCTTTCTTCTTGATGTTGCCATTCTTCAGATCCGCCAGGTACTTGGGGCAGTTACGCTTCCAGTGACCAGCACCCTTGCAGTAGAAGCACTCACTTTCAGGCTTAGGATCAGCCTTGGGCTTCTTTGCAGGTGCGGCAGCTTTCTTGCCGTCCTTCTTGAAGTTGCCCTTGTTCTTAGGCTTGCCCTGTCTCTTGAAATTGGTGGTCTTATTGACCATCAACACTTGGTGCTCCTTCTTGATCTCCACTTCAGCAGTTTTCAGCATGGACGATAGTTCAGGCAACGTCTTGTTCATGCAGTGCATATTGTAGTTCATCACAAAGTTCTTGTAACTTGGTGGCAGTGTTTGGAGGAGACGGTGAATCCTAACTCATTAGGAATGGATATCCCCAACTCTTGGAGCTTGTTTGCGTACCCAGACATGGTGAGCACGTGCTTGCTAACGGAGCTTCCCCCTTCCATCTTACAGTTAAATAACTTTTCGGAGGCCTCATAGCTCTCCATGGCTGCGCGAGTCTCAAAAATTAGCCTGAGCTCCTTTATGATCTCGAACGGGTCGTGGTGCTCAAAACGCTTCTGGAGCTCCACTTCTAAACCGTACAGGATGGCACACTGAACTGTGGAGTAATGATTTTTCCGAGTGGCATAAACATTCTTTATGTCATCGGTGGCATCTTCTGCAGGTGGGTCACCTAGCGGTGCTTCGAGCACATAGGTCAACTGACCAGCCCTGAGGACGATCTTCAGTCCACGGAACCAGTCCGTGAAATTGCTTCCATTGTTCTTAAGCTTTTCTTTCTCTAGGAACGCATTGAAATTGATGGAGGGGGTCGCCATAATCTACAACAAATTTGCAAGTAATTTAGACTAAGTTTATGATAAATTGAGTTCAATTTTAATTCTTAAATTAACTAGGTGAACTCCCACTCAAAACAACATCCCTCACATTGTCTTAGTGATTACACGAACCAAGTCCACTACACCAAGTCCGATCTTCACGAGAGAAGATGTAGTTTCATCGGCGAATAATCTTCATGTTCATCATATCATTTATATGACTCATGCTCTACCTTTCGGTATTCCGTGTTCCGAGACCATGTCTGTACATGCTAGGCTCGTCAAGATAACCTTAGTTTCCGCATGTGCAAATCTGGCTTGCACCCGTTGTATGCACACGTAGAATCTATCACATCCGATCATCACGAGATGCTTCGAAACGACGAGTCTTAGCAACGGTGCCAACTAAGGGTGAACACTTTATTACTTGATATTTAGTGAGAGGGATCATCTTATAATGCTACCGTCGCGATCTAAGCAATACAAGATGCATAAAGGATTAACATCACAGGCAATTCATAATTAGTGTGATATGATATGGCCCTTTCTTCTTGCGCCTTTGATCTCCATCTCCAAAGCACGGACATGATCTCCATCATCACCAGCATTGCGTCAAGGTCAGTGGCGCCGCTTCATGGTTGTCCATCATCACTAGCAACTATTACAACTACTTGGAATAAAGCTATTACAAGATGAATAGACACGCAGGCCTTAACTGAATTAAAGACAACCATTAGGCTCCTGCCGGTTGCCATATTACAACAAGGATCATTGCATACATCAAATACAATCACAATCACATGATGGCCATATCACATCACAAAACCCCTGCAAAAACAAGTTAGACGCCTCTAATTTTCTTTGCATGTTTTACGTGGTTTGGGGCTTTCGAATAAGAACGGATCTTACCTACGAAACTGAACCACAACGTTGATACAAGTTCTATCAAAATTTGCAAAGTGTAAATTGGATCTATACTATGGTGGGAGAGACAGACACCCGCAAAGCCACTTGTGCAAAGCAAGTTACACGTCAAGCGTGGAGCAAGTCTCATGTGCGATGACATGTAAGGTTAGCCCGAGCAGCTTCATCCCACCATGCCGCAAGATGCAAAGTACACAAAGCAAAAGATAGCACGAGCACCAACGCCCACAACACCATTGTGTTCTACTCGTGCAACAGATCTACGCATAGACACGGCTCTGATACCACTGATGGGTTCGTAGCATGGAAAAAAAAATTCTACCGCAAGAACGAACAAAACCCAGATCTAATCTAGATAAAAGCCAATATCTAATCTATTAGACATGTGCAACGAGATAGATCTGTACTAACCCGTGTAGACACAAAAGCGTTACGAGATTAGATCTCGTGGTTGATGTAGTCGATCACTTGCCGATCTCAAGATCGAGTGGACGATCCTTCCGGCGCCGCGTTCCGGCAGCGCTTCCGCAGTCGGTCACACGTGCGGAGTCGAAGCAGACCTTCCTCTCCTCATTCCAGCGAGCAGCAGAGGTAGTAGATCTCTCCACGGAATCCCAGCAGCACGAGGGCGTGGTGGTGGTGGTGGAGTGGAGAATTCTGCAGGGCTTCGCCTAAGCCTGAGCAGAAAGAAGGAGGAGGAGAGAGGCGGCTTGGGGCAAGAGTGGAGGATCAAAGGGGGGTGGCGCCTCCACCCCTCTATATATAGAGGGAGGGGTGCGGCCTAGGGTTCCCACCCCTAGGCCCACCCCTTAGGGCCGACGCACCAAGGAGGTGGGGGGAGGAGTCCTCCCCCCCAAGTCTCCTCTTTAAATTTCCCTTATCTTATCTTATCTTATCTTGGTTTTCAAATAAACTCCAAAATATCTTCTAGAACCTTCCGGAACATTCCGAAACCTTCTAGAATCCCCATACAAACACTTCGGAACATTTTCTAACTCAGAAAAAGATCCCCATTATATGAATCTTACTCCCCTGACAATTCCGGAGCTCCTCGTGATGTCCTGAATCCAATCCGAGACTCCGAACAAGATTCGGTCTCCAACGCCATTCCATATCTACTTAAAAACAACTTCGAACCTTAAGTGTGTCACCCTACGGTTCGTGAATATGTAGACATGTCGGAGACACCTCTCCGATCAATAACCATCAGCGGGATCTGGAGATCCATAACGGCTCCCACATACTCAACGATGACTTCGTGATCGATTGAACCATTAACATACGAAACCAATTCCCTTTGTCTCGCGATACTCTACTTATCCGAGGTTTGATCATCGGTATCTCCATACCTAGTTCTACCTCGTTACTGACAAGTACTCTTTACTCGTTCCGTGATATGTCATCCCTTGTGACCTAGTCACATGCTTGCAAGCTAACTAGATGACATTCCACCGAGAGGGCCCAGAGCATATGTATCCATCGTATGGATGGACAAATCCCAATCTTGGTCCATGCGCTTCAACACATACTTTCAGAATACCCAACGGCACCTTTATGACCACCCAGTTACGAAGCGGTGTTTGATGTCATCAAAGTATCCATCCGGTGATGGTGATTAACACAACCTCATGGTCGAAGGATTAGGTCACTATGCATTTAAAAGCTTATAGCAATACGAACTTAATGACTTGATCTTATGCTATGCTTACTATGGGTGTGTGTCCATCACATCATTCTCCTAATGATACAACCTTGTTATTAATGACATCCAATGTCCATGACTAGGGAACCATGATCATCTATTAATCAACAAGCTAGTTCAACAAGAGGCTTACTAGGGACTCTTACATGTTTACAAAACACACAAGTATTAGTGTTTCCTAATAATACAATTATAGCATGGGATGTAAACATTCATCATAAACACAAAGATATAACAATAACCACTTTTATTATTGCCTCTTGGGCATATCTCCAACAGAATATTCTCGGAATTGGACGGGACAAAAGCCAAAGTGCCTATTTTTGGGGAAGGGATCAAGTGCCAGAATACGAGACGGAGAAGGGCTGGGGGCCGGCCACACCACCTGGCCTCGCCAGGGGGTGGTCTAGCCGACCCCAGCACCCCCTCGGCCTCTCCTTCCGCCTATAAGTTGCCCTCGGGACAAAAACCCTAAGTACCTGATCAAAAATCCACGAAAGAGTCTGTAGCCGCCGTCGTCTCTGTCCCTAGATCGGGGGGATCTGAAGCTCTTCCCGGCACCCTGTCGGAGAGGGGAATTGATGTCTATGCACTTCTATTCTTGTAGACAGTTGTTGGGACGCCAAGTGCAGAGGTTTGTAGAATAGCAGCAAGTTTTCCCTTAAGTGGATCACCCAAGCTTTATCGAACTCAGGGAAGAAGTGGTCAAAGGTATCCCCTCTCAAGCAATCCTGCAATCAAGATACAAGAAGTCTCTTGTGTCCCCAACACACCCAATACACTTGTCAGGTGTACAGGTGCACTAGTTCGGCGAAGAGATAATGATGGCATGGATAGTTATAAGTGGTAGCGGTGATAAAAAATAGTTTGATGGCATGGAAAAGACTAAAGCAAAACTGAAATAAAGATGGAAGCAAGCAAACATGTAACAGATCTAGTAGCAAACGGTATATCAGTGCTTAGAAACAAGGCCTAGGGATCATACTTTCACTAGTGAACACTCTCATATAAATATCTTCTCTTTATGATACTACTCTTAACTACTCTCCGGGTGGACACTCTAATCGATGGTAGGGCTATAATAGCACACCTCAAAGTAAGCCTTTCCCATCTAGATAACCCCACACTGTCACCTTGAGTACTAGATGAGTCCAACAAACACCACAATTTCATAAAGACATCCAACTCCAAATATAACTCATAACAAGTATTTGTAATCTCTAGCCTAAGTGCCACCATGGTGTGCACACTGTCACTTTCACACACATGGGGAGAGCAGAGATATATTAAAGCACTAGAGTAGCAAGGTAGATCTACTTGATTACAAAGCTCATGATCACAATATGATCAGGCATAGAGAGAGAGATATGAACACATAGCTACCGGTAGAATCCTTAGCCTCGAGAGAGAACTACTCCCTCCTCATCATGGGAATCAGCAATGGCGATGGAGATGGTGGTGGAGATCGATGGAGATGTCTCCGGGGGCACTTCCCCGTCCCGGCAGGGTGCCGGAATAGAGACTTTCTGTCCCCCGAATCTCCCCTTCGGTGGCGGCGGCGCTGTGGAACTTTTCGTGGCTGGAGGCTTGATGATTTAGGGTTTTGGTATCGGGAGGCTCTTATAGGCGAAGGAGGCAAGGTCAGTGGAGTGCCAGGGGGCCCACACCACCTGGTGGCGCGGGTAGGGCTAGCCCGCGCCTGGGGGGATGTGGCCAGGCCCTGGCCCTCCTCCGTCTCGTATTCTGGCTCCGTGAGTCTTCCGGTAAAATAGGAACTTTGGCTTTTGTCCCGTCCAATTCCGAGAATATTGATTTTCTGACTTTCCTTGAACCAAAAACAGCAGAAAACAGGCAACTGGCACTGTGGCATCTTGTTAATAGGTTAGTCCAAGAAATCATATGAAAAGTACTCCAAAGTTGGAACAAAACACAAGAAAGTAGATAAAACCAAGCATGGAACATCAAAAATTGTAGATACATTTGCAATGTATCAGGAATTCACCCTGGAGGCCTTCTTCATCACCATGCAAGTCTCCGGTGTGATGCGTGAGTAGTTCATCCTTAGACTACGGATCCATGTAGTAGCTAGATGGCTGGTTTCTCCTCCTTTGTGCTTTCATGTTTAGATCTTGTGAGCTCCGTTCATGATCAAGATAATCTATTTGTAATCCATACATGTTGTGTTTGCAGGGATACGATGGATATTGAGATGCTATTTCAGCTTGATTATTGATTCTATCATGTATTTGTTATTTGAGATCTTGCATGCTTTCTGTTGTTAGTAGCTATCTTGGCCAAGTCGATGCTAGCAACTCCAAGAGTTAGTATTTATGCTCGATAGTGGGTTCATGCCTCTGGTAATCTGGGGAAGTGACAGAAATCTCTAAGGTACAAGATGTTTTGTTGCTACTAGGGAGAAAACAACGATCCTTTGTTCATAGAACAATTGTATTGTTTACTTTACACGCAGTTCGTAAAGCAATAATCTATTGCTTGCAACTTAATACTAGAGGGGGTTCGGATGATAACCTGAAGGTGGATTATTAGTCATAGATTTAGTTGGATGGCGGTCTATGTATTATGTTGTAATGCCCAATCAAGTCTCAAAGGAGTCAAGACGATTAGTATATGCATGTATTGCTTTCTCGGTGTTTGTCAATTGCCCCGCTGTAATTTGTTCACCCAGCATGTTATCTATCTAAGGAGAGCCACCTCTAGTGAACTATGGATCTCGGTCCTTTTACTTTACATACAATCTACAACTGTTTACTGCTTTGTGTTTACTTTCTGCAAACTTTTACTTCTTTCCATTCGATACGTTTAATCCTTTGTTTTCCGCAAAACACGGTGATATTGACAACCTCATCACAAGTTGGGGACAAAGTTCTGTGGTTGTGTTGTGCAGGTCTCCATGTTGCTACTAGCACCGGTAGTGCGCCCTGCCAAAGCTCAGCTAGTAACACCTTTGGGGTGTTTCCTTGCTCCTACTGGTTCGATTAAACCTTGGTTTCACAATTGAGGGAAAACTTTCTGTTGTGCTCATCATACCTTCCTCTTGGGGTTCCCAACGAGCTCTACGTTGATCGTCGAGTGCATCAAGATCTTTTCTGGCGCTGTTGCCGGGGAGTGAAGCGCTGTTGGAGAGTGAAACTGGTAAAGGAAACTTCTACTATGAGTATTGTTTACTTCTGCTAGTTGCTTTATTTTCGTTATGGATAATTCGCTGAGTTTCTTATTTGGTAATGCTACTACCACTGCTAAGGTAGTAGATAAGCCACTACCTGCTGAGAAAGATGTTTTCAAAATACCTACAAGAATTATTGATCGTGTTATGGATAACTACTATGTTGGGGATGGAACTGTCCTTCCCGGTGATCATTTACTCTTTATACACAAATTATGCAGGTTGTTCAAGTGTGTAGGTATTACTACAGATCAAGTTAAGAAGAAGTTATTCTCATTATCACTAAAAGGAAGAGCTAAGGAATGGTATAAGCTGCTGAAGAATGGTCAAGCTCTGGAATGGGAGGAAATAGTGCCTCTCTTTTATTCAAAGTTTTATCCTCCTAGTGAGATTCATAAAGATCGGAATCAAATATACAACTTTTGGCCTCTTGATGGAGAGAGTACAGCTCAAGCTTGGGGGAGATTGAAGTTACTAATGCTCAAATGTCCCATTCATGAGCTCCCCAACAATATTATTATCAATAACTTTTATGCAAGGCTCCCTCTACATGACAAGGATTTATTGGATGCTTCTTGTGCTGGATCATTCACTCGCATGGAAGAAGAAGTTAAATGGGACCTTCTAGATCGTATTCAAGATAATGCTGAAGCTTGGGAGAATGACAAAGGTAGAAATCAGGTATAAATTATGATTATGAATGCATTGAATCTTTTATGGGAACTGATGACTTTCAAAATATTAAAAATGCTTATGGTCTAGACTCTCAAGCTATTGCTTCTTATTTTAAGGCCTTTGCTTCCTACATTGAAGTGCCTAAAAAGAAGTGGAATAAGTATCATGAACCTTATAAATATATTTCTAAGAGTGTTCCTGCAAGAAATACTAAAGTTTATACTGCTAATCATGTCTTACCCAAACCTTACATTGAGAAAATGCCTTTTCCAGTTAAGGTAAAGGAACATTCTATGATGGCTAGCATGGTAGATGAAAGTATGAATAAGGCTGTTGAACCTGGTAAACAAATGGTTGATGAACCTATAATAGCAAATGTGAAAGACTTTGTCACTAAGTATGAGGAAGAGGGACATACTATCCTTTGTAAGGATACCTCTAATATTGTTTCACATAGTAGTGTTATGAGAGCTAGTATTCCTGTGTTTTCTGTTAGAATAAGTGATCATTGCTATGATGGTCCTTGTGATAGCTATATTGTTAAGTTTATGCATGATACTGAAAGCTACTATGAGAGGGGGAAAAGTGTTCTTATGCATCTCAATAATATCAAGTTTCCCCGCTTTATGCTAAAAGCTTTTATGCTGCACTTCTTTTGCCTTCTTATGCAAGTTGCCTTTGGTTTCAATAACTTGTTTGTTTACAAAATACCCTTGCATAGGAAGTGGGTTAGACTTATATGTGTGTGTTTTTGCTTCTTAATGCTCTCTTTCACTTCAATTCATATCCCTATGAGAGCTTCTTCAAATTATCATGCCCATCTTAATGGCTATACAGAAAGAGCTTTATGGGAGACCACCCAATTTGTTTTTGCTTTTAGTTTGTTTTTGTTTCTTTGAGTATTGGAAGTTATTACCTCGGTAATAACCGCTCCTTATCCGTTTTCTTTGGTTTTTGTGTCAAGATCAACCTCTAATGAGAGAGAAGTAAGATTTGAGGAAGTTGCTGTCCCGAAACAGATTTTTGTGCTTCACCGTAAAAATTCGTGAGAGATCTCTATATGTCGGATTGATCTGTAATTTTTTGTGCTTCTGTCCCAGGTTGTTATATAACTTTCGTTAGTTCAACACGTTTTTATTGGAGCAACCTAAGGTCTTAGAAAAAAATCGTCTTTACCTGCTGGTCTGTTTTGACAGATTTCTGCCATTTTCTGCATTTGCTTCTTGTTAGTTCCTTCTCGAGTTCCTTTGGGGAATTGAGCTTTTTGAGGGAAGTGCTACAGTATCTAGTGTTATAATGGAAGTTTATTTGTTGTTAGAACTGAACCTTGAGACTTATTTATCTTAAGTGCACTAATGTTGCTAATGAGATTGTGTGAAGTTTTGTATGAAAGAAAAATTTCAGGTGTATGGAAGGAATGAGTAATGAGATGAAGGATGGACTAAAGCTCAAGCTTGGGGATGCCATGCGTGTCACCCCAATAAACATACAAGAAGTACAAGAGTCAAAGCTTGGAGATGCCCAAGGCATCCCCCTTCTTCATCAATAAAAATCCAGGTTTCTTCCAAACGCTTTATTTTTATTGTTTCATGCACAGTTGTGTTTTTCTTGGAGCACCTTATTTTTCGTTTTTGTTTTGGTTTATAGTTTGATTGGTTTGCTTAGTTTTCTGAATAAATTGGTTAGACCCCCTCTTTCATACTTTGGTTTGCAAATAGTTTGGTTTGGTTTGGAAAAGAGTAGGAAAGTTCATACTTATGTGGTAAAAAGAGCTCGTTTTTGACTGTGGCCTATGCTTTGTCATGCCATGCTTGATATTGTTTTGGCTTTATTCTTAGTATTATTTGCTGTAGCATAACTTGTTATAAATAATTGAGATTGCTTAATGTGCCTTGGATGAATCATGCGTTGTTTTAGCATATTAAAGCGTAGTATAGTGGTATTCTCCTTTGATGCTTTATTTGGGTTGACTTGGCACATGCTCACACCATGTTATGACTATCCAAAGTCACCATAGCCTTTATGATCCTTTAATTTTTCAACTTGTAGTATCACTTTATGCTTTGATCAATGATGTTTTGTCGCTCTGCATGACTATGGCCATTATTGCTCTCTTAGTTTGTCGCTCCCAGTCTTTTGCTAGCCTCCACAACAATGTATGAGTTCCACTCATGCATCCAAATCCCTAAACCAAGTTTTTCCAAAGAGTCCACCATACCTACCTACTAGCTTATGCTAGTCCAAGTATAATCATGCTTTTGTTTACCTTCCACTTGTTATGAGAAAACTAGTGATTAAAGCTCTCACGAACTTGATGGCACACTTTACTTTTCTTGCCCTTAATAAACTTGAACCATTGGGTCCTTCTTTGTTGCGTATATGCTTGCGGTTTATAAGTTGAAATTAGCAGAACCATGTTTCATGGGGAACGCTTTCAACATTGCACTTGTACTTTGTACCCCGTTGATATTATGTTCTTTTGCTTACGGATCCCGGCGGTGTGAAATAAAAGTGGAACTTGTAAGATCATGGAGTTTGTATGTGTGTTAGAGAAACGCCTGGGCCGATAGCCTAAGACATGCCTAATCATGGTGGAAACTTGCAGCATCACCATAATGAGCTCTCTATGAAGCATCCTCAATAAAAACCTATGCAAATAGCAAATAAAAAGATCGATGAGATGCTCATTGTCTGCTTGCCTTGTCATTTTGATTATGGGAAAGCTCTCGTATCATGTGCAAGGGGTACCCCATTGGCGGTTCTTAATGATACACATATACATACAATGACAAGAGCTTACTCGTGACTAAAGTTGAGTATCATGAGGATCGGTCTTCGTAAGTAAGGGGCATGAGATTTTGGTTTATAACTTGTCAAGCATATCCTCTTAGTTGTGGCACTTTAACCTTAATCACCTTCAAGATGCTTATGATAGGGGCAATGAGAGCTGGAAGCTTTAAGTATCATAATTTTTGGAAGCTCTTTATGAGACTTGAATCCCTACTTCCTTTTACAAAAGGCCTTTCTTCCACCATTATATTGAGTCTCCACCTTCTATCTTTATGCACTACTTTGAGAGTATAGTGGCCATTCTTAGTTCTATGTGCATTGTCCCAAGACTAGTTGGTTGATGCATAACTTGTTATTTCTTGTTTGAAACTATTGTATCTAGTCACTCTTATGAACTTTGAAGGTGTCCTATGCATTTATATTTGCTACTCTATTGAGGGACAAGCTGAATACTATTATGCTATGTTTTCTTTATGAGAAACAAACAAACGTCTTGCAAAGCTTTGTTATTCATGAATCTTTTGCTTGTGCCTTTTCATGTTGCATCATAGTCTCTTTGCTTATTGCTAGAACTTTGTCTTTCATGGTATGATTGAAGTACTATGATCCCAGATTTGAATGTTTTGCAAATACTTTGATCAAGTCTTTGATGGTGCATGTCACCTCAAATTTTTTTTCTTTTTATCACTTACCTACTCGAGAACGAGCAGGACTTAAGCTTGGGGATGTTGATACATTGCAAATTTATCTATAATTTTTGATGTTCCATGCTTAGTTTTATCCACTTTCTTGTGTTTTGTTCCAACTTTGGAGTACTTTTCATATGATTTCTTGGACTAACCTATTAACAAGAGCCACAGTGCCAGCTGCCTGTTTTCTGCTGTTTTTGGTTCCAGGAAAGTCAGAAAATGAATATTCTCGGAATTGGACGGGACAAAAGCCAAAGTGCCTATTTTTCCGGAAGGGATCAAGTACCAGAATACGAGACGGAGAAGGGCCGGGGGCCGGCCACACCACCTGGCCACGCGGCCAAGCTTGGTCCGCGCCAGGGGGTGGTCTTGCTGACCCCAGCACCCCCTCGGCCTCTCCTTTCGCCTATAAGTTGCCCTCGGGACGAAAACTCTAAGTACCCAATCAAAAATCCATGAAAGAGTCTGTAGCCGCCGTCATCTCTGTCCCTAGATCGGGGGGATCTAAAGCTCTTCCTGGCACCCTGCCGGAGAGGGGAATTCACCCTGGAGGCCTTCTTCATCGCCATGCAAGCCTCCGGTGTGATGCGTGAGTAGTTCATCCTTGGACTACGGATCCATGTAGTAGCTAGATGGCTGGTTTCTCCTCCTTTGTGCTTTCATGTTTAGATCTTGTGAGCTCCGTTCATGATCAAGATCATCTATTTGTAATCCATACATGTTGTGTTTGCAGGGATACGATGGATATTGAGATGCTATTTCAGATTGATTATTGATTCTATCATGTCTTTGTTATTTGAGATCTTGCATCCTTTCCATTGTTAGTAGGTATCTTGGCCAAGTAGATGCTAGCAACTCCAAGAGTTAGTATTTATGCTCAATAGTGGGTTCATGCCTCTGGTAATTTGGGGAAGTGACAGAAATCTCTAAGGTACTAGATGTGCTGTTGCTACTAGGAATAAAACAACGATCCTTTGTTCATAGAACAATTGTATTGTTTACTTTACACGCAGTTCGTAAAGCAATAATCTATTGCTTGCAACTTAATACTGCAGGGGGTTCGGATGATAACCTGAAGGTGGATTATTAGTCATAGATGCAGTTGGATGGCGGTCTATGTATTATGTTGTAATTCCCAATCAAGTCTCAAAGGAGTCAAGATGATTAGTATATGTATGCATTGCTTTCTCGGTGTTTGTCAATTGCCCCACTGTAATTTGTTCACCCAGCATGTTATGTATCTAAGGAGAGCCACCTCTAGTGAACTATGGATCCCGGTCCTTTTACTTTACATACAATCTACAACTGTTTACTGCTTTGTGTTTACTTTCTGCAAACTTTTACTTCTTTCCATTCGATACGTTTAATCCTTTGTTTTCTGCAAAACACGGTGAGATTGACAACCTCATCGCAAGTTGGGGACAAAGTTATGTGGTTGTGTTGTGCAGGTCTCCACGTTGCTACTAGCACCGGTAGTGCGCCCTGCCAAAGCTCAGCTAGTAACACCTTTGGGGTGTTTCCTTGCTCCTACTAGTTCGATTAAACCTTGGTTTCATAATTGAGGGAAAACTTTCTGCTGTGCTCATCATACCTTCCTCTTGGGGTTCCCAACGAGCTCTACGTCGATCATCGAGTGCATCACCCTTCTCCCGTAGTCTCGCGGACTGTTCAAATTATTATCTATTTATGCGTGGCAAAAAGAAAGAGAAGCTCTCGGCTCGAGGCATTCTCGCGGCACGCGCGCGCGTCGTGGCAAGGCGAGGCGAGGCGAGGCGTGGCGAGGCGGGCGGCGGAGGAGGAGGAGCGTGTGTGTATATGTCTTCTCTTCTCAAGCTCGTACAAGTGGTGGAAGAGCTCTCCTTATAAGCTGGTC
Organism: Avena eriantha; assembly: GCA_910589775.1. Classification (NCBI taxonomy): domain Eukaryota; kingdom Viridiplantae; phylum Streptophyta; class Magnoliopsida; order Poales; family Poaceae; genus Avena; species Avena eriantha. The sequence goes on from OU342744.1 coordinate 39,402,284, forward strand.
CAACTTCCACTCAACTAGCAATGTGGGACTAAACTCTTGTCCCACCTCTTGCCTTGCATGAATGGGCCAAGTGGGCCTCTAGGATTTCAGGAATTGTTGAATAATATAAATGTGCTGGGCCTTTATTAGGCAAAATTCCAACACAACCCACCCACACAAGAAGGCTACCAATGAAACTACAACCGGAAGCGCGAGCAGCATGAGAGGCCATTACAGTTACTACAAACGCGGAAGGCATGCACAAGACGTCTACAGTGTTGGGTTACTACAATCTTCCGTAAGTATCTTGAAAAGCAATGTACTCAGAAGTGCAGTATTTTTGACTTGCAAATCATGTATGCCAAGTCCATCATATTCTTTCGGTCGACAAACCATATTCCACTTAGCTAGTCAATACTTCTTTTTTATTATCTTCCTGCCAAAAGAATCTTGAGTGCAAGTAATCCACTTTGTTCAAGACAGCTTTCGGTAACTAGAAAAACGATATCATATACAATACCATATTTCTGATTACTGAATTTATGAGTATAAGTCTTCCTCCGATAGATAATAATTTACCTTTCCAACTATTGAGATGTTTTTAAAGTCTTTCCTCTACGAGTTTCCATACAACATTTGTGAAACATCGATAATGAATCGGTATTCCTAGATAGTTGATTAGAAATTGTCCCTACCACAGCCGAATAGCTCAGCATATAGGTGAGCCTCGTTTTGAGCCTCGCCAAAATAATACAAATCACTCTTATGAAAGTTTATTTTCAGTCCGGAAAGTTGCTCGAAAGCTAAAAGTATCAATATCTGATTTCTCGCCTTGTCCGGGTGGTGTTCCATAAATAAGATTATATCTTTGGCATATTTAAAAATAGAAAGTCCGCCATCAACTAATCCTTCAATTTGACCATCAGACTTAGCTCTCATGTGGAACTAATCTTTCAATTTGACCATCAGACTTAGCTCTCATGTGGAACTAATCCTTCAATTTGACCATCAGACTTAGCTCTCATGTGGAACTAATCCTTCAATTTGACCATCAGACTTAGCTCTCATGTGGAACTAATCCTTCAATTTGACCATCAGACTTTGCTCTCTCGATCAGGATTACCAACATATCTGTCACTTTATTACATAGTATTGGCGATAGTGGATCTCCCTGTTTTAATCCTTTCTTAGTATGAAAGTAATTACCAGTGTCATCATTGACTTTTATAGCAACACTACCTCTAGACACAAAAAAATGTATGAGAGCACGCCACTCTTCAGAAAAAACCTTTCATACGGAGTCTTTGCTGAAGTAAAGAACAATTAACTTTATCATACGCCTTCTCAAAATCAATCTTGAACAGTACTCCATTTAATTTTTTGGAGTGTAGTTCGTGAATAGTTTCATGCAGGATTACTACACCATCTAGGATGTTTCTACCTTGCATGAAAGTAGTCGGAGAAGGACGGACAACATGGTCAGCAACTGAATTTAGTCTAATGGTAGCAACTTTTGTGAATATTTTAAAACTAATGTTAAGAAAGCAGATTGGTCGATACTATTGTATTCGTTCCGCATTATTAACCTTGGGTAATAAAATTATGTTGCCAAAATTTAGTCTAAAAAGATCAAGTTGACCAACCTACAAAAACCCAAACAAATTCATCAGATCCTCCCTGATGACATCCCATAATTTTTGATAAAATTCTACTGGAAAGCCATCAGGACCTGGTGCTTTGTTATGTTCCATTTGGAAAACAACTTTCTTGACCTCCTCCTCCGTATAAGAAGCGGTTAGAAAATTGGTTTCCTCTAGAGAAACTTGGGAGATATCTGCAGTTTGGGACTCATCCAAAGAAAAGGAATTCTCCGAAGAAGCCCCAAACAAACATTTATAGTAATTGGTAATATAATACTTAAGTTGCTCATATCCCTCAATCATACATTCATCCTGTGTCAGAGAGTGAATCAGTTTCTTCTTGTGCTTGCCATTGGCGATAGCATGGAAGTATCTTGTATTCGCGTCTCCTTCTAGAATGAATTTCTCTTTAGAGAGTTCATACCACTTGAGTTCCTCCTCTCGTAGCAGTCGCACAATCTCCGCATTCGATTGACTTTTAAGCTCAATCTCTCATACAGATAAAGGTCTGATTTCCGCAGAGGCCTCTAAGTCATTAATAATAGATGAAAGGCATATTTTTAAATTTTTCAGGATTCTAGCGGTATGTCTAGCCCACACATTTTATTATTCCAATGTTGTATATGCATTTGACCGCTGACGGGTTTCTCCCAAATGGCTTGCACAATCTCATGGAAGCCATCGTGAATCAACCAACCAGGTTCAAATTTGAACTCATGCTTAGTTTTTCATGGCGGCAATCCAACAGATAAAAGTAAAGGAGCATGATCCGATAAAGCCTCAATATGCTCTAGAGCGTGAATAGTTACAATAGGGAACTTCTATTCCCACCCGGTATCCATGAGCACTCTATCTAATTTTTCGTATGTTGGCTCAAGAAGACTGTTAGCCCAAGTAAAATGTATTCCTAACATCGTAACCTCTCTCAAATCCAAGCCGTTGATGACAACATTAAAAAAGAAAGGCCAATGTTAATCGAAATGCCCCCGACTTTTCTCGTGAGGAAATCTTAGAAAATTGCAATCACCACCTATGATTAGAGGATACGGATTGTCCTTTGCTAGATTCACCAATTCATGTAAAAAGTCAGCTTTGTAAACATCCTGGGTCGCACCATACACAACGACCAGAGACCATGTGAAGTCATCGGCTTTGTTACAAATATGGAGCGAGTTTGATATAAAAATATCCAACCGAACTAGCTAATACCTCCATAGTCTCATCTCTGATGCCAAGTAGGATACCCCAGATCTACCACGAGGCGGACGTGAAATCTAAGTAAACTCCACTCCCCTAGGAAGGCGACTAAGTAAAGTTTGCAAGAATTCACATCTACCTGTCTCAGAAATACCCAGAAAATCCAACTTATAATCTCTTACACAATCCACAAATAACAAATGTTTAGCCAAGTGTCAAAGACCTATTATATTAGAAAACATTCCATTCATTGAGAAACTATAGGAGATTTGGATACACATATGTTGCATTTAATCCTGTGAGATCACTCATGAGCAATAGGGGGCTATTGTTCCGGATTGCAAAGGTAACTTCCTTGCAGCAAATCACTATAATGTTGAATTTGCGATTGATGCAGCGGCAACCATAGCCCTGGATGGTAGTATATGTTAAGGTTTGTACTTGGAAAATCAATTCGGACGCAACAAGATTAGGATCCAATCAGATTGTTTAGAGGTCATAGAAGTTCTAAAGGTGGGAGGCTTTGCAGCTACTGTAGCCATTCGAATAATTGAGGATATTTGCATCCAGGCTACTAGCTTTTCTAAAGTTGAGTTTGAGTTTTATCCTAGCTAGGTATTCAAATTGTGTAGCTCATAATCTAGTTTTTGAGTGTGGAACTCAGCCTAGTGTTTGGTTTGAGGATCCTCCAAGTTTTATTGTTTCTATATTAGTTGAGGATGTAAGGGCCTACGTATCTCCCCCTCTTCCCCCTCCCGCTGGCTAGCGTTGCCCACACGGGGCCGATGGCAAGCATCCCTCACCCAATGCATGTAACCTCCATTTGGGTGAGCTTCTAGTGGCCGTGTTCCTCGGCAGGTGATAGGTCCGGCGCTGATAAGGGTCGCGGGGAAGTGCAGGGAGGAGTGTGACGCGACTAGCGTGCGTGCCCTCCCATCCAAGAACTTGGCCCTTGGGCCTCATATGGGTCTAGGCAGGCCAACTGTGCCTCTAGCTCAGCCGACAATCTCCAGCAGATTGCGTAGGTGATTGCTCGGACTAGGGGGCAACATAGGCGGTGTTCCTGTTGTAGTGTGGTGGTGGGGGCCTTACGAGCCTAATATGGGCCTGGTGTGCCCCTATTTTTGCGCCCGGTTGACTATCATCGTGATGGCGGTTGTGATTTCTCCCTCCGGTGAGGCTACGATGTTGTTGTAGGGGTTCCGCGCATGAAAACAATAAATTTTTACCCTACGCCCCTGAACCCCTGATGTTGCTAGGACCTATCTATTAGTAATGCAGTAATGGGAGGGGCTTTTCGCAAACTTACCCTTGAAGACCGAAAAGCATTGTCAACGCTCAAGAGAGCGTCGTTGATGTAGACGAGCCGACCTCAAGGTCGTGATGAAGTCCTTGTGCTCCTGCGGCTCCAACGACTTGAGTGCCTCAAGCGTGACACCTCACAGGGAGTTACACACGTCCGGTGCCTGACGATGACTCCCGCTTCCCCGATCCAGCAGCAGTTGCGGAAGTAGAGCTCCTGGATCCGAATCCCGTAGCGCGACGGCGCTCCACGGTAAGGATGTCTCTCGTTCGCGCAGTCCGAACTTGGGACCACGGTCACGAGAGAGAGAGAGAGAGATAGAGAGAGAGAGAGGGAGAGAATATCAATTGGAGGTCCCCCCAAAAGTGAGGAAATCTTTATTGAATATTGTGTGTATTTATCTCGCCAAATACCCCCACTATATATAGGGGGAGGGGAGGTACTACCTCCCTCAAAGTCCCGGGGTGGGACTAAAGGAGAGGGAGAGGTGGGCGACGCTGGCCAGCCCTAGTGGGCCCTGCGCGGGGGGGGGGGGGGGTGGCCCAGACGGCCATCCCCTTGCCTTTCCCTAATGGGCCCTCTTCCCTCTAGAATTGGCCCATTAAGCCTTTTGACCTTTAAATTGATTTTATCTTTTATTAAATAATTATAAATAAATGATTAAATCAATATTTAATATTCATTCATATATTATTCAATCTCATGGTTATGGAACACCTTCCACCTCCACTCTGGACATCCTCCGGACTTACCGAAACCCTTCCGGTTTTCTCTCTACTATTCTTTGGCGATTCTTCTGATCCTATAAACACTCTCTAAGCATCATCAAACCCTTAAGCGTGATACCGTAGGGTTCGGGAACACTCCATACATGGTCAGGACACTCCCAAACCAATGATCGACATAGGGACCTGGATGGCCATGTGACCCCTGTGCGTTCCACGAAGATCTTCCGTCATTTGAACCAGGATGGTCGTGTATTATTCCCTTTGTCTCTCGATACTTGCATTGCCCGAGATTTGATCAATGACATCACCATGTCGTGTTCAATCTCGTTACCGAACAATGCTACTTGACTCGTTCCGACAAGTGATATCCTTGTGATCGAATCACACGCTGCGCAGCTATTGGATATAACTTCTCCGAGTGGGCCCTTGAGTATCTTAACGTCACGTGGGCAGACAAAACCCTCTCTTGACATATATTTCCTCTACAGTTTCCTCCGAGTACCTGAACACACCCTTATAACCACTTTATTACCAAGTGGCGCTTGATGCTATCTAAGCACCCTCGGGAGACAGTGATTGATTTAGCCTCACGGTTTAAGGAATAGTCTACGAGGATCCATTTCTAATCATCGTAACTTGATCGTGACATGATCGGGTCACGATGTTTAGGTTGGGTATTGGTTCATCATCTCATTCTCAGAATGAGTTGACTCCATTTCCAACTGGCATAAATGCCATATGATCAGGAAACTTGATCATCTGTTGACCAATGAACCAGTGACTAGAGTTTCACTGGGAACCCTTGGTTGTTTATATATCACACGTGTATTGATGTTTCCACTCAATATAGTTATCGCATGATATAAAACTTAATCATAAACTTTATAAAATATGATAATAGTCCTTATTACTATTTGTCTCAAGGGCATATTTCTAACAGTCTCCCACTTGCACTAGAGTACAAATAAACTAGCTGCATTTGTTCTTAATCATTGGCACCATATATCCGGTACCCTGAACATGCTTGCTCATGGAAGAGGTTGAGTCTTAGGCCTGTACTTTACAGTCCCAAATCATTTGCAACTTACTAATGTCACCTTGATTGACATTAATACTTTAACATCATATGATAACATCTGTGTGTATGCATCGTCGCTATGGCAGCAGAACGAGGCCTGATTTCAGGAGCCTACAGTGACTTTAGATCAACCTCGAGGGCTTTCTCATGGGCATTGTACCCTAGGACACATCATTCTATGTTAAAAGCGAACTAGCCCTGCCATAACATTATACAACACTTTAGATGGTACCCTTATCTATTATTATAAATGTATTCATCGAAACACGAGTGCACCCTGTGCAACATTCGATGTTTTTGTTCACCTCGCTTCCTAGTTGACTCTAATCGGTATTACGGGAGTTCCAACATATTCCCTTATAACATAATCCTTTATGTTTTAAGATATGTCATCCTTTATGGACTTGGAAAATATGTCTGCAGTTCTCTATTAGACACTGCGGATAAACCTAGCTCAACGTTCCGTGATTCAAACTTAATCACTTTTAAACATTCTTTTTTGGATCATATATTATGTTAAGTTATCATCATGGTTTTCTAAGATAGAACCTATGTCTCAACATAGTGTATGATGATCATCCGTTTCTTTCTTTCAACCATTGATGTTAAACTTAATACTATTCCTAACTTGTGTTATTAAGGACCAATTCCTTAATTAACTTCTATTCTGAAACCCTTTTCAGAATCCCTTAAGGAATAATACATAATATCATAATACACTTATCATCAACTTCTACACCTTATAAATCATTATTTATCGGTACTTGCGCTTTTATTCTTAACACACTTAAGAATCACTCCTATAAGCTCCCACTCAAAATATGTTCCCAACATATTTGGGTATGAGTCACTAGTCTTACTCAAACTATGTTCCTAAATATTTTGAATTTGAGACTTATATTGCTCCCACTCAAAAATATGTCATTCACATATTGTTTATAGGAAGACTTTCATAGCTCCCACTCAATTTCATGCAAATTGCATATCCACTCACTTTGAACAACTTCAAAATCCTTTGATCAAATATCAAACTTGGAGATTTACTATGAGATACTAGTACTTTTACTAGTTTTAAATCCACTAGACATTTAGCACACTTGAATCAAATTCATTTGAATTCGTCCAATACTTGACACATTGTGCTTTTGTCATTCACCCCCTTTTCCACTATGGCTTTGCAGTCATTTGGGAAAATTCAAGTAACCCCTTTTACTTGTGAGATTCAACAATGAATTGCTTCCTAATCTCAAGTGAATTTTGCTTTTCGGATTTCTAGTTTACCATTATTTCCTTAGTAGTTCGTAGGTATGTCATATTCCGGTAACCATGAAAAATGATTCACAAATGCCTCCATAGAAGATATGGGTTACATTTTGAATCCTACTTCATGTAGTGAAAACACCAGTGGGGAAAACACAATGATTATTATCATTGACTCTTTCCTTTGTGAAGAGAATCGTTCAGGAACGTTTTCTGTTGAGCTTCTCAACACTCTGATGCAGGGTTTTGAAACCTCATCGTGTTTTCACTGTCTTGCATTTGCTTCATAATCAAGAAATATCACTGAATGCGAACTTTCTCGAAAATGTACCAAAAACCAAGCAATACTAGTTTTGCTTCTCTTTTGGTTTCAGCTATGGATTTCGTATTCAAAGTTTCCAATGAATACTCTACAAGGACTTATTCGCTATTGTTTTGGTTATATCGAATAACCCCAAAACTTCCATGACGATCCATACCAGACATGGAGCCGCTTTCACGAATTCAAATGGTTCACTATATATTCTAATTGAGCGCTAACTATTTCTAACTAATGGTCTCTACATCTACACTACAATGATTTATTTGGAGCCATCTATTCACCCATTTTGATATCTAATATCACATTGTGATGCTTTGCATTTTGACATTTCAAAACACTTTGCATTCCACAATTCTCTTTAAGCCAATCTTATAAAGTTGAATTTCATTACTATTGATTAAATCGTAGTAATTAGATTCTCATTTATCTTTATACGCTTTGTTGATAAAACACTTTGATCATATCAAATAGTTTCATCTTCATGTTTCCTTTGGTAAACTTCTTTACACATTTAAACAATCATATAATGATAATTACCATTTTGTTAAAACATAATATATCGAATATGTATTTACTTTTAACAATGCATTAAAACACTTTGTATTCAAGTAATACACCGTGTTCAAGTTATTTTGCCAAACTTAGGCATGATTTATATGTGACAAGAAATCGAATGACTTTCACATATTATCACATAACTTTGAATTTAAAACAATGGTTTTCATTCAGTAATGAATATCATTTAAGTTGGGTATTTTCAAAGGCATTTCAATATTTACAAATGTTCATGCATTATCAATTAGTTTCAAACAACCAGGATAATTCACATATAATCAAACAAGATATGAACGCGAATAGAGATCATTCATAAAAGTGGAACAACTGTTTGTTACAAGCTCATATGAATAACCGTCTCACAAAGTGTGAGACACATTAAGGAAGTTCACAATCTTTTGATTACAATAATCATCCTAAAACATAAACTAAGTGATAAATGTTGAGGGACAGTGTCGTTGGCCATCATCATCATGCTCGCCATCAACATGCAACGTCACCTCCTATCCAGCAAGCACCTCTCATGTAGAAGGACTTGCTTTCAGTAAAACAGAACAAGTATCAAATATACTTAACACTGCAAATGTGTTTGCAAGATTATAACATTTATAAAATTGTATATCAAATATATACCTTTGTCATTGATGACCTCAGTGACAACAGGTTCAACCATCACATTCCTGAGATGTGATATGAACCTGTGGAAATCCAGTATTTTCGCGTCGCCTCTCATAATGCAAGTCCTGACTTGTGCTTGGTAGCTTGCTGGCAGCGACCGCAGCACAATGCCATTTGCAAAAGATCCCGTCATCCAGCTATCCAGGAAGTATGCGGGCCTCATGTACGTATTATGCATGCGCTCCAAGTGGTCGTCAAGCGATGAGTTCTCCTCCATCTTAATGGGGAGGAAGTCTCCCATCAGCTCATGCTTCCATATGTGTGCTTGTACCACGAAATGTGTCCTAAGTTGTAGCATTACTATACGAGGGTTGACATTACCCACGACAGGCCTAGCTCGTCCACAATTCCTAAAAGCATTGTAACTGAAATGAAGGAGGCCATGTCCCGACGGTGATAGCGGTCTTCCCGCTGCTCTGGGGTCTCTAGGTTAATGAGTTGATCCAAATCCATCTCATCAAGTATGTACTCGACCACGTCATTCTCGCTAAGGAGAACGTGGACACGCGCAACCCACATAGAGAAGTTTGATCCGTCTGGCCTGAGCTACTCTCCTTCTAACCAATAAATCGCCAATAGGAAAGGTAGCTTCGGGGAGAACCATTTCTACTTTTATAATTGCAAAAGGAATTTAGACTAAGTTTATAATTAAATGAGTTAAAAATAACTCCACTCAGAAACACCTATCCCCTGAAGGATTCCTAGTGATAACACGACCCCTTTTCCCCACATCTCCCCCGATCGTCACGGCCATCAATGTGGGTTCTAGGATGGACGCTAAACGTCAGTCATATCATTCATGCGACTCGTGCTCGATCTTTCGACCATCCGCGTTCCGAGGCCATGTCTACACATGCTAGGCTCGCCAACTCAACCTTAGTGTATTCGCTGTGCAACATGGCTTACACCCACTGCATGTGAATGTAGATATGTCTGACACCCGCTCACCACGGGTCGCCTCATACCGAAGAACTTTCTTGGTGGTGCACACTAAGAGGGAACATAATCATTGGTAATTTTAATAGGGATCATCTTATTAGGCTACTGTCGAGTATCTAATACTAGCACACAATAAGATATACAAACAATAACATTGAATGTAAATGCAATGTGATATGGTTCTTCACGTCGTGAACTCCATCCATCGTCACCGGATTCCGGCGCCAGGGTTCCGGCCCCGTAGACACCAGGGTGTCGGTGTCTTTTTGGCATGGTAGTCTGTCACCTCCGTGACTATCTACTACTATGTAACATAAGTTAATCACTTTACCTTTGCCACAACCATATTACAAAGCAACGCCCCTTGCAAAACAAAGTTAGACGCCTCTACTTTAACTTTGCATGTTTTACGTGGCTGAATGGGCTTTCGCACAAGAACCATTCTTACCTACGAACTTTCAGCACAACGCTGATCAAGTAGTTGTCTCTACTACACCCCTTTCGGGGCCCTCCGTTGCAAATGGCATATCAACTAATGCGGGAGAGACATACACCCTCCTAAGCCACTTTATATGGTATAAGTCGTATGTCAAGCGTGGACCAGTCTCGCGAATGAACGCGTAAAGTCGGTTGGGGGTCGCGTCATCAGGCATTACTGCGGTATACACAAGTACACGTGGGAGGGTAACAACTAAAAGATCAACACCCACCCGCTACATCTCGTGTGTTCTACCCGTACTAGCATTACTACGCATAAATCTTGGTCTGATACCACTGTAAGGGTTCCGCGCATAAAAACAATAATTTTTTACCCTACGCCCTAAACACCTGATGTTGCCAGGAACTATCTATTAGTAATATAGTAACGGGAGGGGCTTTTCGCGAACTAACCCTTGAATACCGAAAAGCATTGTCAACACTCAGGAGAGCGTGGTTGATGTAGACGAGCCGAAGCCGACCTCAAGGTCGTGATAAAGTCCTTGTGCTCCTGCGGCTCCAACGACTTGAGTGCCTCAAGTGTGACACCTCGCGAGGAGTTACACACGTCTGGTGCTTGACGATGACTCCCTCTTCCCCAATCCAGCAGTAGTTGTGAAAGTAGAGCTCCTGGATCCGAATCCCGCAGCATGTGCGCTCCGCGGTGAAGATGTCTCTCGTTCGCGTAGCCTGAACTTGGGACCACGGTCACGAGAGAGAGAGGCAGAGAGAGAGTGAATATAAATTGGAGGTCTCCCTAAAAGTGAGGAAACCTTTATTGAATATTGTGTGTATTTATCTGGCCAAATACCCCCACTATATATAGGGGGACGGGATGTACTACATCCCTCAAAGTTCCTGGGTGGGATTAAAGGAGAGGGAGAGGGGGGTGCCGCCATCCAGCCCTAGTGGGCCCCGCGCGGGGGCTTGGCTCAGTCGGCCACCCCCTTTCCCCTTCTCCCCTCTTGCCTTTCCCTAATGGGCCCTCTTCCCTCCAGAATTGGCCCATTAAGCCTTTTGACCTTTAAATTGTTTTTCTCTTTTATTATATAATTAAGAATAAATGATTAAATTAACATTTAACATTAATTCATATATTATTCAATCTTCCTGGTTATGGAACACCTTCCACCTCCACTCCGGACATCCTTCGGACTTACCGAAACCCTTCAGGTTTCTCTCTACTATTCCTCGGTTATTCTTTCGATCCTATAAATACTTTCTAAGTATTATCAAACCCTTAAGCGTGATACCCTACGGTTCGGGAACACTCCAGACATGGTCGGGAAACTCCCGGACCAATGATCGATGGAGGGACCTGGATGGCCATGTGACCCCTATGCGTTCCACGAAGATCTTTCGTCGTTTGAGCCGAGACGATCGTGTATTATTCATTTGTCTCTCGATACTTGCATTGCCCGAGATCTAATCAATGACATCACCATGTCGTGTTCAATCTCGTTACCGAACAATGCTACTTGACTCGTTCCGACAAGTGATATTCATGTGATCAAATCACACGCTGCGGAGCTATTGGATATAACTTCTCCGAGTGGGCCCTTGAGTATCTTTCCGTCACGTGGACGGACAGATCCCTCTTTTGACATATATTGCCATTGTATTACCAAGTGGCGCTTGATGCTATCTAAGCACTCTCGGGAGACAGTGATTGATATAGCCTCACGGTCTAAGGAATAGTCTACGAGGATCCATTTCTAATCATCTTGAACTTCGTGACATGATCGGGTCACGATGTTTAGGTTGGGTATTGGTTCGTCATCTCATTCTCGGAATGAGTTGACTCCATTTCCAACTGGCATAAATGCCACATGACCAGGAAACTTGATCATCTATTGAACAATGAACCAGTGACTAGAATTTCACTGGGAACCCTTGGTTGTTTATATATCACACGTGTATTGATGTTTCCACTCAATATAGTTATAGCATGATATAAAACTTAATCATAAACTTTATAAAATATGATAATAGTCCTTATTACTATTTGTCTCTCAGGCATTTTTCCAACGGTTACCTCCCCTCGTGTCCCACAGTTCCTATTCTCAGTGTTGCAGGACTCCCATAATTGGCCACGGTGAGACAACGTTGATGGCTGGAAGACCGTGTTGGTGTTTGGTGGAGTGCTATGAATCGTTCGAGGCCGTGGTTTTTTTGTAGGGGGGAGAAATGCGTATCGGCTCATCCACCATCGATGTGGTGAAACTTGCGGGTACCTCCCTTCCTTCTTGAAGGGCGGATGATAGCCATGCCACTGGCGTTGTCCAAGTGGGGCGGGTGGCGGGATTTCCTCTCCCGGCGCGTGAGAGCCTCTGCTGAGGTGAGATTTTGGCAGCGGTGTTCCTCGGCTGGTGACAAGTCCAGTGTTGATTCAGGTCGCGGTGACACGGTGGCGCCACCAATTGGTGGCGAGCGAAGTGCGGCGCAAGCACGACCAACATGCCCTCCTGGCCTAGAGTTGATTCCTTTGGGCCTCATATGGGTCTAGGCGCACTACAACTCAGATGTTGGGCCCTGGTGCTTATAGACGCCGAAGCACACACCAAGTCGCTGCACTCACGGTGGTGCAACAATAAATACTGCCATGGATAACAACGTCAGGGTAAGTGCAACGACGACGGTTTTTTGGCTAGGCAAAAATCATCTATCGACCTAGAGCTTCCGTGACGCGGTAGAGGATTTTCCTCGGTACATTAATGAAGGCGATGTATCTTTAGTATCGTGTAATGGTATAATGCAGCACAATAGTTAATCATGATTAGTGATAATAAATTCTTTTCTAATATAACCAGATTGGGATCTATAGTTGTTTAAGATATAAAATTCCATTTTATTACAAAACATAAAACTCATTACATTACATTTTGATCATTATTGCACCCTTCTCACGGTCCGGTTTCAAAATCGAGGACGATTAGAAGAGGGCAATAATTATAAGAGGGGTTTGAGCCCCTCTTCATTTAGCTAACCTAACCGCCTATTTTTTCCTTTGCTCTGTTAACGGTGGTAGAGCTTTTGAGCAACTTTTAGTTTACAAGGGCGCCGATGACGACCTTTAGACGCTGACCACCATCTTCCCCGCGGTGGATCTTCACGTCCCTAACCACCATATTACCATATTTACATGGCCTTGTCCACCATCTTCCCCCTATCTCCAAGGCCCTGGCCACCATCTTCCACACGGTGGATCTGCATGTCCCTGGCCACCATCTTCCTCATGGTGGATCTGCACGACCCTAGCGGCGACACCACTGATCTGAAAAACATAGATATTGGATTAAAGAAGAGAAGGAAAACGAAAAACGATACGAAAGGTGATATGTTGATTGGCTAAAGCCTTACACTTGCGAGAAAGTTTAAGGCATAACGATAGAGTAGGGAAATTTATGATCGAGATAGTAGGGAGATGCAGTAATACGACGACCGTGTAGTGGGGCAAGGATTTGTTGTATTATATAGAAACTAGGATTTGGATATGGGGATTAGGGTTTCCTATGGGACATTAGTACGTGTGACACACCATTATGGACCAAGGTTGCTCTGAGAGACCATATTAGGCTAATCCGCTGGTCATTTGTTGGTGGGACACACTAGTCAGTGAGAGAACTAGTGTGCTCCTTAAGTGATTTTCATTCCTGCAAGCGGTTGAATTTTGTAAAATCGACTATGAAAAAATGAACACGGACTACTAAATTATTCTTATCGAAAATACACATATGTGCTTTACATATTAATGCCAAAATTGGAAAACCTTATTACTCATAAGTAAGCTGACCTAGAGTTTTCGCAAGCGGATCCAGCGCGTCGGCCACACCCATGCACGTTGTCTTAATCGCTCTTATCACAGGATACACCTCTTCTTTTGCTTCCTTCTTCACTTCCTTCACCGTTTTCTCGTAGTCGGAGTCGGCAATTCGTGCAAGTCATCGATGGTGTCCTTCCACAAGGCTACCAACACACGTTGCAACTCTGATGAGTGTCATGTATCAACATAAAAGACGAAGTCGCACTTCGTTTGCTTGTGGTGACACCCGAGGAACTTGCAGCCGGTGTTCACGCCCTCGTATGCGATGAGGCAACATGGCTGCAGGCCGCACTTGCAAAGTAGATCAGAGTTTGATTTGAAGATGCCGGTCCACCCGTCTACTTTCAAATCAATCCACCTTGGCACCATGCCCTGATCGATAAAACCCCAAATTAGTATCTGAAATTGGAGATAAAATAAATACAACATTAAATAAGCACGAACTTTGCGACCACCCCTAGGAACATTTCCATGATGCAGCATCTCGTTGCCGCCTTCACGCTCCGCACCTTGAGGACTCAACATCTTGATGTCGTCACCGACAAACGTCTCTATAGTACCCTCCGCTGCGTTAGTGAGGGCTATAGGGAAAATGTGTCGATGCAGAAGGGAGATATATAAATAATAGAAAACAAAATGGCTCGGCGGTGGTGGGTCACACCCGTCAATGAGACTATGATTACCAATCAAAGGGTGCCGGTTGACCAGACGACAACGTGGAACATAATCTAAGGGTTGTGTACAATGCACGACATACTAATATATGCCTTTATCCATCTACCGCGGTATTACAATGTGCGTGCCTACCCAGACACCTACCACGACACAAAATTATGTCGGTACTGTGACTGCAATGGCGTATAATTGACTGCCAACTAACCAACTTTTGCAAGACTTTTCGCTTGTGCCCCCCCCCCCCCAAATATGTGCCGAGTATGGGGTATTTTATAGTGGCGAGCCGGCTCTAGCTCAAGCTCAAGCGACACTCCCGATGGATTATGAAGGTGACTGCTCGGAATGGGGGGCGAAGCCGGCAGCGCGCCCGTAGGAGCATGGTGTTGGGGGCTTTATGAGCCTGATATGGGCCTGGCTAGGCCTGTTTGGGCATGGTGTGACCCTGTTGTTGCATCCGGTCGGCTATCGTCGCGATGGCCATGGTGGTCGCTCCCTCTAGCGAGGCTGCGGTGCTACTGCCCCTCGTGTCATGCGGTTCCTCTTCTCAGTCTTGTAGGCCTCGCATCGTTGGCCATGGTGAGATGACGTTGATGGATGCAAGACTGTGTTGTCGCGTGTTGGTGGACGTAAAGTTTGGTGGAGTGCTACGGATTGTTCGAGGCCGTGGTTTTTTGGGGGTCTAGAGAAATTCCCGCCGCCTTGTTTGACATCGATGCAGTGACACATGTGGGTTCCGTCCTTCCTTCTTGAAGGTGTTAGGTGCACCCGTTTCCCACTCCCTTCCGTGTACCGGGGGAAACCCTGGGATAAGTCCAAGTGCCTGATTGTTTTTGGAGAGGATACTATATTAATATTGTGAAGATACCAATTACACCTAGCCTCTGCAACAACGCAATGCCCTAGTGGCCTTACGGATGCACACAGCCAACAAAAGAAGAAGAATTACAAAAAATAAAAGTCCCGCTACAGTGGTCCATTCCTAAAAACAGCAGTACTACCACCACCAAGACAACACCAGAAGTCCAACTTCTCCAAAAGCGACGCCTCCAAGAAGGGAACAGTGCATAAACACCGTCATCGCCCGATCATAGATCTAGGTTGTCACCCTGAAGAAAGTCCACTCTCAAAACAATACCTTCAACAAGGCCATTACCAGGCACAACCAATTAAGGCGAGACCCTGGGTTTTTACCCTGAAAGGTAGGACAATGAACTTCTCTTGTACCTTCACCCCCGCTTGCATGCCGCTGCTCCAAGTCAAGAGTCACCAAGCCAATTCCTCATCAACACCCAGAGTCGAACCACCATTGTCAGTCCTCAGATCTCAGTCTTCATGAAGTTCTTCGTCGGCACCATGGGACGAGAACATGCCCCATGATATTAATAGCCAAAAGAGTTTCGAAGTGCTCCCTCTGAACCCAAACAACCAGAGTAAAAACATGGGTGCGCACGACCGAATCCCACCCAATCCAGCGATCTCTCGGCATGTGCGCACTGTGGAGTTCACTGGCAGAGCCTTCCGGAACACGACACTACAACCAGATCAATGGATACAAACATCAACCGGATCTTCCTCTTGGCGTGAGAAGAACCCTAGGACCACCCACTTTATTCAATCCGAGCCAGCAGCCCCCAGGCCACCAGCCGGAGGTAGAGGAGAAGACGGTCCAGAATGCCACGGAAGCAACTCACCAGATCCAAGCTAGAAGCTGCCTCCGCAGCCATAGGTCCAGATCGAATCCAGGCCAGACCCGATGCAACCACCGCCCGCCATGGCGGCCACACGTCAGCGCCGTCGAGAAGGTCCTCGCATCGCCTCCATAGATGCCACCATGATGCCTCCTCCTCCCCAAGCCCTCAATCCGCGCCGCCCGGAGGGCGACGAGCCTAGGAGAGCGCCCGCAAAGAAGCAGAAGCACCCGCCGCCGCCTGGCCGAGGTCGCTGCCCCGACCACCGCCCACGCCCCACTCCGACAGCGCCGCCCCAGCCGCCCCACCGAAGATGACGTCGCATCCCCCCAGCACCTTAGGCACCAGGGGCCATAGCCACCGCGGCCGACACTGGTGGCAGCGGCGGAGATGGGGGTTGCCCTAGGCGGTTTTGAGGCGGCGGTGGCGGGATCGCCCCGGGGGACGACACGGGAGCCCTAGGCTGTTCCAACCAGACCTTTTTTTACGCGTGCCTGATATGGACATTTGTTTCTCTTTCCCCTCTCTTTTTGTTTGGGCTTGCTTGTGCTGCTACCCAAGTTTTGTCGTTGGATGTATCGTGTAGTTGCTATATTAATATAGCAGGGTGAAGAGTGTTATGTGATTAATAAAATTGCAGTAGAGTCATGTTATTTGTCTAAAAAAAGTGGCAAAGTGAGGTTTCACCAAAGCCTCACTTCTAGTCTCCCTAACGAAAAACTTTAGTGGATCCCACTTGCATCGCCGGATCTGGGCGCGATTTCTCTACGGCGCCGTTGCATCGCATGTGGCTCCATCATCTTCATCGTGCAGCCCGCTCCAGCTGCATGCATGTATGCCTCCCATGTATGTATCCAGCGTGCTAGTTAAGCCAGTGGCCATGTGCAACGGCGCAAACATCATGCAGCCCGAGCATGGACAACGGTTTACCGACAGTTAATCATGGTTCGTTAGTCTCTTTTTTTTTCGGCAAGTCACACTTTACCTAACCATACGTAGTTCTCTATATATGATTCAAACACATGCTGCTGCTGCATGCATGGAGGAAAAGAACAGACACTTTTGGGTAGCATAAGGATGAGTCATGAGTGTACCTAGTTCAGGGTAAATGTAAAGATAAAGATCATCACTAGGCTCCCATGTGAAGGTGAAGCTACAAGGACAAATGCTCACCTGATCTGAAGATTAATTTGCCAAATAAGTACATGGCAAGGGGCTAGGTAGAGGTATAGTGTTGTGGTCCTGAGTGCTGCAAAGGACTGCACATTTCAAGTGGCTTTAACAAGACAAAGCCGGTGGTCCTTTATTTTGCCGTACCTTATAGTACTTTTTTTTCTAGAACAGCCGTACTCTCTTATTCAAATAGAAAGCCTCACAATAGTAGGTTGAGCTTGATCAAATATGCACATCCACATCGATCTCCAACTGATTTCCTTTCTACTTGGTCAAGCCTGCACATTCAAATCTCAAATTGATTCCTTTCTCCTTGGTCAAGCCTGCACATTCAAATCTCCAATTGATTCATTTCTCCATGTAGGTGAAAATTTTGTACTATTTATGCTACTTAGATTTTGGTTCTTGGCTTCTTAGTCCGTCCAAATCCAAGAATGATCTACTGTATCTCAACTTGATTATTGGAAACACGCCATGGGACTCAAATCAAACATAAAAACTTGAACATTTAAAGTTTTTGTAATATGATTATAATTGGTATTGACCTCCTATCTTAATGCCTCATATATATCCGAAGCGACTATAGCTCATTAAACTTAGAAATGTTTATCTATCAGCAAGCATCCCTAGCCATCTCTGGTCGAGATCTCCACATCCCTTCTGTTCATGAACGAATACATGTTTAGAGTGGATGATTCTTATCAATGTCTTGGAAACAGTGATTTATCAGTTGCCTCGACGTAGCAAAATCGTGAGTACATATGAATTTTTTCGATCGAATGGATTTTATATGATTCTTTTATAATTTTAGTTGATCGGTTTTTTTGTGAGGCCTTTAATTTAGATCAAATGGAATGAGATCATCAACACTACAATTCCTTGATTTATTTCACATGATAGTTACTTAGCAAGAGGTTAGACCTCATACATTTTTTCCTATGTATCTTGCAAGCACCGTTTTCTCTCTTTATATTTCTAGGAAGTTCCTATGGACTGGCGCCATAATTACAAATTCATCTATTATGGTAACCCACGAGACTTGGGAAGTCATGTCGTCTCAATAGTATTTTTATTTGTTGCTATGCTTTTAGAGTCCATGTTACAAATTAACAAGCCAAGGTAGCTCTGTTCTGGGACAAAAGAGTTTTACATGATTTTGCAAGAAATGATATTTTACGAGAAATGCGGGCACTAACCCTATCCATTTCATTGAGATGGAAAATAAAATAAAGGAATACAACAATTACGTGTACATAGAATTATGGAAAAGATCCCAACACTACATTATGGGAAAGGATCTTGGGAATAAATCAAGAGGGAAACACAGAAAAGATGCTTTATGGATGTATGCATAGATGATTTATGGAACCGCAAAAAAGATAATTTTACAACAATTGACACAACAGTTGATTGTAGCGAAACCAGTAGTACTGTACTACATGCAACTTGCAAGTTACATTAGCAATTCCTAGGACTTGGCTAGTCGGCTGACCCCTTCCCTATTATTGATGCAGATCATATGCATAATGTATTAAGAAAATCAGCATCCAGAGGTACACTAATTAAGTGATTATAAGTCTTTGGATGCTGATTTGCTTAGTGCTTATTCGGCCCCTCCTAAGCATGATTGCATGGTAGGGGAATCTTTCAACAACTTGGGTTGTACTTGCAACCTCGAACAAATAGTCAATCAGCAGCACTCACATGATCTTGGAAGAACACTAGTAGGAGAAATGAGGAGTACAATCAAGGAATATCTCATTAATTGCTTCCACACACTTCCTCAACCCGGGGCCTTGCATTTTTTCCATATCTCCTTCCTTTAAAAACAAATTAATAAGAGGACGTTAATAAAAAGTCTAAATTTCGAGTGGAGATTTGGTGCGCATGGCACCAATGATACCGCTTTTTATTAAAGAAATCATTTTTTTAGTTGCAAAAAAATCTAAAAATAAATCAGGATGTAGCCCATGATTTATACCGTAAACATGCAAAATATTAATTCGAAATACTGTGTATTTTGACCTACACAAAAATAATAAAATTGTAGATTTATAGTATAGGGATTTCAAAGCGAAAAAAAAGTCACACTTTGTCATTTTTGTGTAGCTCGAAATACAAAACAATTCGAATTGGGATTGTGCACGTTTATGAGATACATCATTAGAAACTTTTATGATTTTTTCAAGACTTTTTTAAACTTATAAGAGTAGTTTAACTTTTTTTAATAAGCAGGGAGCACTGAAGCTCGGGTGGCAAAACGACTTTCCGCTAAATTACCATGAAACAAATTACTAAGACCGTCCACCTTCCCACTTCAGCATACCAGTTTCTTATCCGAGTTTGCGATCGGTGGTGGCCGCAGTACATGGGCAACTTGCGGCGGGCCTGGGCGGTGATTGGGCAGGGATACTATGACTGACGAGGGTGATCTTGATCGAGCATGCGCGCGACCGACGACGATGATCTTGTTCAAGGATGCGTAGACCGACGACGGTGACCTTGGGCGAGGAGCCCACGATCGGCGATCGACGTGATCTTGCCATCTTGGGCGAGGATACTACGACCGGCGACGATGGTCTTATTTGGTGAGGATTCGACGACTGAAGAGATTCGGTAATTAATCTTAAGTATGGAGCATCGATCAGGAGTGCCCTAATCATGTGCATTAGAGGCAGTTACTATTACAATCTACTCCCTCTATCCAGAAATAAATGATTTGGTTTTTTCTAGATTTAAATGTATCTATACACTGAAATGCATCTAGATACATTTGAATCTAGACAAACTCAAATCAGTTATTTCTGGACGGAGTGAGTAGAAAAATATCATAGAGGTTGCTTTCTTCTCTCTTTTTACTTAGGTATGAAGTAGGGCTTGTTGAGGTGATACCATGTGAGGCCTCGATCCTCACATGCAGGCGTGCAGCTCCCTCCACGCTCTCCAGAGCTGCCACGCATGTTCTCGATCCCATGAATGCATGCACGGCACACAGTTTGAACTTTGAAGCTGAAAAGAGGAAGTCCCCATCAAGCTAGATGAAACGATAAACTACTGATGCAGTCAGAGGAAATTATTTAAATTGAATCAATCTACCGATGCATCTAGTCGTAGATGACAAGTTGAGAGGCCGAGGAGCTTGCAGTCTGAGCTCTGCATTATTGCAGCCTAGATGATTATATTATCAGTGAGCAGTTTGTTTTGGCTCTCCCATTGTTTTCACTCTGCCTCAGCAGCTTGTCTTTGGCTTGCATTAGTTGGGTACACGTAAGGCAAAATGATTCCCTCAACCTGAATCAATCCAAGTCTTAATTTTCTTGTTCCAGTGTACACGCAGCCAAATACTCAATATATGCCAGAAGAAGTTATTTAGAATAGAAATGAGAATAGTTAGTGTAAATTTATCCCTAGCAAGTGAAAATATGTAAGACGAGTGGTACTAGATTCTGCTTTCTATAAAAAAGCAGGGCCATTTGGCATTTAATCTATATAGTCGCACTAGATGTTTGAGAGATCTGGTGGTTGAAATGCAACTTTTTATCTAGCTAGCCTGTGTTATATCCTGGAGTTAAAATAGCAGTCAGGTAGTTTCACTCTTATCTCTGCAATGACGAAGCAGTAGTACTCCTCACAAAATGAAGAAGTAGCAGTGAACTGGCCTTTGGGAATCTAAATCTAAAGAGGACTTGTTCTCTGATGAGCTGCAGTTGCAGCATAGCATTCAGTGCAACAGGAACATGAGTATTTTAGTAACTGTCATATCTTCACAGAATTCAATGGAGCGCGAGATAGATTTTTGCTGTTTGGGGGTTGTTAAACAATAGCCCATTCTCATATCAGAGATCACAGCTAGAAAAGAGGTTTCTACAGAACAACTAGGAAAACAAGTTTGTGTGGTGATCCTTCAATCCGTATATTTCCTTTCGAGGAGGAAAGACCCTCAGGGATTGCACACAGCCATATATTATTTATTATTCCTTTTTAACAGAAGAGGGGTCTAGAAGGACGGTGAAGCAATTTATACATAGAGGACTTCGGAAGAAAAGAAAATTATAACTTAGTCCCAAACTTTTGCACCTAAAACCCTGGAGGAAAATTGAAAACGCAATCAAGTCTGGATCTTCTTCCTTCTCCGTCTCAACTAATTTTTGCATGAAGCAACCAAGTGCGGTCAACCTTAGCACCACTAGGGACTCTGCCACTTGGGGTGCGGGTGGCGGGAACAAACTGCCTCGGAGCCAGAAGGCCTCCAACACAGAACAACGACCTGGAGGTTGAACAACGCTCTTCGCCAGCTTGATGGCAACCAAGGTGGGAGAAGCTTCCTACATCCATTAGATTCAACAGATTGATGGCAGATGGCCATCGAAGAAGCGTTGCTGAGAATAAACTTCCAAATATGCGCATCCAAGACCTTTTCCAGCCATTCTCCTGCTATAGAAGCTGCCACACCAGCCCACTATTTACCCTCACCGCCAAGGCCAGCTAGAGAAAGTTCACCAGCACCGCACCTCCGCATTGAGCAATTGCACCAAGCAGCAGCTTTATTGAGGGAGACATTGGCCTTCCCATTCACTCTCAGCTCCGACCATATGAGCATCAGAGCAAGAAGTAAGAACCCTAACTTGCCCTAGATCTGGCTGCCAAGATCCAGAGCTCCTCCCCATACTACGGGCATGAAGCCCACAACTGGCAGAATACCGAATCCCCTAAGACTACTCAGTACATCCCGCACGAACCTCCCAAATCCACGTCGGATGGCATCACTGCTGGGCAGGGTCGGTCCATAGATTTTGGGGGCCCTACGGCAACACGACATAAAAGATCCCTTATTTAAAGTGGCAAAGTTTCATTGAGTCGCGGCGGGGGGATGCCCCCCTATTTTAGAAAATTGCTTAAATATATCTTTATTTTTTATGCTATTTTTTAGTATTACTTAAAGTTTAAGCATGATTAGAGTTCCTAGGCTTCTACACAACTGTATAATCCGTACATCTTATAGATCCATGATATTTGAAATTTCGGTGAAGACATTCAAAACTACTCGTTTCTATTGATCAAGCAAAATATTTACCATGATACTTATTCCTATCAATTTCTCTTGTGTACATGTGTATATACATATGTACCTCTAAAATTAATCATAGAACAAATTATGGAAGTAGAAGTTTCATATGCATGGGCAAAAAATAAGTAGAAGAGTAGACATATTAGGCACTGAATTAATAAGTGGATGAAATAGTCTCTACAACATGGATGATGAGGAAAAGTACTACCGTTGGGAATCAAAAGAGAGCTTATTGTAGAATAATATAGTTATGTGATTGCGTTGTTAGTCTCCATTGATGAATACTGATGTATACGCACTTCTATTCGTGTAGACAGTTGTTGGGCCTCCAAGTGTAGAGGTTTGTAGAACAGCGGCAAGTTTTTCCTTAAGTGGATTACACAAGGTTTATCGAACTCAGGGAGGAAGTGGTCAAAGATATTCCCTCTCAAGCAATCCTGCAATCAAGATACAAGAAGTCTCTTGTGTTCCCAACACACCCAATACACTTGTCAGGTGTATAGGTGCACTAGTTCGGCGAATAGATAGTGAAATACAAGTGGTATAGATAATTATAAGTGGTAACCGTGATAGAAAATAGCAGAATGGCGTGGAAGAGACTAAAATAAAACTGAAATAAAGATGGAAGCAAGCAAACATATAATAGATCTAGTAGCAAACGATGTTTCAATGCTTAGAAACAAGGCCTAGGGATCATACTTTTACTAGTGAACACTCTAATATAAATATCTTCTCTTTATGATACTACTCTGAACTACTCTCCGGTTAAATACTCTAATCCACGGTAGGGCTATAACAGCACACCTCAAAGTAAGCCTTTCCCATCTAGATAACCCCACACTATCACCTTGAGCACTAGATGGTTCCAACAAACACCACAATTTCATAAAGACATCCAACTCCAAATATAACTCATAACAATATTTGTAATCTCTAGCCTAAGTGCCACCATGGTGTGCACACTATCAACTTCACACACATGGGGAGAGCAGAGATCTATTAAAGCACTTGAGTAGCAAGGTAGATCTACTTAATTACAAAGCTCATGATCTCAATAGATCACGCATAGAGAGAGAGGTGAACACATAGATACCGGTAGAAACCTTAGCCTCGAGAGAGAACTACTCCCTCCTAATCATGGGAATCAGCAATGGTGATGGAGATGGTGGTGGAGATCGATGGAGATGGCTCCGAGGGCACTTCCCTATCCCGGAAGGGTGCCGGAACAGAGACTTTCTGTCTCCTGAATCTCCTTTTCGGTGGCGGCGGCGCTGCGGAACTTTTCGTGGATTTCTGATTGACTATTTAGGGTTTTTGCCTCGGGGGAGATATATAGGCGAAGAGGCAAGGTCGGTGGGCGGCCAAGGGGCCCACACCATGCCCTGGCGCGACCAGGGGGACCCGTGTCTAGGGGTGGTGTGGCCACCCTATGGCCCCTCTCCGGCTCTCCTTCTAGCTCCGTGAGTCTTCCAGGAAAATAATAACTTTAGCTTTTGTCCGGTCCAATTCCGAGAATATTGATTTTCTGACTTTCTGGAACCAAAAACAGCAGAAAAAAGGCAACTGGCACTGTGGCTCTTGTCAATAGGTTAGTCTAAGAAATCATATGAAATGTACTCCAAAGTGTGGACAAAACATAAGAAAGTAGATAAAACCAAGCATGGAACATCAAAAATTATAGATACATTTGCAATGTATCAAATACTGACAACTTTATAGAGGCACATGAGGGCATAATTGTTCTGCACATTTCAAGAGGCCACATAGATGGTGGCATCAAAAAAAATATTCAGAAATGATGGAGTATTTGTTAGAGCGATGTTGATGTTGTTTCCAACGATCGAAACTAAATGATGTGTGTCTATGGGTTTCTTAAATGGAACCTGCGCTTTCCTCTTTTCTATACAAAATTTTGGAGTATTTTTTCAGGAAAGAGAAGTCAGAGTAGAGACATAGCAGGCTACAATTTAGGCCATCTATATTTTCTAGAATTAATAAACTCTATTGGGTCTCGAGAATAGAAGGCAAATATAGGTACACATATAAGTCTTAGACCGGGGCCCCTACCTCCTTGAGGCCCTGGGCGACTACGCCTCTGCCCTGCCCTATGGGTCGGCCCTGCTACTAGGGAAAAGGGAGGCAGCGGTAGGGGTTTGCTCATGACTCTCAGAGGGATGGAGGAAGGGAGGAGAGAGGAGGGGAGGGGAAATGAGAGCATGCCCTCTATTATTCAAAATTCAGGCAAAACCAAACAACAATAGTCGAACCCAAGGCCATATACCTAGCCAGAAGAAATCCACAAACTTAATTAACACATACCCTATGACAAGTGACAAAAACAAACAAACAAAAATACATAACTCTTAGGAAAAGCCTTCGAAATCATCGGTTCTTCAACTATGGTAGTCTTAGATGTTCTGCGGACGACACGACTACCAGATATGGATATGGTGATGACCATCATCTTCGTTTTTCAGGGATGATGTTGGTATGGCTCGCTCTCTTCTTGGACCACGATACTTCTGAGGCTGGCGACTGTACGGGACAAGCCCTCCACCTCCAGATTAGGTTTGATCTAGATAGGTAGTGCTAGGCAAGATGTATCTTATGGGGCGTGAACACATGCATGTTTTCAGTAGGTGCTAGGTACGACGTCTCATGTGGAGGCATCAAGTCATGCATGTTCCTAGTAGGTGCTAGGAACGACGTCTCATGCGAAGGTGTTAAGTGATGCCTATTTCCCGTAGGTGCTAAGCATGGTGTCTCCAGCTGATGCGTCAAGTCATCTATGTTGTTGCTAGATCAAAGGCGGTGCAACAGTGACTGCAAGTGGGGAGATATGGGACTTCCCCGACTTGCAATATCTCCTCCCATGGTATCCCACAAACGAGTCATCGTTATAACGTGATGATGGTAGAGGCGGCTTTAATGGTAGGTACGTGCATTCTAGTGGAAACACAAGGTCAATGATTACGAAATGCTGATACACGGGTGCTCCGTACCCTTATTGAAGGTGGTGGCTCGAATCTCGACTTT
Source organism: Avena eriantha (assembly GCA_910589775.1). Taxonomy (NCBI): domain Eukaryota; kingdom Viridiplantae; phylum Streptophyta; class Magnoliopsida; order Poales; family Poaceae; genus Avena; species Avena eriantha. The sequence goes on from OU342744.1 coordinate 39,427,903, forward strand.
GGAACAAAAATATAAGGTCATTTTCATTGGTTCATGTGAGCTGATCTCTTCTTGAAGGCTTAGTCTGTGAGTTTTGTAGTTTTTCGTTTGTTTCAGTCTTTTAGGTTAGTGGTAGCCTAATGGAGTTGTTGTTGTTGTTGCGGTCAAAGCATGCAACCTTAGGTTTTTTCATGCTTCCTTGAGTCGACTTATTCGGCTTCGTTGTCTAGCTTTGCGTATATTAGAATAATAAAAAACATAGTGTTATGTGCATCAACCTATGCAAATTCGGGTTTATCTCCTCTTTTAAAAGAAACGATGATGAGACATGATGCAAAATCTCAAATCTCAATCTGTATATACCATCCCCAGCCGCATTCGTTGGCACCACCCAAACTAAGTTTGTGTAAATAACCGTAAAACTTAGCCTATGTTTTATCTTACAAAGTTCAAATAACAGCTACCAAGTGTAAAAAGGTATACCAATATAAAAGTGTGGAAAGAGGAAAAAATAGATTCATAAAAATAATAGGAGTTTGGAAAATGCATGATTTTAATATGCCATGGTAACTTGACTCTTACAAGATTACCATAGTTTCACCAAGTTTGTTTGATTGTACCATAAAAAAATAAAAGATTCTTCTCAAGTGGTTTATTATAGGATCAAACCCTACAAATCAAATAAGTGGCATTAGCGGGTGGCTAGGAGGGAGGTTGGCCTAGCCCACCAGAGTTCAAACCTCGGGTTTGACACTGTGTGTTGCATAAACGACGGAATATTTCTTTTGGTGGGAGGCGACGTTTTCTCCGACAGTGATGCGCCCGTGGTGACTTCGTCAATCTCAAGACCTGATCCGCCGGCTCAGACTCTCGGAAGTGCTCATAGGGGTAGGGTGTGCGTGTGTGCGTTCATAGGGGTGGGTGCATGTATGTGTGGTGAGCGTCTACGATTGTACTGTTGTCACATCCCAAATTCTAGATTTGGCACTGCATTCATACATGTCATTGCATCATGATCATATTTGCAAAATTTCAGTTTTAAAGGCATTTAGCCAAAACACCACTTATTTGCCTTTTCTTCTCTTATAGGAGATTACTAGGGTTTTTGCCTTGCATCTTTAACAATGGATCCTTTTGGACATTCCAGATGCATGGTTGCGTAGAGCTCGTCTCTACAAATCCGTAGAACTTTGTTTCGCCCGAATCGGAGCCCGGGACCAAAAGTTATGGCCAATTTACAGCAGTGCAGAAAAAATTCAGAATAGGCAGACGGTACACCAGGTTCAGTTACTGTTCAAAAAAAAGAAGAAAAAAAAAGAAAAGGAAACGCGACCCAACGGCCCGCCCGGGAACCACCCGCGCCAGCGAGCGGCGGATAGTGGCCGCCGCGCGCGCAGCGCGTAGCCACCGCCGCCCGGGCCCACCTGCCAGCGACCGGCCGCGAGCTGACCGTGCTCGTGTCGAGCACGGACGCCGAGGTCGCCGGAATCCCGGATTCCGCGGGGTTGGTTCCGCCCCGCGTGCTCCGCCTCACCCCCCCCTTAAAGGCGCCGCCACCCCGCGAGTTTTCCCCTCCCTAGAAGCCTCAGGAACGCCGTCGCCGCCGCAGAATTTCACGTCGAAGTCACCGCCACCGCCGCCGCCATTAGCTCCGGTGAGGTCGTCGCCGCCGCCCCGAGCCCTTGCCCTGCCGCCTAGCTGCTCCACCTCACCCCCCTCCTTCGGTTTCCCCACCTACAGGTCGTCGCAAACGCCGCCGGTGAGTCGCCGCGGACGCCCCCGGCCGTCGGATCGGCAACCAGCGGCTCAGATCGGCCGTTGACCGCTGGCACCGACCGCTGACCGGTCAACCGCCGGTCAGCCGGGACCCACCCGCCAGCGGGGAATATTTCCTGGAATATTCCCCCGTCGATTTTCTGAGATTGTTTAATTTCCAGAAAATAGATCCAACTTCAAAAATTCGTAAGAAAAGATTTACTGGGCCAAATTTTGCAAATCATATGTCGTTGGATTCACAGAATTGTGTAGAATCTGTTTATAAAATAATATTGCAGGTTTATTGTATGTTGTTCTCTGAGACTCTCAAAAGGCTTAAAACACTATAAAACTTATAGGAAAAGTTCTGTAACGCCGTGATTCCAATTGTCCCTAGTTTTAAATCACGTTACCTACACAGTAGTATTTTTGCCCAGGTCTTACGACTCTGTTTGCTGCAAAGTCTTAGTGTTTTGCCTAAAAGCCTATTATTTGGGTTCACAAATTGCATAGCCTTGTTTTCTTTGCATTAAAGTTTTTCCATGCATCATGCAGTAGTAGTAAACATCAGAGAACACCGAGAGGTTACTAAAAACGTTGTTGAGCTATCATGCATGCATTTGTGCACTTGCTTATGTTTGGTATGTTGTTTATGTGTAGTTTTGTATCGTGTAGATTGTGACGAGTGCAACGCTTGTTTCTGCGAGAATTGTACCCTCGACTCCTACCGCCAAGGCAAGTAGATGCTATTTTGTTCATACCATTGTCCTAGTATTTTTCTCTTATGCATGTGTAGTGTATTTCTGTTGTTAATGTGTAGGAACTACTATGTTATGCTATATCCTATATATTGTGGTAGGATTTTCCTTGTAGTTGAGCCCCGCTCAGTAGATGTGCTTAGACTTGTTGTGAAGACGGGGAAAGGGGATCACACTATGGTGGAGTTGTGTTTGCTTCAAACTAAAACAACTAAATGTTAATGAACTACCTGGGCGGAATGGTTGGATGGTCATCGGAGTATGGTTAATGGTGGGGAATGCCGCCCAGGGTACTGGGAAGGATTGGTTCTCTTTGTTATGGTAGCTTACGTGTGCAACCATGTGCCAGTAAGAATGGGTGGCTAGTTGGACTTAGTAGGTCGTGGTGATCCGAACCCAGCGTAGCCAGAGATGTAGTGAATGATAGATTGGGACCGCTGCGTAGTGGGGTTTGGTGATCTACTTCCCGAAAGGTCCCATCTTGGACTTCTCCCTATCATCACACAATATGCTTGTGCTGGTACGAGCTGGGTTGGCTAGGTCACATGGGTAAAGTGTATAAACCCCTGCAGGGTGTAAAAACTAAGTACTTAGCCGTGTCCCCGGTTATAGACGATTGAGTTGCTTGATCTTGAGACTATGACATATTCTCACTCATCCTTATTTTCCTACTTATTAAAACTTGATGGGTGAACTTAATGGATTGCTGTGAATCAAATGGTTTACGAAAGTAGGATCAATGTGTTTGAAAAGTGCAAGCTAGCCAAAGCTCCACTAGCCAGATAAGCATGTAGATACTAGGTGCATTATCTCCTTTATCATAGCGCTACTTACCATACATTCCATGTATTGACCCTTCGGGGCTGCTACGTTTCATGTTGCAGGTTATACCGATTCCGAGTGATCGATATAGGTCGCGGTACTCCACTCGACACTTGTTCCCTCGTGGGCAATTTGAAGATGGAGTAATATCTTTATTTGTGTTGCTACTTGATTTATGTGTGAGCTAGCCTTCGAGCTAAGCGATTTTTGTAATAATTGAATCTTCTGGATCTTCGTTAATTATGATACACGGATTATTACTTTTTTATTTCATCTATGTTCTATGTAAGGCAATGAACCGATCCAGGGATTGGCATGTTGCATAGAAGCTACAGTCTTTTCAGTACTGTAGTGTTATAGATGGTATCAGAGCCGTGTGTTGACTGTAGGATCGTGACCTAGGATTGGAATAGGAAGCCTTATGTTTACTTAAGCCTATTTTAATTTCTTTCCTTATTCTTATGCCATTCACTCTAGTAAATTCTTTTCTTTTGCTGTTCTCACTATTTCCTTCCTTAAAACTGATAGATGGGAGATGCCTCCAGAGTTGAGTATGTTGAGCTCTAGTCCCCAAGACCCTTCGCAAGACAGTTGGCGGAGCTTTGCAAGACACTGGGCATGCTAATGTCGATGTTCAAAGGGAGAAGGATGAACACCTATGTGCCTGGAGATCGCGTGTGGGAGATCACCGCGATTGTTCTTGCAGACCCCACTGTGCCTGGTATTGAGAACCTGAACCTCACCAAGAAGTACCTTACCTGGGAGCAAGGAGTGGAGTCGGCCATGCACGAGACCCTGTCACGCCTGTGCTATCTCCATTGACACCGACTACCAGCAGGTTCACCCTTCCATGCATTTGGAGGTCGGAATGAGCAAGGACTTGTGATGATTACCACAGGTGATCGGAACAACATGCCACTCCAAGTGAAGCAGTTAGAAGACTTGGAGATCAAAGCTTGGGAGAGGGAAGAGAAGTTGATGCAGCAAAGAGAGGAGCTGGATTACTTTCAGGGCACTGTGCATCTACAAGGGTATGAGATGGAAACCTTGCACACTGCTGTGAATACAATAGAGCAAGCCCTCATTGGAAGAGATGCCACAATTGTAGCGCTGAACCAAACCATTAAGCAGAGGAATCAAGTTGTGGCTGAACGTGATCAAACCATTGTAGACATGGCTGCCCAGATTGCTGCCCTTCAAGCACAACAGAATCCTCCACCAAACAATGGTAACGGTGATGATGATGATAGTGATGATGATGATGCGGATAATGGTGATGGAGGTAACAATGGTGGAGGAGGTAACAATGATGAAGATGGAGGCAGTGATGATGGAGGAAGCGATGACGATGATGAAGGAGATGCAGCAGGCGCTTTTGTTGAAGGAAGTGATGAGGAGGACCCCGAAGAGGTGGAATTCGAGGACTCAAGTGAAGAGGACTCGGGAGAGGTGTACACACCACCACCGTGGCATGCACCAGGAGCGAAGCGTCGGCGCATGGACTCCAGAACTTACTGCAACCTATTCATCACATAGCTAGAGATGGTCCTCCAAAACTAGTCTTCGTTAGGGATATTCGTTAGTCTTAGACATCGATCAATGTAAACTTCTGCACTATTAACTTATTGTGTTTAGATTGCTCAGTTAAGTACCTTGAAGTTCCAGGATTTTTTGTGATATTTATTAAAAGATTTTTGAACAAGATTGGGTAAATTTCGTGTCTTTACTGCTGCAGTTTTCTGCCTGACCAGTTTTAGCGCGCGATTTTTAGTTCCTTACTGGTAACTCGGTTTGCGCTCATATTTTAGGATCTGGAGCGTAATTACCTGTAGCTTCTGCACAAAAATTGGCTAAAATTCCTGATGAATTTAAGGTGCCCAGAAAAATTCGTGAACAGGACAGAACTGTTCTGCCAGATTTTCTGGTTTTGCTTATTTTGCTGTTTTGCTTTACCAAACGCTGTTGCCAGCGTTTCTAAACTATTTTTGTAGCTATATACTGTTAGTGAAAACCTGGAACGATGTTTGTAAGTGTGCTTGATCAAGTGGTGATTGCTTATGATTGTTGTGGCTTGAGCTTGTTGCATGGGTAGAAGGCTATCGCTTATCTATAGTTGTTTCTCTCTAAACTTACCTATGCTAAACCGCAGATGTCATGCCGCCGACCAGATGAGATGGCTCAGATCATGGCTGCTCAAGCACAGCTGACCCAAGTGATGACGCAATTCATGGCAACTCAGAACAACAACAATAACAACAACAACAACAACAACAACAACAACAACGGGAACAACAGGAACAATCAGCCGCAGGGGGATGCTCTCACTAGGTTCTTGAGGCTGAGGCCAGCTAAGTTCTCCTCTGCACCTGAGCCCATGATTGCTCTCGACTGGCTTCGTCTGTGAACAAGGACCTGGTGACCGTTGGCTGCACTAATGCTGAGAAGGTGAGGTTTGCTGCTCACTTGCTGGAGGGATCAGCTGCCTCATGGTGGGATGCTTTCCAGATTACTCACCCGCTGGAGACAGTTACCTGGGCTATGTTTGAGGAAGGATTCAGGACGAACCACGTATCTGCCGGGACCATGAGCCTAAAGAGGAAGGAGTTCCGCAACCTGCGCCAGACCAATCGCACTGTGGCGGATTACATAGAGGAATTCAACAATCTCTCTCGCTATGCCCCTGAGGATGTGCACACTGATGCCAAGAGGAGGGAGAGGTTCCTGGATGGTCTCAGTGATGAGCTTTCACTTTAGCTATCTGTGGTTTATTGTCCAACATTTCAGGAGCTGATGGACAAGGCCAGAATTCTGGAAGGGAAACAATAGCAGGTGGAGCGACACAAGAGGAAGAACAACCATCACTCCTCAGGATCACACCACCGCGCTCGTACCTCTTATGAGGGACACTCTGGACATTCTAGGCATGGCGGAGATGACCGCAGCCATCGTGGAAGCAATGGACATCGCCACGATGGTCACAGGAGTGATAATCACCACCGTGGAGGAAATGACCGCCACCATAATGGTCACAGGAGCCACCATAGCAACTCTGGGAGGAACAATGGACATGACTATGTGAGCAAGAAGGATCTCAGCAATGTGGAATGCTAGAAATGCAAGAAGCTGGGTCACTATGCTAGTACCTGCCCAGAGAAGAACACGGGAGTGGGACCCAAGCTTGGACCCAACCAGAAGGCGAATGTGAACCATGTGAATGTGGAGGAAATCCGTGATGAGCCAGATCTCGTGATTGGTAAGTTTCCAATCGATTCCCATATTGCACTTGTTCTATTTGATACTGGCGAATCGCATTCATTCATATCACGGGCATTTGTGGATAAACATAAGTTAGCCACTGAGTCACTAAAAGGGACCGTTAGAGTGAGCTCACCAGGAGGAGAGATGCTAGCTAGTAAGGGATGCCATGATCTTACCATAGGAATTGGAGCACACAGCTTCCCAGCACATTTGGTAGTTTTGGAGTCGCAAGGACTAGATGTAATACTGGACATGGATTGGTTGTCCGAGCATGATGGCCAGATAGATTATGGACAACGTGCCATCTCTCTTAGGACACCACGAGGCATAAAGATTAAGTTCAAGTCAGCAACACGTCTTAAGGGTACTAAGGTGAACTCTCTTAAGGGGGTTAGCATGGACACCGTACCCGTTGTGAAGGAATACCCAGATGTGTTTCCGGAAGAACTACTAGGGATGCCACCTGACAGGGACGTGGAGTTTCTTATTGACTTGATGCCGGGAACAGGACCGATAGCCAAGAGGCCGTACAAGATGGATGTGGATGAGCTAAAGGAATTAAAGAAGCAACTTAGGGAACAGTTGGACAAGGGATTCATACAACCAAGTTCTTCATCTGGGGGTGCGCCTGTTCTATTTGTGGAGAAGAAGGATAGTAGTAAGAGGCTGGTAGTAGACTATCGCTCGCTTAATGAGGTTACCATCAAAAATAAATATCCCCTACCTAATATAAATGACCTATTCGATCAGTTGAAGGGAGCAAAGGTATTTTCCAAGATCGATCTAAGATCAGGGTATTTCCAATTGAAGATCCGTGAGCAGGACATACCGAAGACTGCCTTCACCACTAGGTATGGTCTATATGAATATACGGTTATGTATTTTGGACTAACAAATGCTCTGGCATATTTTATGACCATGATGAACAAGGTATTCATGGAGTACTTGGATAAATTTGTCATGGTATTCATCGATGACATATTGATATATTCTAAAGATGACAATGAGCATGAGAAGCATTTGCGCCTAATTATGGAGAAGCTGAGGGAGCATAAGCTATATGCTAAGTTTAGCAAGTGCGAGTTTTGGTTGAACACTGTGGGATTCCTAGGACACATAGTGTCAGGTGAAGGAGTTGCAGTTGATCCAAGCAAGGTGGTGTCAGTTACAGAATGGGAGTCACCCAAGAATGTGGGAGATATTAGGAGTTTCTTGGGACTTGCTGGATATTACAGGAGGTTTATAGAAAACTTCTCCAAGGTTGCGAAGCCAATGACTGAGTTATTAAAGAAAGAGAAAAGGTTTGAGTGGACGGAAGAGTGCGAAGCTAGTTTTCAGGAACTGAAGCAACGCCTAGTGACCGCACCTATCCTGTGTTTGCCAGATATACAGAAGGATTTCTAAGTGTATTGTGATGCCTCTCATCAAGGACTGGGTAGTGTACTGATGCAGGATGGGAGAGTGGTATCCTATGCCTCGCACCAACTCAAACACCACGAGAGGAACTATCCCACGCATGACTTGGAATTAGCGTCAGTTGTGCACGCGCTCAAGGTATGGAGGCACTACCTGATGGGTAAGCATTGTGATGTGTTTACGGATCACAAGAGTCTAAAATACATATTCACTCAGAAGGATCTGAATATGAGACAGAGGAGATGGCTGGAGCTCATAAAGGACTACGACATGAGTTTGCAATATCACCCAGGGAAGGCTAATGTTGTAGCAGATGCGCTAAGCCGCAAGGTGTATGCTAATGGGTTGACCGTGGGAGAGTTACCCAAGAATTTGTGTGAGCAATTCAAGGATCTTAGATTGGAGATAGTATCCGAGGGATATTTAGCAACAATGGAAATCAAGCCAACACTTCAGGATAAAATTTGTGAAGCTCATAAGGAGGATACTGAACTGAGGAGAGTGAAGGAAAATAACCAAGGGAAAGGCGGAAGGATTTCGCGAAGATGAACAAGGAGCACTATGGTATGGAGATCGTTTGTGCGTGCCCAATGATCGGGAGATTAGGAAGTTGATTCTCCAGGAAGCCCATGACTCGCCATACTCCATACACCCTGGTAACACAAAAATGTACATGGATTTGAAGGAAAGGTATTGGTGGGTTAATATGAAGGGAGATATCGCAGAGTATATTGCCTTATGTGATGTGTGTAGTAGAGTAAAGGCTAAGCACCAGAAGCCAGCGGGGTTGCTACAACCATTACCGATACCTGATTGGAAGTGGGATAGAGTTGGAATGGACTTCATCACAGGACTGCCCAGGACGAGGTCAGGATATGACTCTATTTGGGTAGTGGTGGATCACTTAACCAAGGTAGCCCACTTTATACCCGTGAAGACCGCTTACACTAGTGCAAAGTTAGCCAAGTTCTACATGAACAGAATTGTGTGCCTGCATGGAGTTCCTAAGAGCATCGTGTCGGATAGAGGCACCCAATTCACCTCTCACTTTTGGCACCAGCTACATGAGTCGTTGGGAACGAGGTTGGAATTTAGCACGGCGTTCCACCCCCAGACGGATGGACAAACCGAGAGGGTGAATCAGATCTTGGAGGATATGTTGAGAGCTTGCGCTCTAGCTCATGGCTCTAGTTGGGATGAGAATCTGCCTTATGCTGAGTTTTCATACAACAACAGCTACCAGACTAGTATCAAGACGTCGCCGTTAGATGTACTATATGGTAAGAGGTGCAGAACACCATTGTTGTGGGATGGTGTAGGTGAACGTCAGTTGTTTGGACCTGATTTGATTAAGGATGCTGAGGAGAAGGTCAGTTTGATTCGAGATAGGCTGAAGGTACCACAGTCAAGGCAGAAGAGCTATGCTGATGCTAAACGCAAGGAGGTGGTGTATGATATTGGAGATCGAGCCTACCTCAGAGTTTCGCCTCTGCGTGGAATTAAGCGATTTGGGATCAAGGGCAAGTTGGCTCCTCGGTTTATAGGGCCCTACAAGATCCTAGCACGCAAAGGAGAGGTTGCATACCAGCTGGAGATGCCAGAGGTTCTATCCGCTGTTCACGACGTGTTCCATGTGTCTCAGCTGAAGAAATGCCATCCGGAGATGATGGATACACCATTGAGAGACACTGTGTCGCTTGAAGAGGTCTAGCTGGAGAACGATTTGACCTATGAGGAGAAACCGGTCAAGATCTTGGAAACAACGGAGAGACTTACACGTAGCAAGACGATCAGGTTTTGCAAGGTACAATGGAGCCATCACACCGAAGAGGAAGCTACCTGGGAGCGAGAGGATGACCTCCGAGAGGACCACCCGCACCTATTTGCTAGCCACGTCGAATCTCGAGGACGAGATTCATCTTAAGGGGGTTAGTCTTATCACATCCCAAATTCTAGATTTGGCACTGCATTCATACATGTCATTGCATCATGATCATATTTGCAAAATTTCAGTTTTAAAGGCATTCGGCCAAAACACCACTTATTTGCCTTTTCTTCTCTTATAGGAGATTACTAGGGTTTTTGCCTTGCATCATTAAAAATGGCCCCTTTTGGACATTTCAGATGCATTGTTGCGTAGAGCTCGTCTCTACGAATCCGTAGAACTTTGTTTCGCCCGAATCAGAGCCTGGGACCAAAAGTTATGGCCAATTTACAGAAGTGCAGAAAAAATTCAGAATAGGCAGACAGTACAGCAGGTTCAGTTACTGTTCAAAAAAAAGAAAAAGAAAAGAAAAGGAAACGCGACGGCCAGCCGCCGCCAGCCCACCGCGGCCCAACGGCCCGCCCGGGAACCACCCACGCCAGCGAGCGGCGGATAGTGGCCGCTGCGCGCGCAGCGCGTAGCCACCGCCGCCCGGGCCCACCTGCCAACGACCGGCCGCGAGCTGACCGTGCTCGTGTCGAGCACGGCCGCCGAGGTCGCCGGAATCCCGGATTCCGTGGGGTTGGTTCCGCCCCGCGTGCTCCGCCTCACCCCCCCTTAAAGGCACCGCCACCCCGCGAGTTTTCCCCTCCCTAGAAGCCTCGGGAACGCCGCCGCCGCCGCGGAATTTCACGCCGAAGTCGCCGCCACCGCCGCCGCCATTAGCTCCGGTGAGGTCGCCGCCGCCGCCCCGAGCCCTTTCCCTGCCGCCTATCTGCTCCGCCTCACCCCCCCCCCTCGGTTTCCCCACCTGCAGGTCGTCGGAAACGCCGCCGTCGCCGCCGGAGAAGCCACGCTGGAGCCGCCGCCGTCCTCCACAGCAACCGCCGCCGGTGAGTCGCCGCGGACGCCCCCGGCCGTCGGATCGGCAACCAGCAGCCCATATCGGCCGTTGACCGCTGGCACCGACCGCTGATCGGTCAACCGCCGGTCAGCCGGGACCCACCTGTCAGAGGGGAATATTCCCCCGTCGATTTTCTGAGATTGTTTAATTTCTAGAAAATAGATCCAACTTCAAAAATTCGTAGGAAAAGATTTACTGGGCCAAAGTTTGCAAATAATATGTCGTTGGATTCACAAAATTGTGTAGAATCTGTTTATAAAATAATATTGCAGGTTTACTGTATGTTTTTCTCTGAGACTCTAAAAAGGCTTAAAACACTATAAAAATTATAGGAAAAGTTCTGTAACGCCTTTTTGCGTGATTCCAATTGCCCCTAGTTTTAAATCACGATAACTACACAGTAGTATTTTTGCCTAGGTATTACGACTCTGTTTACTGCAAAGTCTTAGTGTTTTGCCTAAAAGGCTATTATTTGGGTTCACAAATTGCATAGCCTTGTTTTCTTTGCATTAAAGTTTTTCCATGCATCATGCAGTAGTAGTAAACATCAGAGAACACCGAGAGGTTACTAAAAACCTTATTGAGCTATCATGCATGCATTTGTGCACTTGCTTATGTTTGGTATGTTGTTTATGTGTTGTTTTGTATCGTGTAGATTGTGACGAGTGCAAGGGATTGTACCCTCGACTCCTACCGCCAAGGCAAGTAGATGCTATTTTGTTCATACCATTGTCCTACTATTTTTCTCTTATGCATGTGTAGTGTACTTCTGTAGTTAATGTGTAGGAACTACTATGCTATGCTATATCCTATATATTGTGGTAGGATTTTCCTTGTAGTTGAGCCCCGCTCAGTGGATGTGCTTAGACTTGCTGTGAAGACGGGAAAGGGGATCACACTATGGTGGAGTTGTGTTTGCTTCAAACTAAAACAACTAAATGTTAATGAACTACCTGGGCGGAATGGTTGGATGGTCATCGGAGTGTGGTTAATGGTGGGGAATGCCGCCTAGGGTACTGAGAAGGATTGGTTCTCTTTGTTATGGTAGCTTACGTGTGCAACCATGTGCCAGTAAGAATGGGTGGCTGGTTGGACTTAGTAGGTCGTGGTGATCCGAACCCAGCGTAGCCAGAGATGTAGTGAATGATAGATTGGGACCGGTGCGCAGCGGGGTTTGGTGATCTACTTCCCGAAAGGTCCCATCTTGGACTTCTCCCTATCATCACACAATATGCTTGTGCTGGTACGAGCTGGGTTGGCCAGGTCACATGGGTAAAGTGTACAAACCCCTGCAGGGTGTAAAAATTAAGTACTTAGCCGTGTCCCCGGTTACGGACGATTGAGTTGCTTGATCTTGAGACTATGACATACTCTCACTCATCCTTATTTTCCTACTTATTGAAACTTGATGGGTGAACTTAATGGGTTGCTGTGAATCAAATGGTTTACGAAAGTAGGATCAATGTGTTTGAAAAGTGCAAGCTAGCCAAAGCTCCACTAGCCAGATAAGCATGTAGATACTAGGTGTATTATCTCCTTTATCATAGCGCTACTTGCCATACATTTCATGTATTGACCCTTCGGGGCTGCTACGTTTCATGTTGCAGGTTATACCGATTCCGAGTGATCGATATAGGTCGCGGTACTCCACTCGAAACTTGGTCCCTCGTGGGCAATTTGAAGATGGAGTAGTATCTTTATTTGTGTTGCTACTTGATTTATGTGTGAGCTAGCCTTCGAGCTAAGCGATTTTTGTAATAATTGAATCTTCTGGATGTTCATTAATTATGATACACGGATTATTACTTTGTTATTTCATCTATGTTCTATGTAAGCCAATGAACCGATCTAGGGATTGGCATGTTGCATAGAAGCTACAGTCTTTTCAGTACTGTAGTGTTATAACCGTGTTTCTCAAAAAAAAAAAATTCCTTTAAGCTCTCCAGCTTGACTTTGTTTTCCGCTCGTGAAGGTTTACATGCACGTGGCAGTGTGGGGGCAGTGCACTGCACACAAACTTTAAACAGGACCTTCGGTGGTGTGTAAAATTTTGCCGGACGAATGGGTCATGAAACGGATCAAAGCGGACACTATAATTTGCTTGTTTCTCGCCTCCAAATCTTTGAAATCGTGAGGGTTTTGGGCATTAAATTAATATTCTCTCCGTTTCATATTTTAGTAAATCAGCGCCAACTAATATGAAATCGAGGCAGTACTATAGATAGTAGGGGTCATGTCCTTTTTTTGTAAGTATATACTGCAGAAAAGTTCAAATTTGTAGCACGATTTTTAAAGTTGTATGATGTGTCAAAGTTTTTTTTTTAAAGTTTAACTAACTATCTATGAAAAAGATGTATACCCTGTTCGTTCTAGTTCTAGCAGAACAATAGGGCATCTATTTTTGCCTAGAAAAAAGAAACTTTTGCCTCGAATAGAAAAAAATAGTGCATCGATTAGAACAATAAATAAACTAGTAACTGAATAGACTCAGAGGGTCACGAGGAGGTGGCTCACAGGCAGAGGCAAGCACCGCTAGAAGTCTGTCTCTCATCCCAACTCTCAACTCTCCTCTATATATACCCATCCGCAGCCGCATTCTTTGCCCCACCCAAACCAAACAAAGCCAAGCATCAGCAGCCACAAACAAATCCGCAGTCTTTTCGGCGCTCGATTCATTCGCCCAGCAATGGAGGAGCAAGGCAGGGCGAGCAACAAGATCCGGGACATCGTGCGGCTGCAGCAGCTGCTCAAGCGGTGGAAGCGGATGGCGGTGGCGCCGGGCGGCAAGGGCAGCTCCAAGAACGGCGGCGGCGGCGGCGCCGTGCCCAAGGGGTCCTTCGCGGTGTACGTGGGCGAGGAGATGCGGCGGTTCGTGATCCCCACCGAGTACCTGGGCCACTGGGCGTTCGAGGCGCTGCTCCGGGAGGCCGAGGAGGAGTTCGGGTTCCGGCACGAGGGCGCGCTCCGGATCCCCTGCGACGTCGAGGCCTTCGAGGGCATCCTCCGCCTCGTCGCCGCCGGCAAGAAGGACGCCGGCATGTGCGACTGCTCCTGCTCCTCCGAGACCGAGATCCTGTGCAGATGACGGCTGACGCGACGACGGACTCCAAGGAGTTCTTGCGTGCGTCCTTGCAGCCTGCTCTGAAGATTTCAGTCAGAGATCTTCAATCTTTTTTTCCCTCTCTCTCCTTTCTTGCGTTCTCCCGTTCTTTCTTCTCGGTTTTAGCTGAAGAAAGGGGAAGAGGTTGCGGCTACTTTAGGTCTGTAATTTCTCATTTGTACACCGGGAAGAGACGATGAAAGATTATTATGTTCTAATGCAAAAGAAAATCTTAGGCATTTGATCTCTGTTGCTTACATTTTCCTGCTTGTTTCATAGCCTGAAACCAAGCAATCGAACTGTGTCTTCTACTTCAGAGTTCAGACTTGAGATGTTCCCTTTGCTTGATTGTTCAGCAACCGAAAACCAATCCGGCATCTCGCTGCAGATAATAACAAACCAAAATAGAATGATAGTTTATGATTGGGCACCAGAGTATCAGCTCAGCAAATTAGTAGTAGTAGGTCACAAGAGTGTGACGGAAGTATAGCTGTATTGACATTACTTTTGCAGAGGCAAAGTGCTGCTTTATTACATAAGTATAAACAAAACAACATCATTTTCAGTTGGCTCATGGCCTACACATGTACTCTGCCTACTCCATTGTTAATACTTAGTGATAATGGGGATGGAATCAGCATATTCTGAATCATGTTACAACTTGATATGGTGTCCAAGGGTTGACAGAAAACCAGATTAAAAGGCAGATTGTGCAGTACATGTTCACATGGGCCACACCTGGCCTCAGAGGGCAGAGCATCATCACACGAGGGGGAAGCTCTCTGCATCTTTACCTGAATCTCGCGTGAGCTGCTAGAATCAAAATCGAGCAGCAGGAGCAAGTTGCCCTACCTGAATATATTAGCTTCGAAAGAGCAGGTACTACAGAGTTTCACGCATGTCGCGGGGAGAGGTAATCACGCCACAGGCCGGCGTGTAGCTTGTGAACCGAGTTCTTACATCGGTTACTTAGTCCAGAGTGTTAGATCATCTACTACCATACTAGATACTGTCATAGAAGAGTCTTGGTTTATATCTGTGAAGATCTCGGCGCCGCGAGCCTCCCAGATCTTCCAATTCATGATCAGCACAATCGATGTCCAGACAGAGCTATTTAGACCAGCAGGGAGAGCAGAATTCCAAATGTCAAGAGAAGCAAGCCATAGGAGGGATCAATTCAGAGTCGTCTCCAAACAGGCTGCGAGGACAGCACACGTTGTCTGTAGACTGAAACTCTGAAGACACAGCTGAAAAGAATCAGTCTTGATGGCGGATTGACATGGTGCGATCTGTAATCTGCACATGGAGAGTAGATTTAGGTTTTTGATCTTGCTGCTGGCATTATTTGCTAGAGATAATTAGCTGTTATGAGATTAATTTTGCAGAGGCGTGGTACAGCTCCACTCAGAACTAAAATAACCATTCTTATTCAGCTTGATCCACTGTCAATAAGTGTGATCGATGGTATCAGCATATTCCTGTAAGAAAGATTGTGTAGTACATATTCATAGGCACATCAGTCCTCGGAGCATCAATACATGAGGGGGGAAGCACTCTGCATCTTTGCCTGAATCTTGCAAAAGCTACTAAAATGGAGTACTAGCAGGTACAGCCCTACAGCTAGCCCTAGCTCGGTCCATTTTGTTGGTGTCTGAAGATGGAGCTAAGAAACACGCCGTCTTGATAGTGGAACTGTACTAGTCTGCACTTGCTTGGTACGAAATGCATCACATAATCCAGTGTATCTCTTTCTCCTGGGGAAAATAATAATAATCTGACAGAGATTTCTGCAACGGACATGGAGGACAGATCTGGTAAGTACAGTGATTGGTAAATTATGCAGCACACTACCTGAATCCGGTAATACCCAAGTGCTGGGAAGTGCAATCTGAAGAGACAAAACAACAAAGTTCTTCTTCTTAAAGTTCATGACACGAAACTTCCTCTTGAAATACAGCACAGACCAGAGAGTGAAACCAACATCTTTCTCGGCTATGTATATTCATTCAAGAAGGAGAATTTGAGATCCAGATCCAAGCCTGCCATGCTGTTCAACTTAGATCAGCAGTCCATTCTGCACTTGTTCGCACAATTTACAATAACTAGGGATGCTACGAAATGCGTAGCCCATTCAGTTTTAAATGGGACAATGCAAGTGCAGCAAAGCATCCATGGGGCTGAGTTGATGGATAGGATGCACGGCCCCATCATTTCCAGCTAACAAGAACAAGATCATATTCCGCTAGTTATGTATACATGGCCCAAGGTTTCGAAAACTGCATCTAAAAAGAAGTTTCAGAAAGTGAAAAGTCGCTACAGAGTTTCCAAACCACTCCGTCAGGGTAGAGCTTTTAGGGCATTTTGATGTGCCCTCAAATTCTTAAAAAATGCCCCTAATTACTAATTAGGACACTTTAAAAAGTACCAATTTTACCCATATCTCTAAATGTATTAAGGGCACTTTGAAAAAAAGTACCCTAATAGTAGTTTACCCTGTCTGGACCTTGGAAAAATGCCCTAAATATTTTTCGGCTGCACCGTAGTGTCCCCTGCTTGGGCCAACCCATTTATATTTAGCACATGATTTTTATTTCTATGCACAATGCTCCTCTACAGCGCAGATGCTATTTGCCACCCGTTAGCGGCGCGAGCGGCAAGCGCCGCACACCCTCTCCTTCGAGCGGATGGTCGGTGGGTCAGGCCTAGCAGGAGGAGGAAGACGGTCACGACTACCCAACCTCGTCGCCAGTGGAGGCGAGAAAGAATCTTAACGATGGGGGTGGGTGGGTGTCCTGCCGGCGACTTAGGGTTAGTGTTCGGGGACGTCGCTGGCGACCGGTCTTAGGGCTAGGGTGCACATGTGGGTTTAGAGGAATGGTCGGCCGGCCGGCTAGGACCTTCCCAGAGACAGGGACAGTGCGGCTAGTCGCTACGTCGCCAACTGAGGCGATGAACGGTACTTAGGGTTGGGGTGGTGCTCGCAGGCGACCGGAGTTAGGGCTAGGGGTGCTCGCCAACGGTGACAACGGTGGCACCGGTGTATGGAGGAAGAAGACGACGTTGATGGGTGACTAAGGTGAACTATGAAGTATAAGTGTACTCAAGATGTGTTTTACTTGCAGTATTACCATGTTCTAGGGTTTTACTAAGTATGGTTAAGGATGAGTGATCCTCAACTCTCAATGTAAGTGACTGAGGTAATAAATTTGACTTGGAAGTCACAATTGATATGGGATTTCCATAGAGTATTAGTAGATTAATGGTATTCACCTAGGTTCTATTATGAACTATGGTTAGGGTCTTAGGTATATGAAATATGGATCTTATCCTTTAAGATGCTAAGATCACTAAGTGGTAACAACTTAGTTGAGTTAGAATAAGCATAATGTCTCATATTAACTTGCTTTGATCTAAATGGTATAAATGTAGGATCTCAAAAGTTGGCTAGGTTTTTAGAATATTTAAATGACAATAAGAATTTATAAATTTACTTGAATAAAATAGTTTTATAATAAATTCTATTTATTCAAGAAATTAAACTTAAATTTTAAGAATTAGATGTAATTTGCTTTGTATAGATATATTGTTTGAATCATTAAAGATTTACTTATATGTAGCTGCTTAGAATTCAAGTTGTAGAATTTTGTTTTTATTATTCTAACAATAATAAGATCTATTAGTACTTCCTGTCTATTTATAATTTAAAGAAAGGTTTTATTCTTCTTTATGTGTTTTACCCAATTTATGGATATTAAAGTATTTTTCAAATTTATAATTGATTAAAAGCCCGGCGATATAGTGATTAGGCCTCTGGAATGCTATGGTGGCATTGCTTAAAGGTACTATTTACCTAAATTCAACTTCTGATAGCTGATAAAAATTCTTAACACATTGCAAGTTATGTTGACATTTTATCTTGCGTTCTATGCAGGTTATGGTACACCTTCATATTCAAAAGATTTCGTCCAAGCATATTGTGATAGGGTGCATATACAAAGTAAGTATCAAAACGAGACACTCAAAGACTTTATTTAAAGCTCTTTAGCTTGTTAAGATGGGTGATTTAAATGTTGCAGCATATAACGCAGCAATGAATCACTACAGGAAATCGGCGTTGTGCCGAGGACCAGCTGCCCTCGGCGGAGCCCTAAAATGTCGTCGGCACAGGCTGTGCCGAGGGCAGCCCATGGCGTAGCCCCTCGGCATAATGTCATGTCGGTGCAGCTTTTAGCCGTCGTCACAGGTATTGCTATCGGCATAGGCTATGCCGACGTCTTTTCCCTCGGCATAGCCCCGTCGGCATAGAATACCGGCCGGTTGTAAAAAAATCGATTTTTTTCTAATCTTTGAATTGTTTGACTCATTAATCTCTCACTTGGAACATTCTTAACACTAATTCCACTTAATCTTCGTTTAAATTGCAGTCTTGGTCAACTTCTCAATCGGTGACCTATCCTCGCACTACTCCACCCCATCACGCTTAATTTCTCTGTTCTTTGCAAATGAGTTCCATGAAGCAAATTTGTACCTTGTTGTCAATACTATGATATCAATCTTATTAACTCTTATATCATTATATCACACGTTTTTATTTTTTGAAATTACAAACAATTATAAGTAAACAACAATGAATAAGTAATAATATTATTGAATTCAAATAAAAATATAATGATTTTACTTTTTTATATTTTTCTATTTAATATGGAACAATTAATATCTTTAAATCAGTAAATCAGAATTCAATAAATAATATGTCTAAATCGATCAGAAAATGAGAATAATCCAAATATGATATCCATATCATCTTATCACAAACTATACCGCGATTTTAGCCATAAATTTATTTTCCCATTTTAAACTATGGTCAAAACGACGGGCATGAATATTCTTACCTCAGGGTTGAGCCTCGCTAAATTTGAAGTGGATCTATAATGAAATAGCATATTGTGAATCTAAAAGTTATTTTTCTAAAAAATCATCAGCATTAGATCATGTACATGTAGTTCAAATCTGACCGACTTCCTATCGATTTAGCAGGAATTTGTCTTTTTTATCGGGGGAGGACGAAAAGGTTTAACATATCCTGATTGGAAAATTTTCCACATAAGGTGGTCTAGTATTTTTCAAAAATGGGTTGTACCAATGTGAAACTTTTATTTGGTGGTTGGTTCATAAAATAACCTATTTTTGGCAGTCGGAAAATGGAAAATTGACAACTCAGTTGTTAAGGCTTATAAATATTCTTTGGCTCCCCTTGTGTCGAATCAATAAATTAGGTTTCACTTCCCTCGAAAATACTGCGATACACCCCCTATACTTGTGGGTCATCAAGACTATTTTCTGGCGCCGTTGCCGGGGAGCATAGCTTTATTTATCAAGTCCACTTGGATTCACTATTGTTCAAGCTAAGTTTATTTCCACCTTGTTTGCTTGTTTCTTTATCAAAAACACACAAAAATTGGTTCCTACTCTAGTTGTTATTTTCGTCGGTCTGTTATTGTCTTGCTTTATCATGCTTGTTGTTAATGGTTGGTTTCTTTGAAACTGAATCTTATTGGAAAGGTGGGTTCATGGAAGATCAAAAATATTATTATAAGGAACACCGCTTGTCACAAAAAGGGAAACACTTATGGGAACAAATTGATAAATTGTATACCATTGCTAGAAACCTGTGCTCTACTTATAATGTTACTTATTGTTGTGGTAAATCTTGTTGCAGAAAGAGGTATAAACACCTCCCTTTTCAATGTGAGTATAATGATAATGATACCATATCTTCTTATGCTAAAGGAATTTATGACTTCTATGATGCGGAACAAATTGAAGAATTTATTGCTTGGAAGGGTGCTTTTGAACTTGCTAGTTTGCTTGAAAATATTGACGATTCACCTTACAAATATGAGGTTTATGGTATACTTAAATTTTGCTTTGATAATTATAAGGATGAAAATGGCTATATTCTTGAATATATTAATAGATGCTTTCCACAAATGGAAGAGACTAATGCCTTGCAGGATCCTATGGAAGAGGAAATTGATGAACCTAAAATCTCATTAGATGAAAAAGAGGAGGAGAGTGATGAACAAAAGGAGGAAGAATGGATTAGCTACCCATGCCTACCTTCTAATGAGAGTAAATCTTTATCCCTTACATTATTTGATTATCCTCCATGCTTACTAAAGGAGGATGAATGTTATGTTCGTGAGGATTCTTTTGAAAATGTTTATAATAAAGCTTTAGTGCTTGTAGATCATGAAAAGCATGCTTTATGTGATAGTTATATTATTGAGTTTATTCATGAGGCTACTAAAAATTATTATGATAGAGGAAAATATGGTTGTAGAAGTTTTCATGGCATTGAAACACCTCTCTATGTGCTGAAAGTTTTGAAGTTACTCTTATTTTATCTTCCTATGCCTGTCACTTTGTTCTTTGTGAATTTATTTGCATACACGATTCCTATGCATAGGAAGTGGGTTAGACTTAAATGTGTTTTGAATTTGCTTCTTGATGCTCTCTTTCACTTCAACTCATATTTCTTATGTGAGCATCCTCTCAAACTATTATGCCTGAAGATGATAATATGTCTATTATTCTTGGGAGACCTTTTCTTAAATACTACAGGAGCTATTATTAATTGTAATCAAGAGAAGGTGATCTTCAATATTAATGACAAGGAACATACTGTCTATTTCCCCAAGAAGATTGATAGGACTTATGGTTTTGAATTCAATTGAACATGTTGAGGGCATTCAAGTTGGAGAAATATATTTTCCCATACCAAGAGAAAAATTTGAAACTATTATGATTGGGACCATTGCTATCAAGGTTGAGGTAACATAATCATTAGTGGAATACAAAGTTTTGTGTCATATGAAATTGTTTTGGTAACAAGACCTGATCAACCTTGGTAACAAAAGGATTTCATTGAACAAAACAATGTTTTTACCATGATTATCTCTGCTTACTTCTACTCTATCCATTTTTGTTTTTTGTTTATGCCTAACTTAAAGGCGTTAAAGAAAAGTACTTATTGGGAGATAACCCAAAAGTTTTAGATGAGTCTTGGAAGTTATTACTTCAGTAATAACCGCTCCTTATCCCTTTTATTTACTTTTGTGCCAAGAGTAACCTCTAATGAGAGAGAAGTAATGATTGGGAAAGTTGCTGTCCCGAAACAGATTTCTGTGCTTCACCATAAAAATTCGTGTAAAATCTCTGAACGTCTTTTTGAGGCGTGAATGTTTGTGCTTCTGCCCCAGGTTTTTATCTAAATTTAGTTAGTTCAACACTTTTTGATTTGAGCAACAGAAGGTCTTCGAAAAAATTCGTCTTTACCTGCTGGTCTGTTTTGATAGATTTCTGCCATTTTCTGCATTTGCTTCTTATTGGTTCCTTTTAGAGTTCTTTTGGGGAATTGGCTTTTTGAGGGAAGTGCTACAGTAGCTAGTGTTCTAATGGAAGTTTATTTGGTGTTGGAACTGAACCTTAAGACCTATTATCTTGAGTGCACGAATGTTGCTAATAAAGATTGTGTGAAGTTTTGTATGAAGGAAAAATTTTAGGTGTATGGAAGAAATGAGTAATGAGATGAATGATGGACTAAAGCTCAAGCTTGGGGATGCCACGCGTGTCCCCCCAAGAAATATCCAAGAAGTACAAGCGTCAAAGCTTGGGCATCCCCTTCTTCATCAATAAAAATCTCAGGTTTCTTCCAACCACTTCATTTTTATTGTTTCATGCACAATTGTGTTGTTCTTGGAGCGTCTTCTTTTTCGTTTTTCGTTTTGGTTTTCGTTTGCTTGGTTTGCTTAGTTTGCTGAATAAATTGGTTGGACCTCCTCTTTCATGCATTGGTTTTCAAATAGTTTGGTTTGGTTTGGAAAAGAGTAGGAAAGCTCATGCTTTAGTGGTAAAAAGAGCTTGTTTTTGACTGCGGCCTATGCTTTGTCATGCCGTGCTTGATATTGTTTTGGTTTATGCTTAGTATTCTTTGCTGTAGCATGACTTGTTATAAACAATTGAGATTGCTTAATGTGCCTTGGATGCATCATGTGTTGTTTTAGCATATTAAAGCATAGTATTGTGGTATTCTCCTTTGATGCTTTATTTGGGTTGACTTGGCATATGCTCACACCATGTTATGACTATCCCAAGTCACCATAAGCCTTTATGATCCTTTAGTTTTCAACTTGTAGTATCACTTTATGCTTTGATCAATGATTTTTTGTCGCTCTGCATGATTATGGCCATTATTGCTCTCCTAGTTTGTCACTCCCAGTCTTTTGCTAGCCTCCACAACCAAGTATGAGTTCCACTCATGCATCCAACTCCCTAAACCAAGTTATTCCAAACAGTCCACCATACCTACCTACTAGCATATGTTATTCCAAGTATATTCATGTTTTTGTTTACCTTCCAAATTAAACTTGTTATGAGAAAACTAGTGATTAAAGCTCTCACGAACTTGATGGCACACTTTACTTTTCTTGCCCTTAATAAACTTGAACCATTGTGTCGTCTATGTTGTATATGTTTGCACTTATTTGTTGGGAATTAGCAGAACCATGTTTTCATGGGGAACGCTTTCAACATTGCACTTGGTACTTGTACCTAGTTGATATCATGCTCTTTTGTATATGGATGCCGTCAGTGTGAAATGAAAGGGGAGCTTGTAAGTCCATGGAGTTATGTATATGTGTTAGAGAAATGCCTGGGCCGCTGGTCTAATCCATGCTAACATGGTGGAAACCTGCAGCGTAACCATAATGAGTTGTCTATGAAGCATTCTTCTTATAAAAAAGAGTCATATATTGAGAAAAAAGAGAAAAGAAAAAAAAGATTATGAAAAGAGGAAAGAGAGAAAAAAGCACCATATTCCCATGGTAAATAAGAAGATTGCTGAGATGCTCGTTGTCTGCTTGCCTTGTCATTTTGATATGGAGATTCTTCCGTATCATCGGCCAAGGGGTACCCCGTTAGCGGTTCTCTATGATACACATGTACTTACAATGACAAGAACTTACCGATGACTAAACTTGAGTAGCATGAGGAGCGGCCCTCGTATACAAGGGACATGAGATTTCTGACTTATACTTTGTCAAGCATGTACACCATAGTTTGTTCACTTTAACCTTAATCACTTCAAGATGCTTATGATTGGGGCAATGAGAGCTGAAAGCTATTAAGTACCATAATTTTTGGAAGCTCTTTATGAGACTTGAATCCCCACTTCCTTCTTTGAAGGCCCTTCTTCCACTATATATATTGAGTCTCCATCTTCTACCTTTATGCACTTACTTTGAGAGCATAGTGGCGATTCTTAGTTCTATGTGCATTGTCCCAAGACTTGTTGATTGATGCATACCTTGATATTGCTTGTTTTAAACTATTTGTATCTAGTCACTCTTATGAACTTTGAAGGTGTCCTATGCATTTATATTTGCTACTCTATGAGGGACAAGCTGAATACCACCATGCTATGTTTTCTTTATGTGAAATAAACAAACGTCTTGCAAAGCATTGTTATTCATGAATCTTTTGTTTGTGCCTTTTCATGTTGCAACATAGTTTCTTTGTCTTATTGTTAGAAATTTGTCTTCCATGTTATGATTGAAGTACTATGATCCCAGCTTTGAATGTTTTACAAATACTTTGATCAAGTTTATGATGGTGCATGTCACCTCAAAAATTATTCTTTCTTTTTATCACTTACCTACTCGAGGACAAGCAGGAGTTAAGCTTGGGGATGTTGATACATTGCAAATGTATCCATAATTTTTGATGTTCCATGCTTGGTTTTATCCACACTTTGGAGTACTTTTCATTTTGATTTCTTGGACTAACCTATTAACAAGAGCCATAGTGCCAGCTGCCTGTTTTCTGCTGTTTTTGGTTCCAGGAGAGTCAGAAAATGAATATTTTCGGAATTGGACGGGACAAAAGCCAAAGTGCCTATTTTTCCGGAAGACTCAAGGAGCCAGAATATGAGACGGAGGAGGGCCAGGGCCTGGCCACACCCCCCAGGCGCGGGTGCCCCCAGGCCGCGCCAGGGCATGGTCTGGCCAGCCCAGGCACCCCCTCGGTCTCCCTCTTCACCTATAAGAAGCCTTCTAAACTAAAAACTCCGGGGGGTTCGACGTTTTTCAAGAAGGAGTTCCGCTCCGCCGCCACCACCAGATTCCACGAAACAGCACCAGAAACTCCATTCTGGCACCCTACGGGACAGGGAATTGGAGGAGATCATCGCCATCATCATCACCATTGCTTCTCCATCGACCATCCATATTTCCCCATCTATGAGTGAGTAATCCCCCGATGTAGGCTATGGGGATGGTAGGGATTGGATGAGATCGTTCATGTAATGGCATCAGATTGTTAGGGCATGGTGCCTAGTATCTTTTAATAGTGCTTTATGACGTTGTTGCGACTTGTTATGCTTAATACTTGTCACTAGGGTCCGAGTGCCATGATTTCAGATCCGAACATGTTATTGATTCATTATGATAGTATTGTTTTTGGTCTTATCTACAAGTTGTATACACACGTTGTTGTCCGGAACCAATGGCCCCGAAGTGACAGAAATCGGGATAACCGGAGGGAATGGCTTTGATGTGAGGATCACATGTGTTCACGGAGTGTTAATGCTTTGCTCCGGTGCTCTATTAAAAGGAGCACCTTAATTACCAGTAGTTCCCTTGAAGCCCCGCTGCAAACGGGCTGGCAGTACAAAAGATGTTGTGCAAGTTCTCATTGCGAGCACGTATGACTATATATAGAACACATGCTTAGGATTATCTAGTACTTGGATGCTTTATCTTATTTATCTGCAATTGCCCTATGTTCTGATTGCTATGTGAATTGTCTTGTCCATGCAACGCCCATCCATCCATCCCTATGCCTACCGCACTCGAATC
This sequence comes from Avena eriantha, assembly GCA_910589775.1. Lineage (NCBI taxonomy): Eukaryota > Viridiplantae > Streptophyta > Magnoliopsida > Poales > Poaceae > Avena > Avena eriantha. Next base: position 39,452,735 of record OU342744.1, read on the forward strand.
CTACTGTTAACTACTTTTGTTACTGCTATCTTTACTTTACTACTGCTGCTACTTTGCTATTCCTACTACAAAATTGTTGCTACTGATAAACTGCTGTGAGCAAGATTGTTTCCAGGTGCAGCTGAATTGACAACTCAGTTGTTAAGGCTTATAAATATTCGTTGGCTTCCCTTGTGTCGAATCAATAAATTGGGTTTCACTTCCCTCGAAAATACTGTGATACACCCCCTATACTTGTGCCCAATGGCGACTCTGAATATCTACTTCCTCCGCCATCTCGGCCAGTGTGGCGCCTCGCAAAAACCACTAATAGAAAATCGCGTTGTTTTTGGTGCATTGCATCGTCATGACCGCATGCTCCTGTCATCATGCCACATTGCATTTGAGCATCGTCATCATCATGCATGGTTGGTTTAAAAACTAATTCGAAAAGTCTGGTTTTGTTTTCTAAACGTCCCGTCTTTATTCAAATACAATACCCGGGTCTCCGGATTATTTTGTTTCGTCTACCAACGGTTTTCAAAAGCCCCGTTTAAAATAATAAAATATTTCTTTTATTTTTAGGAGGCAGCCCGCCAGGCCCGAAAGCCCGGCCGGCCACCTCCAGACCCTAGTCTAAAACCTAGTCTAATCCCTAACCTACCCCACCCTATCCTACCCAGCCCCTTCCACATCACCCCGGCCAACCACAGCCGGCCACCTCACTGCTTCCTCCACCCCATCCACTCCTCACCTGCCACCTCATCCCACCGATCCCACCTGACCACCCCTCTCTCCACCCCGCGCCCAACCCTACCCCACATGGCTGCCTCCTGCCCAGATCCCCAGCCGCCATCTCCCGCCCAGCGACTCGCGCACGCGCCACACTGTCCTGGTCCACCCAGTGGACGCACACTCCCGCGCCCTGGCCCACCTGCCTCCCTCGGTTCCATCTCCCGCCCAACCGTCGCCACCTGCCCGCGACCCTGCTCCCTCTCCATCCTCGCGCGATCCCGCACGAGGCCTAGTCCTCGGCCCCGCCTCCTCGCCTCGATCCACGCCGCCCACCTCGCCTCGCAGCGCGGCGCCGTCCCGCCCCGGTCGTCCCCCCGCCTTCCTCCGCGAGCTCTTCACCGCCGCCGCGTCTCCCTCCAGTTCCACCTCGCCCCCGTCGTCCGCATCTCCCCCCCGCATCCACCGGCCCGGCCAGCCGAGCCCTAGCCCTCTCTCATCCTGATCGCCGTCGCGCCGCCGCCGGGCGACCTCGTCGGCATGCTTCCTCAGCCCGGCGCCTCCCTCGCGCCTCTGGCCCGACACCGCCGTGGCCTCCCTCGACCCGGTCGCCGCTTTCTGCAGCGAGCTCCGCCGCAGCGCAGCCTCTCACCGCCACCGTCCTCTCCGCCACCGGCCGTTCATCACCAACCCCCCCGCCGCCTCGAGCCCGCCAGCGTCGCCGCTGGCTTCCTCTCTGCGAGGCATTGCCTCCAGCGTCCCCACGCCCTCCTCTGCTCCTCGCCATGTGAGAGCTACCGCTTGGCCCTCCGACAGCATAGCTCCGGCCCTCCGCCTCACCGTCGCCGCTCCCTCGCCTTGGCGCCCCAGGATGACGGCCTCCGCCGCCTGCGATGGTCGTCTTTGCCACCAAGACCCACCGCGCCCCGCATCTTCTCCCGGCCGAGCAGCGTCTCCTACAGTAGGCGTCCACCCCGCACAACATCGCCGCCTGCAAGCCCCTGTAGCGCCATCTGTCTGTGTGGCCCCAGATGTGTATGTGGTTGTACCTGCAAACCTTGATGTCACTGTCCCAGAGACCAAGACCCCAAGATCTTCGCTACCGGTGACGTCCCCGTGTCCCTGTGGGTGGATGCTCGGTTCTGCCAAGACCCTCGTCGCCTGCTACCATCAAGATCTTCGTGAAGCTGTTCTACTTCCGAGGGCCCCGACACTGTTCCATGATCGTCAACATGGATCTGGTAGCCTAGATCGACACGAGACGAGACACGAGGAACCATGCAAGACCATGACACCGAATCAAGACCGACACCGACAACCAAGCACTTCGACAAGGACGCCAAGTTCTTCCCCTCGGACACCAAGACCCGAACCCGATGACCGCCAAGATCGGCACCGGGACGACAAGCACTTCCCCGCGGGACACCCAGTTCGCCTTCACGGACAACCAGATCGCTGGAAGGGAACCGAAGGACGCCCCCTCAAGATCTTCTTCCCGAGACCCTGGACGCCGAGCTCTTCTACCTGGACCCGAAGACCACGGATGCGACAAGATCTACTTCCGTTGTCCGAGACCGATCCCGTCAAACCGTTCCCCCGTCAAACCCTGAGACCGACCCCGAACCCCTCAGAGCCCAAGTTCGCTGAACCCTAATGTGATTCCCTATTCGAGACCCCATTATTTTTTTTAATATGACATTATCACTTGTTGCATATTAAATATGGAGTGTTTATGCGGGATATCTTTGTCTTATTCCGGACTCCATTTAAATCTTTTAGCGAACTGATGCCATGTTTTGACATGTTAAGACAACATTTAATTTGCGGGGTAGATAAATAACTGGAACCTATTAATTAATTGTCGGGACCCCGGTTCCGCTTAATCCTGCCTAATTGCACCGCATCTGCATCATATCGTAATCATGCTGGATCTGCTGCCGTAATATTAAATAGCGCATCCGGTGTTTCTTTTAGTGCTTTGCTTCTTCGCGGATTAGACCGATGAGTGGATGCGAGTATCGACAAGTTCTCCGGATATGAACCTTTCGGCAGTGTTTCCCAGGCGAGCACCTCTCCCCCATCTACCTATTTTGCATTACAGTCTTTATTTCCTCTTGTTGATCTATTGCTATCCGTGTCGCGATGATTTAGTGTTCCATACCAGTTATATTCCCTACAACCTCTATAATGCCTTGGACACATCCTATAGCCTGTTGTTTGATAGATAGTCGGCCTTTGCGTGTCGTAGTCGCTTGTTTAAGTGTTGCTTCGCGTCGTTGTTGTTCCACCGTTGTTGGGAGGTTGGCGCATGCTTAATGGTGGAGATGCTTAACGGGGGAGATGATCATGGCTTACATTATAACTTGTTAATTAAAATGCTAGAAATAGGTATAATGCAGAGGCACCGGTGGGTAAAAGTCAATTTTGGTTTTTAACCGCCCACTTGTGTCCACCTAGGACCCGAGTTCTTGACACCTGTTCCGAGATCGAGCGTGCTAACCACAGGTGGGGTGTGTGGGCACCCCCATCGGCTTACTACCTGACTTCAAAGTATTGTACCGGGGGCCACAAGTAGTTTCGGGCTTTATTACTATTCTGTACTTATGCCATGCTTTACTGTTTTATTTAAGATTGTGCGTGGAGCACTTGTACTGTTTAGGATGTGGAATGTTTTCGTGGTATCGACAAGCCCAGTCACACTTTCGGGTTCCCAGTCGTTTATAGCCATTGGCACAAACCCTGGGTCCGTTCCGGAGCCGGCCGACTTCGTTGCGGGTAGCTTAGTGGGGTGGCCCCATGTACTAGCTTTGGATCTGGGAAACATCATGACTTAGGCTCCGCCGACATACCGATGGGTGTATGTTAATTGATCTAGCAAAAAGGGTCGAAGTGCGTGTGGATACTTTGGTGCACCCCTGCAGGGTTAAATCTTTTCGAAAAGCTGGGTCCGCGGTTATGGATGACTTGGAGCACAGTTTCTCGATCATAGATAACTATAACTAAAGTTTACTGTTATAATTTGACCTGTATCTGAGATGAATAACAAGTTGGATAACTGCCATGGAAAGATTACATGAAACTATCAACCGTGTGAGTTTTCCTCGGCTTGACTTCCTCGTTTGGTCTCGAGGGGGAATACCAGGATGGGTATGTGTGGTGTTAGCATCAGGTTAGATCCGAATAGGTCTTTCTTACCCCTCTCTAGTAGCCGCCAGTATTATAGAGTCTCTATAGGTTGTTTAGTGCCGCTGCGCTGCCGCTTCAGTCCACCATATCTATGTAGGCGAGAGCCGCCGAATTCTAGCCTCGCCGTGTACTGGCCTCAGTACTGACGCTCCTCTTTTTCCTTTGCCCTTTGTCGGCACCCCTTTTGTTTTAGCAGGTTTTGGGATCGACGTCATTAGCAGGGTTACCCTTCCGACTTGGCCTGGGCAGGGTTATGGACGCCATTGGTTATTCTTCAGGGCTCTTAGCCCCATTTGCATTTTGTCCGTAGTCGGACGCCATATCGATTTCAAGGTGATTTGGATCTTTGTATTGTATATATGTATTCTTGACTCGTGGAGTCGTGTTGTATATATACCTGTTCTGTGGGTCCCATCGAGGACTGCTGTGTGATGGTATTACTTCGTTTTCCACCCGCACGAAAGTGCCTGGTGGGCGTCCTTGAATCATTTCTATGCGGGTTTGGCAGAAAGGGCTAAAACTTGCATAGGGCCGATTCGAGGGTGTTACAGAGTGGTATCAGAGCCCAGCAGTTGCGATACCCCACAAGTCCAGCCTGTAGGATAACCTAGCTAACGGCCGAAGTAGAGTGTCCAAACTATTTTGAAAAATCGGTTGGATAGATCTGATTAGGTCTGTTTTACTCCTTACCCCTCTGCTATTCTCCTCTTACCTCTGCGTGTTTTGAATCTGCTCTCTTATCTTCTCTTCGAGTCCAGGAATTCTCGTGGTTGGGTTTCCGTCGTACCTTCAGGGTTTCGCTTTCTCCTTTGGTAATGGTGCTTCTACATTCGGTTTTCATGCTATGTGAGGAATCCTTCATCTGTTGGACTTCTCTTTGTTCCTTGTTGTGCCTTCCGGTGTTTTCCGACACGATGACATCATCTACGCTAGATTCGATGCAGAGTCTGCATCACTCCTTGTTTCCGAACCTCGATTGTCGAGATCTTCAGTCTGTTTTCGAGAGTTGATTGCATAATTCAACTATTCGTGTATAGAGTAATGTTTTGAGTGCAGGATGGAGTCCTGACCATACCACTACTCTTATCATTCGCTTTGTACATTGAATTGGAGGATCAATGCAATTGTACTCCGTCCACGGAAGTTAGAGGTGGTTTTATTTGTTGATACCTCTACCTTCGCCCTTTGTTCCCGGAGTGTTCTCTCGACGATCACGGGCAACGACACCTTGTTGGTGGTGTCGCCGATTTCAAGATGGATCAAGAATCTTTGTTAGTGGTGTCACGAGGATCTACACGAAGCGAGAAGAGTCAGATCGCCGACCTTCTTCCCAGTACCACGAGGCGGATCTCGAGGGCGAGATCCATTGTTAGTGGTGTCGAATTGTGGCGCCCCGCAAAAACCACTACTAGAAAATCGCGTTGTTTTTGGTGCATTGCATCGTCATGAACGCATGCTCATGTCATCATGCCACATTGCATTTGAGCATCTTCATCATCATGCATGGTTGGTTTAAAAACTATTTCGAAAAGTCTGGTTTTGTTTTCTAAACGCCCCGTCTTTATTCAAATACAAAACCCGGGTCTCCGGATTATTTTGTTTCGTCTACCAATGGTTTTCAAAAGCCACGTTTAAAATAATAAAATATTTCTTTTATTTTTAGGAGGCAGCCCGCCAGGCCCGAAAGCCCGGCCGGCCACCTCCAGACCCTAGTCTAAAACCTAGTCTAATCCCTAACCTACCCCACCGTATCCTACCCAGCCCCTTCCACATCACCCCGGCCAACCATAGCCGGCCACCTCACCGCTTCCTCCACCCCATCCACTCCTCACCTGCCACCTCATCCCACCGATCCCACCTGACCACCCCTCTCTCCACCCCGCGCCCAACCCCACCCCACCTGGCTGCCTCCTGCCCAGATCCCCAGCCGCCATCTCCCGCCCAGCTGAAGGAAATATGCCCTGAGAGGCAATAATAAAGTTGTTATTATATATTCCTTGTATATGATAGATGTTTATTTTGCATGCTATAATTGTATTGATAGGAAACATCAATACATGTGTGTTTAGTAAACAAAAAGGGTTCCTAGTTATGCCTCTATTATAGACTAGCTTGTTGATTAACAAGATGATCAAAGTTTCTTGATCATGGACATTGGATGTTGTTAATAACAAGGTCACAACATTTGTGAAATGATTTGATGAACATTCATCCGAAGTATAGCATTACGATCAAGTCATTATGTTTATATTGCTATAACATCATACAAAGTAGTCTTAGTCCTTAGACCATGAGATCATGTTAATTGCTAACACCGGAAGAGTATCTTGATAACATCAAACGTCACACCGTAACAGGGTGACTATAAAGATGGGTTCAGTACTACGAAGGTGTTATGTTGAGGCTCATGGATCAAGAGTGGAATTTGTCAATCCAGATGACGGATAGATATACTCTGGGCCCTCTCGGTGATCTCACATTAAGATAGCTTGCAAGCAAGTGATATGATCACTAGAATGTTATATCACGGGAACGAGAAAAGAGTGCATGTCGGTAACGAGATCAAACTAGGTATTTGGATACCGATGATCGAATCTCGGACATGTATTATATCATGAGACAAAGGGATTAAATTGCTAACGTTAAAGGTTCTCACGATCACAGAAGTCATCGTTGAATGTACAGGAGTCAGTATGGATCTCCAGGTCCCGCTTCTGATTATTGATCTGAGAGGAGTCTCAATCATGTCTGCATTATTCGCGAACCATAGGGTGACACACTTAAGGGTTGCCGGACACCATTTAGGAGCACATATGTTCCAGACAAAAGGTTTGCAAAGCGCAGGAAATGTTGCAACGGGTTTTATGTGAATGTTTGTTAATTAAAGTAATTATCAAAATTCTGAATAAAATAAATAAAAGAGTTTTATTAAATGAGAGAGCACTAAATTTGGAGAAATTTAATGCATTTAAAGTGGAGACTTTAAAAGAGAATGTTAAGGGGCATTTTAATGTGGAGGGGTTACCACCACATGAATGGGGGAGGTGAGGGGTCACCCCCCATGCGCCGGCCATGGAGAGAGGGGGCACCCCCTCCTCCTATAAAAGGCCACCCATTCCCTCCTTATCCACACACCTCCTCGTGAAGGATCTCTCTCCTCCTCTAGATATTCCCCCATGGTCTCGGATTAGCGAGATACATGTTCCCGGTGGCCTTGCGTCTATAAGGAGTTGCTGCTTCCGCAGATTCATTGGAGCGAGGAGGTGGAGGTTGTCCGGTGGCTTGAACGTGTGTGCGAGGACGGATGCGCTGCTGGTTTGCGGCGCTCGGACTTGCACACGATCTTGAGATCGGCAAGCGTACGACTACATCAACCACGAGTTCCTACTCGTTAACAAAACTCGTTGTCTTCGAGGGTAAGTTCTCCATGGATGTATGTCCACCCGTTGCTCTGTATCTAGTAGATAGATCTTGGCGTATAGTTCTCATCGTAGGAAATTTTTTGTTTTCTATGCTGCGGACCCAACAGTGGTATCAGAGCCTGATCTATGCGTAGGTGCTTTGCACGGGTAGTACACATATGTTTATATGGGGGCGATGATGATCATGTTATTGCATCTTCTATGTACTTTGGATATTGGTGGCATAGTGGGATGAAGCGGCCCGGACCAACCTTACATGTCATCGTACATGAGACCGGTTCCACGACTGACATGCAACTTGTTTTGCATAAGTGGCTGGCGGGTGTCTGTCTCTCCTACTATAGTCAATATCTAATTTACAACGAGTTGCTAATAACTTGGTTATCCTCGTTGTGGTTCATGTTCGTAGGTAAGACCGGTTCTAACTCCGAAAGCCCTAAGCCACGTAAAACTTGCAATTGATAAATTAGAGGCGTCTAGTTTAGATCGTTGCTGGGCTAGTGTCTTGATATGGTATTGTTGTAAGTAGATGTATGATAGATACTCTTACAACTCACTTAACGTGTAAGTTCGATAGACCTTGGCCTTACACACAAAGGAATGATAGAGATCATACCACGATGCAAATGATAGAGATCAAATGCATGGACCATATCACCTCACTTCACACATTAGATGTTAGCATCTTATATTGCTAGTTTGGCGCTTTTGGTAGCATTATAAGATGATCCCTCATTTAGATATCAAGATAAAATGTGTTCTTCCTTAAGTATGCACCGTTTTGTGGATCGTGTTTTGAGGCATCACGTGATGATTGGGTGTTCTCGACTCTACGCTTTCATACAACGGGTGTAAGACAGTACAGACATGGCCTCGAAACACGGACTGAAAGGTTAAGCATGAGTCATATAGTTGATGTGTTGCCTATATAGATACTCTCCTTTGAAGCTACACCGACTCACGTGATGATCGGACTTGGTGTAGTGGATTTGGTTCATGTCATCACCAAAAGGACACGAGGGATGTCGTTTTTGAGTGGGAGTTCATTAGTAATTTGGATTAGTTGAACTCAATCTATCGTAAACTTAGTCTAAATATATTTTACAAAATCTGTTGTAGATGGCACCACCTGCTTTTAATTTCAATGTGTTCATGGAGAAAGAGAAGCTTGCTACGAATGGTAGCAACTTCACCAACTGGGCTATGAATTTGAGGATTCTCCTCACTGCTGCACAAAAGCAATATGTCCTAGAGGCGCCGCTAGGCCCCCCACCAGCTCCTGATGCCCCTGACAAGGAAAAGAACGTCTATATAACTCGTCAGGAGGACCACAACTTAGTTCATTGCGGCATACTGTATGGGCTAGAACCAGAACTTCGAAAACGTTTCGAAAATGGCAATGCCTTTGATACCATGGGAGAATTGAAAATGATTTTCGATACCCATGCTGCCGTAGAGATTTATAATGCTTCTGAAAAGTTCTTTAGCTGCATGATGGAAGAGAACAGCTCCGTTAGTGAGCACGTACTCAAAATGTCTGGGTACGCCGATAAGCTTGTGTCCTTGGGAATAACGATTCCCATTGACTTAGGCATACATCGTGTTCTCCAATCTCTACCACCTAGCTACAAGAGCTTCGTGATGAACTATAATATGCAGGGCATGAAGAAGTCTCTTCCCGAGCTTCTGTCAATGCTTAAGACTGCAGAAGTGGAGATTAGGAAAGAACATCAAGTGTTGATGTCAATAAGACCTCCGGTTTCAAGAAGGAAAAGAAAGGCAAGCAGAAGGGAAAGAAGGGCGGCAAATCTGTTGCCGCGCCTGAAAAGAAACCCCGAGCTGGCCCTAAGTCTGACACCGAGTGCTACTATTGCAAGGGGACTGGCCATTGGAAGCGCAACTGCCCGAAGTATTTGGCGGACAAGAAGGCCGGCAAGGCAAACAAATGTATATGTGATATACATGTTATTGATGTGTACTTAACTAGTACTCGCAGTAGCACCTGGGTATTTGATACGGGATCGGTTGCTAATATAAGTAACTCGGTTCAGGGGCTGCGGAACAAGCGACAACTAGCAAGGGATGAGGTCACGATGCGGTTCGGCAATGGAGCAAGAGTTGATGTGATCGCCGTCGGAACGCTGCCTCTCCATATGTCGTCGGGATTAGTTATAAACCTGAATAATTGTTATTTGGTGCCTGCACTGAGCATGAACATTGTATCCGGATCATGTTTGATGCAAAGTGGTTATTCGTTTAAATCTGAAAACAATGGTTGTTCGATTTATATGAATAATATCTTTTATGGTCATGCACCTGTGTTGAATGGTTTATTTCTATTGGATCTCGATAGTAGTATTACGCATATTCATAATGTTGATGCTAAAAGGATTAAACTTGATAATGATATATCTGCATATATGTGGCACTGCCGTCTAGGTCATATTGGCGTTAAACGCATGAAGAAACTCCATTCTGATGGACTTTTGGAATCACTTGATTTTGAATCATTTGATACATATGAGCCATGCCTTATGGGCAAGATGACTAGAACGCCGTTTTCCGGTTCAATGGAACGGGCGACAGATTTATTGGAAATCATACATACTGATGTGTGTGGACCAATGAGTGTGTTGGCGCGAGGTGGATATCGTTATTTTGTTACTTTCACGGATGATTTGAGTAGATACGGGTCTATCTATTTGATGAAACATAAGTCTAAAACTTTTGAAAAGTTCAAAGAATTTCAGAATGAAGTGGAAAATCATCGTAATAGAAAGATAAAATTTCTACGGTCTGACCGTGGAGGAGAGTATCTAAGTTACGAGTTTAGCACACACACGAAAGATTGTGGAATAGTTTCACAACTCACGCCTGCCGGAACACCACAACGTAATGGTGTGTCAGAACGTCGTAATTGTACTTTATTGGATATGGTTCGATCTATGATGTCTCTGACTGACTTGCCACTATCATTTTGGGGTTATGCACTGGAAACCGCTACATTCACTTTAAATAGGGCACCATCTAAATCCGTTGAAAAGACACCGTATAAATTATGGTTTGGAAACAAACCTAAGCTGTCATTTCTTAAAGTTTGGGGATGTGATGTTTATGTGAAGAAACTTCAACCGGATAAACTCGAACCCAAAGCGGAAAATGCGTCTTCATAGGATACCCTAAGGAAACGATTGGGTATACCTTCTATCACAGATCCGAGGGCAAGGTCTTTGTTGCCAAGAATGGATCCTTTCTTGAGAAGGAGTTTCTCGCGAAAGGTGTGAGTAGTCGGAAGGTAGAACTCGAAGAGGTCATTGAACCTTCTCTTCATGAAATGGCGAGTAGCGCAGCACCGGAAGTTGTTTCGGAGTTGACTTCACCTAATGAAGAGAGAGCTAATGATATTGATCATGAAACTCCGAAAGAGGACACTACCGAACCTCGTAGGTCAAGCAGGACACGTGCAGCTCATGAACTATATGACAATCCTGTTATGAATTTCATGATTGATGAAATAGATGACCTTGCGACGTATGAAGAAGCGATGATGAGCCCTGATTCCAACAAATGGCTAGAAGCCATGAAACCCGAGATGGAATCCATGTACGAAAACCAGGTTTGGACCTTGGTGGACTTACCTCACGATCGAAAGGCTATTGAGAATAAATGGATTTTCAAAAGAAAAACTGATGCTGATGGTAATGTAACCATCTATAAGGCTCCACTTGTCGCAAAGGGGTTTCGAAAAATTCAAGGAGTTGACTACGATGAGACATTCTCTCCCGTAGTGATGCTTAAGTCGGTTAGGATTATGTTAATAATTGCTGCATATTTCGATTATGAAATATGGCAGATGGATGTCAAAACTGCGTTCCTCAATGGTAATATTGAAGAAGAGTTGTATATGATACAACCAAAGGGTTTTGTCGATCCTAAGGATGCTGATAAGGTGTGCAAACTTCAGCGATCCATCTATGGACTGAAGCAAGCATCCCGGAGTTGGAATCTCCGCTTTGATGTGGTGATCAAAGAGTTTGGATTTGTCCAAATCTATGGAGAGGCTTGTATTTACAAGAAAGTGAGTGGGAGCAATGTGGCATTTCTGATATTATATGTGGATGACATATTATTGATTGGAAATGATATAGATCTTTTAAATAGTGTTAAAAGTTATCTAAACAACAAATTTTCGATGAAGGACCTTGGTGAAGCTTCATATATATTAGGCATTAAAATCTATAGAGATAGATCAAGACGCCTAATTGGCTATCACAGAGTACATACCTTGATAAGATATTAAAGAAGTTTAATATGGACGAAAGTAAGAAGGGGTTCTTACCTATGTTGCAAGGCAAGACATTGAGTAAGACTCAAAGTCCGGCTACGGCGGAAGAAAGAGAGATGATGGATAAGATCCCCTATGCCTTGGCCATAGGATCTATAATGTATGCCATGCTATGTACAAGACCGGATGTGGCACATGCTATTAGTTTGACTAGTAGGTACAAATCTGATCCAGGTTCGGAACACTGGATAGCGGTAAAGAACATCCTCAAGTACTTGAGAAGAACTAAGGATATGTTTCTTATATACGGAGGTGAAGAAGAGCTAGTCGCTAAGTGTTATGTCGATGCTAGCTTTGACACCGATCCGGATGACTCTAAGTCTCAATCCGGATACGTATTTCTCTTGAACGGAGCAACAGTTAGTTGGAGGAGTTCCAAACAACCCGTTGTGGCTGGATCAACAACGGAGGCGGAATATGTTGCTGCTTCAGAAGCGGCGCAGGAGGCAGTTTGGATGAAAGAGTTCATTACAAAACTGGGTGTGGTTCCCAGTGCGTTGGACCCGAAGGTGATCTATTGTGACAACAATGGAGCCATAGCCAACGCAAAGGAACCAAGGTCTCACAAGAATTCCAAACATATTAAGCGCCGGTTTCACTCCATTCGCGAGCATGTCAAGGATGGAGATATAAAGATTTGTAAAGTGCACACGGACCTAAATGTAGCAGATCCGTTGACTAAAGTACTCCCTAGGGCAAAACATGATCAACACTAGAACTCCATGGGGGTTAGATTTATCACTATGTGAACTAGATTATTGTCTCTAGTGCAAGTGGGAGACTGAAGGAAATATGCCCTGAGAGGCAATAATAAAGTTGTTATTATATATTCCTTGTATATGATAGATGTTTATTTTGCATGCTATAATTGTATTGATAGGAAACATCAATACATGTGTGTTTAATAAACAAAAAGGGTTCCTAGTTATGCCTCTCTTATAGACTAGCTTGTTGATTAACAAGATGATCAAAGTTTCCTGATCATGGACATTGGATGTTGTTAATAACAAGGTCACAACATTTGTGAAATGATGTGATGAACATTCATCCGAAGTATAGCATTACGATCAAGTCATTATGTTTATATTGCTATAACATCATACAAAGTAGTCTTAGTCCTTAGACCATGAGATCATGTTAATTGCTAACACCGGAAGAGTATCTTGATAACATCAAAGGTCACACCGTAACAAGGTGACTATAAGATGGGTTCAGTACTACGAAGGTGTTATGTTGAGGCTCATGGATCAAGAGTGGAATTTGTCAATCCAGATGACGGATAGATATACTCTGGGCCCTCTCGGTGATATCACATTAAGATAGCTTGCAAGCAAGTGATGTGATCACTAGAATGTTATATCACGGGGACGAGAAAAGAGTGCATATCGGTAACGAGATCAAACTAGGTATTTGGATACCGATGATCGAATCTCGGACATGTATTATATCATGAGACAAAGGGATTAAATTGCTGACGTTAAAGGTTCTCACGATCACAGAAGTCATCGTTGAATGTGCAGGAGTCAGTATGGATCTCTAGGTCCCGCTTTTGATGATTGATCTGAGAGGAGTCTCAATCATGTCTGCATTATTCGTGAACCGTAGGGTAACACACTTAAGGGTTGCCGGACACCATTTAGGAGCACATATGTTCCAGACAAAAGGTTTGCAAAGCGCAGGAAATGTTTCGATAGAAACCGGAATTGTTTCGGGTGAAATTGCAGAAAGTGGTTCTGCATGTAATATTGAAATGTTGCAAGGGGTTTTATGTGAATGTTTGTTAATTAAAGTAATTAACAAAATTTTGAATAAAATAAATAAAAGAGTTTTATTAAATGAGAGAGCATTAAATTTGGAGAAATTTAATGCATTTAAAGTGGAGACTTTAAAAGAGAATGTTAAGGGGCATTTTAATGTGGAGGGGTTACCACCACATGAATGGGGGAGGTGAGGGGTCACCCCCCCATGTGTCGGCCATGGAGAGAGGGGAACCCCCCTCCTCCTATAAAAGGCCACCCATTCCCTCCTTCATCCACACACCTCCTCGTGAAGGATCTCTCTCCCCCTCTAGATATTCCCCCATGGTCTCGGATTAGCGAGATACATGTTCTCGGTGGCCTTGCGTCTGGAAGGAGTTGCTGCTTCCGCTGATTCGCTGGAGCGAGGAGGTGGAGGTTGTTCGGTGGCTTGAACGTGTGTGCGAGGACGGATGCGCTGCTGATTTGCGGCGCTCGGACTTCCACACGATCTTGAGATCGGCAAGCGTATGACTACATCAACCACGAGTTCCTACTCGTTAACAAAACTCGTTGTCTTCGAGGGTAAGTTCTCCATGGATGTCTGTCCACCCGTTGCTCTGTATCTAGTAGATAGATCTTGGCGTATAGTTCTCATCGTAGGAAATTTTTTGTTTTCTATGCTGCGGACCCAACACCAGCGACTCGCGCACGCGCCACACCGACCTGGTCCACCTAGTGGACACGCACTCCCGCGCCCTAGCCCACCTGCCTCCCTCGGTTCCATCGCCCGCCCGACCGTCCCCACCTGCCCGCGACCCCGCTCCCTCTCCATCCTCGCGCGATCCCGCGCGAGGCCTGGTCCTCGGCCCCGCCTCCTCACCTCGTTCCGCGCCGCCCACCTCGCCTCGCAGTGCGGCGCCGTCCCGCCCCGGTCTTCCCCCCGCCTTCCTCCACGAGCTCTTCACCGCCGCCGCGTCTCCCTCCGGTTCCACCTCGCCCCTGTCGTCCGCATCTCCCCCCACATCCACCGGCCCGGCCAGCCGAGCCCTGACCCTCTCTCATCCTGCTCGCCGTCGTGCCGTCGCCAGGCGACCTCGTCGGCATGCTTCCTCAGCCCGGCCGCCTCCCTCGCGCCTCTGGCCTGACACCGCCGCGGCCTCCCTCGACCCGGTCGTCGCCGTCTGCAGCGAGCTCCGCCGCAGCGCAGCCTCCCACCGCCACCGTCCTCTCCGCCACCAGCCGTTCATCACCAACCCCCCCGCCGCCTCGAGCCCGCCAGCATCGCCGCCGGCTTCCTCTCTGCGAGGCGTCGCCTCCAGCGTCCCCGCGCCCTGCTCCGCTCCTCGCCGTGTGAGCGCTGCCGGTTGGCCCTCCGGCAGCACAGCTCCGGCCCTCCGCCTCACCATCGCCGCTCCCTCGCCTTGGCGCCCCAGGACGCCGGCCTCTGCCGCCTGCGATGGTCGTCTTCGCCACCAAGACCCACCGCGCCCCGCATCTTCTCCCGGCCGAGCAGCGTCTCCTACAGTAGGCGTCCACCCCGCACAACGTCGCCGCCTGCAAGCCCCTGTAGCGCCATCTGTCTGTGTGGCCCCAGATGTGTATGTGGTTGTACTTGCAAACCTTGATGTCACCATCTCACTATCCCAGAGACCAAGACCCCAAGATCTTCGCTGCCGGTGACGTCCCCGTGTCCCTATGGGTGGATGCTCGGTTTTGCCAAGACCCTCGTCGCCTGCTACCATCAAGATCTTCGCGAAGCTGTTCTACTTCCGAGGGCCCCGACACTGTTCCATGATCGTCGACATGGATCTGGTAGCCTAGATCGACACGAGACGAGACCCGAGAAACCATGCAAGACCATGACACCGAATCAAGACCGACACCGACAACCAAGCACTTCGACAAGGACGCCAAGTTCTTCCCCTCGGACACCAAGACCCAAACCTGATGACCGCCAAGATTGCCACCGGAACGACAAGCACTTCCCCGTGGGACACCGAGTTTGCCTTCACGGACAACAAGATCGCTGGCAGGGAACCGAAGGACACCCCCTCAAGATCTTCTTCTCGAGACCCCGGACGACGAGCTCTTCTACCTGGACCCGAAGACCACGGATGCGACAAGATCTACTTCCGTTGTCCGAGACCGATCCCGTCAAACCGTTCCCCCGTCGAACCCTGAGACCGACCCCGAACATTTTTTTAATATGACATTATCACTTGTTGCATATTAAATGGTTCATATTCGCATCACATCTTGTGGGTTGGGGGCATTATGCCGACTCACCGCATAATTAAATATGGAGTGTGTATGCGGGATATCTTTGTCTTATTCCGGACTCCATTTAAATCTGTTAGCGAACCGATGCCATGTTTTGACATGTTAAGACAACATTTAATTTGCGGGGTAGATAAATAACTGGAACCTATTAATTAATTGTCGGGACCCCGGTTCCGCTTAATCCTGCCTAATTGCACCGCATCTACATCATATCGTAATCATGCCGGATCTTCTGCCGTAATATTAAATAGCGCATCCGGTGTTTCTTTTAGTGCTTTGCTTCTTCGCCGATTAGACCGATGAGTGGATGCGAGTATCGACAAGTTCTCCAGATATGAACCTTTCGGCAGTGTTTCCCCAGGCGAGCACCTCTCCCCCTTCTACCTATTTTGCATTTATAGTATTTATTTCCTCCTGTTGATCTATTGCTATCCGTGTCGTGATGCTTTAGTGTTCCGTACCAGTTATATTCCCTGAAGCCTCTATAATTCCTTGGACACATCCTATAGCCTATTGTTTGATAGATAGTCGGCCTTTGCGTGTTGTAGTCGCTTGTTTAAGTGCTGCTTCGCGTCGTTGTTGTTCCACCGTTGTTGGGAGGTTGGCACATGCTTAATGGTGGAGATGCTTAACGGGGGAGATGATCATGGCTTACATTAGAACTTGTTAATTAAAATGCTGGAAAAAGGTATAATGCAGAGGCACCGGTGGGTAAAACTCAATTTTGTTTTTTCACCGCCCACTTGTGTCCACCTAGGACCCGAGTTCTTGACACCTGTTCCGAGATCGAGCGCGCTAACCACAGGTGGGGTGTGTGGGCACCCCCATCGGCTTACTACCTGACTTCAAAGTATTGTACCGGGGGCCACAAGTAGTTTGGGGCTTTATTACTATTCTGTACTTATGCCATGCTTTACTGTTTTATTTAAGATTGTGCGTGGAGCACTTGTACTGTTTAGGATGTGGAATGTTTTCGCGGTATCGACAAGCCCAGTCACACTTTCGGGTTCCCAGTCGTTTACAGCCATTGGCACAAACCCTGGGTCCATTCCGGAGCCGACCGACTTTGTTGCGGGTAGCTTAGTGGGGTGGCCCCCATGTACTTTCTTTGGATCTAGGAAACATCATGACTTAGGCTCTGCCGACATACCGATGGGTGTATGTTAATTGATCTGGCAAAAAGGGTCGAAGTGCGTGTGGATACTTTTGTGCACCCCTACAGGGTTAAATCTTTTCGAAAAGCCGTGTCCGCGGTTATGGATGACTTGGAGCACAGTTTCTCGATCATAGATAACTATAACTAAAGTTTACTGTTATAATTTGACCTGTATCCGAGATGAATAACAAGTTGGATAACTGGCATGGAAAGATTACATGAAGTTGCCAACCGTGTGAGTTTTCCTCGGCTTGACTTCCTCGTTTGGTCTCGAGGGGGAATACCAGGATGGGTATGTGTGGTGTTAGCATCAGGTTGGATCCGAATAGGTCTTTCTTACCCCTCTCTAGTAGCCGCCAGTATTATAGAGTCTCTATAGGTTGTTTAGTGCCGCTGCGCTGCCGCTTCAGTCCACCATATCTATGTAGGCGAGAGCCACCGAATTCTAGCCTCGCCGTGTACTGGCCTCAGTACTGACGCTCCTCTTTTTCCTTTGCCCTTTGTCGGCACCCCTTTTGTTTTAGCAGGTTTTGGGATCGACGTCGTTAGTAGGGTTACCCTTCTGGCTTGGCCTGGGCAGGGTTATGGACGCCATTGGTTATTCTTCAGGGCTCTTAGCCCCATTTGCATTTTGTCCGTAGTCGGACGCCATATCGATTTCAAGGTGATTTGGATCTTTGTATTGTATATCTGTATTCTTGACTCGTGGAGTCGTGTTGTATATATACCTGTTCCGTGGGTCCCATCGAGGACTGTTGTGTGATGGTATTACTTCGTTTTCCACCCGCACAAAAGTGCCTGGTGGGCGTCCTTGAATCGTTTCTATGCGGGTTTGGCAGAAAGGGCTAAAACTTGCATAGGGCCGATTCAAGGGTGTTACAGCCAGGTACATATAACTTCTTGTATTAGGATTTTTCCCGTGTTTAAAACCCTATGTATGTTGCTCTGATGCTTGCCCTGCATGTCGACTTTAATTTTAATATGACATGTTCTAATGATAATGTCCTCACGGTCTAACTGACATGAGCTTGTATGGATATTGTACATGTACGACAGACTTGATACATTGTTAGGCCTTAGCAACCACACTAGGAGCCGTGATCTTCCCATAATTTTTCCTAGTGAAAATCAGTGATGCAATACCGTCAACACATTCATCTTTAAGATAGGTACGCCTCTTTTAAATTCGTGCTATCTAATAGCGTGCAATGCATGGTGTTCCGCAACAATATTGTTAGATATAATTTATCAGCTAGAGTAGACAGGTTCAGGTTCTTGCAACTAGGATTGAAAATAATCTGCCCCGTAAACGTCCACAACTAAGAAATTTTTGATTATTTAGTTGACTACAGTAACATTTGCTAAAAAGATTGTATTGTTTGGAGCATTTTGGGTGTTCTCGATTTAACACAATCATGTACCTTGCTGTTTATTGTTATCCATAATATAGTATAATAATAGTAGTTGTTCATCGGTGGTACCAACCTGAAAAGTTCTCACAATTATATGCTCATTTTCTCTTTTGTATAAGGTCGAGGACGTCATCAATGCCATGTGTGATTCAGGTCTATACAAGGAAGACATACGAGGAAGACATAATGAAAGAATTAGCAACTCATCTTAAGATGATGGAAATGTAGAACAATGAAAGGAACTTTCAACTATGCATATGACCATAATACATGTACTGTGGTGGTGCTGTTTTTTGGAGTTCAAACTAGCTAGATAACTCATCAAAAAACTATTCTTTCTTAGTCTATGATAGATTGTAAGTTCTTATGCCAGTGTATGTGTTAACCCTATGAATATTATGTCATATTGGTTTATGTGAGTATAATTGATAAAACATTTTACTGTGCTATCCAAAATATTCATGGAAAATTCATTATATATTCATATAACATCTTATTATGTTCTTTGGAATATTCGTGGAAAAAGCATTTAATTTTTTATTATTGAAATTCAAATTAGTGATGGGCAAGATAAGAGCCCGTCACTAGAAAACCTGTAGTATTGCGGCTTTTGATTACAACTAGTGACATGTATCTCTTTTGCCTGTCACTAGTATACATATACTAGTGACAGACACGCATAAAAGCCTCTCACCAGTACACATACTAGTGACAGGCACTTTGCCTTTCACTAGTAGCCTCATACCAGTGACTAGTTATCAGTGATAGGCGCTTTGCCTGTCACTAATGGGTGTTTGGAGCCTGTCATTGGTAGCCTATTCTATAGTAGTGTTAAGAGAAGTCGACCTCTCAATATTTGCCTCTCATAGGGACTTGATGGAGGGAACTACTTGTTGGTAGATGGAGGTGTGTTAGCACTTACAGTGACTATAAAGCTGTTGGCACTCCTTAAGTATCAACTTGGGAAACCGAGGAAACTCAGGGAACACTATACATGCCATGGGATATGTCCTATGGGATTACGTCCCTTAATAGCGCAGTAATTCGATTGATGTTGATTGCTGACTGCTGTGGTTATGAGGACGATGTGAGCAGCGGTTGCTGCCTATTTGTCCAAATACGGAGTTTCTCCCACACATACATAGTTGAGAATGTTCATGATGATAATCATTATCTTAGATCCTTATAATGCTAGTGGTGTATCTGCTACTCCGTGAGAACGTCTTTTCCCTATTGCAGTTCCAATCTCTCTTATATACGCGATACTTACTTTCTGTATTCAGTTGTTTTACTTTATTCTATTGTTGCTCTTATACCTAAAACCCCAAAACATCCGTTTACACAATACTCACATTTTATCTTGTTACTTAGAACTTTATTTAGCATTTCTATTGTAATATTTATTTCAAGAGTTATTAGACTTCAGACTCCTGCTCTCTATGGGATCGATATCTTTATTTCGAAACTAGCTTCAAACGATATGTGCACTTGCAGCCATCAAGCTATTTTCTGGCGCCGTTGCCGGGGAGCTAAGCGTTGTAGGTATTTTAGTTTTTGCTTATTTATTTTTGTCTTGCTAAATTTTGTTTTGAGTTACAGGTTTCCACCAACATGATGGAGTTTGAGCATATGACTAGTGCTAACCCACTCAACTACTTTGGGAAGCCCTATGATATTTATCAAAGAGACAACTCCAATGAGAAGACAAGGGGGTTTGAAATAAATCCTCTACTACTTGGTATTTTACACAAGAAGAAATTTACTGGAGGTGAAGAAGATCCTGATCCATATAAGCATATTGCATATTTCAAAATATATGTGGCACTTTTCAATTGATGGGATATACCGCTGATGAGGTAAGGGTTAAACTTTTTAGTCAGACTTTGACTAGTACAACTCTCTCATGGTATAGATCTCTACCCCCTGAAGCCACTACTACTTGGGATAATCTAGCCTGTGAATTTCTAGCAAAATATTATCCATTATCAAAATATTTTGGAATCAGGCGTCTTATAATGACTTGCAGGAATCCCTCTAACGAAGGACTAGTAAGAGCTTATATCAGATTTAAAGATTTATTATGTCTATGTCCTCATCATGATTTACCTGAATGGTATTTATTGCATATCTTTTATGGCGGTTTAATTGAACCTAATAAAATTGAACTAGACTCTTTCACGGAAGGAGCCTTTATGAATCTTCCTATACCTAAAGCTTGGGCTTTACTTAATAGAATTCACGATCATAGAGTTTCATGGAATGTTGGTCTAGGCAGTGAAGGAGGCATAGAAATAGAATATGACTGCATTCATGACTATAATAAAAAGGGCCATGTTAAAGAATTATCTAAGGAACTTTACTTGGATTTAGATCTTGTGTTGCAAGTTATTAAAGCTTTTACAGAACATATCAAAGCTCCAAAAGAGGGTCTGGTCAAGTATGATCCACCACCCGAACCTGAGACAAAGAGAGAAGATAAAGCAACACTGGCCTCCCTAGAACCAATACATGCGATACCTTTCCCTAACACTGCACAAAATCATATTCTTGAATATGAACAGGTCAAAGTAGTATAGGAAAAGAAGGAAGAAGAAAGTATGCCAGAAGTCGTGGAATATCTGGAAGAAACCAAGATGAAGAGGTAACCAAGGAAGCAATGATGGCTATGTATGCACATTGTAACATAGTTGAACTTGATGAAGAGACTTCCGTATTGGTTGAAGATAAAACAAAAGTAAAAGATGTGGGTAAGCCTATTCTTCCCTGCATATTTAAAGAAACCTCGCATTATGGTTTATGCGATCTTGGCACCGAAGTTAATGTTATATCTTATGATTTCTACTTAGAAATAAAAGAAGAAATAAAACCGGTACAACTGAAAATACTGATATGATGATTATGTTAGCCAATAAAAATATTAGAATTCCAATGGAGGTAGTTGAAGATGCAACTGCCACAATTGGCAATAAAAACTTTCCTCTCGATTTTGTAGTTGTTGATATGCCAGTTGACACTCTTTGTCCAATTATATTTGGAAGGAACTTTTTGGGTGTGATGTCTACGCACTTCTATTCTTGTAGACAATTGTTGGGCCTCCAAGTGTAGAGGTTTGTAGAACAGCAGCAAGTTTTCCCTTAAGTGGATCACCCAAGGTTTATCGAACTCAGGGAGGAAGTGGTCAAAGGTATCCCCTCTCAAGCAACCCTGCAATCAAGATACAAGAAGTCTCTTGTGTCCCCAACACACCCAATACACTTGTCAGGTGTATAGGTGCACTAGTTTGGCGAAGAGATAGTGAAATACAAGTAGTATGGATAATTATAAGTGGTAACGGTGCCAGAAAATAGCTTTGATGGCGTGTGGTTGATGTGGGAAGAGACTAAAGGCAATCTAAAATAAAGATGGAAGCAAGCAAACATGTAACAGATCTTGATACATTGCAAATGTATCTATAATTTTTGATGTTCCATGCTTGGTTTTATCCACTTTCTTGTGCTTTGTCAACACTTTGGAGTACTTTTCATATGATTTCTTGAACTAACCTATTAACAAGAGCCACAGTGCCAGCTGCCTGTTTTCTGCTGTTTTTCGTTCCAGGAAAGTCAGAAAATGAATATTCTCGGAATTGGACGGGACAAAAGCCAAAGTGCCTATTTTTCTGGAAGTCATCAGATGCCAGAATACGAGACAGAGAAGGGCTGGGGGCCAGCCACACCACCTGGCTGCGCGGCCAGGCCTGGCCCGCGCCAGGGGTGGTCTGGCCGACCCCAGCACCCCCTCGGCCTCTCATTCTGCCTATAAGATGCCCTCGGGATAGAAAATAGCTTTGATGGTGTGTGGTTGACGTGGGAAGATACTAAAGGCAATCTGAAATAAAGATAGAAGCAAGCAAACATGTAACAGATCTAATTGCAAACATTGTTTCAATGCTTAGAAACAAGGCCTAGGGATCATACTTTCACTAGTGAACACTCTCATATAAATATCTTCTCTTGATGATACTACTCTTAACTACCGGTTGGACACTCTAATCCATGGTAGGGCTATAACATCACACCTCAAAGTAAGCCTTTCCCATCTAGAAAACCCCACACCGTCACCTTGAGCTCTAGATGGTTCCAACAAACACCACGATTTCATAGAAACATCCAACTCCAAATATAACTCATAACAAGTATTTGTAATCTCTAGCCTAAGTGCCACCATGGTGTGCACGTTGTCACTTTCACACACATGGGGAGAGCAGAGATCTATTAAAGCACTTGAGTAGCAAGGTAGATCTACTTGATTACAAAGCTCATGATCACAATATGATCAGGCATAGAGAGAGAGAGAGATGAACACATAGCTACCGGTAGAATCCTTAGCCTCGAGAGAGAACTACTCCCTCCTCATCATGGGAATCAGCAATGGTGATGGAGATGGTGGTGGAGATCGATGGAGATGGCTCCGGGGGCACTTCCCTGTCCCGGCAGGGTGCCGGAACAGATACTTTCTGTCCCCCGAATCTCCCCTTCGGTGGCGGCAGCGCTGCGGAACTTTTCGTGGCTGGAGACTTGTCGATCTAGGGTTTATGCATCGGGAGGATTCTTATAGGCGAAGAGGCAAGGTCGGTGGAGGCCTGAGGGGCCCACACCACCTGGTGGCGCGGCCAGGGGTGACCCGCGCCACCATATGGTGTGGCCAGGCCCTAGCCCTCCTCCATCTCGTCTTATGGTTCTGTGTTCCCCTCGGTGAAATATTGACTTTGGCTTTTGTCCCGTCCAATTCCGAGAATATTCATTTTCTGACTTTCTGGAACCAAAAACAGCAGAAAATAGGCAACTGGCACTATGGAATCTTGTTAATAGGTTAGTCCAAGAAAGTGTATAAAAATACTCCAAAGTGTGGACAAAACATAAGAAAGTCGATATAAACCAAGCAAGGAACATACAAAATTATAGATACGTTTGCAACGTATCAACATCCCCAAGCTTAACTCCTGCTCATCCTCGAGTAGGTAAGTGATAAAAAGAAAGAATAATTTTTGAGGTGACATTCACCATCATAAACTTGATCAAAGTATTTGTAAAACATTGATAGCTGGGATCATAGTACTTCAACATAACATGAAAGATAATGTTCTAACAATAAGACATAGCAACTATGTTGTAACATGAAAAGGCACAAACAAAAGATTCATGAATAACAATGCTTTGCAAGACGTTTGTTTGTTTTACATAAAGAAAACATAGCGTAGTGGCATTCAGCTTGTCCCTCATAGAGTAGCAAACATAAATGCATAGGACACCTTCAAAGTTTAGAAGGGTGACTAGATACAATTAGTTTAAGAACAAGCAATATCAAAGTTATGCATCAATCAACAAGTCTTGGGACAATGCACATAGAACTAAGAATGGCCACTATGCTCTCTCAATAGGTACATAAAGATAGAAGGTGGAGACTCAACATAAAAGTGGAAGAAAGGATAGAAGGAAGCAGGGATTCAAGTCTCATAAAGAGCTTCCAAAAATTATGGTACTTATTAGGTTTCAGCTCTCATTGCCCCTATCATAAGCATCTTGAAGTGATTAAGGTTAAAGTGAACAAACTATGGAGTATATGCTTGACAATGTATAAGTTGGAAATCTCATGTCCCTTGAATACGAGGGCCGCTCCTCATGCTACTCAAGTTTAGTTACCGGTAAGTTCTTGTCATAGTAAGTACATGTGTATCATAGAGAACCGCCAACGGGGTACCCCTTGCCCGATGATACGGAAGAATCCCCATATCAAAATGACAAGGCAAGCAGACAATGAGAATCTCAGCAATCTTCTTATTTACCATGGGAAAATGGTGCTTTTTTCTCTCTTTTCTCATCTTTTTTTTATTTTTTTATTTTTCTCTTTTTCTCAATATCTATCTCTTTTTTATAAGAAGAATGCTTTATAGATTTCTCATTATGGTTACGCTGCAGGTTTCCACCATGATTAGGCATGGATTAGACCAGCGGCCTAGGTGTTTCTCTAACACACATACATAATTCCATGGAGTTACAAGCTCCCCTTTCATTTCACACCGACGACATCCATAGACAAAAGAGCATGATATCAACTAGGTACAATGTACAAGTGCAATGTTGAAAGCATTCCCCATGACAGCATGGTTCTGCTAATCCCCAACATATAAGTGCAAGCATATACAACATAGATGACACAATGGTTCAAGTTTATTAGGGGCAAGAAAAGTAAAGTGTGCCATCAAGTTCGTGAGAGCTTTAATCACTAGTTTTCTCATAACAAGGGTAATTCGGAAGGTAGATAAAAACATGAATATACTTGGAATAGCAAATGCTAATAGGTAGGATGGTGGACTCTTTGGAATAACTTGGTTTTATTTGGAGTTGGATTCATGAGTGGAACTCACACTTGGTTATGGAGGCTAGCAAAAGACTAGGAGCGACCAACTAAGAGAGCAATAATGGCCATAATCATGCAAAGCGACAAAACATCATTAATTAAAGTATAAAGTGATATTAAAAGTCAAAAACTAAAGGATCATCAAGGCTATGGTGACTTGGAATAGTCATAACATGGTGTGAGCATGCGCCAAGTCAACCCAAATAAACCATCAAAGGAGAATACCACAATACTATGCTTTAATATGCTAAAACAACGCATGATTCTTTCAAGGCACATTAAGAAATCTCAATTGCTTATAACATGTCATGCTATATCAATAATCACCAAGCATAAAGCAAAAACAATATCAAGCATGACATGATAAAGTCTAAGTCACAGTTAAAAACAAGCTCCTTTTATACCACTTAAGCATGAAGTTTCCTACTCTTTTCCAACACTAATCGACTTATCTGAAACAACTCACAAAGATCAGTGAGCTTGTATCACAAATCCAAAAGGAAGAACTGAAAAGTTCTAAGCTGAAAGCACAAGAAAACTAAGGCTAAACCCAGTGCTAGCAAAAGAGAACACTCACAAAACAATAAGAATGAAAACTAGAGTGTTCTAAACAATGAAAGCAGAGTGTGTCTCTCTCCAAAAGAAGTGTGTTGGGATCTAACCAACTTATTTAATCAAACCAAAAATAACTTAAAAAAAAACAAAGACGCTCCAAGAAAAACACAATTGTGCATAAAACAATAAAAACGAAGTGTCCAGAAAGACCTGAGATTTTTATTGATGAAGAAGGGGATGCCTTGGGCATACCCAAGCTTTGACTCTTGTACCTCTTGAATATTTCTTGGGGTGACACCGGGTGGCATCCCCAAGCTTGAGCTTTTGTCCATTCTTCATCTCATAATATCATTCTTTCCCTACACCCGAAAATTTTCCTCATACAAAACTTCACACAATCTTCATTAGCAACATTAGTGCATTCAAAAGATAATAAATCTTTGGGGTTCAGTTTTAAAACAACAAAAATTTCATTAAAAACACAAGCTACTGTAGCAATTCCCTAAAAAACCTCAATTCACCAAAAAGAACCCAAAAAGAAATTGATAAAGAGGCAAATGTAAATAATGGCAGAAATCTGTTAAAACAGACTAGCAGGTGAAAATAGATTTTTTTCAAAGACCTTCTGTTGCTCAAATAGAAAAGTATTGAACTACCGAAAGTTTGCTAACAACCTGGGCGATTTATTCAGAAAATTACATCCCAATCACACATACATAGATTTTTCACGAATTTTTACAGTGAAGCACAAAAATCTGTTTCGTGACAACACTTCCCCAAATCTTACTTCCCTCTCATTAGAGGTTATTCTTGGCACAAAAATCAAATAAAAAAAAGACAAGGAGAGGTTATTATAGAACTAATAACTTCCAAGACTCAATAAAACTATTGGGTTATCTCCCAAAAAGTACTTTTCTTTAACGCCTTTAAGTTAGGCATGATAGTTTGAGAAGATGCTCACATAAGAAATATGAATTGAAGGAAAAGAGAGCATCGAGAAGAAAATTGAAAGCACATTTAAGGATAACCCACTTCCTATGAAAAATAATCTTATAAAGAAACAAGTCATGAAAGCACAAGGCAACAAGCATAGGAAAGCAAAACAAGTGCAACTTCAAAATTTTCAACATAAAGAGGGGAAACTTAATATTATTGAGATGCATAAAACCATGTTTCCCTCTCTCATAATAACTTTGAGTAGCATCATGAATAAAACTAACAATATAACTATCACATAAAACATTCTTATCATGAGCCGCATGCATAAAATAATTAATACTCTCCCCATAAACATAGTCATTCTTATTAATTGTAGTGGGAGCAAATTCAACAAAATAGCTATCATTATTATTCTCATCACCATAATCATCAAATATAGGAGGCATATTGTAATCATAATTAATTTTCTCCTCAATAGTAGGTGGACTAAAAATATCATATTCATCATTGTAATCATCATATATTGGAGGCATAGTATCATCATAGTAAATTATCTCCTCCGTTCTTGGGGGACTAAATATATCATGCTCATCAAAACCAGCTTCCCCAAGCTCAGAATTTTCCATAGCATTAGCAATAATGTTGTTCAAAGAATTCATACTAATAACATTGCTATTAGCATGCAAATAAAGTTCCATAGGGTTTTTTAATTTTCTCTTCAAACACTTCATGTCCTAACTCAAGATAAATACTATAAAGCTCTCTAATTTTTGTTGTTGTTTTCCATTAAGCCTAACTAGTGAAAATAAAAACAAGAAACAAAAAGATAAAATTGCAGAATCTAAAGGAAATAACTTCGAGCACTCACACCGGAGGATGTGAGTACCTTTTACCTTACCTCCCCGGCAACGGCGCCAGAAAATAGCTTGATGTTTATGCACTTCTATTCTTGTAGACATTTGTTGGGCCTCCAAGTGTAGAGGTTTGTAGAACAGCAGCAAGTTTTCCCTTAAGTGGATCACCCAAGGTTTATCGAACTAAGGAAGGAAGTGGTCAAATGTATCCCCTCTCAAGCAACCCTGCAATCAAGATACAAGAAGTCTCTTGTGTCCTCAACACACCCAATAAACTTGTCAGGTGTATAGGTGCACTAGTTTGGCGAAGAGATAGTGAAATACAAGTAGTATGGATAATTATAAGTGGTAACGGTGCCAGAAAATAGCTTTGATGGCGTGTGGTTGATGTGGGAAGAGACTAAAGGCAATCTAAAATAAAGATGGAAGCAAGCAAACATGTAACAGATCTTGATACATTGCAAATGTATCTATAATTTTTGATGTTCCACGCTTGGTTTTATCCACTTTCTTGTGCTTTGTCAACACTTTGGAGTACTTTTCATATGATTTCTTGAACTAACCTATTAACAAGAGCCACAGTGCCAGCTGCCTGTTTTCTGCTGTTTTTCGTTCCAGGAAAGTCAGAAAATGAATATTCTCGGAATTGGACGGGACAAAAGCCAAAGTGCCTATTTTTCTGGAAGTCATTAGATGCCAGAATACGAGACAGAGAAGGGCTGGGGGCCAGCCACACCACCTGGCTGCGCGGCCAGGCCTGGCCCGCGCCAGGGGTGGTCTGGCCGACCCCAGCACCCCCTCGGCCTCTCTTTCCGCCTATAAGATGCCATCGGGACGAAAACCCTAAGTACCCGATCAAAAATCCACGAAAGAGTCTGTAACCGCCTTCATCTCCATCCCTAGATCGGGAGGGATCTGAAGCTCTTCCCGACACCCTGGCGGAGAGGGGAATTCACCCTGGAGGCCTTCTTCATCATCATGCAAGCCTCCGGTGTGATGCGTGAGTAGTTCATCTCTGGACTACGGGTCCATGTAGTAGCTAGATGTCTGGTTCTCCTCCTTTGTGCTTTCATGCCTAGATCTTGTGAGCTCCGTTCATGACCAAGAACATCTATTTGTAATTTTGCATGTTGTGTTTGTGGGGATCTGATGGATGTTGAGATGCTATTTCAGATTGATTATAGATTTTATCATGTCTTTGTTATTTGTGATCCTGCATGCTTTTCGTTGTTAGTAGCTATCTTGGCCAAGTAGATGCTAACAACTACAAGAGTTAGTATTTATGCTCGATAATGGGTTCATGCCTCTGGTAATCTGGGGAAGTGACAGAAATCTCTAAGGTACTAGATGTGCTGTTGCTACTAGAGAGAAAACAACAATCCTTTGTTCATAGAGCAATCGTATTGTTTACATTACACGTAATTCATAAAGCAATAATCTGTTGCTTGCAACTTATTACTGCAGGGGGTTCGGATGATAACCTGAAGGTGGATTATTAGTCATAGATGCAGTTGGATGGCGGTCTATGTATAATGTTGTAATGCCCAATCAAGTTCCAAAGGAGTCAAGATGATTATTATATGCATGTATTGCTTTCTCGATGTTTGTCAATTGCCCCGCTGTAATTTGTTCACCCAACATGTTATCTATCTTAAGGAGAGCCTCCTCTAGTGAACTGTGGATCCCGGTCCTTTCTTTTACATACAATCTACAAACGGTTTACTGCTTTGTGTTTACTTTCTGCAAACTATTACTTCCTTCCATTCGATACGTTTATTCCTTTGTTTTCAGCAAAACCGGTGAGATTGACAACCTCATCGCAAGTTGGGGACAGAGTTCTGTGGTTGTGTTGTGTAGGTCTCCATGTTGCTGCTGGCACTGGTAGTGCGCCTTGACAACGTTCAGCTAGCTACACCTTTGGGGTGTTCCTTGCTCCTACTGGATTGATAACCTTGGTTTCATACTGAGGGAAAACTTGCTGCTGTGCTCATCATACCTTCCTCTTGGGGTTCCCCAACGAGCTAGATATATTTTGGGCCATCAAGCATATTTTCTGGCGCCGTTGCCAGGCAGTGAAGGACATCTTCACAAGGGGAGTCCCTCATAACCAATCTCTTTACTTTGTTATTTTTGTTTTGCTTAGTTTCTTTTTGCTTTGTTTGCTTGTTCTTTATCAAAAACACACAAAAAAAATTAGTTTTACAAGTTTGCTTTCTTATTCAAAAACACACAAAAATTAAGTCTGCTTTAGTTGTCACCTCTTCCTTAGCTCACCATGTTGATCCCTAAATTCACCCTAAATCAATTGGTAGTGGTTGTATAATTGGGAAAGATAATATTGAAGAATTCTTTAATCATGTTAGTAAACATGAGGATACTGAGGATAGATCCCTTGCAGAACTTGCCCCAAACCATGAGATTGCTGCAGCTTCTTTAATTCACATGCTAGAAGCTAGGTTTGTTAACCTCAACCCCTTAATGCAAGTAATGTTTCTTAAGCTTAAAGAAATTGAGGACCCTGAAAAGAGAGATTTTATTTTAGAAACTTTGTTTAGGGAGTTCTATGATGTAGCCAAGGAAGCTAGAAAAGTCTTTGAACATTTCAATATGCTAGGCTCTTGTGTAGATGTTTTTGGTACACGAGAAAAGATGAACAAAACCGATCCTAATGGGGAGGAACCTAAGATACCAATACCCTTTAAACTAGTAGCAATGCATGAAGCCATAGAAAAGAATCTTGATTGAATCGTTCCTAAAAACCCGTTTGATGAAAGTAGTGAACCTAAGAGCACTGCGAGAGGATCCTCTAGAACTTATTTGGATGATATACCTTGCCTTTTTGAAGATATTTCTGGTATTAATCTTAATGCTTCTTCATTTGAGAACACTTGATCCTTTTTCTTGCTTCTTATGCCTAACTAAAAGGCGTTAAAGGAAAGTAAACACAAAGCAGTAAACTAAAATTTTTAGATGAGTCTTGGAAGTTATTAATTCAGTAATAACCGCTCCTTATCATTTTTATTTGCTTTTTGTGCCAAGAGTAACCTCAAATGAGAAAGAAGTAATGATTGGGAAATTGCTGTCCCGAAACAGATTTTTGTGCTTCACCGTAAAAAATCGTGTAAAATCTCTGAACGTCTTTTTGAGGCGTAAATTTTTGTGCTTCTGCCCCAGGTTGTTATCTAACTTTCGTTAGTTCACACTTTTTGATTTTAGCAACAGAAGGTCTTCGAAAAAATTCGTCTTTACCTGTTGGTCTGTTTTGACAGGTTTCTGCCATTTTCTGCATTTGCTTCTTGTTGGTTCCTTTTTGAGTTCTTTTGGGGAATTGAGCTTTTTGAGGGAAGTGCTACAGTAGCTAGTGTTCTAATGGAAGTTTATTTGGTGTTAGAACTGAACCTTAAGACCTATTATCTTGAGTGCACTAATGTTGCTAATAAAGATTGTGTGAAGTTTTGTATGAAGGAAAAATTTCAGGTGTATGGAAGGAATGAGTAATGTGATGAAGGATGGACTAAAGCTCAAACTTGGGGATGCCACGCGTGTCACCCCAAAAAAATATCCAAGAAGTACAAGCGTCAAAGATTGGGGATGCCCAAGGCATCCCTTTCTTCATCAATAAAAATCTCAGGTTTCTTCCAAACGCTTCATTTTTATTGTTTCATGCACAATTGTGTTGTTCTTAGAGCGTCTTCTTTTTCGTTTTCGTTTGGGTTTTAGTTTGCTTTGGTTTGCTTAGTTTTCTGAATAAATTGGTTGGACCCCCTCTGTCATACATTGGTTTGCAAATAGTTTGGTTTTGTTTGGAAAAGAGTAGGAAAGTTCATACTTATGTGGTAAAAAGAGCTTGTTTTTGACTGTGGCCTATGCTTTGTCATGTCATGCTTGATATTGTTTAGGCTTTATGCTTAGTATTATTTGTTGTAGCATGACTTGTTATAAACAATTGAGATTTCTTAATGTGCCTTGGATGAATCATGCGTTGTTTTAGCATATTAAAGCATAGTATAGTGGTATTCTTCTTTGATGCTTTATTTGGGTTGACTTGGCGCATGCTCACACCATGTTATGACTATATCAAGTCACCATAGCCTTTCTGATCCTTTACTTTTCAACTTGTAGTATCACTTTATGTTTTGATCAATGATGTTTTGTCGCTCTGCATGATTATGGCCATTATTGCTCTCTTAGTTTGTCGCTCCCAGTCTTTTGCTAGCCTCCACAACAAAGTATGAGTTCCACTCATGCATCCAACTCCTTAAACCAAGTTATTCCAAAGAGTCCACCATACCTACCTACTAGCTCATGCTATTCCAAGTATATTCATGCTTTTTTTTACCTTCCAAACTAAACTTGTTATGAGAAAACTAGTGATTAAAGCTCTCATGAACTTGATGGCACACTTTACTTTTTTGCATCTAATAAAATTGAACCATTGGGTCCTTCTTTGTTGCGTATATGCTTGCGCTTTATAAGTTGAAATTACCAGAACCGTGTATCATGGGGAATGCTTTCAACATTGCACTTGTACTTTGTACCCCGTTGATATCATTTTCTTTTGCTTATGGATCCCGGTGGTGTGAAATAAAAGTGGAACATGTAAGATCATGGAGTTTGTATGTGTGTTAGAGAAACGCCTAGGCCACTAGCCTAAGCCATTCCTAATCATGGTGGAAACTTGCAGCATCACCATAATGATCACTCTATGAAACATCCTCAATAAAAACCTTTGCAAATAGCAAATAAAAAGATCGCTGAGATGCTCATTGTCTGCTTGCCTTGTCATTTTGATTATGGGATAGCTCCTGTATCATGTGCAAGGGATACCCCGTTGGTGGTTCTTTATGATACACATGTACTTACAATGACAAGAGCTTACTCGTGACTAAAGTTGAGTAGCATGAGGTTCGGTCTTCGTAAGCAAGGGGCATGAAATTTCGGTTTATAACTTGTCAAGCATATCCTCTTAGTTGTGTCACTTTAACCTTAATCACCTTCAAGATGCTTATGATAGGGGCAATGAGAGCTGAAAGCTATAAGTACCATAATTTTTGGAAGCTCTTTATGAGACTTGAATCCCTACTTCCTTCTATGAAGGCCTTTCTTCCACCATTATATTGAGTCTCCACCTTCTACCTTTATGCACCTACTTTGAGAGCATAGTGGCAATTCTTAGTTCTATGTGCATTGTCCCAAGACTAGTTGATTGATGCATAACTTGATATTGCTTGTTTTAAACTATTTGTATCTAGTCACTCTTATGAACTTTGAAGGTGTCCTATGCATTTATATTTGCTACTCTATGAGGGACAAGCTGAATACTATTATGCCATGTTTTCTTTATGTGAAACAAACAAACGTCTTGTAAAGCATTGTTATTCATGAATATTTTGTTTGTCCCTTTTCATGTTGCATCATAGTTTATTTGTCTTATTGCCAGAACTTTGTCTTTCATGTTATGATTGAAGTACTATGATCCCAGCTTTGAATGTTTTACAAATACTTTGATCAAGTTTTTTATGGTGCATGTCACCTCAAAAATTATTCTTTATTTTTATCACTTACCTACTCGAGGACAAGCATGAGAGCTTGGGGATGTTGATACATTGCAAATGTATCTATAATTTTTGATGTTCCATGCTTGGTTTTATCCACTTTCTTGTGTTTTGTCCACACTTTGGAGTACTTTTCATATGATTTCTTGAACTAACCTATTAACAAGAGCCACAGTGCCAGCTGCCTGTTTTCTGCTGTTTTTGGTTCCTGGAAAGTTAGAAAATGAATATTCTCGGAATTGGACAGGACAAAAGCCAAAGTGCCTATTTTTCTGGAAGTCATCAGATGCCAGAATACAAGACGGAGAAGGGCTGGGGTCCAGCCACACCACCTGGCCGCGCGGCCAGCCCTGGCCTGCGCTAGGGGGTGGTCTGGCCGACCCCAGCAACCCCTCAGCCTCTCCTTCCGCCTAAAAGATGCCCTCGGGACGAAAACCCTAAGTACCCGATCAAAAATCCACGAAAGAGTGTGTAGCCGCCGTCATCTCCATCCCTAGATCGGGAGGGATCTGAAGCTCTTCCCGGCACCCTGCCGGAGAGGGGAATTCACCCTGGAGGCCTTCTTCATCATCATGCAAGCCTCCGGTGTGATGCGTGAGTAGTTCATCTCTAGACTACAGGTCCATGTAGTAGCTAGATGGCTGGTTCTCCTCCTTTGTGCTTTCATGTCTAGATC
The DNA here is from genome assembly GCA_910589775.1 of Avena eriantha. Classification (NCBI taxonomy): domain Eukaryota; kingdom Viridiplantae; phylum Streptophyta; class Magnoliopsida; order Poales; family Poaceae; genus Avena; species Avena eriantha. The sequence goes on from OU342744.1 coordinate 39,485,964, forward strand.
TTGTGAGCTCTGTTCATGATCAAGATCATCTATTTGTAATTCTGCATGTCGTGCTTGCGGGGATCCGATGGATATTGAGATGCTATTTTAGATTGATCATTTATTTTATCATGTCTTTGTTATTTGCGATCTTTCATGCTTTGCATTGTTAGTAGCTATCTTGGCCAAGTAGGTGCTAGCAACTCCAAGAGTTAGTATTTATGCTCGATAGTGGGTTCATGCCTCTAGTAATCTGGGGAAGTGACAGAAATCTCTAAGGTACTAGATGTGCTGTTGCTACTAGGGAGAAAACAACAATACTTTGTTCATAGAACAATCGTATTGTTTACATTACACCCAATTCGTAAAGCAATAATCTGTTGCTTGCAACTTAATACTGGAGGGGCTTCGGATGATAACCTGAAGGTGGATTATTAGTCATAGATGCAGTTGGATGGCGGTCTATGTATAATGTTGTAATGCCCAATCAAGTTCCAAAGGAGTCAAGATGATTAGTGTATGCATGTATTGCTTTCTCGATGTTTGTCAATTGCCCCGCTGTAATTTGTTCACCTAGCATGTTATCTATCTTAAGGAGAGCCACCTCTAGTGAACTATGGATCCCGGTCCTTTCTTTTACATACAATCTACAAACTGTTTACTGCTTTCTGTTTACTTTCTGCATTACTTCCTTCCATTCGATACGTTTAATCCTTTGTTTTTAGCAAAACCGATGAGATTGACAACCTCATGGCAAGTTGGGGATAGAGTTCTATGGTTGTGTTGTGCAGGTCTCCACGTTGCTGCTGGCACCAGTAGTGCGCCCTGCCAACGTTCAGCTAGCTACACCTTTGGCGTGTTTCCTTGCTCCTACTAGATTGATAACCTCGGTTTTGTACTCAGGGAAAACTTGCTATTGTGCTCATCATACCTTCCTCTTGGGGTTCCCCAACGAGCTCGATATATTTTGGGCCATCAGATCTAATAGCAAACGTTGTTTCAATGCTTAGAAACAAGGCCTAGGGATCATACTTTCACTAGTGAACACTCTCATATAAATATGTTCTCTTTATGATACTACTCTTAACTACTCTCTGGTTGGACACTCTAATCCATGGTAGGGCTATAACAGCACACCTCAAAGTTAGCCTTTCCCATCTAGAAAACCCCACACTGTCACCTTGAGCTCTAGATGGTTCCAACAAACACCACAATTTCATAGAAACATCCAACTCCAAATATAACTCATAACAAGTATTTGTAATCTCTAGCCTAAGTGCCACCATGGTGTGCATGCTGTCACTTTCACACACATGGGGAGAGAAGAGATCTATTAAAGCACTTGATTAGCAAGGTAGATCTACTTGATTACAAAGCTCATGATCACAATATGATCATGCATAGAGAGAGATGAAAACATAGCTACCAGTAGAACCCTTAGCCTCGAGAGAGAACTACTCCCTCCTCATCATGGGAATCAGCAACGGTGATGGAGATGGTGGTGGAGATCGATGGAAATGGCTCCGGGGGCACTTCCCCGTCCCGGCAGGGTGCCGGAACAGAGACTTTCTGTCCCCTGAATCTCCCCTTCGGTGGCGGCGGCGTGATGGCTCTGTGTATGGCGCCCAAAAAATGCTAGAGCGTGGTTGATGTAGAGCTCGTTGGGAACCCCAAGAGGAAGGTATGATGAGCACAGCAGCAAGTTTCCCTCACTTATGAAACCAAGGTTTAATCGAACCAGTAGGAGCAAGGAAACACCCCAAAGGTGTTACTAGCTGAGCTTCGGCAGGGCGCACTACCGGTGCTAGTAGCAACGTGGAGACCTTCACAACACAACCACATAACTTTTTCCCCAACTTGCGATGAGGTTGTCAATCTCACCGTGTTTTGCGGAAAAAAAGGATTAAATGTATCGAATGGAAAGAAGTAATAGTTTGCAGAAAGTAAACACAAAACAGTAACAGTTTGTAGATTGTATATAAAGAAAAGGACCGGGATCCATAGTTCACTAGAGGTGGCTCTCCTTAAGATAGATAACATGCTTGGTAAACAAATTACAACGGAGCAATTGACAAACATCGAGAAAGCAATACATGCATATACTAATCATCTTGACTCCTTTGGAACTTGATTGGGCATTACAACATTATACATAGACCGCCATCCAACTGCATCTATGACTAATAATCCACCATCGGGTTATCATCCAAACCCCCTCCAGTATTAAGTTGCAAACAATAGATTATGGCTTTACGAACTGCATGTAAAGTAAACAATACGATTGTTCTATGAACAAAGGATTGTTGTTTTCTCCCTAGTAGCAACAGCACATCTAGTACCTTAGAGATTTCTGTCACTTCCCCAGATTACCAGAGGCATGAACCCACTATCGAGCATAAATACTAACTCTTGGAGTTGCTAGCATCTACTTGGCCAAGATAGCTACTAACAACGGAAAGCATGCAAGATCACAAATAACAAAGACATGATAGAATCAATAATCAATCTGAAATAGCATCTCAATATCCATCGGATCCCCGCAAACACAACATGCAGAATTACAAATAGATGATCTTGATCATGAACGGAGCTCACAAGATCTAGACATGAAAGCACAAAGGAGGAGAACCAGCCATCTCGCTACTACATGGATCCGTAGTCCAAGGATGAACTACTCACACATCACACCGGAGGCTTGCATGGTGATGAAGAAGGCCTCCAGGGTGAATTCCCCTCTCCGGCAGGGTGCCGGGAAGAGCTTCAGATCCCTCCTGATCTAGGGATGGAGATGACGGCGACTACAGACTCTTTCGTGGATTTTTGATCGGGCACTTAGGGTTTTCGTCCCGAGGGCATCTTATAGGCGGAAGGGGACGCTGAGGGGGTGCCAGGGGCCACCACACCACCCCCTGGCGCGGGCCAAGCCTGGCTGCGCGGCCAGGTTGTGTGGCCGGCCTCTGGCCCCTCTCTGTCTCGTATTCTGGCATCTGGTGACTTCCGGAAAAATAGGCACTTTGGCTTTTGTCCCGTCCAATTCCGAGAATATTCATTTTCTGACTTTCCTAGAACCAAAAACAGCAGAAAACAGGCAGCTCTCACTGTGGCTCTTGTTAATAGGTTAGTCCAAGAAATCATATGAAAAGTACTCCAAAGTTGGAGCAAAACACAAGAAAGTGGATAAAACCAAGCATGGAACATCAAAAATTATAGATACATTTGCAATGTATCACGGCGCTGCGAAACTTTTCGTGGCTAGAGGCTTGTCGATCTAGGGTTTATGCATCGGGGGGCTTCTTATAGGTGAAGAGGCAAGGTCGGTGGAGGCCTGAGGGGCCCACACCACCTGGTGGCGCGGCCAGGGGTGACCCGCGCCACCATATGGTGTGGCCAGGCCCTGGCCCTCCTCCGTCTCATCTTCTGGCTCCGTGTTCCCCTCGGTGAAATATTGACTTTGGATTTTGTCCCGTCCAATTCCGAGAATATTCATTTTCTGACTTTCTGGAACCAAAAACAGCAGAAAATAGGTAACCGGCACTGTGGCATCTTGTTAATAGGTTAGTCCAAGAAAGTGTATAAAAATACTCCAAAGTGTGGACAAAACATAAGAAATTAGATATAAACCAAGCATGGAACATCAAAAATTATAGATACATTTGCAACGTATCAGGGTGATATAGGTGCCTATGTTAATTTCAAGAAGGAGATTGTTTCTCTTAAGCTTGGGGGAGCGGAAAATGAATTCCACTTTTCCAAATTTAATGACAGGCCTCCACAAATACAAGAAGAAGAGGAAGATATAACTATTGAGGAAATGGCGACTCTTTGCTTTAGTAATCAAGAACAAGAAATAAATGAAGATCCAAATTATGAAGAAATAGTTATGGAGGACAAGTCCCTGGGAGAAATAGAAGATGAATTCGATTCACTTCCCATTACGGGACCTCCAACTGATAAGGCTTTTGAAGAGCCAGAAAAGAGAGGGGACGAAGAACTACCACCCCTAGAGTTGAAGACTCTACCTGATAATCTTAAATACAGGTTTTTAGATGATACAGATAAATTTCCTGTTATTATTAGTGCTAAAATTTTAGGAGAATAAGAAGAAGAACTCATGAAGATACTTAAGGAGCATCGCAAGGACTTTGGGTACTCAGTGGACGACTTGAAGGGAATCAGTCCCATGATAGCCGTCCATCGAATATTCAGGGAAGAAGGTGCTAAACCAGTTACAGAATTTAATTGAAGATTGAAGCCTAAAATGAAGGAAGTGGTAAGAAAATAAATTGTACACTTATTAGACGTAGGTATAATCTATCATGTTAAAGAAAGTGAATGGGTAAGTCTCGTTCATTGTGTCCCTAAGAAGGGCGGTTTTACTATTGTTCCTAATGAAAACAATGAATTGATACCTACTAGAACTATTGTTGGGCATAGGATGTACATAGACTTCAGAAAATTAAATAAAGGAACTAGGAAATATCACTATCCCTTACCGTTCATAGATCAAACTTTAGAAAGGTTAGCCAACCATACTCATTTTTGCTACTTGGATGGATACTCTATTTTTTCTCAAATAGTTGTTCATCCGGATGACCAACTTAAAACAACTTTCACTAGTCATTATGGTTTACATGCTTACCGGCGTATGCCTTTTGGTTTATGTAATGCTCCAGCTACTTTTCAAAGATGTATGACTGCTATTTTGCGGATTTTATAGAACTTATAATGGAAGTCTTTATGGATGACTTTTTTGTCTATGGAACTTCATTTACTAGTTGCTTAGATAATGTCAAAAGAGTTTGTAGCATTGTGAAGAAACTAATCTTGTTCTAAACTGGGAGAAGTGCCATTTTATGGTCAAAAAAGGTATAGTCCTTGGACACAAGGTATCAGGTATGGGAAAGCTAAGGTTGAGGCAATAGAGAGAATGCCACAACCTAGGGATATTAAAGGTATAAGAAGTTTCCTTGGTCATGTGGGTTTTTATAGAAGGTTCATTAGAAATTTCTCTGGAATATCTAAACCTTTGACTAACCTCCTTCAAAAGGGAGTGAGATTTAATTTTGATGATAAATGTCCTGAAGCCTTTACTAAACTCAAAAATGCTTTATCCCGTGCTCCTATTATTAAACCACCTATCTGGGATACAACCTTTCACTTAATATGTGAAGCTAGTGATGATGTTGTAGGAGTAACTCTGGGACAACACATTGGTCTCAGATTTAACATTATACATCATGCTAGTAGAACTCTAAATGGTGCTCAGAAGAATTACCCGAAGGAAGAAAGGGAACTTTTTGCCGTATTTTTCTCTTGTTATAAAATTTCGTTACATAGTTGATGCAAAGGTAAGAGTTCACACGGATCGTGATGGTTTAAAAGAATTCCTTGAGAGGAAAGATCATAAGCCAAGACTAATCCGCTGGATTCTTTCACTTCAATAATTTGAGTTGCAGATTATGTAGAGGTAAGAAATAAAGATGTTAGATGCAGTGTCCATGTTTGCCCAGCAAGACACCAATCTTGTTGAGAGTAACTTTAGTCCTAGTGATTTTTGTTTACAAGAATTACTCAATGAAATAAGGTCAATTCCTTCGAGAGAGAAGAAGTCTTTGTTGTTGGAGGAATTTTTCGTCCCCGAATAAGCAAATGGTAAGTGTTCTTACCCAAATAAGTGATTTGTTTTCACAGTTTTTACTTTTGAAAATTTTGCCTTTGAATTCCTTGTGTTTTTCTGAAGTTTTAGAAGGTTTTTACCAACTATACGGGCGGAACTATACGACCGGAGAGGAAGCTCCCTCCGTATAGTTGGTCGTTAGACTCTCTGTATCATCTTCGTGGAATTGTTTTTGATACCTGAGCCTATACGGTCGCAACTATACAACCGGAGCCAAAATTCCGGCCGTATAGTTGGCCGTTAAACTCTTAGACACTTTTGATTTTTGGTCTGTATCTATACGGTCGCAACTATACGACCGGAGCCAAACTTCCGGCTGTATAGTTGGTCGTTAAACTCTCAGACACTTTTCGTTTGTCATAAAAAACATTATTATCGGTTCCGATCGTGGTCTAATCGACCTAGACTCCAGATATTTGGAAATATCTTCCTGGAAACAACTATACGGCCGGAGGCCCGTATAGTTGGTCGTTACATGGCAGGACACTTCCAAACTCGCGATTTCTTTCCCTGTTTCGTTAATATTCTTTTCTTGGGCGACAATTTGGTGTTTCTCGTGAGTTTTACCGATCTCTGACCCCCTTATATACTAGCATTGTCTCTCTCTCTCTAATCTACAGAAACCAATCTACCTCTTATTCACATGTGAGAACTCTCAACCAAGGGATAGAAGCCAAGAAGAAAGGCTCCTATGGAGACCGGGAGCAATAGCGAGCAAGGCAAGGAGATCAAGACCATCCCTATAGAGTTCCTCGACGCTGATCATGGGTGTCGGAAGAGGGATTTGAAGGCCCTAGAGCTGAAGATTGAAGAGTTGGACAAGGAGAAGCCAGGGACACCCAAACACCTTCGGTTGGTGTGACTTTATCTTCAAAAACTTGATGAAGATATCAAGCAGACAACCGAAGCAAGGTTTTCTATGAGTCTCAAGGCGCTATAAACACTTCAGGATAACAATGAGTTCATGAAAGAACAAGTGAAAGTGCTAGAGAGGAAAAATATTTTCTACAAGCTGCGTGTTAAAGAATTAGGAGCTGTCAATCAATCCCTCCGCCTCAGGCTGGCCCGTGAAGAGAAGATACTGCGTGCCATGGCGCCACAGTGATCTACAACAATCATAGTATCAAATAATCGCAAGGG